>CM076582.1:1310583067-1311218154 GCA_034641835.2 Pinus albicaulis
GCCACGGCGAAAATTCTCTTCTTTGGGTTGAGCGAGATACCGTATTTTCTACACCTTTCGAAGATCTGTCTGAGGTGATGCATATGATCCCCCCGATGTTTAGAAAACACAGTAACATTATCCAAGTAGACCACCACACTTTGGCCTATCAGACCCCTGAATGCTATATCCATAGCTCTTTGGAAAGTTGCCCCTGCGTTGATTAATCCAAAGGGCATACGCCTGTACGCGAAGGTTCCCCACTTAGTCCGAAAGGTAGTCTTTAACCTGTCTGGTTCGGCCACTAGTACTTGATTGTAGCCAGAGAATCCGTCCAACAAGGAGAACATTTCTGAGCCGGACACCGCTTGTAGTATCTGCTCCATAGGGGGCACTGGGTAATTATCTTTACTCGAGGCCCGGTTTAAGTTTCGGAAATCTACACATAAGCGGATTTCACCTGACTTCTTCCGTACCGGCACCAAATTGGATACCCATGTGGAATGGCGAACTTTGAAGATAATGCGGGCATCCAATTTTTTTTTGAGTTCTTTCAGAATCAATGGCTCCGTCGTAGGATGTACTTTCCTAAGCTTTTGTTGGAATGGTTTTACATTTTCTTTAATGGGTATCACATGTTGTATGATTCGAGTATCGTATGTGCGTAAGTCCTCATATGTCCAAGCGAACACGTCACGATACTTGCGAAATAGCTGAGTGAAATCCTGGGCCTCTTGGGGGGTGCAGTCCTTCCCAAGGTTGACGAATTTAGGATTATCCTCTGATCCCAAGTTCACTTGTCGATGAGCTAAGATAGAACTCTGTACTTTTGCATTTGGGGGGCCACGGAACCGATTTTGCAGATCGAAAAGCTTCTCAAGTGATACCACCCCTTTAGGCATGGGGTTTCCTTTGACTTGCTCGTACTCCTTTTGCATAGCTTGGTCGTGCTCATCTTCATCTATAGCAGCGTCTTTGAATATCTCTGAGTTGCACATAAATTCCAACACCTGTTGATCATCATCAAACACACGCAGATTAGTGATATTGTCTGGCACGGAGGGTTTGTACATAACTTCAATAGAAAAACCGTCCCTCAAAGGGGTAAACCTGGCGGCAGCATTAGCTAGAGTATCCGCCGCTGCGTTATGCATTCTTAGAACAGATTTAATTCCAAAAGTGTCAAAATTAGAAATTAATCGCCATACCTCTTGCTGATACGCCTTCAAATGTGGAGACAAACAGTGAATAGTATTGCGTACTTGCCGAGTGATAATCTCGGAGTCTCCAATGACCCGTAAGCATTTTACCTTCAAATCCAGCACCTTTTTAAGCCCAAGGATCAAAGCTTCATACTCGCCAGTGTTGTTAGTGCATTGGAACTCAAGTCGACAAGAGACTAAGAAATTTTTCTTATGCGGATCAAGCAAAACGCAGCCAGCGCCAGAACCATCGAGGTTCTTGGAACCGTTGTAATACAAGGTCCATATGTCGTTTTCCGGGTCTTTGGGGGTAATGGATTGCGGAGGAACTTCATCTTGGTGTGAGACAGCTTGGGCTTGTTCCTCTGCGACGTGTGTCATTTCAGAAAGGACCTCAGGGCCTACTGAAGACTGAGGAGGTCGATAGCATCCAAAAATGGACTCTAGGAAACACATCCCGAGTTCCTCTTGGGCAAAGCTGATGGGTTCATTTGTGGCATCTAAATCAGTTACAGTATGTTTCATGTATGGTTCGCTTTCGACTCTGATTTGGTTATTTCTCCCCTTGTACGGTAGCCATAAGTGGGACCAGTCTGTGGCAAAGTATCCTTGCAACTTGCTAGACCAGTCCCTGCTAAGCAGTACACCATAAGCTTCAGGGATGTCAACAACCACAATATCAATACATTGATGGAACCTAGAGTCGGATGAGAGGCAAATGATGACATTGTTTAATTCTCCAACTGCTGGTACTTGTGATCTGTCCAGTTGAATGATTTTTGCGTCAGTTTTCTCTGGGAGGATGTTGAGTTTCTTGCACACAGATAGAGGCATGACATTCGTGGATGCACCAGAGTCAATGAGACAATTGTGAACGTTGAAATTAAACATTTCAAAAGACAAGAGGAATGGAGGGGTGGATCCTCTCGAATTCGCGTTGACAGCGTTCACTATAGATTGGATATCTGGACTAGTTTGTGCAGATGTGTTGCTCACAGTTTTCGTATTTTGGTTGTTGGCGAAAGCTTTTAAAATAAGTTCCTTTTGATTTGTGATGCGGGCCAACTCGTAGAGTGAGATATTAGCTCTGGTCTTTTTCATGTCCTCCACTATGTTGTAGCTAGTATCGGTTTGGGGACTAGGTTCGATAGCGGTTTTCGAGGGTTCTACCGGGAGCTTGGTCTTGTGACTTGCTTTGTTGTTACCATTTGTAGGTTTCTCCGGCGTAGCTTGTCCTTCGTTGTTAGGGGGAAGAATTTTCCTCAGGAAGGCCCTTTTCTTGTCTTCATATGATTGTTCAGGGACAGATCCTTTGCTTCTGAGACTATAATTTCGAGGGGGCTGAGCCTTGGGACTGCCTGCCATGTTGATATCAATGGGGACAAGACTCTCCCCCCCGCGGATTATATCAAAAGTTAAGACAGAGGCTCCTGATTCCCCATCTAGGAGCGAACCTTCATCTCGATCAGAAACATCATCCTCTGTCTGGTTTCCCGGAGTTTGGTCATCCAAAAGTTGGTTAACCACTGCGGTCATGCTGCCAATCCACTGCGGGCACATTTTTTCGGAATGGCCAGCTTGGTGAAAAGAGCAAAAATTGTCTTTCCCTATCTCTTCCACGTTGAGAGCGGCACTGGAGTTTGACGGAGGTCTGCTGGTGTTGGGATTACTTTTCTTGAAAAAGGGTTTTGGGGTTTTATTTGCAGTTGAGGTTTCAACGACCTTTCTCTTTAAGTCAGAGACCTCATTCGTTAGAAGTTTGAGGGTCTTGGCCATACTCTCGAAATCAAAAGCTTCTCTCTCTCTATTGGGGGTGGAAGACTGACCTTTTTTAGTGGTTGGTTTGTGATCATCTTTTCCTTCATGGTCCATGACTCCTATCGACAACATGTCCTTCTCTACCGCGAGAGCAGCAGCGTAATTTGCTGTAAGGGTAGCGCGGGCCTCACATTTGACGAAAACGGCAATATCCCTAGGGAGAGCTTTAGTGTAGTAGTCGATGGTGATAGAATCGTCCAAAGCTAAGTTTGGGGGAAATTTTTGCAATATTGTGGCGAAGCGTTGGTTAAAGTCTTTAACCTTCTCTTTTCTGTGACACTTGATGGTGCTTAACTCTGTGAGGAGCATAGAGGGTGTTTTATCCTCTGCAAACTTTTGCAGGAACACGCGACGGAACTGGTCCCATGAAGTAATAGAAGCACTGGGTAGGGAACGGTACCAGGTGGCCGCAAGGTTTACAAGAGTGTGTGGGAACAGTCGACAAGCGACATCATCTGACTGAACTCTCATGATTTGTAGGGCCAGATAGAAACTACTAATATGATCTTCCGCTGAGGTACCTTTCTCAGGATCAAATTTAGGAAGATTCTTCTCCGGGTGTCTAGGCATATCATGGAGAGGACCTAAAAGAGCCAATGGGGATTGAGCCATCCAGGCTAGGGGCTGCACCCTCCTGGGGCGCTGATGATATCGAGTTTCGGCCTCAGATTCACTTCCCGTCCCTGACACTGATGCTCTGTCCTGATGGTGAGAGTGCTCATCTCGGTGTCTTCCACGGTTATTTATATTTCTAAGGTACTCCCAGTTGTGGAGAGGGGGTCTATTTTGGTTTTGGTGGTGATGATGGTTGTTGTGATGTCTCCGTCCGTGGACCATATCTCCTCTACCTCCACGTCCGTGACCCCTATTAACCCCACCCTCATTTCTTCGGGGCCTATTGCCTTCTCTTACATTTCTTCGGGCAGTGTTAACTTCTCTCTCGTTCCTTCGACCCCCCTCTCCGTCTTCTCGCAGGTCGTACACTTGGTTGTCGTTCCACTGATGTAAGTCAGGCTGAGGTTCGGGGAAAGGTTCAGTATCAGGGAAACCTTCACTATCTTGGAGGATGGGGTCATTTTCCTGGACTGCCCGCCCGAGGTCTTCAATCATGGAGTTTACGAGTTCAGGTATGGTGCTGACAAGCACACCATTACGAGTGATGTTCTCAGTAGGGGTCCTAGTGTGAGCTAGAAATTCCATGATGGGGGCATATCGTAAATCCCTGATGAAATTACGGGCAACTGGGCGTAAGGATCTCAATTGTTCATTAGTGATTTCAAAGTATCGAGCCGCCTCCGTTGGAATATCCTCCAAGGGGGGAAGAGGAGGTTCGTTATTTGTGACCTCCCGGTGGGGAGTTTGTGACGGAATATCGGTCGTATGCTAGGAGGATGCCATGGCCCTCCTTCTAGCGCCAAATCTGTTGACGGGAAAATATGTCCGGCCAACAGTAGGGGATCTCCCCGGTAGAAAGTCCCAATTAGACTTTGAACCGTTTGGAGTAGGGATCCCGTCCGGGGTGTGGGTCCGGCTACCGCTTAAATTACTTTCTCTTCGGTCTCGAACAACATGATTGAATCTGCAAACATACACTCATTCACATGATACAGAATACATGACTGATGTATCAAACCAATATATGACACTATGCGTAGCAAGGTAATAAACAAAATGCGTACACCCAGGAAGTGTCGTTAGCAACACATCTATGGGGTATGCATGCAAGATAATCTGACCACCAAAGAAACAGTTCTTTATGGCAAGAATATCCCTTAACTTTACGAAAGATATAACGAGATGCTAATAAAACAGTTCATTAACATTCATCATAAGAGTAGATAGTAAACTTGAGCATCATCAACACAATCACAGATAGCTATGGGGCATGAATGATACTATTAATAACACAGATTCATTAATCAAACGATATTCTGAAACTGTACGCAGAATACACACAGTGTTGTCACAGCTAGACACATCATCCAATCAAAGGGATTTTAACAAGTATTTGTATTACATATGTCAAGAGTATGATTCTTCAATTACAATGCAATGTTGCCTTTCAGTCCACAAAAGAGGAGCCTGTACTATGTGCCTGTTGACGGGAAAAATTTGTCCAGCCAACAGTAGGGGATCTCCCCGGTAGAAAGTCCCAATTAGACCTTAAACCGTTTGGAATAGGCATCCCGTCCGGGGTGTGGGTCTGGCTACCGCTTAAGACGCCTTCCCTTAGGTCTCAAAAGAACCTGATCGAACCAGCGGACATACACTTATTCACGTGATACATAATACAGGATTGATGTATTAGACCCGAATCAAACACTATGCATAGCAAGATTATGAATAAAGCATGTACACCTCAAGAGATGTCATTAGCAACACATCTTTTGGGGGTAATGCTTATAAGGTATTCTGACCACAAAAGGAATAGTCCTTTATGATGAGATATCCTTTTACTTCTGAAATATGAAACGAAATGCTAACAAAATAGTTCATTAAAATTCATTATTAGAACAGATAATAAAATAAACATCATTGATACAACACAGATAGCCATGACGCATAAATGATGACATAAAGAGTGCAGCTTCATTAATCATAGGATGTTCTGAAACTGTACAAAGAATACACACAGTGTTTGCACAGCAAAACACATCATAACCCGAGGGTGTTTTAACAAGTATCTCTATATTCAGATGCGTAAGGGTACAATCCTTCAATACAATGCCATGTAGTTCTTCAGTTTCCAAAAGGAAAAAAGCCCCTTTACAAGCTCCCGAAGGAGTATTTTCTAATACGAAAACTGCCCGTTGGGCTTCCTTGACTGTTCACCTTCCCGGCCGTTGGGTTGCCTTGCGACCCATTCCTTTTGCGACTTGCGACCTGGGCTTTCATTGCGACCTGCGACCTGGGCTTGTCGTGGCGGCCTGCGACTTGACTGGGTCGCGGGGTCTCAAGTTGTAAGAAAATTGCTAAGGTGCGACCTTGCGACCTTGCGACTAGGTCGCTAGGTCGCAGGGTCGCGGATCGTGTAAAAACCGAAGGCATGCGACCTTGCGACTTTGCGACTAGGTCGCTGGGTCGCAGGGTCACAAAAGGCGAAAAATCGAAGCGATGCGACCTTGCGACCTTGCAACTAGGTCGCTGGGTCGCATGGTCGGAGATCGTGTAAAAACCGAAGGCATGCGACCTTGCGACTTTGCGACTAGGTCGCTGGGTCGCAGGGTCGCAAAAGGCGAAAAATCGAAGAGATGCGACCTTGCGACCTTGCGACTAGGTCGCTGGGTCGCATGGTCGCAGATCGTGTAAAAACCGAAGGCATGCGACCTTGCGACTTTGCGACTAGGTCGCTGGGTCGCAGGGTCGCAAAAGGCGAAAAATCGAAGAGATGCAACCTTGCGACCTTGCGACTAGGTCGCTGGGTCGCATGGTCGCAAAAGGCGAAAAATCAAAGAGACCCGGCCTTGCGACCTTCGGTCCTCCCTTCTGCATTTCTCTTTCAGCGTTATCATAACCTGGTTCTTTGAAGGCCTGGCTTAGTCCTCTCCCTGTGAGACAGCAGCCTCTATCTACCAGCAGTGTTATTTCTGCATTAAGGGAATTTGCATGAAGTAATATGTTACCTGCAAGAAAACCAAAACAATTAACATAGTCCCTTTTCTTCTCATATACTTGCAGATAAATGAATTTATATTAGCCCTGTATATACATATAATTATCCATGAATATTAAGGAATCAACACAAGAAATGCAATAATCTATCACGGCTAAAATCAGTTGGGCCCCTGTGTGGTCCAGTTTTCTCAGATTGTAAACATGGAGACTCCCACGGCAATTACTGGCTGCCAGAGAGTCTTCACCCGCTCTCGTGGAGGCTCAGCTAATGACTGTAAACCGCGATCTTAGAGAACCGATCACTAAGGATGTAATAGGCTTCAGACATAAAATGTTCTCCAATTTTGGTATGCAAGTGCAAAGAGCGCTGGTGGATAAGATGGCTCGTCTTTGAATATAACAATAGTTACTTTCAAGGGTGGCTCTGCATGCTTCGAAAACCATCCAGCTGCAGCACGGCCTAATTCATGATGTGCTACAGTCCTTCTTTTTTCTTCCACCGAAAACTCTATCAATAGCTGCCTCAAAGTATGACATATTAATCTCGGTCTGTTCCCACTCCAGCTTCATTTACATGTGCGAGCAAACTTAACCAGTATGCGCTGATGACAATGTCGAACACAAATAAATCCTCGAAAGGAACCTTGGCGCATGAATTTTGCTTATTGCAGGGATTTGGCGTTGGCACATGCTTCCTTACACGGTAAAACCCGTATGATTGCCACTAGAAACTTGTGTCGATTGTACAGTGAAACAGAAGGCAAACATCCATAAACCATGCAAGATTGCGTCTGGCCCTGCACAGAAGAGTTTTAAAATACGCTTATGAAACACGGCCTTCGTAAATATGTCCACTTGTGTTGTTATTCTCTCTGCCAGAGTGTTAATGAATTCGTGGGCATTGTAAGACTTCTCCGGCGGGGTGGCATGAATTGTGAACCAGTGCGATTATCACTGTTAGAACACATAATACGGCAAATCTTGACAGCCGACGTCCTTAGCAAGTATTTCACGCATAATGTGGTTAACATCTTTCTTTTGCCGAATCCAAGAACAAGTGGTTGTTTCCCACGAAACTCACGTTCCTCACTAACGGTTGCGCTGGTTCGACGGAGCGTTTCCCGGTGTATCCTGCGGCAATGACAAAGTTGACACAGCTGAATCCTTGCGCGGGCAGTCTGGACGGGGTTAGGTTGCTATTATTATTATCTTATTCATGTTGGATGACAACAAATGCTGCCTGCCTTCATCGAGACGCTGTATTAACGAGACATCCCACGTGGTGTCATGCGCGGAGAAAAAGACATTGATATGGCAGTTACTACATATCGTGAATGCATTCTGGGGAGGCGTTGCTCGGCACTAGGGAAACTTTCTCCACTGACAGCCATTCTATATTGGAATGAAAACGAAAGGCCGGAATCAGCTGGACGAGGACGTTGAACCTACTCTCTCGTCTGGATGATTTCTATTTTTCTCTCCGAAATATCTGGATAAAATCTCGCCGCAGGCATATCTGAGCCATCTGCAATGTTTCCATAGTTTGCTCCGCCCTGACTTTGAAACGGTTACTGACTGTCGACTTAAACATGCCAATACTCATAGCAGTCTGCTCTACACTTCAGTCCGAACGTTTGATCGCCACGTGTATGTATGGATGTTTACGTTGGCTTTATGCAACGTAACTTTGCACGTTCGGTTCTATGCATGTAAACGCGACTTTGGTATATCATATATCTGCCCTAAAGCTTTTGCGTGAGTCTTATTCTTGCAGCGCTCAAGAAAACTTAGATTATCATCCCTGCACTATAGTTTTTATACACGCCACCGCACCTTTGCACCATATTACGTGTCCATGCAGCGTTAGAACGTGGCTGCAGCACTCCGCTTCATGTATCAACGTTAAAAGGTTTGAATTTTAAACGTTCACTGCCATGTATGAAACGTTTCCATTTGGTTCCATGCAGACGACCATGTCGAAAGTATGCTCCATGCAACGTGTCTTCGAACGTTGGCTCCACGCTTCAGTTGGAGAGTTGATGCCGCATATACGCATAACCTTTCGTTGGGCTCCACGCAACGTGGACAGTCCTTGTGTGCGCCGAACGTAGGGTTGACCATCGTATGTGTGGATTGAACCTGCACCATTAACTACTAGCACCCATGGTAACGCAACAACCAAACGTGTCTGCTTGACAATTTTATGCAGTCGTGAAGTTCTACGTGATTTTATATGTTTTGAATAACATGCAACTCACACCAAGCCTTGGTATCATTAAATCTATTTGTTCGACCAACGAACTTGGCGCCCATGCAACGTGATCTCACACCTTGTATTAATATACACATGGTCTTGCGCCTAGTATTAAAATGTGCAACATCACCTTGCGCCTTGCATTAAAGTGTATAACATAACCTTGCGCCTTGTATTAATATATGCATGGTCTAGTGCTTTGTATTTATACATACAACATCACCTTGCTCCATTGAACTTGCGCGCTCTATGATGTTATTACTTAGCTTTGCTTCACGATAACCTATGTTTTTTTTTGTTGAACCATATGAGTTCTTTCCCTTGGTTTTAATCACATCATATTTTAAACCATAACCTTCATCCACATAGTTGCGCCCATCTAGAATGTTTTGCATATTTTTTTGGTTCCACATTCTTGGGTGGTTTTTGAAACCACATGTTTCCGAACTTGGTCTTAATTCAATCATTCACTTTACTACATAATATGAAGGCTTCTTGTTTTGAAATATCGTGAGTCGAAAAATGCTACTCAAGCCACATTAATGGTCCTTCTAATATTGAGCCTTTCTGCTTTGTAGTTATGGAGACTATTTGCATATGTATCAAGGTGCCAGTCTTCCAAAGGTGCATGCGTTTAATCATCACCTCTTAGGTTCAATTTGCAGTTCCCCATACCTTACGGTTCCGCATAGATAAGCCTTATGGATATGAAAGAGCAAGGCGACTAGGGTTTTAATGCCATTTCTTTGTTTCGCTTTGTACTCCTTACAGCATCAATAATTTCACACTATGTAGCTAAGGATCCATAAATGCTGCTTCCAGAGATGCGCTCACATAATTTGAAACCTCTGTCGTTGGCTTGCCACCAACACATATGCTTTCGCCTTGCCATGACGATAAAGCCTTGAGCCGGGAATGTCACTCCTCGGTGAGATCTCTACGATTTTGCTTTGTTCACCGGGCCATAATTAATGCTAGACTTTGTCGAAATGGCGACACATGTTCCTTTGTATACGGACATCGACACGGGCGCATTGTTCAGATCTCCTCGATTACGGGTGTGTGCTAATGAAGAACACCTTACAACGTTGGTGACACAAAGGTTCTTTCTACGATCGACACATATCACACTATTTTCCTTTTCACGATGTTTGGTCACTTTCTCCTCCTCCTCCTGATGCTTGCTTTGGCCTCGATGTCGCGACACTGCGAGGAGTCTTGTTACCGTGGGTCGCCTGTGTGAAGACATTGCGACAATCATAATTATTCTTTGATAATGGTGCCCATGATAAAACATATGAGACTGTAAATGTAACGAGAGGTATTCAAACCACATGCTTAATGACCTACGGCGCGGGGCCTTTGTCGTTAACAAACAAAGTTTTCCCATTTAAAAGTATGTATGGCAAGCCCTATTACACATGGCGCGGCGTGATACGAGTGTTCGGTCGCATGTCCCGGATGATCCTCCACACATGGCGTGATTGCAGCGACAACATCAAGTCCTTAGTGTGAGATAACTCATGAGGGGTTGGGGATAGGTCGCTAAGATGGAGTTGATTCGTGGGGTCGGTGAAAAGACCTTGACTAATGAGCATAAGGGGACCCAAAATTTTAAAATATACCCAAAATTTTGGGTGGTGTTGTAGCGGCTACAACAAATGGCGAACCACTGGTAGAATCCAGCATCTTTGTCAATATCACAACAATAGTCTGAGTCTGGATAATGATGCAAGGGAATATTGAACAAGTTCCGCGGGTACCCTTTGTATTAATTTGGTCCTTTACAAGTATGCCTAATCCTTGTGCCTCAACTAAGTCTCGCTAATCTAAAACACATCAAAGAGAAAGCTCACAGACGCTAGCTTGTTGATGATGTGAAGAGCAAGGCCGTGGTCTTATTATTTTCAGGATTTTTTAAAGTAAGTTTCTGGTGTTGCTCTGCTGCCAGCAGGCCTGGACAGTACCCCGGCGGAGTCACTTCAAGAAATCACAAACGTTGCTCCGCTGCCAGCGAGCCTGGTCAGTACCCCGGTGGAGTCGTTGCATTACCTCTCTGCGCAGGAAGCCTTTCTCGATCCTTTACCCTTATTTGTTTCATGTGCTTACAACACTTATTTTCATGTGCTCGTGGCACTTATTTTCATGTGCTCATGGCACTTATTTTTCATGGGCGGATGAGGGATCCCGAATTATTTTACGAGCAAGAGAGGTTGTTTCTTGTGTTACAGAAACTGAAAGATATCCTGATTTGGGTTTGCCCTCATGCCAAACCTTCACATCCCATTCACCACAATAGGCACAGCGCGCAGAACAGCACATTAAAATGTCCAAGACTATGCTGGGCACAAGGCTTAGGCTTACGGGTATGGGCCATTTCAACTCATCAGGTCTCCCACAGGCAACCAGCTCGCATCTCCCCAGATAATAGGTTTAGACTCATAGGCATCTTGTTAATAATGCGACTTCGATGACTGGTCCTAAGAGAAAGCTGCCTCTTGAGATAGCCACCGCAACCTCACACAAAATAATGGGGTTACTGTTTCAGCAAGCGGGGCAGAACAAGACTGCAAGGTGATAGGGTTGCAATGAGGGCTGATGAAGTGGCAGGCGATATGACAAAAATGATGTGAGGGAGAGAGAGTATGACGCAATGTAATGAGTGAGGCTCAAGGTGCAATGCAACGCCATGTGAGAGAACGATCAACCAGTTGTAAGTGCAACTACAAGCAGTGATTATTTATGCAACAACAAGCAACTGAAAAGGAATTGAAAGGAAAATACTTTTAACATGATGTTGTCTGAGATATAAATCGTAAACAAAAACAACAAACACACTTTTAACTATGAAGTAAAAAATTTGCAAGTAAACCTAATTAATTCTGAACTAAAAATTTTATTGCAGGTCCTAGCTAGCCTACACCTAAACCCTAGTTTAACCAATGATGCGGTCGGGTTAGGTAAAATCAGTTTTCCAGTGCAGCCACCGCATTAGTTCCTGACCTGCAAGAGCAACAATGATCAGGATCAGAGCTAGTATCCATAGAAGTGCAGCAGCAACAAAACTTACCTGAGGAGCAGGTGCCACGGTAAGATGATCAGAGATACTTACCAAAGAACATGCCAGAACAGACTGTGCAAGCTGAATCCCATTCTTATCTTGATAAACAGCAGTATGTTCTTGAAACTCAACATTGTGGATAAATGGCATAAAATCATTCATGCATGATCCTGGATTTGAGGGATGATGAGTAAGCCAATTCCTATTTGTAAGCACATTCACCGCATGGGGTCGGTTGAGTTGATCGACAATCTCATCATGGTGTTGGGGACCATCAGTTTTATGGAATGGAAACAATACGCAAGTGCCAGGCGAATTATAGATGCATGCACATCCAAGCGTAGAAATTCTAGTTTCGAAAACTCTAGTCCGGGGTTGCTCCTAGGTTTGGTTATGGGTATGGGAATCTGAATCCACATTTAAAGGAGCCTGAAAATCCTCACTGCTTTGAACAAACTCTGGACCTTCGAGCAAGGGTCTTTCCAACCTTGACTGCTCGGCGAGATTAACAGGCGAATGGGCGTGATCATCAATCGTAGTGATTGGAAAGACGTCAGTGGGCTTTGTATCAGTTTGGTCGAATGTTTGCGCACTGACAGGTTGAGAAACCAGAATGTCAGATTCTCCAGATTTGCCAGGATGTGGTGAATTCGATGCGTTTATGCTGGAAGGAGCATGCTCCTGGGGAATTGTCATTTCAGAAACGTTTGGCGGAAGCTGATGCGTTTCGATTTTCTGGTGGGTACTTGAATCTTCCGAAAGCAAATCATTGAATTCAGGTGTCTTCATAGGGTCGGCCAAGAGATCCGAGTGATAGTCCTCTGTGGTACGATTGAACATGTTTTCAGATAAGCAAGGATCACTGTAATCATTGGTTTGATCGAATTCGGTACCTAGCAAGTTGGGCTCCCTGGGGTTTACCAAATGGGATGGATCGATAACGGGGACATCTGGAAGTTGTTCAGACGGGGAATCGCTCCTATGGCTGTCTAAAGATCCCAAGTGAGAAAAGTCAGATGTAACAGATTCATCGATTTTGGACTGTGATTGTGAAACACCATCTGCGTGCTTATGATTGTCGCCAATACCAGTATAAGGAAATTTTGAATGTCTCGAAGAAATTACTGATGTGGCGGGATCGAGAAACAAACTAGGAAACAATGAATGAAAAGATTGAATCACAGGGGCGTTAACCACACGAGGCTTTTCAACACGCACATTAGTGTCGTTCAGAGGACACAATGATTTGACAGGCCTTGTAAGGGAATAAACTTTATGCGGGGTAAGAGTCGATTCATAATACGTATGTAAACCAGATTCATAGTCTGAATGTGAACTTGATTCATTATCCGAACCTGAACCGGATTCGTAATCCGAATGTGAACCAGATTCGTCACCCGAATCTGAACAAGATTCATCATCCGAATGTGAACCAGATTCATAATCTGAATGTGAACCAGATTCATGACTAAGTCTAGGGAGACATCGAGTGGGCTCCGGGTAGGTTTCATGCGTCAAAAGAGATAATGATCCACTGGGATGTTTAGATTCGACATGGTACGTTAAAGGCTCAAAGGTGGTGCAATCGGCTTTATCTTCCTGCCAGTCTCTATCCTTACTCAGGACTTCCAAGGTCACAACCCCACTCCCATACAACTCAGGAAGAGGGGCGAGAATATCAGCAACACTCTCCTTGGAGGCCTGAATGTGGCCTGGACTCGGGGAGATGGACAAGGAAGCCTTAGTGAAAAAATCAAAACAACCGGTAACTTGCAGGTCATCATAGGGAACACTAGGATCTAACTGAAATTGCTCAAGGGAAATAACATACTTGAACTGCTCACCTAAATATTTCCAATCAACATCCCTCTCAGGGAACTCAAAACAATAATGAATGAATCTGATAAAGAACTCACCTAAAGATTCCTGAGGTTCCATTCTGATGAGATGTAACTTTATTACAATGTCATGAGGATTATACTTGTGAAAAGCTTGTTGTAATTTATGGGCGAGTTGTTCAAACGAATGGATGGAAGCTTTCGGCAATGTGCGGCACCATTGTTTAGCGTGCCCTCCGAGGGTGAGGAAGAAAAGCAAACAAAACAAACCCTCATCGTCAATTTCATAGTACTCACCAAAGTCACAAAAATCTGAACAGTGTTGGGTTATGGACACCCCATTTTCACCATCAAATTTTAACTGGGACAAGTGATAAATAAATTCATCGGAGATGTAGTATCTAGGCTTATAAAACTCCGAAAAACATCTCGGGAGAATGATTTGGGAACGAGCCATTACAGATATGAGATTAACTGCAGGCTCTAAGGGCTCAGCTTGTCATCTGGCCCTCCCCTTTCGTTAAACATCTGGTCGGAGGTTTCAGGCCCTCCTTCTAGCGCCAATTCTGTTGGCGGGAAAATTTGTCCGGCCAACAGTAGGGGATCTCCCCGGTAGAAAGTCCCAATTAGACCTTGAACCGTTTGGAGTAGGGATCCCGTCCGGGGTGTGGGTCCGGCTACTGACGGGAAAATTTGTCCAGCCAACAGTAGGGGATCTCCCCGGTAGAAAGTCCCAATTAGACCTTAAACCGTTTGGAGTAGGGATCCCGTCCGGGGTGTGGGTCCGGCTACCACTTAAGATGACTTCCCTTCGGTCTCAAAAGAACCTGTATGAACCTGCGGACATACACTCATTCACATGATACAGAATACAAGATTAATGTGTTAAACACGAATCAAACACTATGCGTAGCAAGATTATAGATAAAGCACGTACGCCTCAAGAGATGTCATTAGCAACACATCTTTTGTGGGGTAATGCTTGTACGGTAGTCTGATCACAAAAGAAATAGTTCTTTATGATAAGATACCTCTTTACTTCTGAAAGATGAAACGAAATGCTAACAAAATAGTTCATTAACATTCATTATTAGAACAGATGATAAAATAAACATCATTGATACAACACAGATAGCCATGACGCATAAAGGATGACATAAAGAGTGTAGCTTCATTAATCATAGGATGTTCTGAAACTGTACAAGGAATACACACAGTGTTTGCACAGCAAAACACATCATAACCATAGGGTGTTTTAACAAGTATCTCTATATTCAGATGCGTAAGGGTACAATCCTTCAATACAATGCCATGTAGTTCTTCAGTTTCCAACAGGAAAAAGCGCGCCTCCTACAAGCTCCCGTAGGAGTATTTATAATGCCAAAACTGCCGGTTGGGCTTCCTTGACTGTTCACCTTCTTGACCGTTGGGTTGCCCTGCGACCCATTCCTTTGCGACCTGCAACCTGGGTGCTGTTGCGACCTGCGACCTGAGGTGTTGTTGCGATCTGCGATTTGACTGGGTCGCAGGGTCGCAGGTTGTAAGAGAATTGCCAAGATGCGACCTTGCGACCTAGCGACTAGGTCGCTGGGTCGCTGGGTCGCAAAAGGTGGAAAACCGACGAAATGCGACCTCGCGACCTTGCGACTAGGTTGCTGGGTCGCGGGGTCGCAAAAAGGAGGAAAACCAAAGAAATGCGACCTCGTGATCTTGCAACTAGGTCGCTGGGTCGCGAGGTTGCAAAAGGCAGAAAAACTGCAAAGGTGCGACCCTGCGACCTTGCGACTAGGTCGCTGGGTCGCGGGGTCGCAAAAGGCGAGGAAAAACATAGACGTGCGATCTACGACCTCGCCAGATCTACAAGTTATTTGGAGTTTCGCCAGAATCCGCTTGTTCTGAAAATGTCTCCTTGTGTGCTGGGGAAAACCTTGGCTCTTATGTGTAACAGAGTGGTTCTTCCTGCAATAAAATAACAGAGGTCACAGATCAAATAATAATAATGCTAAGGGCAATTTAATTAATTTGCAAAAGAGAAAACAATGAATTTAGACCCCTGTGTGGACAAGACTTTGTCATCAGAGAGAATGGCGTGCGTAGGCCATCTCTGTGCCTCTTTAATCATTATAATTTTCATTGGTCTGGCTATGGGCTGAGTGCCAGATGCAGATCTGTAGCTTGACTTGTTTTGATAGCTGTTACCATTTATGGAGCACTGCTTTTCCCATGCCCACAATGGTTTAATGTTAACATTGCACTTACTCCCGTTATAATGCAACGTACTTCAAACTGGGGGTTTGTTTGGCCAACGCAGGTGCCCCTTGAGTTCTCAACTCACCAGCTTTAAAGCTACTGGGACCCTTGTTCTTATCATCAACGGTAAAATCGCTCTCTAAATTTTCCTTGGAGATTAGGGAGCACAGATTTTCTCTCAGTCCCCTTCTCATGACCCTGTCTTGAAACTAGGCGGCAACACCTTGGCTTCTTGATCTGGCATCAGGGATCTTCGGCCAGAGAAGTAAGACAGTCATGAAATTTTCCTATGAGCTAGTCAGCCGATCACCAAGTCGCATCTTCATCTACTTCATGGATTTGCAACCCAGCGACTCAAGGATCGCGCGAATTGATTTCTGCTTGGGCTGAGCCTTTGTAAGGGACGCAGGTCGCAACTATTACCAAGTCGCAACCTTCATCAAATTCTTGGATCTGCGACCCAGCGACTCAAGGGTCGCGCGACTTGCTTTCTGCTTGGGCTGAGCCTTTGTAAGGGTCGCAGGTCGCAACTATTGCCAAGTCGCAACCTTCATCGGATTCCTGGATCTGCGACTGGGTTGAACTGCGACCTCACGGGGTCGCATAGTTGCAATTCTGCTTACGCTTAGCCTCACTCAAACACAGGTTGCCTTCATCATTCGGCTTAAGTGCGATTGCTCTCCTTCGTTGAATATTGTTTTCAATTGATGAATGGAGAAAACCAATCTTCCCTAGCATCTTCGATTTATTTCCGCGGTTGGACTCTTCCGCTTGCAAAAGAGCATTTCTCATATGCCATATTGAGGGATTTACTTCTCTGGAGGTAACGTCCCATAGTCGTTTTGCGCTGGTTAGAATAAGCGTTTCGCTTTTTCCTGGCGGGTCTGTATCTTACGGCGATGATAAAGCTGACATAGCTGAATCTACGTGCATGCATTCGGGAAGGGGTCATATTTCCACTTTCCACGCTATCACAACTAAATGTACGCTGGGAAATGGCAAACACTACCGTTGTTTTACTGGATCAAAACGCATCCTTTCACACGCGGCGGAGAGCCCAGAAAATATGCCGCGGACTGCCTCATGCGTGCTGTGGGGCTGCTCTGTAGCAGGATGAAACCGTCCCCCCATGCGCGGCTTTAATGATAGAATGGTAAACAGCTAGTAATGACCGAGTTTGGTGTTGATGATAACGTTGAACCTGCTTCACCTCAGCCCAAAACACTGAAGTTGCCAATGATGCCAACTATCATCTTTAAATCTTCTATTCGCGGCTTTGGATGACTAAAACACTGAAGTTGCCAATAATGTCAATTATCATTTTTAAATCTCTTGCTCGCGGCTTTGGATGACTTATAACTATTATCGCACCGGAGATACGTTGGCCGCCACTCTAGATTAGTCATAACTACGTGTTGAATGTAAGTTTTGACCGTTGCATCTACACTTCCACTCCAACGTTTCATATTGAAAACTACACGTTGACATGCATGCATTCATCTGTGCGCACCGTAGTCAGGCTGTTACGATGTTGGCTCCGGTTTCAACGCAAAGTTTTGGGTGATCATACACGTAGCTCCTCCAAGCGTTCACTAAACATAAAAAACCGCCAAAAGATATTACACGTAACTGTAATGTGTCTTCACATGGTTCTGATTGGCATTTTAATGATAAACTTAGCCACCTTATATATCTGTCTCGCCACTTAAAACTTCAGCGTAAAAGCATTTGATCCGAATCGAAAACATTACACTCCATGCAACGTGAATATCGAACGGATGCAACGTGTCTTCATACATTCATGATCCGCCATTGTCAACGTAATTTGACCACTCCATATATCGCTTCAAATGTTTCAACACCGGTTTAAAACCTCGACATGTATGGCTCTTGACTGTGCTCGAACACCAATCCACGCATTCTTTGTACCGTGTAACTTTAACAACTGCATTTGTAAACTGCTCCGCCAGTTTGGCATAAAACATCCGGGCCAATCGAAACATTCCTTTCATGCTTTGCTTGGCGACCTTATATGGTTGTGAAATTGTATGAGATTTGCACCACATAAACGTGTTTATGATGTGCCATGGCGGTAATAACACTCCGCTCCACGCAACGTGAATATGGCCCGTGGGCTCCATACACAACTTCAGACTACTGAATACATATATCCATCTGCTCCCAACCTTTACCGTAGGCAGAACAACTGTCTATGACCTTTTCGCCCATGGGTAATGTACCATTACAACACATTACCATGGGTTTCTTACGATGTCCGCTCCACGTTAAAACGCAAATTTCGACCAAGAGTTATATATCTGTTTTCAAAGAAGAAAAATCGGCGATCGGCATAACTACGTCGAATCATGATGCATTTTCATATTATTGGACCCGCGTTTTAGTTGTAACGTTGACCACCATAGATATATGTGCCTCAAACATTCTGACATACGACTTAGGCATAGAAGTATTTGATCCTAACCGTGATGTTTCTCTCGGCAGTCTTAACACATAGTTGTAAATTGTCATGCAACGCACCATTTATCATATCTGCTGCCGTGTTGAACCCAAACCCTTTTAACACAAGTTAAAAACTCGGCATCAACATATTCGAGCTCGATAATAATGTCTTTCATGTAGTTTAATACGATTTTTCCTCCTCCATATGGTTTGGAAACCATATGTATTTGCGCTTAAACTCAATGTGTCAAAATGTCACCTTGGTCAATGGCTTTGAGACCGCATGAATTCTGCCTTGGTTTAATGGTACAAAACCATAACTTTGGTTCACACATTTGCGCCCACCTTGTAGTTAGGTTCAAACAAGATTGCTTTCCCAAGGTGCATCTATATTTTGAAATTGTGCCAAACCTGCCAATGCTTATTTGTCTTCTTCTAACATAGTAGCGTTTGAGATTGTTTCTTGATCAGCACCTCCACCAAAATGCAGCTTCCTGGAAATCATGTCATCATCATTTCATCCTCAACACTCTCATCCTCAGGGTCATCAGAGGCGATGGAGCAACACCATGATGAGTAAGAATGACATCTATTCCCAACTAATAAAGTGTAGTTTCTTCCTCTTAAGCATTAGTAGGCATTTGTCGCTCGCGTTGAATCTAATGATCGCCTTATACGCATCTTCAAGAGCATCATCATCTTCACAGAGACCGTATGTCGAAAAGAAACATTAACTTTGCCACTTTGTTTGTATTCTCTAACCGGTCTTCTTCCTGCGTGATTGTTATGTTGTTTAACCATTGTGCTTTTGTTAGTTGGGTTCAGTCTCTTCCTCCAAACACGATGGTGATATCTTTTGGTATATCATCTGTCGGATCGCCTACACGTAACATTATAACACTAATTAGTTTACAGTTTCCTTTTGGAGAACAGTGCCCCTCAAACAATAAATATTAGACTATGAGCTCGGCGAAGTGCTAAAACAAAGTGCTTGGGCAATCCATGATGCGAGCGCTCTTAATGTAAATACACATAAGTTTCCATTCGAATGCATGCATGGCGATCCTTCGCATATGGCGCAATTGCAGCAACAACATTTGATCATAATGACGAGACAACTCATGAGGGGTTGGGGATAGGTCGGCGGTATGTCACTGATTGCAGGGTCGGTGAAAGACCTTGACAAGCTAAGGCAGCATAGGGGGAACGAGTATCTCATAAAGTGGAAGAACTTACCCACTGAAGATTCTACATGGGAGGATGAAAAATTTATACAGAAGCACCCAGAGCTACTCAAGCGTTGAGGACAACGCTTTTTTGAAGGAGAGGGGCATGTTAGGTCTCTATATTACTAGAATAGTACCTTATTGTTGTTAGTGTAACCCCTTTATTATTATTATTGTACCCTTGTAACCCCCATTTTGTTAGTATTGTGCCCCTAAATTATTATTGTTAGGTCGGCTAGGATTACATTGTGGCCCACTGGGATTACATTATGGCCCCATGGACTCCTATATATAGAAAGGAGGTTTTGTAAATTGAATCATCCAAGAATTTTTCATTTATGTAATGTATTGGAGGTTGCCCCCTCGAAGAGGCTCATTTCTAAGGCGTTGATATCTCTTTTCTACTCTTTTTGAAGTAGAAGGAGTGGACTCTTCTCTAAAAGACACCCTCTTCTCAATTTTCATTCTTGCTCTCTTCTCCATCAAGTTGACTTCCACAAAAAGGGCACCTTGTTGCATATCTTCCAGAGTTGCAAAATTTCTTTCTCTCAGCTGATAGGTCATGTCAGAGTCAAACCCTTCAGGAAATTTATTTAAAGCTGAGCCCTGTGGAGGTTTTAGTTCTGGGGAAAGTTCATTATACACACTATTGAACCTAGTGTAGTAAGCTTGCACACTTTCCCCAGTGTTTCTATGGAGGTTTTTGTAGTCAGAAAGGACTTGGAGAGGGTTGTTCTTTACTTCCCATTTGTTTAGGAATGTTTGATGGAAGCCTTGGAGATCATTAATACTATGGGGGGCTAAACCTTTGAAACATTTTCCTACTTCTCCCCCTAGGCTCTGAGCAAATAACCTAAGCTTAACATAATCATCATCAATTTCATTTCTGTCAAAGTATTCATTCATTTTATCTACATGTTGTGATGTAGTTATAGCATTGTTAGCATCATATAATGTAATTTTGGACTGATAGTCCTGTGGAAGATTAACTAATGGTACAGGAAGGACTAGCGAAGCATACCATGCTGCCATGATAGGTGGTGGGGGTGGATTTACAAGGAGTGGATTTATAATAGGAACAGTGGGCTGAGGTGTAGTGGTTTGAACAGTGGATGAAGGGTGAGCAGAAGTGGATGGACCAGGAATAGACTGTTGAGCTGATCTTGGATGAGAGACACCTAAGTTGTGAAGAAAATGTAAGTCAGGAGGTGTTGTTTCTCTGCTACCAAGAGGTTCACTTGTTTCAGGAGATGATATTGAAGACTCAGAATCTAACTAATCTAAATCACCAAAAGACCTAGTTCTAAATGGATTTACTAAGTCAACTTGAGATTGTTGTAGAGCTGAAAGATTTTCAGGGACTGAATTAGCTCTCAAGGGTGATTTGAAAATAGTTGATAATTTTATTTTAGCAGACTTCCTAAGGATACTTTCAGGGTTGTCAACTATTCTCGGTGGGTTTGGGTCAGGGTAGGCTCTAGTATGAATCTTTCTAGGAGCCACTATGCTCTGTTTTTTAGACCCAGTTAAAAAGAAAACTTTAACCAAATATGACAATTTTTAATAGGCTAACTGATCTTTTCAGAAGAAGGAAAATTTTTTAAACTTAAAGCCTTCTAACTGAGTTTGTAAGATGCTATTAAGACTTGGGGTTTTCCCAGTGGAGTCTTAAGGTCTGAATTTAGGATTGTGGAGTGGCCAGGTGGGAATTTTTAGCTCTTTTGGAGGTAAAAGGTTTTATGGTCCACCGCCAAGTTTATTATGATGCCAAACTAAAATGTTTTGGGTTTTTCTGATTTATTTTGGTCTTATAGGTTAAGAGAGTGTTCTAAGTCTGATTAACACTTAGCTACAGTGTCAAACAGTACAGAGTTTACTCTTATGGCTTGGTAACTGAAATCTTCAAGGTTTGACAAGGCTTTATGAGAATCCTAAGGGTTACTTATTTTATCACTGATTCAAAGGTCCTATCATGATTACCATTATTCTTGGTAGTGCTTGAAGAAGGTTACTTATGTTATGAGTGTTTTGTTTTCTGAAGATTTTACTCAGGGTCCCACCGTGATGGCCATTATGTTGGTGTCCCGTGTTTTGATAGTTTGGAAAATCAAAAGACAGGGCAACATCGGAACCAATCTTCAGAGTTACAGGATCTAGTCCTCCTGTTCTTAGAGAGGGATCTCTTAAATGTTTGTTTTGCAAAGATTTATCTTGTGTGCTTATAATATTGATTTTAGACTAGTTATTAAGTGCAAGGTGTTTGCTTGTTTGGTTGGATGGAATTGATACAGTAGAACATGAAAGGTCTAGGAAAGATACATAGAATAGAGAAACATCTGGTTCATTGGGAAATGGAGTCAAGAAAAGGTCATAGAAAACTCATCAAAGGATATGGGATATCAAAGGGAAAATCTAACTTGGCCACGTGATCCTTTTGTTTTTGGAATGGGATGAACATTAATGTTTTGGAAAGAGAAATTGAATTCTCAACAAAGGGAACCTGAAAACATAATTTAAACAATAAAGAGATATTTGATAGACAAGGCTAACCATAAATTCTACAAACATTCTTTAAGAAAATAATGGCTTCAAGACAACTTTTAAAATGAAATCTAAGATTCGGGGAACACCCTATTTTCTCAACGATTTTGTTCTAAAGGACTTAGAAAACATAAAAGATTTACTGATAATTACAATCATAGAAGAGGGAACACCTAAAAACATCTATGATCATAATTATAACGACCTTTAAGCCAACTGTTTAAGTGAGGACAAAGGGAAAGATCAAAAATGACCTCTCTGATTCACTATAAGAAAATAACTTCAAAGGGAGACTTCAATAATCAGTTTTTAGGTGGCAGCAGACAAGTAAGGAGAACCATAAATCATGTTGAAACCAACTGTTCAAACTATTAAGGAAATAAAAATGCATGAAGACTGAAGAGAAAGTTTAAAGCCTCTAAAATACTTCAGCAGAAGAAAACATAAAACAGTGAAGGATGAACAGGTCTAAGGTGCTTCTAGGAGTCATTTCTTAGCCTAATACTTTCTATCCTACTGTAGTAAGAAATTATGGAACATAATGAAAACAGGGGAAAAAACATAAAATAGTTCAGAATACTTCACCAACAGCCAAGCTCATGGATCCAATGATAGAGCCTTCTTAGGAACAAGCATGCAACAACATCATCAAGACCTCCAAGAATTCAATTTGTTCTTCAACTTCAAAGGACTATGTATTGATTTCAGAGAGTTTCAATATTACAGCTTGTGATCAAACAACAACCAACCCCTCACTCATCTTCTGAAGAAGTATATATAGAAGAATGAGGAGGTGAGATCCTGATAAAAATATCTCCAATTACAATTAATACAGACTTTAAATGGCTTCTTTGCCCTTGGGGGCTCAATGAAGAAGCTTACAATAGGTGTCTTTTGTATTAAATGATTCACATAAATATTTAAGCTCGGTGGGAGCTTAATTTGACCTTTGAGGCTCTGTGTCATGTCAGATTAACTCTGTAGATATTTTGTCATTAAGTTTGTTAGCAGATTTACCCTTTAGCTGTGTTGTGAAGCAGATATTTGATTTCATGCAATAAATTTGGCCTGCATTTGGTTTCTTTGAGGCACAGGTGTCCTTAGTGGTAGCTGAGAAGAATTGATTCGCCTTAACTAAGGCGGTGGAGCTTCTTGTCAGATAAAACACTCTGATTTTTCCTTAAAACTGTGTTTAAATCCAGGGATTAGGCTTTTGATAGGCATCTCAGATATAATCCCCACAAATATTTCTTTTAATCCTCTTGTTCTGGTGCATTCTGGTCTTTTGTACTGATACTCTTCATTTTTGATTGACTCACTGTGTCTTTCAAATGTGTAGGACTGTGCAATGTTTGAAAGGCATCAATGCCTTCCCAGATCATTGATAAACATGGATTCAAAAACCTGTGATGATTTTCTTTGGCGAATCGAGGGCGGGAGGATCATCATCCTCCACCTTCGAATTTTCCTCTAAAAATGGCGATAAAACCTCAAAACCCTGCAAAATAAAAACAACTTATTATAAAATCCATGCATTTATAGTTTTATTGCTGCGGAGGCATGTGAGTCAGGATTGATCGGGAGAGATTGTAGAATGGGTGGAAAAAGATTAAATCTGAGCCATCGATCTCACAGAGATCGACGGTTGAGATTGAATGAGGAGGAAGAAAAGGAGAATGAATCTGAGCCGTCGATCGCGCAATGATTGACGGTGGGGAGTGGAAGTTGAAAGTCAAACAGAGGGAATCCGAGCGATGAATTTTGGACCGTCGATCTGTAGATCAGATCGACGGCGGAGATGTTGTTGCCGCTGCACGGTATCCCGATTATCGCGTGTGCATCTTCGACGAGCGATCGTCGTTCGATGATAGGATCTAGATCGGATGGTGGACGTGAATATCACTGTGTTTCCACGTCCAAAATTTAATGCACGATGGATGGCGATTTTTGGAACAGTGCCCAGGTCACGTGTCGAGCAGTGTGTGGAATCGCTGGCGATCGGGAATAAACCGCCCTTGCCTCAAAGGCGGTGCGATGGATACCACGCGGTTTCTGGAGTGGGGAACCGCTGGCGGGGACCACCGGGTAGACAGACTCCACACCTTCCGATCTGTGGATTTAGATTGATGGTGGAGATTTAGTGGAAGATCGTACCGGCGGAAAACTTTAGAAAATAAAATAAAACCCGAAATTTGTAAATAACAAAGGTTTTTAATATTTTTGGGGCGGAATAATTGTTCAAAACAGATAAGCGCCTTACTGACTAAGCACCTGGTTCTGGCACCAGGGCGCATGGATGAAAAGGGTTAGAGACTTTAGCCGAAGGGGCTTAAGTCCAACACATAGAAAATATGCATTTTAATGGTTTTTCAAGGATTTTGAAAGGGATTTGAGGCTTTCGATAAGGTTAAGAGAGAGTCTTAAAACCTTATCAAGGGTTTTTTATGAAGTGGAAAGGGGATAAACGTAAAAATGAGGGGTTTTCATGGGAAATGGAGGGATAGAGAAAAAAGGGTAGTTTTTGAAGAGGAGGAAGGGGAAAATGGTGCTTGCAGCAGTACTTTGCCTTGGAAATCAACAAGATTTCAGAGTCTTTTAGGATGTAAATAGTAGTGTAGGTTTGGACAGAGTCATGAGGCCTTCAAGGAGCCTTCAAGAGCCAAAAAAAATTATTGATAAACTTTGTTCCTTGGAGGCTCAAAAAGTATTAGCCACCTGATGCAGGAGCATTAGCCCCGAAAAACACCTTGTATTTTATCTAAGCTAGGGGGTTTCATGTTTTGAAGAAATATTAAATTTCATGTAAATATTAATATTATTTTGAGTGATTAATTAATTATTTGTAAGAAATTGTAAATGTGAGAGAAATTAGTTTCTATATTATTTAGAATTAATGAGGGAGCCTAAGTTGGAATTAGTTTCTAAGTTTTAGGGATAAGAATCTATCTTTTAGGGATGTTGAGAGATTTAGGGATTTGTTGAGATATTTTAGTGGTGTTGAGATATTAAGGGGATTGAGCATTTAATTAGATAATTTTTAAAATTGTATAAATAGGAGGGGGTTTTGAGAGAAAAATACATTGAGATTGTGAGTGTGAGTAGAGAGTGAGAGGTTTTAAACAGCCAAGGCTGTAAGCTTCTGGCAGTTTGTAAGGGGCCATATATTACGAATATCAGGCCAAATAAGAATTGTAAGTATTTTTTTTATATGATAAGTGTGTTTAGAGATTTATTGGTGGATTTGTGTTTATTTTCAGTGATTGGAATGAAACCGAAGTTCGGTGCAGTTTAAGATTTTAATACCAGGTTGGAAAAGTCGATTTCACTGTTTGTATAGCACATTGGCAGATTATATATATATATATATAAATATCTGCAGCATTGAACAGATGTATATTGAAGCCGTGAAAGCGTATGACAAAGGGTATGATGAACGCTGATCTCATTTAATTTTAATGGCTCGACAATGTTTATGAAAATCGATCCAGGAGTTTTAATCGATTAATTGTGATGTTAACTTGTGAGGAGGTTTTAATTATTGGAAAGCGCTTCAGATATTAAGGTTTTTTTGCGTTAAAAAGAACCAATGGATAGCATCACAGGTCTATAGATCGAACACATAGTTTGTTAGAACGATGTCAGATGGAACAAATTCTAACATTTCTTGAAAGCAACTGAAGACGATATGATGCTATTGTGAGATCGATTAAAAGGTAAATGCGTGCATGACATTTCAGACTTTCGAATGGTGCAGAGGGTTAACCTATTCGTTGGTCCAGTTCTTAATGCAGGTGAATTGTTTTAATTGCCTGAATGATATTAACGTGGATGTGGAATAAGTAGTAAACTTGAAAAGCGATGGAGCAGGATTGTTATTTCTTAACTCTGTTTTCAACTGGAGTCGCTTTTAAATTGTGTGTTCCAGTTGTAGCGCAGGAGTAAAGGACGAGCGTGGGAAATAATTCTGGTGCGAAGAACTGCATTACAAGAATTGTGGAACGTTGAAAATTGAATTGTGAATAGCGGCATCAATCTTTATTAGTTGCATAACATTGTTGCTGGAGTCATTCTCATCTGGATAAGTGGGTGCAGTAAAGTAGAAATTCGAGTCGATGAGCGTAACTGACCAACGTATATAGAGCGCTTATGGGACAGCACTAGAAAAGAAAGTAGATTGAGGGCTTTGTATATTTGTTCTACAGTAAGAGAAATTGGAACGGAGGCGGAATGGTTGGTATTGATATCGATTCTAACTGTATGAGCCAGCATCGTTGTTAATTTAAATGAATAAATTGAAGATGTATGAGGTTGCGTTGAAATCAGTTCATGATCGTGGAGGAGTAAGAGCGCTGGAATGAATGGACGCAGAACTGGTAAGTACAGGTACATTGTTATGGTTTTTTAAATACAATATTAAGAACATATGAATGGAAAACCGGATTTTAGTGAAAGTCTGTTATTGAGACTCTGGAAAGGGTCTTACATGAAATGCGTTGTGTGAGTGGAACTGGGAAATGACTGTGTATTTTTCAGTTGATGATATTTGCAATAAACAATGTCAAGTTAAAATAAAACATGGGCGCATTTGTTTGATTGATCTTTAAATCTGATCTTGAAGGCGCATGTACAAGATTTGGTTTGAATGATGTTTATTTGGTATGAAAGCGTGTAAGCTTGAATTGGAAATGCAGATTGAAATTTTGAGATGATGTGTATAAGCCCATGTGAATGTTGGCATTGATATGGTTTAAGGAAGCATTTGAATATTGTTTGAAGTTTCAAAAGTTATGAAATTGCTTGAAGGTGAGTGGATCGAGATTGATAATATATGAGATGGTATTGAATGATTTTGAACCATATATTGGAAAGCTTCCGCATGTTGAAATGGGAAAGTGTGAATTGGCCAGTGATTGAAGTTTTTGATTTGGGTAAAAGTTTGAGATGCACACTGATATGCACAGATGTTAAAGATCCTGGGTATTGCAGGCCTTGCCTGCATCAATTTTGGTATCAGAGCTTGGCTCTGTTGAAATGAAAGATGTTTGTTTCTGAATAAATGCAAGAATTTTTTGTTGAAGAACTGAAATGTATTTTTGAATATATGATGAATGATTGAAAGGAAAATCAGATTTCTAAATCTGATATGCAAACTACACAAGTGAACAAGATTGCAGGGAGGAAAAGATCATGCAAGATCTTAAGAGGTGAGATTATTTTTTTGATTTGAAATTGTGATTAAAGTTTATGGTTGCAGATAAGATGATGGCAGTGAACCTGACATTCAGCAAAAGGTTGGATAAGGAGGACAATTGCAGTGTCCTGAAGAAGAAGGTGAGTTGAAGAGATAGCCCAGAGAGAGAGCAGAGGAAAGTGCTCAAAAGGTTCCAGAGGCAGTGAACCAAGTACTTACCAAAAGACTGAGTGAGGAGAGCTTGGTGAGGTAAGTGGCAGTAGAAGAGATTGCTGTCGTAGAGGCTAGTACAACTCATGGTGAGTGAGAAACTCATGGAGAAGATGATCATGGAGGATCAGAGAAGAGGTTCAGAGGAATGCCACAGAGATGAGATGACTGATGAAGTTCGAGAAAGAGAGATTGCAGTAATGAAGGTACAATTGCAGGTACTAGAAGAATGGCTGCAAGAGCGGGAAAACAAGAATAGAGGATGGATCTTTCCACTGAAAAGAAAGAGAGTGATTTGGCAACAATTGCAGAGGAGGTTGAGGCAAATTGTGATTGCCTTGTTGAAAAAGGAACTTAGAGTTCTTGAGCCAGAGATGGAATTTGAAGATTCCACACGTAGATTTGTTCAAAAGGATGTGTTGGAGGAAGCAGTCAAGACTGAAAAGTCTTGCAGTTTTAAAACTAATAAGTTGTGTATGTTTGCAGGTACAGCACAGGAAGATGAGCAAGCTTTAGATTTTGTTCAGGAGAGAGAATTGAATTTGAAGGTTGTTCAGATCAATGCTGAGATGGAAAGAACTCAGGAGGCAGTGAAGACGAAGGATTCTAATCAGAATGTTGGTGCAGAGAGAGAAAGACCAGTTGATGATTGGTTAAGAGCTGGTGAAGGTATGGAAAATTGTTTGAAGTTTCTGAGTTCTACGCCTAATGAAATTGTTGAATTGTATAGGAAAATAGATCTCAAGAGAAGAGAATTGGAGAGACAGAGGACTTATGTACAGGATAACTTGCTGAGGAACCAAGACAGGAAATTTTTCATGAATGATAGTCATGAAGCAGATGATGGTAAGAAGGCGAGACTAGCTGACAGTCTCATGGTAAATGCCAATCAGCATACTGATATGCTGATAGAGGAGTTGGAAGAAAGTTCAAAGCAGTATACTAAAGTATTGCCAGAGAAAGCTAAGGAGAAAGCCAGTGAATATTTTCTGAGTCCTGAAGAAGACTTGGAGCTGCAGAGAGAAAACTTGGTGACTGAATCGAGAAGTGAGACCAGTGGGTCTTGTGATTTTGATGCTGACAATTTAATTGTGTTTACAGGTGATATAGAAGACAGTTCATCATTTGGAATTGTCTTGGAAAAAGAATAACTGTTGCAGGTAGTGGATGAGACAGTCATGTCTCATATGCAGAAGCTTGTTACCATGGGTGACAAGAAAGAGTTGGCTTGTCTGGATAGCCAAGAGAAGACTGGTGGAAAAAATTTTGGAACTGCTACAGCGATAGAAGATGAGACTACAGTGTTTGAAGAACTTGATTTGATTGCCAGAATCAATCAAGATGATGCTGGACAATTTCTGAAGATTGTCGAAGAGAAAGATGGAGATTATGCTGGAGTTAATTTACAACATGTTGATGAAATGCTGAAATGTTTGCTGGAGAAATTTGAACCAGAGAAAAAAATTGCAGATGATGAGCAAAGGAATGTTGCAGAGGGATTGGAAGTTTGGGAGGCAGCAACATATGGGGTAGCATCTGCAGGAGTGAAACCAATGCTGATGACATTTATGGTGGTAGCTGAAGCAACATCCGTAGTGACAGCTAGAGCAACATGTTTTATTGAGGATGCTGGAAACAATCAGCAGACAGAGGACATACTGGATAGATAAATTGAGTTGATAAGGAGGTTAATGATAAAAACATCCCAGAGAAAGACGACAATAAGAAAGAAAAGGAATGACAACAAGAGAAAGACAGTGAAAGATTGCGAGAGCACAACAAGTGGAGCATTACAGCACAAAATATCGAAACCTGGAGGACAACAGCAGATAACAACAGCAGTAAAGCAATTGACAAGCAAGGAAAGATTACAAAATAAAATATGGGATCCAGGAGGAAATAATTATCCAGACTTATGACTAGGTGGTCATGAATTTTCTTACATGGGGAGTCTGATGCAGGAGCATTAGCCCCGAAAAACACCTTGTATTTTATCTAAGCTAGGGGGTTTCATGTTTTGAAGAAATATTAAATTTCATGTAAATATTAATATTATTTTGAGTGATTAATTAATTATTTGTAAGAAATTGTAAATGTGAGAGAAATTAGTTTCTAGATTATTTAGAATTAATGAGGGAGCCTAAGTTGGAATTAGTTTCTAAGTTTTAGGGATAAGAATCTATATTTTAGGGATGTTGAGAGATTTAGGGATTTGTTTAGATATTTTAGTGGTGTTGAGATATTAAGGGGATTGAGCATTTAATTAGATCAGTTTTGAAATTGTATAAATAGGAGGGGGTTTTGAGAGAAAAATACATTGATATTGTGAGTGTGAGTAGAGAGTGAGAGGTTTTAAACAGCCAAGGTTGTAAGCCTCTGGCAGTTTGTAAGGGGCCATATATTACGAATATCAGGCCAAATAAGAATTGTAAGTATTTTTTTTATATGATAAGTGTGTTTAGAGATTTATTGGTGGATTTGTGTTTATTTTCAGTGATTGGAATGAAACCGAAGTTCGGTGCAGTTTAAGATTTTAATACCAGGTTGGAAAAGTCGATTTCACTGTTTGTATAGCACATTGGCAGATTATATATATATATGAATATCTGCAGCATTGAACAGATGTATATTGAAGCCGTGAAAGCGTATGACAAAGGGTATGATGAACGCTGATCTCATTTAATTTTAATGGCTCGACAATGTATATGAAAATCGATCCAGGAGTTTTAATCGATTAATTGTGATGTTAACTTGTGAGGAGGTTTTAATTATTGGAAAGCGCTTCAGATATTAAGGTTTGTTTGCATTAAAAAGAACCAATGGATAGCATCACAGGTCTATAGATCGAACACAGTTTGTTAGAACGATGTCAGCTGGAACAAATTCTAATATTTCTTGAAAGCAACTGAAGACGATATGATGCTGTTGTGAGATCGATTAAAAGGTAAATGCGTGGATGACATTTCAGACTTTCGAATGGTGCAGAGGGTTAACCTATTCGTTGGTCCAGTTCTTAATGCAGGTGAATTGTTTTAATTGCCCGAATGATATTAACGTGGATGTGGAATAAGTAGTAAACTTGAAAAGCGATGGCGCAGGATTGTTATTTCTTAACTCTATTTTCAACTGGAGTCGCTTTTAAATTGTGTGTTCCAGTTGCAGCGCAGGAGTAAAGGACGAGCGTGGGAAATAATTCTGGTGCGAAGAACTACATTACAAGAATTGTAGAACGTTGAAAATTGAATTGTGAATAGCGGCATCAATATTTATTAGTTGCAGAACATTGTTGCTGGAGTCATTCTCATCTGGATAAGTAGGTGCAGTAAATTATAAATTCGAGTCGATGAGCATAACTGACCAACGTATATAGAGCGCTTATGGGGCAGCGCTGGAAAAGAAAGTAGACTGAGGGCTTTGTATATTTGTTCTGCAGTAAGAGAAATTGGAACAGAGGCGGAATGGTTGGTATTGATATCGATTCCAACCGTATGAGCCAGCATCGTTGTTAATTTAAATGAATAAATTGAAGATGTATGAGGTTGCGTTGAAATCAGTTCATGATCGTGGAGGAGTAAGAGCACTGGAATGAATGGACGTAGAACTGGTAAGTACAGGTACATTGTTCTGGTTTTTTAAATACAATATTAAGAACATATGAATGGAAAACCAGATTTTAGTGAAAGTCTATTATTGAGACTCTGGAAAGGGTCTTACATGAAATGCGTTATGTGAGTGGAACTGGGAAATGACTGTGTATTTTTCAGTTGATGATATTTGCAATAAGCAATGTCAAGTTAAAATAAAACATGGGCGCATTTTTTTGATTGATCTTTAAATCTAATCTTGATGGTGCATGTACAAGATTTGGCTTGAATGATGTTTATTTGGTATGAAAGCGTGTAAGCTTGAATTGGAATTGCAGATTGAAATTTTGAGATGATGTGTATAAGCCCATGTGAATGTTGTCATTGATATGGTTTAAGGAAGCATTTGAATATTGTTTGAAGTTTCAAAAGTTATGAAATTGCTTGAAGGTGAGTGGATCGAGATTGATAATATATGAGATGGTATTGAATGATTTTGAACCGTATATTGGAAAGCTTCCGCATGTTGAAATGGGAAAGTGTGAATTGGCCAGTGATTGAAGTTTTTGATTTGGGTAAAAGTTTGAGATGCACGCTGATATGCACAGATGTTAAAGATCCTTGGTATTGCAGGCCTTGCCTGCATCACCACCTTTTGGTGTAACAAATATTATAGGTGGCTAACAGATCCCATCCAGGAATACCATTAGCGGTTGAGTGGTTTTGACTCATGGTATTGATAAAGGCTAAACTATATAAAGAGTAAAGGATCATAATACAAGGTGTGCATGTGGAAGGGTTGTTAATAAATAAATCTCTTTAAGAGATATCTACATATATGATGCACCTATGGATATGATCTATAAATGATGAATCTCTACGATGATTGGCAAAATAAATGATGAAGACCTGACAGAAGTTTGATGAAGAAATTGAAGAAATCTAGTGGATCTGAGGGTTGAAGCCTTATGTATGAAAGTAGAAGTATCCTGCCTGTAGAAGCTAGTGTTAAAATCAGGGGGTTGGAGCTCCCTTCAAGTAGTGGCTGGAGAACAAGAGAAGGTTGTAGCCTTTCTGCAGGTGGGTGCCTGCGTGCTGGTATGAGTTTGCGCCAGTACAAAATTGTAAGAAGTTTTCTTTATAATAAATATTGAAGACAGAGATGACAACAGCGGTGGTTTTCTCCCGAATTGGGTTTCCACAACAAATGCGGGTGTTCATGTGTGTTTCTTATGTGTGATGGTTTATTCTGTTATTAATGCACATGCTTACTGCTTACTAAACATCTAATGAATGAATGATACAATGATCTAAGTAAATAATTAACCGTATAATAAGATCTTTGGACATATGCAAGTTTTCTTAAGGATATCCACATTTATATACGATTTGGGTTTGGTAAAGTAACGTATGGGTTTAAGAGAAACAAAAGGAAAACTTTTCATTAAGCTCTAAATACTGATTCACCCCCCCCCTCTCAGTATTTTTCCCAACAATTGGTATCAGAGCAGGTCCTTCTGAAAAATCTTAGCCGCTAGAAGGAAGATCAATCAAGATGAGAAATCAAGATGGAACAACATCTATCAGGCCTCCGCTCTTCAACGAAAACAATTTAATCTTCTGGAAAACAAGGATGAGATCCTATCTTCAGTCTCTGGGAGCAGATGTATGGGATATTGTTGAAGGAGGATATCAATATCCAGTCGCAGTACCAACAGATCCAACGGAAAGAAAGAATTATGAAACAAATGCAAAAGCGGTCAATGCTCTATTGGGAAGTCTAACTGAATCAGAATTTTTCAAATTCATGCAGCTGAATACAGAAAAGTCCATGTGGGACAAAATCATTATAAGTTATGAAGGTGATGCAAAGGTAAAAAGTGCTAATGTCCAAACTCTCAGAATTCAATATGAGAATATAAAAATGCATAATGAGGAGAGCATTGCCAATTTCGTTTTACGTCTTGATGATATTTTAATTGTATGAGAAATCTGGGAGAAACAATAATCGACTCTACTTTGGTTGAGAAATTTTTAAGATCACTAACGACAAAATTTGAGTCAAAAGTTGCTGCTATTGAAGAAAAACAAGATCTTCAAAATATTACTGTGGTGCAACTTCATGGCATACTAACTGCATATGAAATAAGAAGAGGAGGACCATCTGAAGTCAAACAAGCCATCTTTAGAGCTTCTAAAAAAGGGAAAGAAGTACAAGAAACAAAAGGATCAGGGTATATCTCAGAAGAAGATGAGGTAAATTTTGTAAAGAAACTCCAACTTGGTACAGGACGGTTTAGAGGTAAGCTTCCTTTCAAATGTTTTTCTTGTGGAAGAGTTGGTCATTATGCTGCTAAGTGTCCTCACAAAGAAACACATGAAAAAGGAAAGGAAGAAGAAAGAAGGAATAAAAACCAGTTTAGCACTAGAAAAAGTTACTATACTCATGAATACAGTCATGGATTATCTGAGAGTGAAGAAGAATGTGAACAAGATCTTAGACTTCTCATGGCATTTGAAAAGGAATCTAGAGAAGAAAAATATACTTTTATCAATGCTTTAGAAGACAATTATTTTATTGATGAATTCAATCAACTCAAAATATGCTTAGAAGAAAGTAAAATATGCTTAGAAGAAAGTAAAATATCCATAGAAACTCTAAAAAATCAGCTTGAAGAAAAAGAGAAACACAATGAGAAATTAGAATGTGAAATAGTAAGTCTAAGAAAAGAAATTGAGAAAGTGAAGAATTTGAATCTTAGATTTGCTAAAGGATCTGAAACCTTAGATAAGATTATCAAGGTACATCGTTCTCCTTTTATAAAGACAGGTCTTGGATATATCGAAGAATCTTCTCAGACTTCAGCACCAAACTATCTAAAAGTAGCTACAACCAGTATACAACATTCTGCCACTCAGCAAGGGAATAAAGAATCTTCACAGGTAAAGCATGACCAGCTCAATTCAAAGAACACTAACAAGAATACCTTTCAAAGAAACACCAACCAACAGGTAAATTCAAGTAGAAGATTTCATGATCGCAGAAAATTCTTCTTCAATGGACAATGTTTCTCATGTCACAATTTTGGTCATAAAGCTATTCAATGTGTTGCATACAAAACCATTATGAAAAGAGAAGCAAGAAAGAAAAGGAGGGATATTGGAACAAAGAGGAATACCTATAAAAACTTTTCTCCTCTTCAAAATGAAGTTTAATGTGCTTATTGCAATAACTTTGGCGATGAAGAATTTGAATGTAGGAGAAAAATCCAGCCAAAAGAGCAATTTCCTTCAAGCTCCAAAGTGTGGAAAAAGAAGGAATTACAGGTTGAAAATTGTGGCATAGCTTTATTTGTAGAAGGTGAAGAAAATCAATGGTACATTGAGAGTGGATGCTCTAAACACATGAAAGGTGACAAAAACAAACTTCTTGCATATAGTGCTCTAGAGAAAGAGAAGAATGTTACATTTGGAAATGATACTCCTACTGTTATTAAGGGAAAAGGGTCTGTTTTTCTAAAAGAAAAGGTGAAAGCTAATAATTTCATGTATGTAGATGGATTAAAGCATAACCTGTTAAGTGTAAGTCAAATGTGTGATCAAGGAACTGAGGTTGTCTTTAGTTCAAAATAATGTGTAGTACGTGATCTTGATACAGGTAAAACAATGATAAAAGGTAACAGAACTCCAAGCAATCTGTATGTATTGAAAAACTGCAAAGAACAATGTTACTTGAGTAAATCTTCAAAAAACTGGCTATGGCATAGAAGGTTGGGGCATATGAGTTTCTCTCAAATCAACAAATCAAGCAGACTTAAAGCTGTTCGTGATCTTCCCAATATTACTCTACCTGAAACTATCATATGCAAATCTTGCCAATTCGGTAAGCAGACCAGAGTGCAATTTAATGCCAAGGAGGGATCATCAAGTAAGCCTCTTGAACTCATTCATACTGACATATGTTGACCTGTGAAGAAAAATTCACCGCGTGGTGAACAATACTATATCTTATTTATTGATGATTTCTCTAGAATGTGTTGGATTGGGTTGCTTAAACACAAAGATGAAGCATTTGAGAAATTTCAGATCTTCAAAGCACTAGTTGAAAATGAATTAGATCTCAAAATCAAGTGTCTTAGATCTGATCGAGGAGGATAATATACATCAGATGAATTCCTTGAATTTTCTGAACAACATGGTATAAAAAGACAGTTTTCGATAGCAGGTACTCCACAACAAAATGGAGTAGCAGAAAGAATGAATAGAACAGTTCAACAAATGGCTAGAGCTATGCTTGATGATTCCGGAACACCTGACACATTTTGGAGAGAAGCAGCACATACAGCGGTAAATATTCTTAACAAGGCACATGTTCGTGTAAATAGTGATAAAACTCCATATGAACTATGGTATGGTAATCCTCCCACTGTGAAGCATTTTAGAGTTTTTGGAAGAAAATTCTTTATAAAAAATAATGATGAAAAACATTGAAAATTTGAACCCAGAGCAGATGAAGGAGTACTTCGTGGCTACTCCTCTAGAAGTAGAGCATATAAATGTTACAATAAAAGACTTCGGAAGATTGTTGAATGTATTGATGACTCTCCTGCAGCTCCAAAAGAAGAAAAACAAACAACAGAAGACGATGATGACATATATCCTTCTACATAAAATGGGAATGATGTAGACAGTGAACCCAATGAAGAACCTAAAGATGATTTATCTAAAAAGGCTCCATCCAGATATGTTCAAAACAATCATCCAGAATCTCAAATTTTGGGAGAAAAGGGATCAGGTGTACAAACAAGAAGGACTCTTGTAGGATCTCATTAGGGGAATTTTGAGGTCTGAAATGGGCCTCCTAAGAAAAATGTACAACAAAAATAAACTTTATAACAACCAATAGGATTCAAGATGATGATGTCAACCATGGTGGATGATTTACCATTTTTTAAATAAAAGGGTAAAAATATTAAAAAATAATAAAATAATAAAACTACTTTTTCAACTCGTATTTTCAACTTATCTCCCAAAATTTTTACTCAAATTTCGAGTGGGAGTACTCATTGGATGCAAAATTTAATTCCTCATCCAAGGAGTACCCATGTTGCATACTTTCGATGAATTCTACTACATGAAAAATGAGAAATAAATAAAAAACTTGATTGTAATCACGTTTTTTAATGTATTTATCTTTTTTCGTGTAGTGGGACCCATCGAAAGTATGCAACGTGGGTACTCCTTGGATGGGGAATTAAATTTTGCATCCAACGAGTACTCCCGCTCGAAATTTGAGTAAAAAATTTGGGAGATAAGTTGAAAATATGAGTTGAAAAAGTACTTTTTTCATTTCTCCCTCTAAAATTTGATGATGTCATCAAATCTTATTTGATTTTTTCCACTATTATTTTATAATTTCCTTAGGAGGCCCATTTTAGACCTCAAAATTCCCCTAATGTATAGCTAGCTGGCATTTCTATCCACTATTGAACCACACAATGTCAGTCAAGCTAGCAAAGATGAATGTTGGATTCAAGCCATGAATGAAGAGCTTGATCAAATTGAAAAGAATCACACTTGGGAATTAGTACCAAGACCTCATGACAAAAATGTCATCGGAACCAAATGGATATTCAAAAACAAGCTAAATGAGAATGGGGAGGTTATAAGAAATAAAGCTAGACTTGTCTGCAAGGGGTATGCTCAACAAGAAGGTATAGACTTTGAAGAAAATTTTGCTCATGTAGCTAGACTTGAAGCCATAAGAATGTTTCTTGCTTTTTCAAGCTTCCAACAAATCAAAGTTTATCAAATGGATGTTAAATCCGCTTTTCTCAATGGTGATCTAGAAGAAGAAGTTTATATAGAAAAACCAGAAGGATTCATTTTGGGAAATGATAAAAATCTTGTTTGTAGACTTAAAAAGGCTCTATATGGTCTCAAACAAGCTCCAAGGGCATGGTATTATCGTCTTGACAAATATCTTCATCAACAAGGATTTTCAAAGGGGTCTACTGATAGCAACTTATACACAAAAATTGAAAATGATAAACTATTGACTGTGGTTGTATATGTTGATGATATCATTTTTGGAAGTAATGAAGAGTCTATGAGTCAGAAATTTTCTTATGATATGCAACAAGAATTTGAAATGTCTTTACTTGGGGAACTAACATTATTTCTTGGCTTGCAAGTGCAACAAGAAACAGATGGCATATTCTTATCACAAACAAAATATCTTAAGCAAATTCTGAAGAAGTATGGTATGTAAGAGTGCAAACCTGTAAGTGCACCAATTGTAACCGGATGTAATCTCAGTTCTAATGATGATTCTCCCACAGTGAATCAACCGGAATACAGATCTATGATAGGAAGTCTAATTTATCTCAGTAGGACTAGACCAGGCATTGTGCATGCAATTGGAATTGTTGGACGATTCCAAGCTAATCCAAAAGAGTCTCACCTTCAGGCTATCAAAAGAATATTCAAATATCTACAAGGAACTCAAGACTTTGGACTATGGTACACAAAGAATGCTGATCTCACTCTTCATGCTTACACTAATGCATATTGGGCTGGAAATGTTGATGATTGGAAAAGCACTAGTGGTGGTGCATTCTACATGGGGCCCCGGTTAGTATTTTGGTTCAGCAAGAAGCAAAGCTCTATTCCCTTATCTATAGTAGAAGCAGAATATGTGGCTACCACGTCATGTTGCACTCAACTTCTCTAGATGATGCAAACCTTACAAGACTTTCAAATCAAATGTTCACCTCCTATATCCATTATGTGTGATAATACAAGTGCCATCAGTATCTGAAAGAATCATGTTATGCATTCCAAGACCAAGCACATTCCCATCAAGTATCACTTCTTACATGAACAAGTACTTGAACAAAAGGTGAAGTTGGAAAATGTGCCCTCCAAAGAAAAAGTTGCCGATATATTTACCAAACCTTTACCCAGGGAAGCATTCGAATATATCAGACAAAAGCTGGGAGTAGTCTCTGCCATGCAAAAGATCAAATCTACTTAAATAAAGAAGATGCAAATTTTCTGCAGGACAACCGCGTTAAGGGGGAGCATTGGTCATATGGAAAGGATGCATTGTTGGCATTCTAATTATTTTTTGTAGTCCGATCTAATGCCTGAGAATTTCTGATCTTGATTGTATAAGTCATTTATGTTCTTTCATTAACTATTATGTTTAAAGATGCAGCATGATCTCAAGGGGAGCATGGTATTGTCGGTCCAAAGGATATTGATCAACCCTTTTCCATTGATGTCAAAAGGGGAGGAAACACAAAGAGGGGTTTCTATAAGACAAACAGAGGAAGAGTATTGCCATCAATTCCAAAGGGGGAGATTGTTGGAAATATTGTCATTGATGGCAAAGGAATTGGCAAAGAAGGAGCATCTGAAATAGTAACTAGGCAGTAGCAGAGAAGAACAGAGGAAGAGTGCATTTACAGAGAGCAGTATCAGTCAAGGAGCAGGGACAAGCAGTGAATTGAAGCAAAGTTGTCCAGAGACAGTGTAGGAAGAAAAAGGCCATCGAACAGAAAAAGGTTCTAAATTGTCTGTGAATTATATGTATATTCTTGATAGAATTCAGTAGGAATGATAGTTGAGTCCCTGTGGACAATTATGAATCATTGTGAAAGCATGGTCTGTAAACATCATAAGCTCTGTGGAGGGAGTAGATTCGTGAACCTGTATAAAGTAATTTTGAGGATTATTGATTGGAGAAATCGTTATCGATTACACGAATTATTGTTCATTGATACTAGGATCTCTCTCCGTGTAATGCATTGCCAAACATTTGATTGCTAAGGTCATGATACAGTGAGCAATGGGAATGTATAACCTAATGAAGCAGCGCGTTATAGTATGCGGAGGAGTATTACTATGAAACTCCCTACTGCATGATTGGACCAAACTCTATTGAAATAAACCCGAGTTGTGAACCTGAGTTAAGGGACCAAAAGGAATACCGTAACCCGACTTAACCGTGGGTAGGTCACTGTTCCAAAACCACGAGCGGGTTTACGAAGCCGGATTGCCCATATCGCACCGCCTTTCGGAGATAAGTGGTTTCTTCGAGTTGGGGAGCGATTCCATAGAACGAGTGACAAACGTCCCTATACGACTCCACAAAACCACTTGTCACTGCGTGCCATCGCGTGTTATTGTTCGACCTAGGATGCCCAGCGATATTGTTGAGCACCGTCAATATGGAGGGAAGCCATTGGACGGTGGTCATATGAGGAAGATGCATGAAGGTTAACCAAAGTACAGTGGCCATTGCGCGTTATTGTTCGTGCGTCTTCACCGAGCGATATCAGTCCGATCAAATGAGGCAGCGCGACGCAATAACAATCGTCGAATGGAGACGACCGTTAACGTTGGGGCCCATACGCATGTATTGAGGTTTGCGGGTTTAACCCAAAGTATTATGTCGTGTATTAAGGGTGTAGGATCCAATTTCCCTTCACATTATTGGTTCAATATGCGTTGTTGTGTTATGCCGAGATCTTCATCCGACATGGAAGACAGCTGTGACCAACTCAGTGTCTTGCGTCACTGCGGGGGCTCTCGAGGTATGGATGAAAATTTTGGCTGGTGCCCCCGCACTTAATCTCTGCCATTCATCTCTGTTGTCCCCGTAGTCAACTCGGTTAATTGCGGAGGAACTTATCTCGATATCCGGTGCGCTAGTTGTGTCCGCAGGGTGGGTCTTTTGATAGGAAATTTAATTATCAGCGCAGATCCCCAAGTCAAAGATTAAATATTATTTAAGGGCCCGAAAGGTTATATCGATATATATTACTGCTGGTTTTTTATATAAGTCAGCGACACGTTAATGTTTGTAACAACTAAAGGGGGAATTGGATTAATATCTCAATCTCAGATTGAGATATTAAAAATCCTTAGATTAATTAATTGCTAGATCAAGAAAATAAAACAATGAAAATCTGTTTGGGGCTTGGGTAGACCCCGCTGGATTACCTATTTTGATCCTGTCCAGGAATACCATTAGCGGTTGAGTGGTTTTGACTCATGGTATTGATAAAGGCTAAACTATATAAGGAGAAGAGGATCATAATACAGGGTGTGCATGTGGAAGGGTTGTTAATAAATAAATATCTTTAAGATATATCTGCATATATGATGCACCTATGGATATGATCTAGAAATGATGAATCTCTACGATGATCAGCAAAAGAAATGATGAAGACCTGACGGAATTCTGATGAAGAAATTGAAGAAATATGGTGGATCTGATGGTTGAAACCTTCTATATGAAAGTGGAAGTATCCTGCCAGTAGAAGCTGGTGTTAGAATCAGGGGGTTGGAGCTCCCTTCCAGTAGTGGCTGGAGAACAAGAGAAGGTTGTAGCCTTTCTGCAGGTGGGTGCCTGCGTGGTGGTATGAGTCTGCACCAGTACAAAATTGTAAGAAGTTTTATTTATAATAAATATTGAAGACAGAGACGACAGCAACAGTGGTTTTCTCTCGAATTGGGTTTCCACCTTAAATACTGGTGTTCATGTGTGTTGCTTATGTGTGATGGTTTATTCTGTTATTACTGCACATGCTTACTGCTTACTAAACATCTGATGAATGAATGATGAAATGATATAAGTAAAAAATTAAACGTATAATAAGATCTCTGGACATATGCAATTTTTCTTAAGGATATCCACATTTATATGCAAGTTTGGTTCAGTAAAGTAACGTATGGGTTTAAGAGAAACAAAAAGAAAAGTTTTCAGTCAGCTCTAAATACTGATTCACCCACTCCCCTCTCAGTATTTTTCCCAACAGTGGGAGCACACTTGGTATATAATTTCAAAAAACACATTGTCATTAAAAATGACGCACTTATAAGTTAAAAACAAACACATATCAAAGATATGTTACAATTTCCATCAATAAATTTTTAAGGAGAGTGTCTCAACACAAATTCACATTTGAGAGATGAATCTTGAATTGACATTGCCCCATATAATGCTAATTCATTTATTAATTCATCTTTAAAATATGAATCTTGAATTGGAATTGCCCCACACAATAGATCACCAGACATCATATTAACATTTGCAGAATGTCTTATACTAAAAAATTGAAATTGTCTAACAATATAGTTTTCTTTTCCATGTAGTTGCTTTAGCATATCCTTATTAACTTGGTACACGCCTTTCATCTGGTTGCACACAAGTTCAAAATTGGTGAAAATGACAATTCCATTTGATCCATACTCCCTAGTTGTTCCCAAGCCTTCTATCAATGAAAAATAATATGCTTCATTGTTTTTTGTTCTTCCCGATATATTCATTTTCCTTTGGAGTACCTTGTTAGTCACAATATTAGAAAGCACTTATGTAATCACTGGTTTCCCTGGATTGGGATAGCAGGAAACATCTATGCATAATATCCATTTTTCAACCATGTTTAGTGGGCTCTTCGATTACTGAAAAAAAAAATTCAATGAAATATATTAAATGAAAATTTATTGCAAATGCATGGGAGAAATGACATGTACATGGTTTTCCTTAAATTTTATGGGCGAAATGACATGTACATGGTTCCTAAAAACACTAGAAAATGCATTAAAGTTTATAGGAGAAATGACATGTACATGGTTCACAAAAACATTAGCAAATGGGTTAATCTTTATGGAACAAATGGCATGTACATAGTTTCCAAAAACACTAGCATTTTCCGTATTGCAAATGCCTTCAATTTTATTGCAAACACCTTAAATTTTATTAAAAATGCCTTAAATTTTATGCGAGAAATGGCATGTACATGGTTGCGAGAAATGACATGTACATGGTTCCCAGAAACACTAGAAAATTCCAAGTTTATAGGAGAAATGACATGTACGTGGTTTCCAAAAACACTAGAAAATGCCTTAAAATTGATGGGGGAAATGACATGTCCATGGTTTCCAAAAACACTAACATTCCCTTAAAAATGTATTAAATGAACATTTATTGAAAAGGACTTAAATTTTATTGGAAATGCATGGGCGAAATGACATGTACATGGTTTTCCTTAAATTTTATGGGAGAAATGACATGTACATGGTTCCCAAAAACACTAGCAAATGCCAAGTTTATTGGAGAAATTACATGTACATGGTTTCAAAGTTTATGGGAAAAATGAAATGTACATGGTTTGCAAAAACATGTAAAATTACTAGAAAATATATTATATTAAATTTTATGGGAGAAATGACATGTACATGGTTTTCCTTAAAGTTTATGAGAGAAATGACATGTACATGGTCAGCTTTAAATTTTTCCTTAATTTTATGGGACAAATGACATGTACATGGATTTCCTTAAAGTTTATGGGAGATGTTTATATTTTGCCTCAAGTTTATGGGAGAAATGACATGTACATGGTTTGCCTTAAATTTTATGTAATAAATGACATGCACATTGTTTGCCTTAAATTTTATGGAAGAAATTACATTTACATGATTTGAATTAAAGTTTATGGGATAAGTTTAAAGTTTGCCTCAAGTTTATGGAATAGATGACATGTGCATGGTTTGCCTTAAATTTATGGAAGAAATGACATGTACATGGTTTGTCTTAAAGTTTATGGGAGAAATTACATGTACATGGGTTGCCTTAAAGTTTGCCTTAAAGATTATGGGAGAAATGATTTTCTTAAAAATATATTAAATTAAATTTTATGGGAGAAATGGCATGTACATGGTTTCTAAAAACACTAGCATTTTACTTAAAATATATATTAAATGAACATTTATTTTAAATTACTTAAATTTTATTGCAAATGGATTAAATTTTATGGGAGAAATGGCATGTACATGGTTTTTTTTTAATTTTATGGGAGAAATGACATGTACATGGTTCCCAAAAACAATAATAAATGCCAAGTTTATCGGGGAAATCACATGTACATGGTTTCCAAGTTTATGGGAGAAATGACATGTACATGGTTTGCAAAAACATGTACAATTACTTAAAATGTATATTAAATTAAATTTTATGGGAGAAAATACATGCACATGGTTTTCTTTAATTTTTATGGGAGAAATGACATGTACATGGTTAACCTTAAAGTTAGGCTTAAGTTTAAAGTTTGCCTTAAGTTTATGGGATAAATTACATCTACACATTTTGCGTTAAAGTTTAGGGAAGAAATGACATGTACGTGGTTTTTCTTAAAGTTTATAGGAGAAATTACATGTACATGGTTTGCCTTGGAGTTAGCCTTAAATTTTATGGGAGAAATTACATATAAATGATATGTACATGGTTTTCCTTAAATTTTATGGCAGAAATTGCATAGAAATGACATGCACATGGTTCCCAGAACACTAGAAAATGCATTAAAATATATGGGAGGAATTACATAGAAATGACATGTACATGGTTCCCAAAAAACTAGCGAATGCCTTAAACTTTATGGGAGAAATGACATGTACATGATTTTCCTTAAAGTTTTTCGTTTCCTTAAAGTTTTCCTTAAAGTTTATGCGAGAAATGAAATTTACATGGTTTTAAAAAACACTACATTTTCATTAAAAATATATTAAATTAAAGTTTATGGGAAAATGAAAAGCCTTAATTTCATGGGATAAATGACATTTACATGGTTTGAATTAAAATTTTCCTTAAAGTTTATGGAAGAAATTACATAGAAATGACATGTACATGGTTCCCAAAACAGTAGAAAATTTTTATGGTAGAAATGATTTCCTTAAAAATATATTAAAATAAATTTTATGGGAGAAATGAAATGTACATGGTTTGCATTAAATTTTATGGGAGAAATGACATGTACATGATTTTCCTTAAATTTTGCGTTGCGTTTATCGGAGAAATGACATGTACCTGGTTTTCCTTGAAGTTTTCCCTAAAGTTTATGGGAGAAATGACGTCTAGAAATGACATCCCTTAAAGTTTTCCTTCAGTTTATAGGAGAAATTACATGTACATGGTTTTCCTTAATTTTTGCCTTAAATTTTATGGGAGAAATGACATAGAAATGACATGCCTTAAAGGTTGCCTTGTGTTTATGGGAGAAATGACATATACATGGTTTGCCTTAAATTTTTCCTTATATTTTATGGGAGAAATGACATAGAAATGAAATGTACATGGTTCCCAAAACACTACCAAATTCCAAAACACTAGAAAATGCCTTGAAATTTATTAGAGAAATGACATGTACATGGTTTCCCTTAAAGTTTTCCTTAAGTTTATGGGAGAAATGACATGTAAATGGTTTACCTTAAAGTTTTCCTTAAATTTTATGGGAGTAATGACGTAGAAATGACATGTATATGGTTTCCAAAACACTATAAAATGCCTTAAAGGTTATGTGGGAGAAATGACATGAAAATAGTTTACCTTAAAGTTTGTCTTAATTTTGTGGGAGAAATGACGTGTACATGGTTGGTCTTAAAGTTTTATTTAAATTTTATGGGAGTAATGACATAAAAATGGCATGTATATGGTTCCCAAAACTCTAGAAAATGCCTTAAATCTTATGGGAGGAATGGAGAAATGACATTTACATGGTTTTCAAAAACACTAGCATTTTCCTGAAGAATATATTAAATTAAAGTTTATGCGAGAAATGGCATGTACATGGTTTTCCTTAACGTTTATGGGAGAAATGAAATGTAAATGGTTAGCCTTAATGTTTTCCTTAAGTTTAAGGGAGAAATGGCGTGTACATTATTCAAAAAATACTCAAGTTAATAAAAAAAAACTAAAGTTAATAATTAAAATAAAATTTAGGTAAAATTGTCAATTTACCGTTTTGGGCACCATGGATTAACAACCCATGGTTTTTATCATGCTATTCTTAACCCTTGTTTTTTTCCATCATATTCTTCTCTAATGTAGCCTATTTGAAAGAATTAAATTCCATTGAATTTATTTTTTTCTCGACAGAAATATTTTGTTGGGGCTTTGAGTGCTATCTACCAATAGAAGGAAGAAAACTATGTGATTAGATAAATATAAATATTAGGTTGTTTACTCAAACTCATATAAAAATAAATCATGATCAAGAATGATTAAAATGCACTCCCATTAAATCAAAGAATCATGCATATTTATGAGAGTTTGAGTTTCTTTCTTGGAGCTCTTTCCTACCTTTTGTCAAAGGCCAGGAGGGATCTCTGTTTTTCTTTAATACTAATCATATTAAACATTTTTATCAAGTGTAGTATAATATTCTTTATTTTTCTCCTTTTTCATAGGTGTGTCTTCTCTATGTATCAGTCCTTGTTTCGGGTTTGTTTAGGGGATTTTTGAAAGGCCTCTTCAAATGACCGTTGAGAGCCTAAATCTTTATCCCTCTCTACTTGTGCACTTCTAACATCTTTACTATGGGGAAACCTACCTTCCTATGAGTTTTTTCACCCTTTAATTTTTCATTTACAAATCCATAAATCAAATCTCCCTAATGTTTCTTATTGTTTCTGTCTCTTATGATGAAGCCTCATTCTTAGTGGCTAAATTTTCTTGACTTGGAGCATCTTTGTGGGGAAGCATGTCATTTTGATCTTTAGGAGTTGACCAATTGAATTTCTTGGTGTAGTTGATCCTAAAAGATTTTTTCTTCTTCATTTGCGTGATTGAGCACATCAAATTGTTCCCTACCAAACTTTTGTTATTTCTAGAGGAAAATTCTTCAACTTTGATAGCTAATTCAAAAAATACAATAATTTATTCTTGAATTCGTTTTTTGAATTTCCTAAATCAAAAAACACAATTTTTTTTTTTGAATTTACTTAATTTATTATTTATTATTCTTCTTATCCTTGACATTTTTCATATTAACCACAGCCATTAAAAAATAAAAAATTCAAAAAACACCCATCTTAAAGAGAACACATTATAACAATAAAAAAAATCCTAACAAATTCAAAAAACACCATTCTTAAAGATTACACATGATAATGATAAAAATATCCGAAAAGTACTTTATGAATATGGTATCATACATATCCCAATAATTGAACATTTTACATGGTAATAAAAGATAATGAAGTATAATATGCCTAAGGAATCATGCACATCCAAATGATTGAGTTTTGTGTTATATTAGTTTTGGATGCAAGTAAAAAAAAATTAATGCAAATACATCTCTAAATTTGAAATATAAATCCATGAAACATTTCCCTTTTTCAGATAATATACTTCATATAGAATACACACCAATTTTGCAAGTTTGTTGCATCATTTTTATCACACATACCATCTAAGCAGTATATTGTCAAACATGTTCCGGATGAAGGAGGAAAACATAAATATTCAACTCAAGCAAGAAACTTGCGATATGGACATCTAATATATTTCTTGAACTTATGAATTTTATGTTCAAATACTATGTTAAAGGTACCATTTCTGTAATATATTCAACATATTTTCTGGATAGCTAATCTATTGCTTGAACTTACGAATTTTATGTTCAAATGCTATGTTAAAGGTATCATTTTGGTAATATATTCAACATATTTTCACGACAGCTAATCTATTTCTTGAACTTACGATATTTATATTCAAATACTGTGTTAAACGTATCATTTCTTGGTATCATTTCTATAATATATTCAACATATTTTCTGGACAACTAATCTATTTCTTCAACTTACGAATTTTATATTCAAATATTGTGTTAAAGGCATCATTTCTTGGTATAATTTATGTGATATATTCAACATATTTTTTGAACAGCTAATCTATTGCTTGAATTTACGAATTTTATGTTCAAATACTATGTTAAAGGTATCATTTCTGTAATATATTCAACATATTTTCTAAATGTGAGAATCTCAATAAGATAACTTTTACTGGTCCACAATGACCTAAAAAATCATAAATACAGATATAATGGTGATATCAAATTTAATAACCTGATGCAAGACATCAGGATTATCATTAGTGCAGAATGCAAATGAAATGAAAACAATGAATTTTTGGAATGATTGGTCAATACAAACCCTGTACAAGTTAAAAGGATATAACAATTGCACACGATTTTTATTGAGCTATCATTCCTCAAAGTTTTAGAAACTGACAACACTGCCTATAGAGAACTACTAAGGCCAAACATAGTTTCTCTATCATGCTGGTAAGGATTTTTGTGCAAATTTTTAGAAACTGACAACACTACCTTTAGAGAACTGCTAAGGCCAAACCCAGTTTTTCTATCATACTCGTAAGAATTTTTGCGCTTGAATTTTTTAGGAGGAAAGACATATTATGAACCATTACCCCAACAGACCCATTCTAACTGATAAATTATTTCTAGTTCTCGGAATATGTGAATAAAAAAAAAAAACATCATAAAAACCTAAAACAAGTTGAAATCGAAACAGTGTAATTTTATTTATTGAAAAAACAATAAAATGTATTTTATAAAGTATTTTATATTTTATATGCATCTTATTGTTTATTTTTTATCATAATTATAAACATTTGTCATATGAACCTCGAGAAATACCTAGAAATTCGTAAAGACCGAGGGCGCGCATGATGAGAAGACAACGAGAGCACAGACGATGAGCAGACTAGGAGAGCGTGGATGACGAGTAGACAAGGAGAGTGCAGACTGCCAAAGACCGGAAAACACACATAAAAAATTAAAATTTAACAAACAAACAAAAAACGCATAAAAGTAGCAACAAAACACAAGTTCTCACCTTTGCATGCTCCCGTCCTTGCCCCTGCAACAATGAGACAACAACACAACAACGAGAAACGCATTGAAAATAAAAAAATGTGAGACAAAGATTAGCACAACAATGAGACAAAGAGCAGCACAACTACTCGCTGCAATGGCTAGACAAACAACCAACGAGAAAAACATCTAGACAAAGAGAAGCACAACAGAGGGACAAAAAGCATCGCAATGACTTGCTGCAACGTCAATACAAATAGCCAGCGAGACAAATAGCAGCGCAATGGTAAGTAAACCTTGTTGTGGTCTAGGAGTCGGTATATTTATAATAAAAAGTTTGGACGAATGATTTTAAAAAGTTCGGATGACCTATTATTTTGGCTGGAATATTAGTTCAGTCGAACTAACGTTGTTGTTTTTCCCATCCCTTGTGAAAATTTTTTTTACCCACGTCGTGAATACACTGTCAATGTTAACGGTATAAAGAGTTTGGCCGAATTAATTTCAAAACATCGGTCAAACTTCCTAAAATTTTGAGTGAACTATTGCGAAAATGAAATTTCGAAACACATTTCTAACGAAAGTGTAACCCACCTTCCCATTTTTACCCAACAGACTTACAAAATCTTATCACATACAACAACAAAAGCATGTGGCACCAAAGAGTTGTGATAGAATGAAAAGCAACAAAAGGAGGTGGCATCCAGGAAAATGGTTGTGGCAGCATGCGACATTTAAGAAAATGGTAGTGGCAATGGCATGAGAGAAACGGAAATATAATACAAACTTTGGAACTTTGGATACAAATGGTAGTAGCACGAGCAACTAAAATATAATATGAACTTTGGATACAACAAAATATGCAAAGTAAAAATATAATACAAAACTTTGAATACATCAAACTACGAAAGGAACTTTGGATATCTTAAAAGGGATAGTGGCAACATATTGGTTAAAACTTTGGATAAAATATAAGTTGCCCAACATTCCTCTATTGAGATAAGCGAAGCCTACATTAAGCGGTTCATCCAAAAACTTTCATTAAAATTTCGATGAATAAAAATTTTCATTATAAAAGTTTGGTTAAATAGTGAGAAAATGGAAAAAAAAAATAGTTAAAATTTAGATGAATGAAAATTTTCATTTGGTGAGAAAAAAAAAAAGAGTTAAAATTTAAATGAACAAAAATTGTCATTATAAAAGTGTGGTTAAATTATGAGAAAAAGAAAAATAAAAAAATAGTGAGCTCATCAATTAATTGGAGGCAACGATTCGATGGCTATAGTCCAGCCTTTAGGCAGGGACTAATAACAAACTGGTACCATTTCAGATTATCACCTCATGAATTTCCATTCATTCTTGCAAAGCCCAATAATACCTACCATATGAAGAGATACTTTGACATTATCTCTTCATGAATTTTCATTCATTCTCACAAAGCCCAATATCTAGCACTTGCTGAAACCAAACTACTCACAAAACTGAACTTAATAGATAAATTCTTAATCACTAGATGAAACAATGTCAAAGCCTCTTGAGCATTCATTTTCTTTGCAGAATACATATTCAACATGATCATCGAAAACATTTAATCATCGAAAATATTTAATTGAATGGTTGGAAACTTCCCATGCTTCTCATCCTTGCATACATATTCATTAATTTAGATCATGTGAATATAGGTAATGTTCCTATTTTTTATACATCCCTATAACAAAGATGTAAATGTAAACCAATCTATAACCTTGTTTACAGTATTGAAAATCACGCAACACCTCATTAACTTTTTGATGCTTATAGATGCTTCTTAAATAGAAAGTATCAATAATAGATGTTATGAAATCAACCATCTTACTCTTAAATATATATATATATTTTTAGCGTTGTTGATTTTGAAACAATGCCATATTATTTCTTTCTCATGCAAAAGTAACATTTGCAAAGAAAATATTTCTCCCGAATGATTAAGTGACAGTATAAGAAAATGAACGAAACCCACATTTTAAAAAATAAATGTTGAGCTGAACGCGTTAGGCTGAAACCTTGACTTCTTGTTCCTGTTGTAAATCCGAAACAGGGCGACAATATCAGAGAGAGACTCACCCTACTTGTAAAAGAGGACGTATTGTATATTCACTAATAATGCGGTCATTTTGCATGGCGACAGCCTCCATGTTCATGAAAATAGCCCCATTGTCTTTCACAGATGTACTAGAAACTTTTTATTTGATAAACTTTTTATTTGATTCCTTTTCGAAAGGGAATCCATTAAAAGCTCCACTATCCTTGTAACTGATCGATAGAAGAGGAAAAACATATTTCTACAACAATTTTACAAAATCACAAATAATTGATAATAATACACAATAAACACTATAAAAAAAGTTCTTTCATTCTTAATTCAAATTGACATTACTTGACAAGTTCTTTCATTCTTAATTCAAATTGACATTACTTGACTTTCGTAAGGATAAAAGTATAAATAGACATAGACATACAACACTGGAGAATCCTATAGAAAATTCATGGGGAATTTTTTAAAAATATATTTAAAATGATAATGCATAACCCGTTATTCCTAAATTTACAAGGAAGTGATTATGTCTAACACTCTCCCTTCATTGGACCACCACATTTTGTTGGTCTATTTAAAATACTTGTCCTAAGTTATATGATGTATAAGATTTATTTTTCTTTTGCTCCAAAGTTTTTATCATGCATGTGTTTTCTTTTTCTTTTTTAGCTTTAACTTTACTCTGGTTCTTTTTTTTTCAATATTTATTTTCATTCACTATAATCTCCAACTAGTTCTTCTTCTACATTTTCTTTCACTTTTTTTTCAATATTTATTTTCATTCATTGTAATCTCCAACTAATTCTTCTTCTACATTTTCTTTCATGTTGGCTACTACTAATTGAAATTTTATATTGACTAGTGAATGGTTAAAAACAATATCTTCATTTTCTTTCACCCCTTCCTTTGCTTCTGCAATAGCTTTTAACATTTTTCATAGTTTCCTTTTTATTTTGTGTTTCGTCTTCTAGTGTAATTTTGGAGATTTTTCCATACTCACTTTCTTCCTCATCAAACTTGGGCTTTGCATGCCACTCTTCAAGAAAAACTAATTTATCCTCATGAGTCATAACAAAATTCAATTTTCAATACTAGTTTTTCAATTGTTCTTACTTATGTAAAAGAAAATTGATTTAATCCAAGACATGCTTATATACACACACTTATTTTAAGTTATTTTTATCATACTAGTGCTCTACATCTTGTACATCGTCACTTTTTTTATTATGTAATATTTTGTATTGTATTGTTTAGGACAATTGTAGTCTTCATGTGTTGTGTATGTTCTTTTTCTTTGGAATACTTTTCGACTTATTTTTGTTACTTATTTAGTATCAAAATATCTTTAGTCTCCTATTACAATGGTAACTTCACTAAAAACTACAATGCACTATGGCTCAACTTAATGATCATTGATGTTTCTCTCCCTTTCAATATATTCCATCTCCAAAATATAAGTTTCTTTAAACTTGGTTGCTACTACAATCTGGGGCATAATGTTGTCATCAAACCTTTGTTGAATGTGAGATAACAATGTTGCATTATCTTGCTAGTTCGCTATAGGTTGATCCCTTTTATCTTGTGCCATGGTCTCTTAGGATACTTGAATTAAGGTTTATTCAAATCCCAAAGAATGAAAAAACCCATACCACTAGCTCGAGAAAACTCCACTCTATTGAGCAGCTCCTTCAACTAGGGTTGGTAGCCAACAATTCTCAGCTGAAAAATGAAGGCTATTGTCTCTTACATGTAAAATACCACTAGCTATGTTGTCATTATGATGGAAAAAAAAATGAAAATCTGACTGTTATAACTTAAACACTCACAAATAATACACAATAAACCCCACAATAAAATATAATAAACTTGTGACTTTTTCAATTGAATTTAAATTAATTCAATTACTTGAAGATACAAGAATAAATAAACCTAATAAAACTTATAGAAAATCTGTAAAAAAAAAATCATGGGAAATTACCCAAAAAAAACTTTCGAGTGATTATTACTAATTAACCACTCGATATTAGGAATAATTGAAAATAATTATATCTAACAACCAAGAACATGTCTATCTAAAATTTCACAAACTCCATCAAAACAATGGTAACAATGACTCAATCCACTAGTCTGATATCTATTAGCCTTTAATGAATCAGAAATTGAGAAAATAAATCATTTAATTTTTTTCTAAAAGTCAAGTGTGCAACAAAAGCTAGCAAAGGATTATTGAACGTAAACATTAAAACATATATATAAACATTGCACTGCAATTAAATTTTTCCTGTGTTACATTTCTTTAGCTCGCTTAAATATTGTTGTCTACGAGAATAAGAGTTTGTTGTCTTGAGTAGTTTCGCTTGTCCCTTACCGTCAGCTTTATTTAAATTGAACAATATTTAATGATTCATTATAATTGTTTTAGCATTTACTTTGGATTGTCTTGTGTAATGATTCATTATAGTTGTTTTAGCATTTACTTTGGATTCTCTTGTTCGTTTTGGTATTTACTATTCCTTCTCGTGTTTAGTGGCAATCGTAACAAATCTCAATACTCAGCTAGAGGTTTTAATAGTCCTTTGGTTGTAAATGTGATGAATTTACCATGACATCAAATGAATTTTTTTATCAAATTTTTGTTATTAAACATTATTTTTTAGATATCAAAAATTCCATATCCCATTGTTTTCATGACTACCACAATGCAACCAACGACCGGAAAATGATCACATTGACTTGAAATAGATTTCTTATCAAGATTTTTATTAAAGACTATACTTTAAATTTTGAAAATTCCATAACCAAAGGTAAGATTTGTATTAAAGGTTATTCTCTATATTTTAAGATTCCATATCCACATTCTTTTATTTTCAATAAATTTGATGAACATATGATTAACGATGATACACGTCTTTCTGGCATTTATAAATAGATGCACCCAGACCAGTCCCCTTCAAAATCTATGACAGTAAAATCGTTATTTCCATTCTCAAAATTATCTTAAATTAATATATTTTTTCTATCTTTCTCCACAATGATCTTAATTAGAATAATTTTGAGAATAGAAAGAATATTCAGAAATATATAAATTTTTGGTTGTGGAAAAAAAAATATTCAGAAAATAAAGAATTAAATGAACCGATTTTTTCCAGTGTCATTTCATCCCTGCAATGTATTCATACTCTTCATAACACTCAAAAAATATTTTGAATCCTTTTGATAAACATACTCTAAAAATTTATGCATGTCAAACTATCAATGTCTTCACATGTAATTTATAAAATTTATAACATATTTATGCCGATAGGCCTATCCTCTATCGGAAATCAGCTCTTTTGTGATTATGCTAATTAATCTTTTTCATCGAATGGTCTAGATTGAAAGATGCTGGTACCTTCTCATCGTCGCCACTCAATCAATGAATGAAATTCAAAGAACTAACTTCCTTGCATATCTAAATCACATGTTTAAACCATACTTAAATTAAAAATTTACAAATCTTGATTAAAAATTTATTATACCATTTATTGATTGCCACTTATCAAGATTAACATTTGGAATGAAACTAAAACATTAACCCTTATCCATCCAAGGTGTCTGAAGGCGCCCGCGGATAGAGACACGTCGTGAGAGGAAACACTCTGGGCGCCGTGGTGGTTTCAAATCGGGTAACTATGGAGGAGTGGAACAACTGCAACCATGTGGTGTGTTGTATGTGGGAAGCAACATGGAGAAAATTGTTTAATTAATAATTGGAGTGAAACTGAAACATTAACCCTTATCCAAGTGTGTGAAACGATTATGCAAGGTGTCTGATATGCCGTGAAACGAATGTCGATTTTCATTCTTAAACTGTTGGAACATGAAATAGGTTAACTGTGTTGTGAACAGTCCGAGGTCATCGCAATCAAAATCATCTAGCTCGGGAGAGATTGCAACCAAAAATGTAAGCAACATCCAAATGCCTCAGGTGAATTATTGCATTCGCGACAATGGAACGCCGCAAAATTCAGCAGTTTCAACAACTAAAGTATCTCAGAGCCCTGCAGCGATGGAGGATAATGTAAATAACGACAACTCGGCTTTGATCAGCCCTAAAATGATCAGGTAAGAACCGCCTACACTTTTGTAACACTACCATTACATTTACTATTTGGAGTTCAAGATATATGGCAATGGATGTGACCTTTCGATTGACAGCAAATGCAACCCGGAGATCGAACCAACTGAACTATTATCTAATGGCGTGGAGACCAATTTCATGTAATTATGGTAAAACATATCAACGAATATTAGAGCCGAAATTAAAGCATGCAGTGCTTTCAATACTAGAAAAAATTTTCCATTAATTTCAGGGAAGTTTTTGAATGCCATGCAACAGGGAAGATAACAGGGCGGATCATCAAAGAATTCATTCGTGATAGCAGGCCAAACGACGTACGTGGCTCTCTCTTGGTTTCTCTGGCTACTGGATCAGCACCGAGAGGTTGAAGAAAAGATTTTCCAAGAGATACGAAGCATCTTAAATCGAAGGTCAATGTCAGAAGATCGAAACGATCTGTCACCTTTCTCAATGGAGGAAATAAGAGAGATGAAGTATCTGCAGTCGGCGCTGAGTGAATCTCTTTGGCTCTATCTACCTACTCCTATAGACCTGGTAGAGGCAGTGGAGGACGACGTGCTGCCCGACGACACGAAGTTAGCGAGAGGGTCAAAATTACAAAATTAACAATAAAATTGTTTTTCCAATTTATGTTTTTATTGATGAGGTTAACAATTAAAATAATATTCATCGTTCCTCCGCTTCGTAATTCCGTTCTTTAATGAATATTAGTGTTCTAGAAGTGATAAATTTAAAACACATAACTAAAATAAAATATGTTAAGGAAGAACCAATAGAAATCCATGACATTGCTTTACTATATTTAATTATAACTATATTAAAAAAAAAGCCATTAAAAAGTGAAACATAATAAAACATTAAAATATGGTTTTAAGCACATGCACTTGTAAATATAAAACAAGACTCATTTTAAGGGTACGATAAAGAGATTACTTAGAAGGTTTCTGAATTTTATTTGTATGTTAAAAAGGTATTAAGAGAAGTGTAACTTGTTTTTTAATCATCATACCATTACTATTGTTGAATTAAAAGTAAGAAAAACTTTTCAAAACCAACATAGATTTATGGAGTTTTAATGTAAGAAATATCTTAAAAATTATTATTTTTTTTATTGGCTTGACCCATAGCAGATTTGAACTCAAAGCAGTTATCCATAGAGTTTTTCAATACACATATTTAAATTTTAAATTTTAATTTAAATATAAATTAAACCAATTTTTAAAAAAACTTACATTTTCATCATTTCACATATCTTAAAATAACCAGCTTTTCATAATTTAATAAATACACTAATTTATGGAGTTGCTGAGCTGCAGAGCATGGGTATGGCAATGGAGACCATGCGAAAAATCTCCAGCTCAACGCTGTTTAGGCCTGGATCCGCTATGCTATAAAGAGCTCTACAATCTACTGTATGTATTTTGTCAATTTTAACACAGCTTTACATTCAAACTTCAAATAATACCCATCTTGTCTCAGCTGAGAGAGATAGATTTGTGTTGTGTGCCAGGTTTCCCTTTCGAATGAGGCTGACTACTCTCGTCTCAAAAAACAAAAGTCCCATGTCACTGTGAGTCTCTTTGCTTTCGCTCTTGACAATCTGAAGAAACTATTCCTATAAACTGCTAAATCGAAGGTGATTTCAATGGCAATAAGATCATTGTATATTGGGTTTGCTTTTCGATGGTTGATCATGCTTATTTTGTAAACTAAAGTTTGCGCAATTTATTGCAGTGGCCAAAGCAGCTGAATGCTCCATTGGAGAGCGGCATTTTTCTTATTCGAGCATATTCCTCCCTGATTTAGAATAATTGAACTTGTTTGTATGTCGCTAGGGCCTAGCTTGGCTTGAATTAAAGGTAGTAGAGGTGGCGTATGGTTGATTTGCATTAAACCCCAGTTTCTGGAGTGATAATTGTTGAGGTTAAACGCACTCGAGAGGGTTAAGTCTGAGCGATGGCACAATCCAAAGTGGTGGAACCGTGTGGGAAAGTAGAGCATTGGAACCAAAGAATGGAACCGTGAACGAAAGGAAAACCCAGCGTTTGAAGAATAGTGGATTTCGCGACATCTAAGAGCATTAATCGATTTTCATAAAATCGATGCGATTCCATTAGCTACGTGACACGTGGCAAAGGGTGAAAATAGAATACCATTCATATCACGCGCTAAAGTTCGATCTTGAACTTTGCACGAGATTCATTTACGTCGTTCGATCAACAGTTGAGACGCGAAACGACAAGACTCGTTCTTTAATGAATATTAGTGTTCTAGAAGTGATAAATTTAAAATGCATAGCTGAAATAAAATATGTTAAAGAGGAATCCATAGAAATCCATGACATTGCTTTACTATATTTAATTATAACTATATTAAAAAAAAATCCATTAAAAAGTGAAACATAATAAAACATTACAATATGGTTTTAAGCACATGCACTTGTAAATATAAAATAATATTGAAAAATAAGTAAAACATTAAAATATGGTTTTAAGCACATGCAGTCGTAAATATAAACTAATATTGACAATTGAAGGATGAGAGTCGATAGGATCGAGTAAATTCACTTAATTTAAGACGTGTCGCGTGCGATAACCAATCGTCATCACATCTTTATAAATTGAAATCTCAAAACAGTCGATTAAAAAATTCCAAAATTTGTGAAGAAAGCTCGACGTAACCTTGACTAGAGTTGTTGTTTTAAACTTGATTGACAAGGGATTATATCCCGAAAGCCAATTTCATTGTTGAAGTCACCGGAAGCGGAGTGAAAGAAATGGAACCATAGCTCTATTGGGAACCTGAGTTAATTAAACGCCAAGGCGGTTTCTGTAGAGAAAACCAGTGGGTTCGCATTTTTTTAAATGGTAAGTGAGACCGCTCATAAAAACGCGAGAAAAGATAAATATCATAGTGTTAAAAAAAACAAGGGAAAACGTTAAAAAATACTTTTACTACTTTAGATGAGAGACTAATTTCTACTCATTAAGTTGAAATTGAGGTGTTGCGTCACTTTTAGGGTTTGTTATTTATTTTGTTATATGCATGATTTTTGTTTTTTTGACGTGTTAGTGTGGTTTTTTTTTTTTAATGTTGTGTTTTTTATTTTGTCAAATTTAGTAGTTTATAAATAATATGGGATTAGGAGAACTCATATAAATGATAAATTGAAAATATTATTTAACTAGTGTTATATAGTACCTTGTTTCTATGGTTTAGTAAAAAATAGTAAAATTAATGTATTAAATGTTTGACATTATAAGTGTATTAAGTGTATTTAATAAGTGTTTTTGGAACACAAAATTATCAATAGTTAATGGCCACTGAGACCAATCTTTGGTTTATCGGACCTAAATAAAAGAGTTATTTAGTTGGAGAGAAGCCTCCCAAGCTCACTATAATTTTGACATCTTAAAATGCTAGAAAGGTTAGTATTGCAACAAATATTATGATGTAACAGATGTAATATTAAACTCATAATAATGAATATATAATAAATAAATAATAATAATATTCCAAAAATAACTAATTTAATAAATTATTATTATTATTATTTAACAATATTAATAAAATAATAATAACAATAATAAAAGTTAGGGTATATTATTTAATTATTTAGTAATTATTTATTTAATTGAATAATTTTTAAATTATGGTATACTATTTAATTCAATATATTATTAATTATTATATAATACTATTATTGTTAATTACTTAATAATATTAGTAATTGACAATAACAATAATATTAATTAATAACCATATTTTTAATAATAATAATTATTTAGTAATAATACTTATGAATAAAATCTTTTGGTAATAATCACATACAAAAAAATATCATCCACGTGTTTTATAATTCATTTTCGAGAACATATTTTATTCTACTAGTTTATTTTTATTATTTTTTTATTTAAATTATTAATTTTTAATTAATAAAATGTTAAATAATTATTAAATAATTAAATAATATACAACAATTTAATTAAATAATAATAGTAACAATAATACTATTAATAATACATTTAATTAATTAATAATTTAAACATAATAATAATGATTCGATTTAATATAGAATAATTTATTTATTTTTCTAAGTAACACTGATCTATTAACAAGCTGATAATGTTACATCGAGACCGAAGTCAATGACTACTGCCTTGAAGGCAGAAAATTCAGGAAAAAAAAGAGAAGTGGACTGTCGAAACCTACGCAGGGGTGCAGAGTAAGATTTCTCCAAAAGATGCTTTGACCCAGAAAAGACAAAAAGGGGCCAGAAAGCTTCATAGCTACCAGAACAGAAAAAACCCAAGAAGTTGGGTGACACAAATAGAGAAAAAGACCAAGCAACGAACCCATTAGTCTTCCAGAGTCTCCTCCACGATCCTGCACCAGCCGGTGGCGTGCATTTCAGGGGAAAGTTCTGCCTGAGAAGCCGGGGGACCTGGTTCAGCAGAGAGCATGTCTTCATCTGGAACAAAATCTACAGGGCAAGACGGAGGCTGCAACGGGATGCTGCCACTGCCCAGGTTGAATTGCGAGAACTGGGTGTCAGGAGCAACAACATTCTCCATAGGAACGACCGGCTGCACGCTGGAATCCTCTGGCAAGCTGTCTTCAAGAAAAACCACCGAGAGAATGGCAGTTATCCGCGGGCGATTGAGGGTGCTGTTGAAGGTGAATCGAGCAGTGCCAGTCGTATTAGCAGATGAGGCAGGAAAGCGACGCGAATGGAGGCCCCAGTACAAGCGGAAATCCTGAGAGCACCCCCGACCGCTTCGAGTTCTGGGGTAGTGGCTGGAGCCATCATCGAAGGAAGAGGTGTCCGTAGAAGGGCTGGAAGGAAAACGAGAGGGATGGCTCCGAGAGTTGCCCCTCCTACTCCGCATACGGTGTCGAAGCCTCGGCATAGTGTGATGGAGCAGGGTCCAAAACGCTTCAACAAACGTGCAAGCCAGCCCAGGGTGGCCCAAACTCGGACAAGGTCGCAGCAACAGCTGACGATGCCCAGGAGGATAAACCTCCCTCTGCATAGAATGCAACAGACACAGATAGACTCTCTCCCGACTGTGCATACAGCAACCAATGACACCAAAACGATTCTGTGGGAAAGCCAAGACCGGGCGAAATTTAACCTGTTGCTGATGGAATCCATCCGCCATGAGACAGGTCTTAACATGCGCCGAGTTCGTCCTTCCCAAACCAAACATATCAGTCTTCTTAACTGCTTCCATGGTGAAAATCTCGCCGAAGTATGCGGAGGCAGGGTTCATCATGTTTGAAGGCGCGCGAGTGCTGTTGATTGCAGAGCCCATAGCGTTGGAATGAGGGGAGTGTAAATGAGACATGCTGTTGCGTAGCTGTCCATTTAACTCCGCATACCAATTGGGCAGGTGTCGGCAGGGCTTGCCGCCCCTCCGTCCCATCCCATTAACTTGCCATTGAAACACCCGCATCCGGGGAATATAGAATAATTAATTCAATTAATTAATCTAATTTATAAAAGAAAAATTTCATAATAATATTAAATATAAATTAAAAAAACAATATTAAAAACAACTATTACAATAAAATTATTATTATAAATAATATTATTATTATGATTTTAAAATAAAACATGTGTGGCTTTATAAAATATGGTTGTCAATGGATAGTCATGGTTGACAAAGATTGATCATGGATACCCAAAGTTGATAATGATTGACCATGTTTGAGTCTATAAAACATGGTTGATCATGATTGACCGTGGTTGACCATGTTTAACTTTATAAACATGGTTAACAATTCTTGACCATGTGTGACCATGATTGACCATGATTATCATATTGAGACAATCTTATTCATATTGTGATGTTAGACCAAGGTTCAGACGATGATTGATTTCCATATTGAGACAATCTTTGTCATAATGCGACGGTTGACCATGGTTGACCATGCATAAGCATGGTTGACCACAATTGATTTGATAAAATATGGTTGACCATGGTTGAATAATATTAAAGCCAAAGAAATAGTATTATAAAGAAAAAGTATATAAATCCTAAGATAAATATTATAAACAATAAAATAAACCCAATGGTTGATCAAATGTCACATTCTGACAAATATTGTCTCAATATGAAAATCACCCATGGCCAACCATGGTCATAGTCGGTCCAACGTCGCATTGTGACAAAAATTGTCTCGATGTTTAAATCAATTCCCTTGGGTTCACCAGTTCCTTTGGTTGATAATTTGTTGGGTAATGGTTTTCCCTTGGGTTCACCAATTCCTTTGGTTTATAATATTAAACCCTTGGGTTTATTAGTTCTTTTGGTTTATAATATGAATAATCAATCAACGTCATCCATGATCAAATGTCACATTCTGACAAATATTGTCTCAATATGAAAATCACCCATGGCCACCCATGGTCATAGTTGGTCCAATGTCGCATTGTGACAACAATTGTCTCAATGTTTAAATCAATTCCCTTGGGTTCACCAATTCCTTTGGTTTATAACATTAAACCCTTGGGTTTATTAGTTCTTTTGGTTTATAATATGAATAATCGATCAATGTCATCCATGATCAAATGTCACATTCTGACAAATTGTCTCAATATGAAAATCACCCATGGCCAACCATGGTCATAGTTGGTCCAACGTCGCATTGTCACAAAAATTGTCTCGATGTTTAAATCAATTCCCTTAGGTTCACCAATTCCTTTGGTTGATAATTCGTTAGGTAATGGTTTTCCCTTTGGTTCACCAATTCCTTTGGTTTATAATATTAAACCCTTGGGTTTATTATTTCTTTCGGTTTATAATATGAATAATAGATCAACGTCATCCATGATCATATGTCACATTCTGACAAATATTGTCTCAATCTGAAAATCACCCATGGCCAACCATGGTCATAGTTGGTCCAACGTTGCATTGTGACAATAATTTTCTCGATGTTTAAATCAATTCCCTTGGGTTCACCAATTCCTTTGGTTTATAATATTAAACCCTTGGGTTTATTAGTTATTTTGGTTTATAATATGAATAATCGATCAATGTCATCCATGATCAAATGTCACATTCTGAAAAATATTGTCTTAATATGAAAATCACCCATGGGCAACCATGGTCGTAGTTGGTCCAACATCGCATTGTGACAAAAATTGTCTCAATGTTTAAATCAATACCCTTGGGTTCACAAATTCCTTTGGTTTATAATTTGTTGGGTAATGGTTTTCCGTTGGGTTCTCCAATTCCTTTGGTTTATAATATTGAACCTTTGGGTTTATTAGTTCTTTTGGTTTATAATATGAATAATCGATCAACGTCAGCCATGATCATATGTCACATTCTGACAAATATTGTCTCAATATGAAAATCACCCATGGCCAACCATGGTCATAGTTGGTCCAATGTCGCATTGTCACAAAAATTGTCTCGATTTTTAAATCAGTTCCCTTGGGTTCACCAATTCCTTTGGTTTATAATTTGTTGGGTAATGGTTTTCCCTTGGGTTCAATAATTCCTTTGGTTTATAATATTAAACCCTTGGGTTTATTAGTTCTTTTGGTTTATTATATGAATAATCAATCAACATCATCCATGATCATATGTCACATTCTGACAAATATTTTCTCAATATGAAAATCACCCATGGCCAACCATAGTTATAGTTGGTCTAACATCGCATTCTGACAAAAATGGTCTCAATGTTTAAACCAATTCCATTAGATTCACCAATTCCTTTGGTTTATAACATTAAACCCTTGGGTTTACTAGTTTTTTTGGTTTATAATACGAATAATCGATAAATGTCATCCATGATCAAATGTCACATTCTAAAAAATATTGTCTCAATAAGAAAATCATCCATGGCCAACCATGGTCATAGTTGGTCCAACGTCGCATTGTGACAAAAATTTTCTCGATGTTTAAATCAATTCCCTTGGGTTCACCAATTCCTTTGGCTTATAATTTGTTGGGTAATGGTTTTCCCTTGGGTTCACCAATTCCTCTGGTTTATAATATTAAACCCTTGTTTTTATTACTTCTTTTGGTTTATAATATGAATAATCGATCAACGTTATCCATGATCATATGTCACATTCTGACAAATATTGTCTCAATATGAAAATCACCCATGGCCAACCATGGTCATAGTTGGTCCAACGTCGCATTGTGACAACAATTGTCTGAATGTTTAAATGAATTCCCTTGGGTTCACCAATTCCTTTGGTTTATAATATTAAACCATTGGGTTTTTTAGTTCTTTTAGTTTATAATATGAATAATCGATCAATTTCATCCATGATCAAATGTCACATTCTGACAAATATTGTCTTAATATGAAAATCACCCATGGCCAACCATGGTCATAGTTGGTCCAACTTCGCATTGTGACAACAATTGTCTCAATGTTTAAATCAATTCCCTTGGGTTCACCAATTCCTTTGCTTTAAAATATTAAACCCTTTGGTTTATTAGTTCTTTTGGTTTATAATATGAATAATCGATCAATGCCATCCATGATCAAATGTTACATTCTCACAAATATTGTCTCAATATGAAAATCACCCATGGCCAACCATGGTCATAGTTTGTCCAACGTCGCATTGTGACAACAATTGTCTCAATTTTTAAATCAATTCCCTTGGGTTCACCAATTCCTTTGGTTTATAATATTAAACCCTTGGGTTTATTAGTTCTTTTGGTTTATAATATGAATAATCAATGAATTTCATCCATGATCAAATGTCACATTCTGACAAATATTATCTCAATATGAAAGTCACCAATAACTAACCATGGTCATAGTTGGTCCAACGTTGCATTGTGACAACAATTGTCTCAATGTTTAAATCAATTCCCTTGGGTTCACCAATTCCTTTGGTTTATAATTTGTTGGGTAATGGTTTTCCCTTGGGTTCACAAATTCCTTTGGTTTATAATATTAAACCCTTGGTTTTATTAGTTCCTTTGGTTTATAATATGAATAATCGATCAATGTCATCCATGATCAAATGTCACATTCTGACAAATATTGTCTCAATATGAAAATCACCCATGGCCAACCATGGTCATAGTTGGTCCAACGTCGCATTGTGACAACAATTTTCTCAATGTTTAAATCAATTCCCTTAGGTTCACCAATTCCCTTGGTTTATAATATTAAACCTTGGGTTTATTAGTTCTTTTGGTTTGTAATATGAATAATCGATCAATGTCATCCATGATCAAATGTCACATTCTGACAAATATTGTCTCAATATGGAAATCACCCATGGCCAACCGCAGTCATAGTTGGTCCAACGTCGCATTGTGACAATAATTGTCTCAATGTTTAAATCAATTCCCTTGGGTTCACCAATTCCTTTGGTTTATAATTTGCTGGGTAATGGTTTTCCCTTCGGTTCACCAATTCCTTTGGTTTATAATATTCAACCCTTGGGTTTATTAGTTTTTTTGGTTTATAATATGAATAATCAATCAATGTCATCCATGATCAAATGTCACATTCTGACAAACATTGTCTCAATATGAAAATCACCCATGGCCAACCATGGTCATAGTTGGTCCAATGTCGCATTGTGACAACAATTGTCTCAATGTTTAAATAAATTCCCTTGGGTTCACCATTTCCTCTGTTTTATAATATTAAACCCTTCGATTTATTAGTTCTTCTGGTTTATAATATGAATAATCAATCAATGTCATCCATGATCAAATGTCACATTCTGACAAATATTGTCTCAATATGGAAATCACCCATGGCCAACCATGGTCATAGTTGGTCCAACGTCGCATTGTGACAACAATTGCCTCAATGTTTAAATGAATTCCCTTGGGTTCACCAATTCCTTTGGTTTATAATTTGTTGGGTAATGGTTTTCCCTTCGGTTCACCAATTCCTTTGGTTTATAATATTAAACCCTTGGGTTTTTTAGTTTTTTTGGTTTATAATATGAATAATCGATCAATGTCATCCATGATCAAATGTCACATTGTGACAAACATTGTCTCAATATGAAAATCACCCATGGCCAACCATGGTCATAGTTGGTCCAACGTCGCATTGTGACAACAATTGTCTCAATGTTTAAATCAATTCCCTTGGGTTCACCAATTCCTTTGGTTTATAATTTTCTGGGTCATGGTTTTCCCTTGGGTTCACCAATTCCTTTGGTTTATAATATTAAACCCATTGGTTTATTAGTTCTTTTGGTTTATAATATGAATAATCGATCAATGTCATCCATGATCAAATGTCGCATTCTGACAAGCATTGTCTCAATATGAAAATCACCCATGGCCAACTGTGGTCATAGATGGTCCAACGTCACATTATGACAACAATTATCTCAATGTTTAGATCAATTCCCTTTAGTTCACCAATTCCTTTGGTGTATAATTTGTTGTGTAATGGTTTTCCCTTGGGTTCACCAATTCCTTTGGTTTATAATATTAAACCCCTGGGTTTATTAGTTATTTTGGTTTATAATATGAATAATCGATCAATGTCATCCATGATCAAATGTCACATTCTGAAAAATATTTTCTCAATATGAAAATCACCCATGGGCAACCATGGTAATATTTGATCCAACGTCGCATCTTCACAATAATTGTCTCAATTTTTAAATCAATTCCCTTGGGTTCACCAATTCCTTTGCTTTATAATTTGTTGGCTAATGGTTTTCCCTTGGGTTCACCAATTCCTTTGGTTTATAATTTTTTGGGTAATGGTTTTCCCTTGGCTTCACCAACTCCTTTGGTTTATAATATTAAACTCTTGGGTTTTATTAATGTCTATTGTTTTTAATATTGCCCTTAGCCTTATTGATCCCTTAGGTTTTAAATATTTATCCCTTGGGTTCATTGATTCCTTTGGTTTATAATATTCAACCCTTGGGTTTATTAGTTCTTTTGGTTTGTAATATTAATCACACATTCAGTTTATTACTCTCTTGAGTTTAAAATATTAATTCTTAGGGTTTGTTAATTTCTTAGATTTTTCAGTTTGAAATATTAATTCTTAGGGTTTATTAATCTCTATTGTTTTTAATATTCATCCGTTAGGTTTATAATATTCATCCCTTGGGTTCACTGATTCCTTTGGTTTATAATATTAAACCCTTGGGTATATTAGTTCTTTTGGTTTATAATGTTAATAATCCCATTGGTTTATTAATGTCTTATGTTTAAAATACTGATTCTTATGGATTATTAATTTATTAGGTTTTTAGTTTAAAATATCAATTCTTATGGTTTATTAATCTCTTGTGTTTTTAATATTGATCCCTTATGTTTATAATATTTATCCCTTGGGTTCAGCAATTCTTTTGGTTTATAATATTTAAACCTTTGGTTTATGATGACATTGGGTTTTTATTATTAATTATCCCTTGGGTTTATTAATATCTTCAGTTTAAAATTTTATTTGTTAGGGTTTATTAATCTCTTAGGTTTTTTGTTTTTAAATATTGTTTCATATGCTTTATTACTCTCTTGAGTTTAATATATTAATTCTTAAAGTTTATTACTTTCTTATGTTTTTTGGTTTAATATTATTAATATATTAATATATAATATTAATAAATGTTGTAATATTTATTAATAATATATATTAATAATATTATAATACTATTAATAATATAATCAATTATAATATAATATATATTAATATATATTATTAATATATTATTAGTTCTTTTGGTTTATTAATAATATAACTATCTATGATATTAATACATTAATAAATATTAAAATATTATTTATTATTAATATATATCATTTATATATATTATTATTAAATATTATAATATTATTAATATATCAATAATTATTAATATTATTATTATATTAATAAGTATTATTAATCTATATTATATATATTTCAAGTTAATATATAGTATGTATATAGTTAATATTATTAATATATTAACAAATATTATAATATTATTAATATATCAATAAATATTATTAATATATATAAATATTATTATTAATATTCTTACGGTTTATTAATCTCTTGTGTTTTTAATATAATATTTATCTCTTGGGTTTATTAATATATTCACTTTAAAATATTAATTGTTAGGGTTTATTAATGTCTTAGGTTTGATTTTAATCATAATTAATATATTGATAAATTTTCTTGTTAATATATAATATATATATTTCAAGTTAATATAATAAATTTATTATATAAAATATTTATTTATTGATATATAAATTAATGTAATGGGTAATGGATATAGGCCTATCAGCATATATCAACCATATTAGTAAATATAATGTGGTTGTGCTAGTTATCATATTTATGTTTCAAGTAAAATCTGTTTAAAATTATGTTCATGGAAGTTTTCCTTCCCTTTAATGCAAAGGAAAGCTAATATAATAAAACACATTTTTATACAGAAACGAGGGAATTATTTACACTAAATAAATAGTATTATGTCCCTTCTTGGTATGAATTAGACTGTCCATACTTATGTATAATATTCCAATTTCCAACGTTTAAAATTGGAAATATATATTTGTTTGTTTTTTGAATTAAAAAAAAATAGTTTATTTCTCATTTTATTGAATGGCAGACAAATACGTCATGTCCTCATGTTTGAACCCTATATGGGATGGCTGGATGGTTATAATGTCCTACTACACTTGGTCCTGTGCCTATGCAGATGTGTCCGGAAGTTGGACATGCTTCATTTCATGGTGTTGATTTTTATTGCGACTCGCGAGGAACTAAGGTGGCTTCATATCTGCCATTTCACTTGTGTATTCAATTAATATTTTGCTAGAGAAATCACCTCACCTTTATAAAATATAATTTATATATTGAATATTCTAGTTATTTATTTGAAAATTTTATCAATACCTACTAGTTTTGATGTAATAGCAAACCTTTTCAAATTTCTGTGAAGCTTCAATAGAATGTCATCTTCAAGATAATTTAGTGTTTCTTTTACTAGAGAACCATCTAAGCCTCTACCTTGATTGCCTGATTTTAATGCACCATCCTGAATCCATCGAAGGAATTGTTTGACATAATTATGTTCCGGGGTTTGAAAGAATTGGTTAATTCTCAAGGGTTTCTCAATCTTTACAGAAAGGTAAATTTTTTTTTACTAATTCATGTGATTTATATTACTGAGTAGACTAATTATAATTTCTGTTTGTTACAAAATTAATGTTTAACTTTTTTGTTATTTGATTATAGAGCTATTAGATATGAAAAATCCTTGAAGGAGTGCTGCAGAAATTGTAAAAAGAGAAACTGGAACATAAAATAAAAAATAAAAATAAATATTATTTTGATTTTATTTTTCTTAAGATATCACATTAATGAAAGAGCACTAATTCAAGAGTAATCTTTCTTAATAGTCTTCTCGAAGTGTTGTAAATAGACATTGATATTTGTTTGCAAAATTGTTGGGATGTTCTTCTCCCTAGAGAAGTTTAGTGCAATCCCAGTTTCTATAATATTTTTCATTGAATTGATTTGTTAGAAGTTTTCAATTATTTCTCTCTATTGTTGGGGTAGTAGCTAAAATTGGTTCTTATGGTTCTGTTTTTTTTTATAATATAATTTTAGAAAAGAACATGTAAAATGAACAATTTTGTTTATCTAAAAAAATTCTTATGTAACTTTTCTAAAATTTGTGGACATATTTAGAAAAATATGATAGGTTGCTATTTATCCATGTAAGCCTTTAGAGACAATAAAATAACAAATAAATTAATGGAGAGTGTGTTGAACAGTTGGATAATGGATGCCTTCAAGTTGGTTATTGTAAATCTCCCTTCAATAATAGAAGACCCATTATCATTACCTGGTATATGTTTCCCTCACAAGGAAGGTTTTACCAGGTAGAGCACAATGTAAATTTTTGTGTTAGAGTATTGTGCTATCTTCTTTATTTTCTAATATTTTCTCCAATTAAATCTACTTGGAGGTTATGCTTTCATTGCTCAACTCAACAAGTGGTATCACAGCTTTTGGGAAAAGTTTGTGTTAATATCGAAGATGCATATTACAAAGTTTGAAATTGAAAATTTCAATGGAAGTAATAGCTTTAAGCTATGGAAGTTTAAGATGTGGGATATGCTCTTGCAAGAAGGAGTGGCAAAGGCATTTTTGGGTAGGGCAAATAAACCCCAGGACATGGATAAATAAGACTCATAGGGACATCAATTCAAGAGCCCTCGGCGTCATTTGTGTGTTTTTGGTAGATGATGTGTTGTTTAACATTGTTGGAGAGAAAACAACAGCAGACTTAAGGAGCAAGTTAGAAAGACTTTATATGATGAAATTCTAGACAAAAAAATGTACTTGAATCCGAAATTATACATTTTACGTATGAAATAAGGTACACGGATCTTTGATCATTTGAATTCTTTCAATAATATTTTATGTTATTTTTCTAGTATAAATATAAATCTCAAAGCAGTAGATAAAGTAATCACACTATTGTGTTCACTACCTGAGTCTTGGAATCATTTTGTAACGTATATCAATTTTAGTTCTAATGATACCATCGATTTTGATGTTGTTGTGGGACCTTTGTTCTCCAAGGAAAATCGGCTGAAATCAAGCCTTGAAACCTTAACATCAAAATCAATGGTGGCTAGAGTTCGATCAAAAGAGAAATATCAAAACTCAAGGGATACATCAAGATTGAATTCAAGAAACAACAAGAGTAAATTGAAGTGTTGGTACTATAACAAATCGGGACATCTTTGTTGGAAAATAAAGGAACAAGGTGTTAAAACATACTCTATAAAGGAAGATAATCTAATTGAAATAAGTGTAGTTATTTTTGAAGAGGTATTTTCCACTTTCGTTGTTTCTCAACATCATCATAATTGGCTGCTAGATTCCGGTGATTCCCATCATATTTTTCTTCATAGGAATCAGTTCTCTTCATACCAATCTATTAATGATGGTATGGTTTTCATGGTAATGATGTTACATGCAAAACTCTTGGGATTACTAGTATCATTATTAAAATGTATGATGGTACTGTTAGAACATTAAAGCAAGTGTTGCATGTGCTTGAGCTTAAAAAGGACTTGATTTTTTTGGGAGTGTTACATTTTGATGGTTATAAAAGTATAGTTCAAGGTGGATCTATGAAGGTGCCAAAATACATCTTGGTAGTCATGAAGGCTAAAATATTTTGGAACATTTATAAGCTTCAAGTAAGGATGGAAAAAAATCACACAATAGTATCATCTAAAGGTACAAGGTCATCTACTCATTTATGGAAACAATGCTTGCCTCATATGAGCAAGAAATGGTCGAAAGTATTGGTTGGTCATAGCTTACTTCCAAGCTTCAAATCTATGAATTTTAATGTTTTTGAGCATAATATTTAAGGAAATGAATCTAGAAAATAAAATTAAATAAGTAAACATTTTAGTAAAGGAATTGTTGATTACATTCATTCATATCTTTGGGTACCATCTCTTAAATTATATTTTTGGAGGATCTTCATATTTCGTAACATATATAGACAATTACTAGAGAAAGGTATGGATCTATTCACTGTAAAGAAAAGTTAATGTATCTGATGCTTTGCTTGAAAAAAGCATTGACATGTAAATTAAATGTTTGGGAAGTGACAATTGTACTAATTTTACTTCAAAGGAATTAAAAAATTATTGAAAGAAATTTTGGATCGAGAGACATAAAACTATGGTTTATACTCAACAAAATGGTTTTGTTGAATGAATGAATAGGATTATCCTAGAGAGAGAACGAATTATTCTCAGTAATGCCAAGTTGCATTAGGAATTGTAGTCATAATAAATTATTACAACGTGTTATATCATAAATCGATCGCCATCTGTTGCAATTAATTGTAAGATTATGGAAGAGGTATTGAAAGGTCAACCTTGTGATTATTCAAATATTAAATTTTTTGTTTGTGATTATTCCAAATAATCAACATTATAAGTTAGATCCAAAATAAAAAAATACTAATATTTGTTAGATATGGTGATGAAGTTAAGGGATATAGATTGTGGGATACTAGTATGCAGAAAATAATCATTAACAGAGATTCAATATTTAATGAATCGAAATGAAACAAGAAAATGTACGACAAATTCAATAAGTTCAATTGGAAGCTCAGTCATCTTCAAGGGAGGAGGATCATGAATGTGTTCCTAACAATATTTCGGCAAAAGAAAATGGGGATACAAAAATTTCTCTTAAAACTGAGGAAATACCGCAAAAGCTTCTACGAAGGTCTACAAAGATTATATATTTTTCTAAAAGGTATGACAATTTTGCTACATATGTTTCTTTAATTACTAATTATGAAGAACCTATTTTTTATTACGAAGTAATATAAGTATATGATAGTGATAAATGGAAAGTAGAAATGAAAGAGGAAATAGATTCCTTACAAAGAAATAAGACATGGGAGCTCGTGGAACTTCCTAACAATAAGAATGTTTTCAGTTGCAAGTGGGTTTACAAACTCAAGAAAGGTGTTGATGATATTGTTCAAAAGTACAAAGAAAGACTAGTTGCAAAAGGAAATTCTCAGAAGGAAGGCATTGGTTTCCATCATATGTTTTCACCAGTTGTTAAGCTTGTTTCAATTCAATTTGTGTTAGCATTACCTATTTTGGAGTTGGAGCAGTAAGATGTTAAAACAACATTATTACATAGAGATTTTAGTGAGGATATATATATGAAGCAGGCAGAAGGTTTTGTTAAAAAAAAGAACAAGAGATTTTTTTTTCAAACACAAGAAGTCATTGTATGGCCTGAAGAAGTCTCCCAGGAAATGGTACAAGAATTTTTATTCCTTCATGATGATCTGCAATTTTACGAGAAGTGAGTATGATCATTGTTCTTACATTAAAAAGTTGGAAAATGAAATATTTATTATTTTGGTGTTATATGTTGACAATATGCTTGTATCAAGAAAAATCATAGTTGATGTCAACAATTTAAAGGATCGATTCGCTAGGAATTTTGAAATGAATGACCTTGGAGCAACAAAACAAATACTAGGCATGGAGATCCACAAAGACAGGAAAAATGGTAAGTGTTCTTTAGTTTTTTTTCCTACTAATGATGAAGAAAAGGATTATACGTCTTATGTATCATATGTTAATTCAACATGGTGATTAATGTATGCAATGGTTAGTACAAGTCCAAATATTTCGCATGCAATTAGTGTTGTTAGTAGATACATGAAAATCCAAGTAAAGAGCATTCTGTGTCAGTGAAATGGATGCTATGATGTCTTAGGGGCACAATTCATTATTGTATCACATATAATGGTAGTGTTGATTTAGTTTTTGGTTATGTTGATTCAGATTTGGAGCTCACTTTGACAAGTCGAGATCGAATTTAGGATATGTCTTTACTCTTGCAGGTGGATTTGTTAGTTGGATATCAAACCTTAAGCACATAGTTTCCTTATCCAGTACTGAGGAATAATACATAACTTCCTAACATTCTTGCAAAGAGGAAATTTGGTTAAAAGTTTCGTTAGGTGAGTTTGGAAGGTTGCAAGACAAGTTGAAAGCATTTTGTGATAGTCAAAGTGATATTTCTTTGGATAACAATCCATATTATCGTAGTAAGACAAAACATATACCAATTAAATAACATTTTTTAAGACACATTATTGATGAAGGTGGAGCTTTCACTCTAGAAAAAATTCATACAAAGAAAATTTGTCTAGACATGTTCACAAAAATAGTCTTGTTAGAGAATCTGAAATGGTGTCTTGCTTCTCTTGGATTGCAAGGAAGGTGATGAAAATTTTGGGCATGATATATCAGGTAAATTATTGTCAAGGATATTTTTAGAGGTTTCCAACTATTTCCTTATATTGTTAGGATATTAGCTAAAATCAGTTCCTATAGTTCGAGTTCATTTTTGTAATCTGAGTTTAGAAAAGAACATATAAAAGAAAAAAAATATGTTATATGTAAAAGGATTATTATGTAACTTATTTAAAAGCTATGGTAAAAATTAGAAAAATATGACATGTTTCTATTTATCCATGTAATCCCATAGAGGCAATAAAAGAACACATAAATGAATGGAGAGTGTGCTGAATGGTTGGATAAAGTATGTATGTGAGTTTCTTGTTGTGAATATCCCTTGAATATCATTGCTCAAATAAACATGATTTTTATTTTTAGGGATTTTTATTTCATCCACAGAAGGCATTGAAAGTGATGCAGGAGCATTAGCTCGGAAAAATACTTTGTATTTTTATTAAACCTAGGGGTCTCATGTTTTTGAGAAAAAATTAATTTTATGTAAATATTAATGAGATTTTTGAGTGATTAAAATTAATTATATGTGAGGATTTGTTAATTTTTAGAAATAATTGGGAAAAATGAAAGAAATTAGATTTGAGATATTTAAGAATTAATTATGAGCCTAAGTTAGATTTAGTTTCAAGATTTTAGGGATAAAATCTAGATTGTAGGGGTGTTGAGATATTTGAGGACTTTGTTGAGTGATTAAAGGGATTTGAACCTAAATTGGTTCAATTTAATTTGTATAAATTAAATAATCCTTAAAGGCAGAAGAGAGTAGGATAGAGGGCTGTAGAGTGCGTGAATTCAGTCTTTGGAAGTTGAAAGGGCCATCGATTGAAGATCTGGCCAAGACAAGAAGAAGTTTGTAAGTGATTTCATTATATGAATGAAAGAATATGTTTGTTTTACATGAGCATAAATTGATTTAAATTCTGGGTAAGTGAGCTCTGAATTTCAATAAGCGAATGTATGAAAACCGTGTGATAAACTCTATGTGTTGATTCATTTCAATATCGATATCGATTAAGTGTTTAAAAGCCGCAATACAGGAATTCCATGGAGGATTGATTCTGTGCAAAAGCTTGTGTAAAGGGCGTTGGGTCCTTGTTGAAATTGGTATCTAAATTATACTAATTTCTGTGGGATTTCTGAAGGAAATCAAGAACTTAGAGTCCTATATTTGAGATCGATTTATGCTCACGGAGAAGAAGGTTCAATTGGACTAAGTTCAAATAGAATGCAGCAAGAATGTTCATGGCTTACAGAATGTTAATGGAACCAATTTATTATAGTTTGCAGTTGAGGTGTTTTGAGTTCTGAATTGGAGCGAATTGAGTTCAATGTTGAATTCAACGTCTAAATGCACCAGATTTGAAGAAAGGAGCGTTCAATTAGAAAGAGGCGGATTGTTTGAAGTCAAACGATGTGTCCAACCAAAGTTTGGAAATCGTGTTGTGAAGGGGTTAATTGCAGATTGATCCACATACATTGTTCTGCAACTAGCCCACACTTCGATGAGAGATGGAGGCGCTCAAGAAAACCACAGTCAATTCAAATTTAATGAATCGATGCCGTGGGACAAAGGCATAACAGAAGGTTGGTAATTCTGGGGTCGATTGAACCATAAAGGCGTAATATGTTGAGGAACAAAGGTTAATAAAAGAAATGGCATAATTGAGAATGCGTTGAAGAATGTACAACGTTGGTGGAGATGGGTTCAAAGTTGAGAAAGGAGCTTCACTCAGGACTGAATCAGTTTTGAAACAAGGTTTAGTTGAAATTTTATCATATGAAGCCAAGAGATTTGTTCCTATCACATGATAGCGGACTTGTGAGTTGAATGTTATTTAAATACAGTTTAAATACGTGATGGTCGGATGAAAAGGAAGCACAGAGTTTACGACTCTGTTTATTTGTTTTGGAATCAATTTTCGCATTGAAGGATTGCGTTGAGTGCAAAGCTGTGTGAACTGCAGTGTTCAAAGGAGTCTGTGCAAACACTGAGTTCAACAATGAACGAATGGTAGCACACCAGAGGCGAGGGATGAATCGATGATTCAGTTTATTTGTGGAAATGTGTGAATGTTTTTTTAAAAAAAGTCGATCTACAACATCAACTTCAAAATGGAACGCAGATTGAAGATATTGTGCATTGAGTGCAGTTGAAACTTGGCAATGAGTAATGGCCACAGCCTCTTCAGAATCGTGAAGGATTTTGACTTGCAAATAGGTGAGGAGTTATATTTTAAAATCCAACTGATCTTTGAATTGCGTTGCATGGGATAGTAGAGAAGTACTGAAGTTTTATTTGGTGGCGTTTGTGGTTTAATATCATGAGAGTTACCTTGAAAAGATGTTCATTGTGAATGTCCATTGAATTGTGTGAGTTGTTGAAGTATGAGCAAATGTTCTAATGCTCATTAATCGTGGCCAACTATTTGGTTGAAATTTTGAGTTATGGGATACAAAATATCCACTTCATATAGTAACTATTATGGATTGAATTATGAAGTTTGAATAACAATTGAAGCCTATGAAGTGAGGGTTGAATATTGAATATAATGAGATGGATTCTATTATGTAATGGTTTTATAACCATATGTTTGAAGAGCTTCCGCATGTAAAATTTTATGAAATTTCCCAGACTTGGAATTGGTTTAGGGCATTTATATTGAGATGCATTTTTATATGCATAGTATTGGAAATATTCTAGGTTTTGTAGGGTTTTCCTGCATCAAGTGGTATGAGAGTTGGAATAGCTCTATGTGAAGATTCAAGTTTTTAAATTGAGTTAATTGCGTGTGGTGAATAAATGTCAAATTTTGAAACTGATGAAGATTGCAGCACAGAGATGCAGTGTAGTTGAAGAAGTGAAGCAAGATCAACAGGATCTTGAAGGTGAGTTGACAGATGATATTTAACTCTGGTTGGAAGGCTAGTTGCAAAATTTAGGTTGCAAGCAGGTTGAAGAAAATCTCAGCAAAAAGAAGCAAATCACAGCTGGAGAATAGTGATGAAGGAGTCCAGCAAGGGATTCTACGAGAAACTGGCAGAACATGGAGATTCAACAGAGGTTGAATAAAGTTGCAGATAAGTGAAGCCTGAAGGAGCAGTGGAGAAATGCTTGAAAGGTTCCAGCAGAGGACCGGTGATTACCAAAAGACCAGATCCAGAGGAAAGGATTGGTGAGGTAAGTGAAAGTAGGAGAGCTTGCTGTTGTAGAGGCTTGGTGCAACTCATGGGTGAGAAACTCATGTCGAAGAAGATGACTAATAAAAGTCATAAAGGAGAGAGAATAGGTTCAGAGAGAGGCCACAGTATAAAGAGGGATAAAGAAGATGGCAAGGAAAATGGCATAAGACAGCAGTTAGCTGATGCAGAATATGACAAAGAGTTAGCTGAGATCAGGAAACAGTTTGATAAACTGAAGATGAGGATAGAGGAAAGCCAGAGAGTGGGTTGGCTCATGAGGAAGAGAGTGAAGTGGCAGAGGCTACAATAGAAAATAGATCAACAGATAAACATGTAGTTAATAGAAGAGCTTAGGGAGCTCAAGCAGATGATGGATGTACAGTTGGGGTGTACACAACTCAGAGCAGCTGAGTTGAAAGTGGAGGTTTCCATTGGTGGAACAGAAGAGGAGATCATTGATGATTTCTTGAACTATTGGGCAGATCCAGATCAGCTGGATAATGTAAAATATTGTATTTTTGTAGCTAACAATTGTGATGTGATTACAAGTTTTACTCAGGATGATGCACAATCTTGTGAACCTGTCACAAGTATGGAAAATAATCTTTCAGGAGATAAATACTCTGAAGAAGAAAGCAATGATTCTTTTGTACTTGAAGCTGTTACAGTACAGGAGGAAGTTCTTGTGAATGAAGAAGAGGATCAGCTGGTATTTAAACCAACAGTTGAGCTTTGTGATTTTCAAACTGAAAGTTTGTGTAAGAATTCAGGAATGGTACATGATGATGAAATGCTTCAGCAATGCCACGAAGAAATTTCATTGTTGGAATACTTGTTGGTAAATTCAGAGTATGACAGGGAGATTGCAGCAGAAGGTAGAGTTAATTACAATGAACAAGAGAAGAAAGATATTGTGGAGGCAGATGGTGTGAAGGAAAGAAGACTTGTTCATAGTCTTGGGAATTCTACAGAGAATTCTTTGGAAAGTTTGGATCATCATACTGATGTGCTGATTGAGATTGAAAATTCAGAATAGCATACTGAAGTGCTAGCAGAAGAAAGTAAGGCACTGAGGCCTTATGATTTTTGTTTTAACAAGTGTTTTGTGAATGCAGGTGTTATTGCAGGTGTTGAAGAACATTTGACTCAGTTGAGCAGTCAAATGAAGGAAGAAGAAAATTTTGTGGAAATTTCAAATCCATGGGATGAGGACGTTATGTTACTGGAAAGGATGCTAAATGATCAGAGTTTAGTGCAGGAAGAATCTCAATTTCAGAATTGGAAATTGCAGATGCAGAGTAATGAAGATAGAAGATGAGATTACATAATGTACCAGTCCAGTAATTTGCTGATAGGAGAAGGTAGAGAAGAAGTTTTCTATTATAGAAAACAAAAAGGTATGGATGATTGGGTGGCAATAAGAACTGAGCGAGTAAGAGCTCAGCAGGCAACAAGAAATCAGAAATCTGAAGATTTATTGGACCGAGAAATTGAATTAATTAGAAGAATCATGTTGAAAGTGTCTCAGAGGAAGACATCAGTAAGGAAGAGAAGCAGCAACAACAGCAAAATGAAGACAGAGACAGATTTTGAAAGTGCAGCTAGTGGAGCAAGACAGCATAAGATATGGAGACCTGGAGAAAAGCAGCAAACAACAGATATAGATGATGAGTTACAGAACAAAGTGTGGGATCCAAGAAGACAAAGACTTAAATGCATGATCAGGAGATCATGATCATTTTCAACCTTGGGAGTCTGATGCAGGAGCATTAGCTCGGAAAAATACTTTGTATTTTTATTAAACCTAGGGGTCTCATGTTCTTGAGAAAATATTAATTTTATGTAAATATTAATGAGATTTTTAAGTGATTAAAATTAATTATATGTGACGATTTGTTAATGTTTCCAAATAATTGGGAAACATGAGAGAAATTAGATTTTAGATATTTAAGAATTAATTATGAACCTAAGTTAGATTTAGTTTCAAGATTTTAGGGATAAAATCTAGATTGTAGGGGTGTTGTGATATTTGAGGACTTTGTTGAGTGATTAAAGGGATTTGAACCTAAATTGGTTCAATTCAATTTGTATAAATTAAATAAGCCTTAAAGGCAAAAGAGAGCAGGATACAGGGTTGTAGAGTGCATGAATCAGTCTTTAGAAGTTGAAAGGGCCATCGATTGAAGATCTGGCCAAGACGAGAAGAAGTTTGTAAGTGATTTCATTATATGAATGAAAGAATATGTTTGTTTTACATGAGCATAAATTGATCTAAATTCTGGGTAAGTGAGCTTCGAATTTCAATAAGCGAATGTATGAAAACCGTGTGATAAACTCTGTGTCTTGATTCATTTCAATATCGATATCGATTAACTGTTTAAAAGCCGCAATACAGGAATTCCATGGAGGATTGATTCTGTGCAAAATCTTGTGTAAAGGGCGTTGGGTCCTTGTTGAAATTGGTATCTAAATTATACTAATTTCTGTGGGAATTTTGAAGGAAATCGAGAACTTAGAGTCCTATATTTGAGATCGATTTATGCTCACAGAGAAGAAGGTTCAATTGGAATAAGTTCAAATAGAATGCAGCAAGAATGTTCATGGTTTACAGAATGTTAATGGAACCAATTTATTATAGTTTGCAGTTGAGGTGTTTTGAGTTCTGAACTGGAGCGAATTGAGTTCAATGTTGAATTCAACGTCTAAATGCACCAGATTTGAAGAAAGGAGCGTTCAATTAGAAAGAGGCGGATTGTTTGAAGTCAAACGATGTGTCCAACCAAAGTTTGGAAATCATGTTGTGAAGGGGTTAATTGCAGATTGATCCACATACATTGTTCTGCAACTAACCCACACTTCGATGAGAGACGTAGGCACTCAAGAAAACCACAGTCAATTCAAATTTAATGAATCGATGCCGTGGGACAAAGGCATAACAGAAGGTTGGTAATTCTGGGGTCGATTGAACCATAAAGGCGTAATATGTTGAGGAACAAAGTTTAATAAAAGAAATGGAAGAATTGAGAATGCGTTGAAGAATGTACAACATTGGTGGAGATGGGTTCAAAGTTGAGAAAGGAGCTTCACTCAGGACTGAATCAGTTTTGAAACAAGGTTTAGTTGAAATTTTATCGTATGAAGCCAAGAGATTTGTTCCTATCACATGATAGCGGACTTGTGAGTTGAATGTTGTTTAAATACAGTTTAAATACGTGATGGTCGGAGGAAAAGGAAGCACAAAGTTTACGACTCTGTTTATTTGTTTTGTAATCAATTTTCGCATTGAAGGATTGCGTTGAGTGTAAATATGTGTGAACTATAGTGTTCAAACGAGTCTGTGCAAACACTGAGTTCAACAATGAACGAATGGTAGCACACCAGAGGCGAGGGATGAATCGATGATTCAGTTTATTTTTGGAAATGTGTGAATGTTTTTAAAAAAAAAGTCGATCTACAACATCAACTTCAAAATGGAACACAGATTGAAGATATTGTGCATTGAGTGCAGTTGAACCTTGGAAATGAGTAATGGCCACAACCTCTTCAGAATCGTGAAGGCTTTTGACTTGCAAATAGGTGAGGAGTTCTATTTTAAAATCCAACTGATCTTTGAATTGCGTTGCATGGGATAGTAGAAAAGTATTGAAGTTTTATTTGGTGGCGTTTGTGGTTTAATATCATGAGAGTTACCTTGAAAAGATGTTCATTATGAATGTCCATTGAATTGTGTGAGTTGTTGAAGTATGAGCAAATGTTCTAATGCTCATTAATCGTGGCCAACTATTTGGTTGAAATTTTGAGTTATGGGATACAAAATATCCACTTCATATAGTAACTATTATGGATTGAATTATGAAGTTTGAATAAAAATTGAAGCCTATGAAGTGAGGGTTGAATATTGAATATAATGAGATGGATTCTATTATGTAATGTTTTATAACCATATGTTTGAAGAGCTTCCGCATGTAAAATTTTATGAAATTTCCCAGACTTGGAATTGGTTTAGGGCATTTATATTGAGATGCATTTTTATATGCATAGTATTGGAAAGATTATAGGTTTTGTAGGGTTTTCCTGCATCAAGTGGTATCAGAGTTGGAATAGCTCTATGTGAAGATTCAAGTTTTTAAATTGAGTTAATTGCGTGTGGTGAATAAATGTCAAATTTTGAAACTGATGAAGATTGCAGCACAGAGATGCTGTGTAGTTGAAGAAGTGAAGCAAGATCAACAGGATCTTGAAGGTGAGTTGACAGATGATATTTAACTCTGGTTGGAAGGTTGGTTGCAAAATTCAGGTTGCAAGCAGGTTGAAGAAAATCTCAGCAAAAAGAAGCAAATCACAGCTGGAGAACAATGATGAAGGAGTCCAGCAAGGGATTCTAAGAGAAAGTGGCAGAACATGGAGATTCAACAGAGGTTGAATAAAGTTGCAGATAAGTGAAGCCTGAAGGAGCAGTGGAGAAATGCTTGAAAGGTTCCAGCAGAGGACCGGTGATTACCAAAAGACCAGATCCAGAGGAAAGGATTGGTGAGGTAAGTGACAGTAGGAGAGCTTGCTGTTGTAGAGGCTTGGTGCAACTCATGGGTGAGAAACTCATGGTGAAGAAGATGACTACTAAAAGTCATAAAGGAGAGAGAATAGGTTCAGAGAGAGGCCACAGTATAAAGAGGGATAAAGAAGATGGCAAGGAAAATGGCATAAGACAGCAGTTAGCTGATGCAGAATATGACAAAGAGTTAGCTGAGATCAGGAAACAGTTTGATAAAATGAAGATGAGGATAGAGGAAAGCCAGAGAGTGGGTTGGCTCATGAATAAGAGAGTTAAGTGGCAGAGGCTACAATAGAAAATAGATCAACAGATAAACATGTAGTTAATAGAAGAGCTTAGGGAGCTCAAGTAGATGATGGATGTACAGTTGGGGTGTACACAACTCAGAGCAGCTGAGTTGAAAGTGGAGGTTTCCATTGGTGGAACAGAAGAGGAGATCATTGATGATTTCTTGAACTATTGGGCAGATCCAGATCAGCTGGATAATGTAAAATCTTGTATTTTTGTAGCTGACAATTGTGATGTGATTACAAGTTTTACTCAGGATGATGCACAATCTTGTGAACCTGTCACAAGTATGGAAAAGAATCTTTCAGGAGATAAATACTCTGAAGAAGAAAGCAGTGATTCTTTTGTACTTGAAGCTGTTACAGTACAGGAGGAAGTTCTTGTGAATGAAGAAAAGGATCAGCTGGTATTTAAACCAACAGTTGAGCTTTGTGATTTTCAAACTGAAAGTTTGTGTAAGAATTCAGGAATGGTACATGATGATGAAATGCTTCAACAATGCCAGGAAGAAATTTCATTGTTGGAATACTTGTTGGTAAATTCAGAGTATGACAGGGAGATTGCAGCAGAAGGTAGAGTTAATTACAGTGAACAAGAGAAGAAAGATATTGTGGAGGCAGATGGTGTGAAGGAAAGAAGACTTGTTCATAGTCTTGGGAATTCTACAGAGAATTCTTTGGAAGGTTTGGATCAGCATACTGATGTGCTGATTGAGATTGAAAATTCAGAATAGCATACTGAAGTGCTAGCAGAAGAAAGTAAGGCACTGAGGCCTTATGATTTTTGTTTTAACAAGTGTTTTGTGAATGCAGGTGTTATTGCAGGTGTTGAAGAACATTTGACTCAGTTGAGTAGCCAAATGAAGGAAGAAGAAAATTCTGTGGAAATTTCAAATCCATGGGATGAGGACGTTATGTTACTAGAAAGGATGCTAAATGATCAGAATTCAGTGCAGGAAGAATCTCAATTTCAGAATTGGAAATTGCAGATGCAGAGTAATGAAGATAGAAGATGAGATTACGCAATGTACCAGTCCAGTAATTTGCTGATTAGAGAAGGTAGAGAAGAAGTTTTCTATTATAGAAAACAAAAAGGTATGGTTGATTGGGTGGAAATAAGAAATGAGCGAGTAAGAGCTCAACAGGCAACAAGAAATCAGAAATATGAAGATTTATTGGACCGAGAAATTGAATTAATTAGAAGAATCATGTTGAAAGTGTCTCAGAGGGAGACATCAGTAAGGAAGAGAAGCAGCAACAACAGTAAAATGAAGACAGAGACAGATTTTGAAAGTGCAGCTAGTGGAGCAAGACAGCATAAGATATGGAGACCTGGAGAAAAGCAGCAAACAACAGATATAGATGATGAGTTACAGAACAAAGTGTGGGATCCAAGAAGACAAAGACTTAAATGCATGATCAGGAGATGATGATCATTTTCAACCTTGGGAGTCTGATGCAGGAGCATTAGTTCGGAAAAATACTTTGTATTTTTATTAAACCTAGGGGTCTCATGTTCTTGAGAAAATATTAATTTTATGTAAATATTAATGAGATTTTTAAGTGATTAAAATTAATTATATGTGACGATTTGTTAATGTTTCCAAATAATTGGGAAACATGAGAGAAATTAGATTTTAGATATTTAAGAATTAATTATGGGCCTAAGTTAGATTTAGTTTCAATACTTTAGGGATAAAATATAGATTGTAGGGGTGTTGAGATATTTGAGGACTTTGTTGAGTGATTAAAGGGATTTGAACCTAAATTGGTTCAATTCAATTTGTATAAATTAAATAAGCCTTAAAGGCAAAAGAGAGCAGGATACAGGGCTGTAGAGTGCATGAATCAGTCTTTAGAAGTTGAAAGGGCCATCGATTGAAGATCTGGCCAAGACGAGAAGAAGTTTGTAAGTGATTTCATTATATGAATGAAAGAATATGTTTGTTTTACATGAGCATAAATTGATCTAAATTCTGGGTAAGTGAGCTTCGAATTTCAATAAGCGAATGTATGAAAACCGTGTGATAAACTCTGTGTGTTGATTCATTTCAATATCGATATCGATTAACTGTTTAAAAGCCGCAATACAGGAATTCCATGGAGGATTGATTCTGTGCAAAATCTTGTGTAAAGGGCATTGGGTCCTTGTTGAAATTGGTATCTAAATTATAATAATTTCTGTGGGATTTTTGAAGGAAATCGAGAAATTAGATTCCTATATTTGAGATCGATTTATGCTCACAGAGAAGAAGGTTCAATTGGAATAAGTTCAAATAGAATGCAGCAAGAATTTTCATGGTTTACAGAATGTTAATGGAACCAATTTATTATAGTTTCCAGTTGAGGTGTTTTGAGTTTTGACCTGGAGCGAATTGAGTTCAATGTTGAATTCAACATCTGAATGCACCAGATTTGAATAAAGGAGCGTTCAATTAGAAAAGGGTGGATTGTTTGAAGTCAAATTATGTGTCCAACCAAAGTTTGGAAATCGTGTTGTGAAGGAGTTAATTGCAAATCGATCCACAAACATTGTTCTGGAACTAACCCATGCTTCAATGAGAGATGGAGGCGCTCAAGAAAACCATAGTCAATTAAAACTTAATGAATCGATGCCGTGGGACAAAGGCATAACAGAAGGTTGGTAATTCTGGGGTCGATTGAACCATAAAGGCGTAATATGTTGAGGAACAAAGGTTAATAAAACAAATGGTGGAATTGAGAATGCGTTGAAGAATGTACAACGTTGGTGGAGAAGGGTTCGAAGTTGAGAAAGGAGCTTCGCTCAGGACTGAATCAGTTTTGAAACAAGGTTTAGTTGAAATTTTATCGTATCAAGCCGAGAGATTTGTTCCTATCACATGATAGCGGACTTGTGAGTTGAATGTTGTTTAAATACAGTTTAAATACGTGACGGTCGGAGGAAAAGGAAGCACAAAGTTTAAGACTCTATTTATTTGTTTTGGAATCAATTTTCGCATTGAAGGATTGCATTGAGTGCAAAGCTATGTGAACTGCAGTGTTCAAAGGAGTCTGCGCAAACACAGAGTTCAACAATGAACGAATGGTAGCACACCAGAGGCGAGGGATGAATCGATGATTCGGTTTATTTGTGGAAATGCGTGAGAGTTTTTTTAAGAAAATTCGATCTACAACATCGACTTCAAAATGGAACGCAGATTGAAGATATTGCGCATTGAGTGTAGTGGAACCTTGGCAATGAGTAATGGCCATAGCCTCTTCAGAATCGTGAAGGCTTTTGACTTGCAAATAGGTGAGGAGTTCTATTTTGAAATCGAACTGATCTTTGAATTGCGTTGCATGGGATAGTAGAGAAGTATTGAAATTTTATTTGGTGGCGTTTGTGGTTTAATATCATGAGAGTTACCTTTAAAATATGTTCATTATGAATGTCCATTGAATTGTGTGAGTTTTTGAAGTATGAGCGAATATTCTAATGCTCATTAATGGTGGCCAACTATTTGGTCGAAAGTTTGAGTTATGGGATACAAAATATCCACTTCATATAGTAACTATTATGGATTGAATTATGAATTTTGAATAACAATTGAAGCCTATGAAGTCAGGGTTGAATATTGAATATAATGAGATGGATTCTACTATTTAATGGTTTTATAACCATATGTTTGAAGAGCTTCCGCATGTAAATGTTTATGAAATTGCCCAGACTTGGAATTGCTTTAGGGCATTTATATTGAGATGCATTTTTATATGAATAATATTACAAAGATTATGGGTTTTGCAGGGTTTTCCTACATCAGAAAGTCCATTTATATGGACAAAAATTATGATATTGGATAAATATTGGGTCAAGTAAATCCTACTCCCAATAGAATCCTTCATCAATTACATTATAGGAAATAGTTGGAATATCTTGTATCTCATAGTTAAGCTCATATACCCTTAAGTGACATGTAATACTGAAGTAACATCTAAGAAAGTATCCTATATAGCGATAAAAAATACTATAGGAACTTTTTCAAAAGTATATTTAAAGCATCTTAAATTAGGAAGCTATGAGGCTTAAAAAAATTTATCGGTGAGCTTTTTCGAGAGTTGGCTCGCAAGCTCGTGTCATAATACGCTTTGTTTATTTAAGAGTTGGATGAAACCATATGAAATTAGGGTGTTAGGGTGCTTCAATTGGTGAGTGAGGCTCTCCTTTTCATGCTCGAGCTAGTTGGAGATGATAATCATTACTTCCTTGAAATCATTAATCAAGAGAATTCATTTATATGAGTAAATCCCATAACCCATGAAAAATATTTATCAATCAATTTTTCATGAAGTAGAAGTTTCCAACTCCAAAATCTCTCAACTTGAAGGTAAAATATACCATGCCTCTTAAAAATGTCGAACTAACACATTTTTATTATGAAATAAAAACCATAAGTCTTAAATTTAAATCTATCTAAGACATAATTTTTCGATAAACCCATCGTATTCAAGAATCCCATTTAAAAAACCAGTTATATATATCAATACAACTTCTCTCTTACTTGAGATTTTAAGTTATCTCTTTACTGAATTGTCAAGCACATATGTAAAAAAAAAATATATATATATTGACAAAATTGAAGTTATTATTACAAAAAAATGATTTATTTAAAATAATGTTAGTATTAAATTTAAAAAAAAATACTTATCACTTAATTTACCTTATAAATAAATATGAATTTTAAAAAATTTATATAAATGGGAATCATTTCCTTAATTTCATCAATGAAAAAAAATTATAAGTCTAAGAAAATACCGATATTAAAATAAAAGTAGAAACAAGGGAGGTTGCGAAGCATCAAGTCCCTGCTGCTGAGTAAAAAAAAAAAAAAACACTATAAGGGAGCCAGAGAATTTCAAGCCATCATACACAGTTTTATAAGGTTCCACACGAACCATGCATGATTAAAATGGAAACATGAAGTTGTACTGTCATTAGAAATAACATAAAGTTGAATCATGGTCCTTAGAAAAGAAAAAAGTTGAATCAACACCACCATAGTTCATAGTTTCTGCCTTTCTATTTTTTGTGAAGTATCTCAAACTGCTGAAAAGTGTGGAATAAAATAAAGTTGAATCATGGTCGTTATAAAAACAAAAATTTAAATCAACACCACCATATTTCATAGTTTTTCTCTTTCTATTTTTTGTGAAGAATCTCGTACTACCCAAAAGTGTGGAATGCTCAACAAAAACAATATACTGAAAAAGGTCATTATAAAGAACTCGTCTTCACTCACACACATTTGGAAAATAACATCAAGAGGCTACCTAATTATAATATTAAAGTAGTGTGTAGAGGTTTTGCAAGACATAACAACATATAAATTATTAAAATAAGTAGAAACCTCCCTCATACGTTATTCATAGTAATGAAATTATTTGGAAAAATTAATGATAGGCTATTTAAGTTTGAAGCCTCACTCATACACTAGTCATGGTATTGGAAAAATTTTAAAAATAAGAATGAGAGGCTACCTACCTGTAACATGAAAGTAGTCTGTAAAGGGTTTTCAAGACAGAAGAACATATAAGTTACTATTAAAATAAGTAGAAACTTCCCTCGTACATTAGTCATAGTAATGAAACTGTAACCTAATACACAGTTAAGGTCTTAAATTAAAAGCTGAAAATCAATTCGAAATCAAAAGACTTTAATTTTTGGTGGAAGGTACTCACTAATCACCACTAGTAGCTTTATTTTGAGTTGAAGCTACTCACCACACAAATTAGCTATTTTCAGTATAAGCTAGTCACCAGACAGATTAGTCATTCTAACGTGTATTATAGTTGTAAAATATTGTCATGCAAACAAGAAATCGAGGAGGTAGAAGAAACCCCAAATGAATTAGGAGGAGGTAATATGTTGGAAATTATTAATACAGAAATGAATTACAAGTATCAGGTAATAAGTTGGAAATTATTAATACCGAATGAATTCGAAATATTTGTCTATTTCCAACAACAAGTGTGGGAAGGAGAGCCATAGTGCCCATCCAGAGAACAAAGCCTTTTCCTTTCTTGTATTTTTCTAGTGGAGTGGGTGCCAATATGATATTGAACAACTGAGGTCATCCAAAACAAGCACAGGCTGGTGGAGATGCCATACACGGCGAGTGTGGCCAACACTCTCAATGCATTATTTTCAAACAAGGCTCCCGATCCAGAGCTACTAGTTCAACAACTACTATTGATGGTGGTAGTGGTGCTTCAATAACATCGTCAAATTTCTTTGCCTATTTCCAATAATAAGTTTTGGAAGGAGAGGCACATTTCCCATGCAGAGAACAAAGCCTTTTCCTTTCTCGCATTTTTGCAGTGGAGCTAGTGGATTATGAGACATAATGTTGCAGAGACAACCAGAGAAAGAAGAGATGGATGCCGGGCGTAGGCCAGTGGAGGTGCCATACACAGCGAGTGTAGCCAAAACTCTCAATGCATTTCTTGCAAACAACATATTGGTGGTGGCAGTGGTAGCCCCTCCTGGACAATGGATAGGAGCAGGGGGTTCCATGATATTGGAATTCGACAATATGTTGGACATTCTTCTCCATGTTGCCGAATGTGCCCCTGGGACTGATATAGAGCCTAATCTCATGTAAGTTCTTGTTTCTAATATCATTGGGTGCTCTTTGGAGGGACTCAACCTATGGAGCATCAATCCTAATACCAAGTACAGGCTACACTGAAATTTCATAAAAATGATACATTACTTCTCACGATAAGATAGAATTATCTACTTCACATAGAAAGAGATAAATATGCAATAGAGACTTTTGATATGATGATAAAATTTAACGATAACAAAAGAGCATTCTTGTATTTAGAAGACAAACCTGAATTATGTTGGCATCCCATATGGTAATAAAAATTCCTGTAAGGTGGTCCACACAGAAATATCCCAGGTTTCCTCATGAAACATGATTAGTCCTCTATCATCTAGCACATAGTAGGTAGAACCTGCAAGTAGGAATTATTATTAGCTTGCAACATCATCATACATAAGGGAAAGTAACAGGTTTTTCTGCCCTTCAGTATTTCACCTTACAAAATACTTCAAAATGCTTACGACTACTTGGAACAAGCATATATCTGAATTCAATCAAGATAAATTAGCTTTTTACCTAAAATAAGTCAAAGAATACATAGAAATTTTGTTTTTATATTTATACGTTAAAAATGACTAAAATACCATCACATTTGATAAATTTACCTGAAATTAACCTTAAAAAACTAACAAATTGTATGTATGAATAAATTGTAGATTATCTTACTTAACATGTTAGTGTGAAGGGGACATTAGGGGATATTTATGCCACCAAATTAGTTGGTTTAACTTCCAGCAGTTCATTAAATTTAGGTTTGCTTGGTTAATGATATATAAATGAAATGTACACATGACATGAAAAAAATTGGAAACCTTAGTGCATTTTATGCTTAAAATAATTTTCAAAAGTTTTCTAAGCAAATCCTCAGAGAAATATGTGGATTCCAAGGGAACCTTAGATACCTCAGAAAAAAAAATCTCGTTATAACTCTATATGTTGTGGGTTTGTATAAAAAAACAACTACGTCCACTCTTTATAGGTTGCTACTAATTATTTTAGTTAATGGGAAATAATAAAGAAAAATAAAAGAAAACAACTGGAAAACTATGAAACTTGCATACACCCTGCTCCTCGCTTGCACAGTAACACAATGCCAGCTACAAGCAACAAGCACTAAGCTAGGAAGGGAGTTCTTATCATGTATTCTTTATTAAAGTGAGGGAGCGAGAGCTTATTCCTTATTTCAAATTTCATATTCTCTTTCATGTGAGTACTCGGGTAGGCAAGCTATAACTGAAAGCGAGTTCTAAGGTAGGCTAGCAAGCTATACTGATGGCAAGGGAGTGACAGCTCACTCAATTTGTTATTATCCGGGATTCCATCTATAAGAAAAGGAGAAAGTAGGCAAGGACTCTTATGAGCCGAAATAATGGAAGTTGTTCTTATGAGAATGATTGATACTACATATTATCTTGTAAGAAATAAAAGAAAGACCATACCTCTTACACCAACCAGTACAAGCAAGTGAGATCAAATTTGGTATTAACTAGCCAAGCCAGGAATACAAGCAATCAATGAGGAGAACCAGATTCCATCCATAAGTAGAACCAGAACAAGAGCTCTCGTATCATACTGAATCTAATTAATGCCATAAGTAAGGAGAGCCAGATAGAGATATATCTTATAATCATCATCTTCAGAGTTTCAGACAAGGGGAGAGAAGTGAAGTGAATAAAGAAGCTATTGATCTATGGTATATAAGAAGGAAGCTAATTCCAACAATCCTACAGTCTAACCTTGGATATCTTCTTCAATCCAGCTAGAAGGAAGGAAATTAGCTTCTTATCTCGTATTCATTCTAGAAGTCTTCCATGATGAATCAACTGGTTTTATCTTAAGCTAGTGTATCGGGCAAAAATTGATGGTTTATCGCCAGTCGACATGATAGCCTCAACTATGTTGGCCAACAATTGATGGTTTATCGCAACTTGATAACTTAGGAAACAACATAGGTTCTTGTCACGAACAGTAATAGCCATGAGTTCTGGTACGTGTTCTAGCATGTGTTGGCATGGCATGTGTTCTAGCATTCATTCTGCCATGTATTATGGCAACTACCACAATGCGACTATAGCAACGCGATGAGCCCAACCAAGAGATACAAGAGATACATATCACAAGAGATATACATAGCATTTAATGTTACTGAACTAATGCCAGCATTAGTTTTAGTTTCATTTTATGTATGAATCACAATGGCATTATACTATATGTTTTAGCCTCCCCGCCTCAGGAAGAGGCCAATAAGAATATAATCCCAATTGCATACCTCTCCAGCTTAAAAACTTTATGAAAACTTTGATTACTCACCATCGTAGCGAAAATAAGCTGGTGAAACTAAATATATATATTCACAAATTTCTTAATCATGAGTAATAATTTCCTAAATATTATTAAAAATATAAATCCGGTTTTTCCATATTTCAAATTTATTGTAAATATAATGTATTTTTTATTCATTTTGAAATAAATAAAAATAAAAATAAATTTAAGAGATACAATCTCTATCATGTTATATATGAAAATTAAAAATCTTTATATTTTTAATTGTCAACTATCTTAGTTTTTTCTTTTTTTAATAACTATTATAAATATTTGTGAGCTAAAATAAGAGGCAGGGCCTCTGAGTTAAGAACTAGACAAATGGAAACTACCTACAACTATGTTAAATTCTCAGAAACTATTATTTTTAAATACTATAAAAAAACAATTGCACATATACTTAGTTTCATTAAACGTGTGTTAATTCACAAGAAAAATTATTCTAGCCTTAGCAATAACTATAAAAATCCCTTCTTGTCAACTTACTATTGCAAATAAAAAAATTTGTTACTTTATTTTTATTTTCTATTTATTCACAACACTAACCCTAGGGACATTTGCTATATGCAAATTTTGTTTAGAAAAACCAACCCAAATTATGTATAGTAATTCTGGATATTTATGGATTACTTAATGAGAAAATGATGTGAAATGATTGTATTAGTTTTTTGTGATAAGCGTTTTTTCAATTATAAAACATGTGCATACTTATCTCCATAGTGTGCTTAAGGATTGAGGATTTTAACCATGAAATATAGATGATCTTAGTGAATAAGAAGCATTAAATAAGAGAAAATAACATTGAACAATAGTGTATAACAGAGAAATAAAACCACACATAACATTTACACAACAAGCATGATGAAGTAGTTCACCCCTCATGGGCTACATCTGCTGGTCTAGCTCCCAATGGGATGCCCATCTTTTATTATGCTCAAATTTTTTCAAATACATGTGTTTGTAGGCCTCTAATGGATGTTTTCTCCACACCAATGGCTCCAGAATGCTCCAATTAGTCTATATTGACCCTTCATTCACTCAGATTGGGCAAACATTGACACTCCAAGTCATTTTCCCAATAAATCTTGGAAAACGTACACTAAATTTGGTGAACTCCAGTTAACTGGAGTTAAAAATGGCCAAAACCCCCAAAAATAGGGGCACGCTATCTTACCGCTAGTCTAAACCGTAAAATTTAATGTTAAGGGTAGGGGGTGACCACATGCCAAGGCCCAAAACCTGTGGTATATTAACATCATAGCAAAACAATAGGTGTGAATTGTGGTTAGAGCTATGTGAACCCACGTTACAAGTGGAGTTTGAACTGACCACAGGGAGAAATTTAAAGTGACAGTCGCATGTGGTAGAGTTGGATGTGGCGGATTCTGTGGACAGTTAGTCGTTCGAGTTATTAGTTGTTGGCGATAACATATATTGTGACAGTTTAACATGTGACTACATTATGGGGCCGCCCACGGGTTGGGACCATCAGTAGTCCGCAACACCTACAAACAAAGCTATTAAAATTTAAATAGTACCCAAGCCCCTTATATGTTAAGATCTAATGCGTAGTGAAGACGGTTTTGGTGGGTGGTTGCTCCATAGGAGGTTGCAGGGTCAAGCCCAGTGGCCTTCATAAAATTTTATTACATTGTTAAGGGGACACGTGGTGGCCTTAGGGCTGGCCACATGTCACCATCCAATTGGCCACAAAAACACACGTACCTCCCATCCAACGAATAGCACAGTGCCACTTTCCATCCTTTAACTACCTCTTAAATAGGAATATTCTTCGTAATATTCCTTTTTGTTGACTGTGCACCCTGCATGTTGACTGGGCATCCCAGTCAACCATGTTGCAGAATTTAGTTGTTTGGGAAATCGAACAGAATGTGATATCTCCCTCATACGACATCAATTTTTTAAACCATTTGTGGCACTAGAATCAGGACAACGAGATCTATGCAACCATCCTAGTTTTTACCCAATCATGTAACTTTCAATTTTGAGCAAAATTTATGAACTCCTGATCACACCTCCCCATGGGAAGCTTTTGGACCCCAAAAGACTTTGATTACCTGTTCAATAGATGAGGGTACAAATCCCTCACCTTTCTGACTTCCATCCACTTTTCCTTCCTTGGCTTACTGCCTTTGACCCCAACTCAAAGGTAGTCAACATTGCCCCTCTTGGATGCTCTTGTCCTCCTGTCAAGAATTGTATCTTCCTTGAGCTCATCCAAAAATTCTGGTGAGAAATATTAAATAGAAGGAATTTGAACATCACTTCCTTGATCAACGATCCAAGGTGGCTCATACAAACGTAATTTTTCAACATTAACAACTGAATACATTGGCATATATGAAGGCAAGTAAAGTTGAATGCATTATTACAAACTTTCTTTATGATCTTGAATGGACCATAGCGAATGGGTTTGATCTTTTTTCCTTCTCCTTGCATCCTTTCTTTGGTTATGTGCAACCATACCTCATCTTCTTCTTGAAACTTGTGATCAACTCTACGTTTGTCATGCCTCTCCTTGTATTTTATATAACTTTTCTCAAGTTGTTCTTGAACTTGTTGATGTATAATCTGAATTTTCTCAATGAAATTTCGAGCCTTATCAATATCACTATGGCCATCAATTGCAACATCCTTCTGAAAAATGAAGTCTAATGGAAATTTTGGAAAATACCCAAAGCATGCTTCAAAAGGTGATGTATTTGTAGAAGAGTGCTTTACCCGGTTGTAAGCATGCTGAATGTAATGCAATTTCTCATCCCACAACTTAGGATTTTTGCTGCAATATCCTCTCAATATATGCACAATGGTTTTTTTCACCACCTCGGTTTGGCCATCAGTTTGCAGATGAAAAGCAGTACTATTTTTCAACTTTGTGTCCCTCATACTCCAAATATTGGACCAAAAATTCCCAATGAACATGGAATCCCTTTCACTAACAATAGAAATAGGTAATCCAAAATGAACCCATACATGTTGAAAACAAAATTCTGCAATTTTTTCAGTAGTAATGCTTTTCTTACATGGCATAAGTATACACATTTTACTAAATATATCCACAACTACATAAAGATAATCATGTTATTTTCTTGACATAGGTAGACCTCTAAAAAATTCCATGGAGACACTCTCCCATGGCCTTTATGGTACCAGTAGTGGCGTGTACAACCCAAGCTTTCTATTGCTAGGATTTCTTGTTGCACACGTAGAACAACCTCTTATAAAATGAGACACGCTATCTATCATGCGAGGCCAATCGAAATACCCCTATCGATGTGCCATTGTTTTGCTTACCCCAAATTTTCCAGCAATAAGATATGAATGAGCTTCTATCATGACACTTAGCCTCTCTCCTTGTGGTATACATAGTTTGCCAAAATGAAAAAACAATTTTTTATGCATGTGATAATCATTTTCTTCAACTTTATTCCCTTCACTCAAACTAGCATACACATCTTGAAAATCAACATCATGTGCATATTGTTTTATGTAACTCTCATGTACAATACAATCATTTTTTAGTAAAGTATATGCACTAATAATTATTCATGAAAGCATATCAACAAATTTATTGAAAATACATTTCTTGTACCTTATAACCAACTAAAACTGTTGAAGAAATGCCATCCACCTGAAATGTCGTGATTGCTACAATTTTCTTTGCGACTGCAAGTACTGTAATGGTTGATGATTGCTATGTGTAATCGTATCTTTACCCATCAAGTAGTTATTCCACTTCTTGATGCTTTGTAGCAATGCATACAATTCTTTGTCATATGTAGGATAACTAGTTACAGAACCATTGAATGCTTTAGAATGAAAAGAGATAGGCTTACCATGATGCAAAATAACTCTGCCCATGCCATAATCATTATCATCGGGTTGTATCTGGAATGGATGTTTCAAATTTGGTAAGGAAAGGACTGGAGCTGAACTAATATTTTATTTTAAAGCATCAAAAGATTTTTTTTTTGCCTCCTTATTGGAAGCCTTTCATCACACTTGTCACTGCATGCATAGGAGTTGCGATGGAAGAAACATTAGCAATAAAATTTCTCCAATACTAAGCTGCACCTAAGAAAATTCTTACCTCAGTTACAGTTCTGGGTGTGGGCCAATTCACAATGGTTTCCACTTTAGAGGGATCAATTCTCAATTCACCTCCTCCTACAATGTGTCACAAATAAACCAAAGAAGTATTTCGAAACTCACACTTTGACATCTTAAGAAACAATTTCTCTTTCTTCAAAACATCAAGCACTCTATTTACATGCAATACATGTTCTTCTCTTGTTTTGCTGAAAATAAATATGTCATCTAAGTACACAATCACAAAGCCATGGAGAAATGGATTCAAAACACTATCCATAACACGCATGAAAGTCACCAGTGCATTACACAAACCAAATGGCATAACCAACCACTCAAGGAGTCCTTGTTTGGTTTTGAATGCAATTTTCCATACATCACTTTCTGCAATTCTTACTTGATCATATCCACTTCATAAATCTAACTTAGTGAAAAAAAATTCTTCTTTCATCTGATCAAGAAAATCATCTATCCTTGAGAGTGGGTATCGATTTTTTACTGTTATCTTGTTCAAAGCTCTGAAGTCTACACACATGCGCCAAGTCCCATATTTCTTTGGAATCAAGACTATGGGTGAACCACACAGAGAAGTGCTTGGAATTATGATTCCTTTGTCCAAAATGTCCTTAATTTTCCTCTTTATCTCAGCATTCTCCATTATCGACATGCAATACATGCAGATGTTTGGAAGAGGACAATCTTGTTGCAGTTGAATCTCATGTTGAATCTCCCTTTTTGGAGGAAATCCTACTGTCTCTTGAAACATCTCATGATGTGCACCAAATACATCATATAAATATGATTTAAACTTAGGATCACAACCCTCAAATGGTTCATGATTAAGTTCAGCTTTAGGCTTAATCATTAGAAGAATAAAATTCTTGCTTGAATTTACTACCCTCTTTACCTGTCTAGCATTTACCATAACAATGTTTGTCTTCTTGTGATGTGATCTAACAATGTACTCCTTGCCATATTTGAATAAATGGAATTTTTTTTCATGGAAATGGAAGATCACTTTCCTATCATACAAGTAAGGACTCCCCAAAAAAATACCTGTGATGTCAAGTGGAACCACATCTAATTCAATTGTGTCAACAAAATGTGCAGTTATTGCAAACCGCAATTTACACTTCTTTGAAACCTGTAAATTTTCATCCTTACAAATCCAACCAAGTGGATATGGTTTTGGATGTGGTATGGTCTCAAGATTAAGTTTCTTGACCAAGTCTTAAGAGATTAATTTTTTTTGTGACCCACTGTCAAACAATGTGTCAATCTTGGTATGTTTGGATATGACCCTCACATCAAACAGTTCAATTCTTTCTTCTTCATTTGGAGCATGTATGTGACAGTTTGATGTACTAGTACTAGCTTTAGTTTAAATTTCTTTCCCCTTCATGTTATTCAATCCCATGGCTATATTTTTAGATTCATCACCTAAATCCTCTCCTAAAACATTTTGAGTTGTAGTTGCGTTTTATGTTTCCCTTTGTTGTTGAAATGATTGGGCCTCTTTTTAGGATGTGATTTCCAACAATGATTTTCATCACGCGCTTCTTTTGAACAATGTTTGTAGACCAATTTTTCTCCCTCTTTATTGATATATGCATTTTTCTTTCTTTTACCTTTTGAGGTATTCTATTTTTTTTTTTTAACCCTTAAAAGGTTTCTTCCTACCCTCTTCAGAAATTGTTTTCCCTCTTGCTTCTAGATGTTTGGCCTAAACACATACTTCATCTAGACTTGTATGGTTAAACATGAGGATAGTATGTTTTGGGTAGCTATGTCAGACTCCTATATACTTCAACAAAGTATCCTGGCTCTGCAAATCTACCCCTAATAAGAGATCTCTTCTCCTAATTTCTTGGGTGTATTCTTGCACATTCTGTCCTTTCAATTGTCTAAATTTTTTCCAGTTCATTATGGATTTATGGATATGAGGTAATGGATAAAATTGTTGTTTTAATGCAGTAATGAAATCAGTCCATGATAAAATAATCTTACCATGCTTCTTGATCTCCTCCGTTGTCTTGGCTTCCCATCAAACAAGTGTTGCACCTACCATTCTCAATGAAGCTAATTGGATTTTGGTATCATCATCTTGAAGGTTATAGATTCTCAAATAGACCTCCAATTTCCTAATCCAACGATCAAGCTTTTCTACATTGACTTCACCATTAAACATTGGCAATTCAAACTTAACATCAAGTTTTAAAAAATGACTTCTACCAATGTTCTTTGACTTGTGTGACTGGTCTATTGAAAATGAAGTAGAGGATAATGATGATGAGGGCGAGGATGGTGACTTTCCACTACCTTCATTTCCTCCATTTCCTTTCTTTGACTTATCTTCATCATTGTGACCTCCTGATGATCCATGTCCTTCCTTGTGAAGTTTGGATTCTTCTCCTTGCATTTTCTCATTCCTTTCTTGATAAAGGATTCTAACCATCTTAGTCAAGTCAAGATATTATTTTCCGAACACTCTTTATTCCTCTTTGGGATCAACTTCTTCATGGATTTCTCCTTCCTCTTCCATTATGATTAATGTTGCTTCCACTTCCTTAGGAGGTGAACTAGGTGGTGGATATTGTGGCAATATTTCCCTCCTTTGTTGTGGCTCACTTTGAGACCCTCTTGCTTCCACCAATGTCCCTACTCCTCTCTTGAGCTTGAGCCTAGTAAGCATCTAACACTTGCAAATAGTTAAACAAATATTTGCATAAAACAACACCAGAGGATAAAATCTAGCTCTGATACCAACCTGATCTAAAATGATTGTATTAGTTTATTGTGCTAAGTTTCTTTTCATTTATAAAACATGTGCATAATTATCTCCATATTTTTCTTAAGGATTAAGGATTTTAACCAAGAAATATAGATGATTTTAGTGAATTATAAGCATGAAATAAGAGAAAACAACACTAAACAACAATGTATAATAGAGAAATAAAATGACACATAACATTTACACAATAGTCATGATGAAGCAGCTCACCCCTCCTAGGTTACATCTGCTAGTCAAGCTCCGAATGGCATGTCCATATTTCATTATGCTCAAAATTTATAAAATACATGTGTTTACATGCCTGTAATGGTTGTTTTCTCTACATCAATGGTTCCAGAATGCTCCAATTAGTCTCAATTGACTCTTCATTCGCTCATATTGGGTGAGAATTGACCCTCCAAGTCATTTTCCCAATAACTCCTAGAAATCCTCCACTAATTTTGGTGAACTCTAGTTAACTAGAGTTAAAAATGGCCAAGACCCCCAAAATAATGGGCATGTTATCTTACCACTAGTATAAACCATAAAAGTTAATGTTAAGGGTAGGGGGTGGCCACATGCCAACCCCCAAAACCCATGGTCTATTAACATCATAGCGGAACTATAGGCAAGAACCTTGGTTACAGTTATGTAAACCCATGTTACAAGTGGAGTTTAAACTAACCAGGCAAAGAAATTTAGTGTGATAGTCGCATGTGATAGCATTGAAGGTGGTGTAGTTTGTAGAATGTTAGTTGTCAGAGTTATGAATTGTCGATGATAAGATATATTGTGATGGTTTAACATGTGACCACGTTATGGGGCCACCGGTGGGTTGGGATAGTCGACGGTCCTCAACCCCTACATACAAAGTTATTAAACTTTAAATATTACCCAAGATCCTTATATTTTAAGATCTATTGTGCACTACAGATGGTTGTGGCAAGTGGTTGCTCCATGGGACGTTGGGGGGTCGAGCCCCATGACCTCCATAAACGTTTATTACACTATTCAAGGGACATGTGGTGGCCTTAGGGATGACCATGTGTCACCCTTCAATTGGCCAGAAAACACAACTTACATCCCATCCAATGAATAGCACAATGCCACTTGTTATCCATTGATTGGCTCTGAGAAAAGGAATATTCTTCGAAATATTCTTTTTTTCTGATTGTGCACCCTACATGCTAACTGGGCCTCCCAGTCAACCCCATCGCGAATTTTTTTTTTTTGGGAAATCGATCAGAATGTGATATCTCCCTCATAAAACATCAGTTTTTTGAACCATTCATGGCACCAGAATCAAGAAGACGAGATCTACGCAACCATCCTAGTTTCAACCCAATCTTGTAACTTTAAATTTTGAGAAAAAATTATGAGCTCCTCATCAGCAAAGTAACCTTCTATCATACCAAGAAACATATAAAATATCTTCCATTATGGAGGATATGAGGATATTTGAAGTCTACGCAAATCTTCCATAATGGAGGTTGTGAGGATATTGGAAGTATACAAACTCCTCTCTGGAAAATAGCCACCTTGTTCTATTGAAGCTATCAATCAATCTTAATTTATCTAATCAATGCTTCCCTATTTTTGATATGAATTATGGTAATTGTGGAGAAGCCTTATAGGGTCTCATCTTGCCAGGGGTAGTTATATGCACTATTGTTGGGTTTGTGATAACAAGACATTTTATTAAAAGCATATTGTTATTATTTTTATAAATGGTGGGGTTTTAAAAACATTTGGATTTAAATGTTATAAAAATGAAAACAAAGAATTTTATAAATGCATGTGATGATGTTCCCCATATATATCCTATCACTTTATTGAGAAATAAGATTAGAAATATTTGTTTTATAGTGAGTTTTTAAATGTTATTGTACTTCATTTCTTCATTGCTTTTTTGTTTTCAAATTTTCTCTATCGTGATTTTGCATGGCAAGTGATAGTAGATCTTCAAGATTGTATTACTAAAGGGAACCTTGTGGAGAGAAGCTAGAGCCAATCTGCGTAGAGACAATCCCATGAAGAGAGACTAAGGAAAATTCACGTAGATTTTGCATAGACATGTTAGCCATGGTGCATATATATCTAGATATATATGTAGTGTGGAACCTTAATTCAAGCATGAGAGGAGCATTGAAAACCAAACTATAAAACCATTCTAATAGGGGTTGAGGGTCAAAAGGTACAATTTTTTTCAACTCTAAAAATATTTACCACTTTTTTTTTACATATATGGAAGGATTTTATTGTAAATAATAAGAAGGATAATGAATACACAGTTAGAGATAGCGAAATTCAATGGAAGGAATAACCTCAAACAATGGAAGATCAAGATCTGGGATTGTACGGTGTAAGAAGGATTTCATGAGGAATTGGATGGAAATAAAAGAAATGGGTTGGTATATTTGATGAATATTGGGAAGATTTCAATGCAAGAGCTCTCAACACCATTCAATTTTGTTCGTAAAAATATGTTCTTGTTAAGGTTGTAGATCATAATGGATCCCCTTTATTAGTGAATATCCCAATAACTTATATATCCTAAAGATGTATTATAAGTCATTTGGCTCCTTTGTCGAGTTAGCTAACAAAATAAGTTAGTATAAGTTAGTAGAGACAATTAAAATGTTTTATCTTTGTAGAGGGATATAAATATGCATGTACTTAACTCTAGGCTATCGATCGGTTGTCTGTTGAGAGATATGTATAGTGAAAGTGTGCATTTGTAGGTTCTCTACTACTTCCATGTCTCTTTGTTTCGTAAATCTAATGCATATTACTCTTTAAGTTTACTTGATATTCTTCTTTACCAGTAACTAACGCATACTTTTCAATGGAATACAATATTGATTTTGTTGCCAATAATATTGGACCTGAGTTTATACAATATGCTCACATAAATTCTAACCCTAGAAGATACAAGAGTGGTGGGAGAGAAAATTTAGTAATTACCTCATGCCAGGATAAATTGATTATCAATGATTGTAAGAGATAGGCCACACTTATTTAGTGATGTGCATGAGCAGTTTGTTGAATAAGTCCCCGTCAAAATAAATAAATATATCGACCAACAACCTAATGAAAAGATGACAAATATGATGACCAATTATTGCTAGAATTTACCAATGGAGGGTGTTCAATTAATTTATCTTGAGTGGTATGGAACATATTTCATGTCCTTATTAGCATGGATTCAAGTCTCTAGAGACACATTGTAAGATGGCCCCTGTGGAATTTATGGAATTTTTTTTATAACTAATGAAATAATGGAAACCATATGTACAATGTTATCTATTCCATGAAGTTGACAGTAGTCATGCATGATAAAGAAAAAAAAAATACCAACAAACAGAGAAAAAATTTGCATGTGTGCGTAGAAAAAATACTAAGCAATTTCTTCAAGAAGTAAACAATAAACAATTCACTTCTATTGAAAAAACAATAAAGGTTATACAATGAATTTCATGAAATTTTATTTTGTACTACACATAATTTACTTCATAAATCTATCCTCAATGAAGGATTCAGTCATATAGTTGAATATAAACCATCGTTGCGAAGTCCAATAAATTTTTACCATAATAGCAACATGTTGATAGAGAGAAATTTCTTAACGCCTACTATAATTAAACGAGAGAAGGATGGGATTAATTCTTGTGTAAATTAAAATGTTTGGTGGAATCTCTATTGTTCGTTAGGGGTAAGTAATTTTTGTAGTGCAAGGGGTAGTCATTTATGAGACATAAAATGATAATAATAAGAAAGAAAAATAAGTAATTTGGGAGTTAGAATGGGAGGAAAATGGTCGGTTGCAACAATACAAGAGTACACATGATGAGAAACTTTTCAAAGAACCCAATCATGTATGTATTAGTCTAAATAATCGATTGATATTCGGAAAATATAAAAGGATAAAAAGCTAAAGGTACGACAAAAAAAGAGGGAGGTTTTGATGGTGTTGGATGCCATGAATGTACACGGGGTCTCCTCGATGTGAAGTCAAAAATAGACCTTACACTGTTTGGTGTAGGATCCACATTTGGATATAAGGTCTAACCACCATTGTGAGTGATATTAAAAGAATTTCTTGGCCACAAAACATACACAAGAGATTAATAACATAAAATTTGAGTAGAAAATATGTAATATTTGTGAGGCATCAAGTGTAAGGTGAAAGAGGAGCTTCCATGTGAGAGGGATAAGGACGAGCCTCGAATATAAAAGTAGTAGTACTATCCTAAGAGAGACATGTGAGAGAAATTAAGAAGAAATTTTATTAACCTTGAAATTAGTTCACAAGATAACAAATGATCATATAAACACATAACAACACCCATTCAACAAGATTCATATCTAAAGAAATGAAATAGTTCATTATATTTATCATGTATTACAGAACATATACCACAAACATCTAAATAATTGTCCTACAATATTTATCATACATGCATTGAATATTGTTAGCTCTAAGAGATTTTGAAAATTAATGAAAGATCCAAGTATATTGTTACATTGATGAAACACTAGCTCCAGTAGTGGAACATGAAGTGGCAATTTTCTTCTCCAAAATAAATGATCTTCTCCCTCATGCACAACTAGAGAAGCCAAGGAAAAATATCTAAAGATCCAAGCCATTTTCTTGAGTTATAAGGGCTTATTCATAACTAATTACAATGACTCTTGATTTTCCTCATGACTCTTTGACATTCATAACCTATGATATCCTATATGACTATGCATATTTGTTACAGGACAAATGACCTCCTCATCATCTCAGAGGAGAAGGATACATGGAAGGAATAAAATGACCTAGAAATAAACCTATTTTTCTAAGGTAATGCACCCTAGAGACAGCTAGGTCGAGTTATAAGGCATCCCTGCCTTTGAGAGGGAGCATTAGTGCTTAGGTTAATGCAATTTCTTGCCTAAGGGGAAACTTTACCCTTGTTTCATCAAGAAAAAGGGACAAATCCTACAGTAAATGACTGAAATTTGATGCTTTTTCTCAAAGGATTCAGTCCAACAAGCAACAAGCTATGGCGGAGGCCTCTGATTAGATATTACTAAACCAATTGAGCATACAAAGAGGGAAAAATCTATGAAAACCATGGAAATAGCATGGATTTTTCCCTCATGGAATTGATGGAGAATATTGGCAAGATTGGTCCTCCAAAATTCTTATAAATTGGAGGCTAGGGCTCATTGTCAAAGGTCGAAAGGTTGATTTTGTGAAGAGCATAACTTTGTTGTTGAGTGTGAGGCTTCATAATTGGAAAGGTTCATTGAGAAATATTGGCCTAAGTATCATTATAATCGGATTTTGATGAGATAGAGAGAGGAGTCGGAAGACTGCGGGAAGCTTGGCCAAACCAATGGTTGTAGTCTTCCTTCTTTTATTAATAGAACAACCTCTATTTTGTCCACTTGATATTTTATCAATGTATCTATTGTTTATTTGTTTATGAAACATGATATAAGTGGCTTAGATCTACATATTTAAATGCTTGGTTATATAATTGTTTGATTTCTTATAGTGATACAACTATGAAGATTACACTCGTTCTTTTTTTGTTTGTAGGATCTAGACTTGGAGCTGGTGAGGAGGACTTGTGCTCTCCAACAGATTTTTCGTCTACAAAGAGGTAATTCTTCAATATATCACTTTGCCAATTAAGAATTAGTATTAACATGTATGTGTTTTATTTGTGAATGTTGCAGCTAATCTGACTGTCTGCCTTGGGTTCTGCAAAGGCCCGAGACAGATTTACTCCAGCTAACACATGTGCATTTTATCCCTAAGTGGAATTGTTGATCATACTGGGGACTAATAATTAGTTCCTGGGTTGTTTACTTCTAAACCTTTGGTTCTTTCCCTCTGTCAATTCCTGTTCTGCTCACATCCCTTTATAATCATTTTAGATGCTCTGTGACAATCTCATTAGATCACAGTGTTCAAAACAGACCCTAACTGGCCATTATCTGCATTTTTCCCTTAATAATGCACCCCCTATCTATGTTTTAGATCTTTATAAAATTGTTGATGCTTGAGAACAGTGCATTAGTCCTTCTATTAACTCTGCCTACTCCTTTCTAGCCTGTGTTACCAAGCCTAAAATTTGTTATTTCACCCCTGATGTGATTTCCTTAGCTGTTAAGTTGATGATTGTCAGTTTGGCTTTTGTGTTTTGGATCTTTGTGCTTGGTTGCCTGCTAGAAATTTTTTTTTCCTTATTTGAAAAGCTAACATTAGTTGCATTTACTCTTTGAATTTTTTTTTTTTTTTTTAGTTTTTATGAACATAGCTGATTTCATTCGGAATTTTTTGGGTTAAATAGATGTCAGTGAGGATAGATGTCTGAATAATTTTAGGCTGAAGTGCATTATTTGGATAATTACTGCTACATGGATGTTTGAAATATTTCTCCCTGTAGAAATAATCTCTTTTATCTAGTTGAATATTAAAAGCATTTCCTGCATGGTTTGAATCAGAGTGTCATAAAATTTCACATGTTCAATCCCCCTCGGGAGACTTATAAGAAAGTACACAAACATTGAGTGCTAATAAAATCAATCAATAACTCATTCTCTAAACTTACACCAATATTAGTTTAGGCTAGCATGTTGGGATAGGCAGAGTGAGAAAATTACCCAAGATTGCAAAACTTGAGACTAATTTCATTAAAGAGTGAAAATTCTATGACACTCATGCTATTGGGATCGCTCCACTACTACCGGAGTTAAGCGCGAGAAAAAACTGGGGTGTGTGAGAAGGTTTCCCACCTTTGATCACATAACAATGGGATTTTTTTATATTGGGGTTTCCCTTGGGGATGTCAAAACTAAATCGAGGATCTAGGTGTTCTGCCCATACAACATGTTTTCTATCATCATGGCCCCCTTGATAGTGTCTATGATTTGAGGTATATTTAGTTTCCATACTTCTAGGGATTTACATAAGGTGACTAGGGTGGGCTGCCCTAGTGCGTGACACCGAAGAACCTATTCTCTCTTCAGTCTTTCAGAAGGTACTCATCTTCACACGAATGTTTGGCCCCATCTCCTAAGGTTCGGACGAAGCTCAAGTGTAACCGTAACTATACATTTGAACAAATATATTTGTGTGCTATTGTGACACTGGGCTTAATCTCCAGTAAATGGTTATACTCACACAGGGTCTCACCCCTATGGCTGCTTGATTGATTGACCTTAGAGTTCCTTTTTTTTAGGTGTGGGGTTCTACTATCATTGAGACTTAATAATAGATCGCAATAAACTTTTGAAAAAAATAACTAGTCATTGTGGCAACCATCAACCCTCATCATCTTTCTAGGAAATAGCAAGGTCTCGCTCCATTGACACTGGGGGAGGAGTCAAGTCTCGGTCACCCAGTGCCTTATTCAGAAGAGCAGTCTCCAGTGTTGACCCCTGATTTTCACATTGCTTCTTACACTACGGAGTTGCTTGAGGATCCTTTCACTGAATGATTTTCGCCTCCTTATAATCATCCTTTCACTAGCCCGTTGGGGACATTCCTGATTCAGGTAGCACTAGTACAAGCCATGTCTTCGGTTGCACCCAAATCAACTTCACAACTGGCGACTGTTGGGTCGGTGCCGTTGGTGACCAACTCAATTCCACCACCATCTTCCCCACCAGTTTTCAGTTCTACACAACTGATTGGAAACCTTAGAAAGTAGCATATGCCTGGTCCTAACAACTTGGTCACAACCACTATGAGTGGAATTCCGAACCCTTCGGTATTGAATCCTATCATGTCTACTCCTGGACCCTAGGTTTCTGCTCCTAGTAGCAGGGCTACTTCGGTTCCTTTCAGTAACCCTTTTGGTTGGAATCCATTGTTGAGTTTGAAACCCTTCGCTACTTTTCCAGGGGGTAGTGTTACCAGCACTTACATGCCTGGGGCACTTCTACACCCCTACATTCTATGGGACAATTGGGTCCATCAATTGCTAATGCCATTCCACCTCGTGGTTAACCTTATGTGTAGGGTCTATGCCAATGGTCAATTATGTGAATAGTAGTATGACACAACCTAACTCTATCGCATTTATATGGGCGAACCTTCCCCAAAACCCATTGGGGCAAGGGGGAAGCTATTACCATGGGGGAAACAATCTCTTTGTCCCCCAGTACAATATCCCCTATCAAAAACAACCTTACATCCCTACACCTCTGCTAACTGGAAATTTTTATCATCACATTCCTACTTATCCCGTTGGAAACACATTGATGGGAGGACCCTACAGTTCAAATGGTCAGCAAACACCTCCTTGGTTAGACTCGGGGGCAACCATGAAATTTCCATTTTTGGCAGCTTTACTCATCCCCGATCTATATAAATCAACCAATGATGCTATCAATCATAATTTTCTTTGGCCTCCTGTACCACATAAGATTTCATCTGACATCCCTAAGTTCGAAGGAAAACAAGGGGAGGATCTGAATACACATGTCGCCACCTTTCATCTATGGTCTATTTCTAATTCCATGGTGGACAATAATATCTAGTTCAAACTTTTCCCTCACACTCTCATAGGAAACATTGTGAACTGGTACATCGAGTTACCACAAGTTGTAGTCATTCCTTTTGGTGCCTTAGAAATGGGATTTCATAAGAACCTTCAACTACCTATTCAATACGAAACTAGAACAAAAATCTTAACCTCACCACACCAAGAGACTACCACCCACATCTATGATCACATTCATGAATGGAGACATAGGTTGAGGTTAGTCAAAGTGCCAATCCTGCATCATCTATTATTGAACTGGTTTTGTAAGTCACTATTGCCACCCCTTGCTAAAGACGTTTCCTTGTCTAGTGTGGTTATGGAAGACCAATCCATCTGTCATGCAGAACATCTAGATCTTATCTATCCACATTCTAGCACGTTGTATAATTTACTCCCCCATGCCCCTAGAAACCCCAATCCTCCAACTACTTAGTTACCCAGAGTGCATTCTGATGACCTCGTTGGTACAACTTTCGGAGTCACTGTAAACTGACTCTTTGGGTGAGCTTCCCAGCCATCTTCGGCTGCCACTGCCCCTACCCAATTGGTTGCTCTTCCCATTTCTAGGGTACATTATGTGCAGTCTACACAAAAACCTAACTACAAGAATAAGAATAATGAGAAAATGCAACACCTTCTGAAGACCAACCGAACACTCAGAATAATCAAAATGAGAGAAATGCTGCTAAAAATTAAAAAGGAAAGGAGAAACCTATGAGATTCCTTTGCAAAATTTGTGTGGAGGACCACTTGATATATAGATGTCCTTGGCTACAGGAATTCACATATTTTATCATGCAAAATGACTCTAGAACGACACATGTTGTCCTTCAAAATCCCTTTCCTAATCCACAGCAGCAGCAACACATGGTTGCAAACACGCCACAACCCCCGCAAAGGGGCTATGGTCATACCAATCCTTCCCATGAAGGATTATGTTCCATTTATGGCATGGAGACTATTGAACTCTAGGCCTGAGCTAAAACCTATGGAAATTCGGTCATCGAGGCTCATGAACCCGGTTCAAATTCGAATCCACCGCTGCCGAACGATATTCATATCGAAAGGCCTTCTATTGGCACTGTCATTCGTCCCCCCAAAGGGACCCTTTGACACATGACTCATAACACCTCTACATGTGCTTCCCATAACTACAACATTGTAGAATACTTGGTGCAAGCACCGTCATCTATGGCCACACTCGAAGCGTTGCAAAATTTCCCAACGCAAAGGACATATTTTCTTTCGGTAATTGGTGAAATTTAACCCCATTATTATACGGTAGCCATATTCGACATGGAAAAATGAAAACCTTGCCTTTCACATGAGCTTTCTTTCTAGGTTCAAGTTGTGTCAAATGGAGGCCAATCCATCGCACTGTCATAGATGAAGGTGCTTTGATCTGCGTAATGTCAACCCTGTGTTGGCTCACTTTGGATTTTCCTACTTTGTCTCTGTCATCGAATTCCCTCAAATATTTTGATGGCAACACCTTCCTCTCAAAAGGATACCTTGTTAGCTACCCCATTACACTTAGTGGAAAAGTGATAATTGTGGACATCGAAGTCATAGATTTTCATCTCGACTATAATATTCTTTTGGGTCGGAGTTGGTCTTACACAATTACTACCATTGTCTCTTCGATTTTTTTACTCATCATTTTCCCGTTGGATGGGAAGATAGTTATATTGGACTTGATATCCATTTCCACCCCTGATTATTCCACATTACCTAGCAGCATTGCACCCTTATTAGGAGGAGTTCCTGACTCTTATGCTAGTGTCAGTACCAATCTTCTGAAGGCATCTTTCCTGATGGATTTCTTTCCTCTCCCGCCACGTGAGATTCTACAAAAGATTTCAATGATATCCACCATCTCGGATGGCTCTATCAATCCCTGGATCCTACCGCCGCCTTTAGAAATTGATTCCTATGGAAATCAGATGCCACTATCCCCAGTTGAGTTGGTTTATCAAGCGATCAAATCACCATCCGAACCCTCCACTACTTTGGTTTCGACTAATGATACCACCCTCTTGCCCACAATAGTTCCTTTTAAGGATATCCTCGATGAAGTCCTGCCTACGGACGAGGCTATCCAAGATATCATGTCTCTAGAGGAATAACCTTGGGGAGAGCTTCATCATCGTGCTTTAATGTCTGATTCGGATTCAAAATCTATCCAAATCCCATCTTTCGACCAGCCTGAGATCGTTCCATCCGCTTACACGATTGTTCAAACTATAGATGTGGAAGGTAACACGGGAAATCTTTCTAAGACCATGCTCATAGATATCTTAGTCAAAATGGGTATCATGGAAAATGTAAAGATTCAAGTAGATTACACTCTGGAGGAAATTGCACGCTTCACATCCCTTTTTAACGCATTCCACATTGTTTTCACTTGGTCTTATGAGAAAATTCCTGGCATAGATCCTTCTATTGACGAGCATGATATTAAGAAATTTTGAGCACTTTTTTTACAATATTTTTCTTACTCGTTAAACAGAAAAACCTTGAGTTCTCTTCTTCGGGCTCATTAAAATTACCCGAAGAAGCAACGATCCTTCTTTTTAGGGACTTTTTCTAGCTCGTAAAACTGAAAAAACCCCAATTTTCCTTCATCGAGATTGTTAAACTACCACGATGAAGAACTATGAGTCATCTTTTTATAGCTCGTTAAAAAACTGAAAAAGACATTGTTTTTTTCTGCGTCAGACTCGTTAAAATTTCACGAAGAGGATCGAGTTTTTCTTCGTCTAACTCGTTAAAACCTTGCAAACAATATTGCATTTATTTTGTCTCCTCATACTCATAACAAAGTGAGGTAGACGTCCATTGAACATAGGTTTATCACTTTATCTGGATTCAATGGACTAACTTACAGAAAAGGAACTCTGCCATGCATACTATTCTCCCTTAATCGCACCCGGTTATCAACCATGACAAAGGTACCCCCTTAGAGTTGTATTTTATGATGTTTTTCAAACTCCCTAAACATGAAAAGGTCACTGATTTTACCCTTCTTTACTCGTTAAACCTAATCATATGGGTAAATTTTTGGACAAAGTGGAGACTTATTCTATTACGCTTTGGAAGACAACATTAGGGGAATTTTGAGGCCTAAAATGAGCCTTATAAGGAAATTATAAAATAATAGTGGAAATAATAAAATAATATCTGATTACATCATCAAATTTTACAGGGAAAAAAGAAAAATCTATTTTTTCAACTCGTATTTTCAACTTATCTCCAAAAAATTTTACTCAAATTTTGAACGGGGGTACTCGTTGGATGAAAAATTTAATTTCTCATCAAAGGAGTACCCATCTCGCATACTTTCGATAGACCCTGCTACATGAAAAATGATAAATACATTAAAACATGTGATTGCAATCACGCTTTTCTTGTATTTGTTGTTTTTATTGTAGCAAGATCCATCGAAAATATGCAACATGGGTACTCCTTGGATCAGGAATTAAATTTGGCATCCAACGAGTACTCCTACTTGAAATTTGTGTAAACAATTTGAGAGATAAGTTGAAAATATGAGTTGAAAAACTAGTTTTATTATTTTATTATTATTTAATATTTTTACCATTTTACTTAAAAAATGGTGAATCATCTCCCATGGTTAACATCATCATTTTGAATCCTATTTGTTCTTATAGATTTTATTTTGGTTGTAAATTTTTCTTAGGAGGCCCATTTTAGACCTTAAAATTCCCCTAATGTTTGGCAGCAAAACCTTCAACATGGAACTTCCCAAAAATTTCTCTCACAATTAGCCAAACCCTACCATTCTATGAGTTTAGCCTTCGTATGCCAATGTCCCTACATTGATGAATCCTAACACTCTCTTGTGTTCGTAAGCCTAAGCTGCTTGGTACCCTTTTAGTCTGCCTTCTACTATTCAAGAAGATCTCGCTATCTACTACTTCCTGTATCATCCAAGCCATCATATGCCAGAAATCATTTGTTATCGTCAATTAGTACCATTTTCTATTGACTATATTCAAAACAAAATCTTCTTTTCCCATTTCGTGTCAATTGATGTTGGACGCCTCATTTCCTACCTTTTGACTGATATCTTCCTATCGAATTTAACATATTATCTAGGAAGTTGATCCAGAAACATATCATTATCGTGGAACTTGCAGAACCTAGTGGAAGGTTACCTTGTGTTTGGTTGGGGCTTTTCATCGCTGGCTATCAGTCAAATTATTCTATGAGTTTTTGACATCAAAGCCATTTATTCACATTCGCTAGATTGTATTGTGCATCTTGGAGACCATCATCCTTATCGGTGGCCATCTTCCCTTCAATTAACAATTTTCATCATTGACTGGTAATCAAATATTTTTTCATGTTTGACTAAAACTCCTTTATTCACATGTGTAGAAACATGAAGTTTAGTGAAGCGGTGACCAAGACCTTGGATTGAGGCTTACATCATTCAGCTTTGTTTCCTCTCTGAAGCTGCTATATTGTTTTCAAAGATAGCTTATTAGATTAATCCTTTCATGACACAAGCTTCCACATTGTGCTTATCAGTGGATATACTGGTTATATATCTTCTTGGATAAATCATTTTGATACAACTACTGAGCAAGGTAATTCCCGACTCAGGATAGATACTTATATTTCTAACATATGTTGTTTGTTTCCGGTTTTCCTCAGTCCTCCAACTCCTCTCGCTCTACTGCACATGTTATAAATTATTTTTTCCATTGTCTTCACCTCTAACCTCACACTTTAGGGGACATTTGTTAGAGGAAAAATGACCTCCTCGTCAGCTAAAAGGATAAGGATACATGGAAGGAATAAAATGACCTAAATAAAGACCTATTTTTCCAAGTTAATGCACCCTAGAGATAGTTATGTCAAGTTATAACACATCCCTGCCTCTCAAAGGGAGCGCCAATGCCTAGGTTAACACATTTTATTGCCTAAGGGGTAGTTTTACTCATGTTTCTTGAAGAAAAAGGGACAAATACCGCAGACATTTCCTATTTTTTTCTCAAAAGAGTCGATCCAAAAAGCAGCTACCTACGTTGCAGTCCTCTAATTGGACATTACTAAACCCAAACAAGCATCCATAGAGGGAAAAATATAGAAAAATCAGGAAAATATCATTTATTTTTCCCTATTCGAACTGAAGGAGAATATTGGCAAGATTGGTCCTCCCAAATTCTTATAAATTTGAGGCTAGGGCTCATTATCAAAGGTCAAAAGGTTGATTATGTGCAGAGCATAACTTTTTTGTTGAGTGTGAGGCTTCATGATTGGCAAGGTTCATTGAGAAATCTTTGAATAAGTACCATTACACTCAGATATTGAGGAGAGAGAGAGAGGAGTCAGAATACGGAGGGAAGCTTGGCTAAACCAATGGTTGTAATATTCCTTCTCTTATTAATATAACTCCCTCTCTTTTGTCTACTTGATGTTTTATCAATGCATATATTATTTATTTGTTTATGAAACATGATATAAATTCCTTATATATACATAGTTAAATATTTGGTTATATACTTGTTTGATTGCTTGTAGTGATACAACTGTGAATATTACACTTGTTGGTTGTTTGTTTGCTAGATCTAGACTTGGAGCCGGTGAGGGGGATTTCCGCCGCACTACCTAGTTCTCTCCAATAGATTCATTGTCTAAAAAGAGGTAATAATTCAATATCTCACCTTGTAAATTAAGCATTAGTATTAACATGTATGTATTTCCTTTGTGAATGTTGCAGCTAATTTGAATGTCTGCCTTGGGTCCCAGGAAGGTCGGAGAGGGATTTACTCCAGCTACCACCTGTGCATTTTACTCGTAAGAAATATTCCACATACATATTCTTACATTTATCATTTGTGGAATTATTTTACATTAAAATTATTCATAAAATAAAAAATACATAAAAATGATGGCTATAAAGGAAAAACCTCTAATAAGACAAAATTTTCCTCATGAAGAAGAAAAGGACAAATTGGTAGCTTCCGAATGGATTTTATTTGTCATATAGGAGTTCCATGTTTTGAACTATGTTACTATAACTTTAAATATGATTGGTAGCTCTACAACATATGACATATTCACCTTCAAAGCCTCTAATAATATGGATTTGGATATTTACTATAAGTTATTCCATAGCCAGGATAATTTCATGTGAACATCAGTTGGTTCAGTTACACATTCTAGAATAGTATTAGTGGTTATATCATATAATTCTTGATCTATTTTCAATTTTCTTCTTCAAAAAACTCCCTTATCTCCTGCATGATGACACACTTGCTTATTATCTCGCCAAGTGAAGCCACAGAAGGTACTTTGTGTTTGTGTGCCAGGGAATCTAAACCACTATGCAGTCGAACATAAGAAGAAGTGGTGTTGGTCATTTTTTTAGTAAGGTGGGCATAGTTTTGAGTATGAAGTCTTAACTATGGTCTATCCACCTCGACAACTATCTTGTCTTTATTGACCAATTGTTCAGTTACACAAGGATACTTGAGTCCCTAATCCTATACCAAGTCTACAACTCTTCTTTTCACCATGAGAAAATTCAATATCTATCGAGATTTCTTATGAATTTGAATAAGGGGTGTCACTGTCTCATGCAAGAGATTCATCTTAGTGTACAAATTCCTCATGGTATCTTCCATTGTTCTCATTTATTCTAATATGGCTACATTGAGCTATGTTGTTATGATACTAGGAAAGGACAATCGTTCATTCTCTATGGTAAGATGATCAACGTGCTGATCAGAACATAAATAGGAATGCAATAGAATATAGATATAACAATAAATACAGAAATTGAGTAGAAATAACACTTCATTTCATTAATATCAAAGAACTAAAAAATGCTTACATACATAATGAAAATAAACTAGCTCGGGCGTCGGTAGCTTATCTCTGAGAAGAGATGTGGTGGTTACATGCCTTTGAACTGTGTTACAATGAGGGTTGATGGATTTTTTATCAGTGAGAAAAAATGAGAAATCATAAACATCCAAAATCCTAACCTTAGGAGATGAAACACCAAAATCTTGTGGGCCCTGTTGGAATGTCAAATTCTTGGGGTCGTAACTTTTCCATACGATCTCCATTTGGCTATCACAATAAATTCTTTTAATAAAGATCTCAAAGAGATGGCCAAAAAAATAAGTAAGTTTGTTTTTTACTTTTCTGGTCTCTCTATTTTCCCTAAAAAATTATTTTAGTCCCTCAAAATTTCTCTCAAAGTTTACGACCCGAAAAAACTACCAAAAATAGTAAGTTGTGCTACCATTAAGGAAACTGAAAACAAACAATAGTTGGGATATAAGTGTAAAAGGAGGGTGCCGACCAATATGCACCTGGATTAGTCCTCCCCCCTTAGGAAGCAATGGTCCTCATTTTATTCAGTGCCTCCATAATATGGGGAAACTTCTATTGAACTTGGTCCCTATTGAGCCACTTGCCTTGGTGCAGGAGTTCTCCAACTTTGACAACCCGATACAATTGGATCTTTAACTAGCGAGTGATATTGATCTACATGTCCATGACTCAATTATTTGTGGAATGTTGCATGTAGTCTGGGGTTAGGTCTATTGGTGTGAGTTGTTTTGCAATGTCTGATGTGTCTAGTAATGGTGGAAAGTATAGATGAAGGTGATCCACATTGAACATTCAGTGCAGGAAAAGGAATGGGGAAATTCTAAGCTAATTTTTCTTTTCTCCCACAACTTTATTGATGGTGTAACACCCATATCAGAGTGGTTGAAGCTTGCGCTAGGCCCTAATGAGATTATCCTTTAGCAAATATAACCAATATTTGTTTCCCACCTCGAATTTGCATGGCACCAGATGTTGATGATGATGTTGCTTGTACTTAGCATTAGATATTTCCAATATATCATGGAATTTCTAGTGGATGTGATGAATATGTGATGTAGGTGGCTCCAGACACCCTTAGGAGACCAAGAGGGCAAATGATAGGTCAAAATTCAAAATGGTTGGATTGATCTCAAACCAGGTTCAGGTTGAAGTACTCGTTTCCCTAATTCCAATGGTATGAACGAATCTCCAATCTGCGACAATATGGAGAAGTTAGAGTGAGTCAAATTTTTGGTCAAAGTTGGGCAGTGGGTGAGGTTTAAGTGTCCCACAAATTCACCGTGAAATGGGATGGAACCCAGCTCTTAAAAATGAGAAAAATTGTGGCCTCGTTAATTTTCCCAATAACCCTTATTTTCGTTAAATTAAAAAATCCACAGTTTGTTACAAAAACGGAAAAATATATTAAAAATAGGGATGGTGGGCCATGACCCCCAATGAACCCCATGGCGGATCCACATCATATAAAATGATATATATATATACATAATGGCACAAAACATATTTAAATGGGTTCGGTCGGGGCAATGGGTTGTGGACCCTGCCCACCCAAAAAACCACGGTGAACACAAAGGCTGGAGCTGGCAAAATTTGAACTTCCTTGACCCACGTGGGCCAGCCCCCAATGGGCGGCTCCATAAAATGGGATCCACGCAATAACAACTTCACCAAAAATACACCAAACAATAGTGGATCCAAAACCTAAAGTGCACCAACAAATGTTTCAAACCATAATCCAAACTGTTATGTGCCAAATTAAATGAAAAACAAAATTAAAACAAATGCGCTCCAAATGTTTTTTAAAACAAACAAAATATATACGTCCATTTCGATTGCGATGGGATTCAAACTCGGATCTCCACCCAACCAACCTTCCTCCTTAACCAACAGCCCAACGGGCTCAATGTTGAAATGTTTGCCCATAAAAAAATTCATTAACTCTATCTTTTTCCATTCGACCCCAACGAAGGACGGAACAAGAGACTAGCACAGAGTTCGAGGCAGACTTCTTCTTCATTGTAGGTGGAACCCTGAGCCATTCAGGGGGGTAGTGGAACTATGACCTAAGCCACATTTCCAGAGGGGCCAGAATTTTCCAGTGTCTAAATTGGACAAATTTTAAATGGATTTTACACCTCTAGGTGATAGGTATCAGATGGCGATGTTAGTTCTGCAGCAGAGGTCTTGATTTTTCAGCCATTTTCGAGATTTGGATGACTGTGTTAGATTTTAGATTGTGGACAGTAAATTTCATGCCATTCGATGCCACAACCTTGATGGTGCATTCATATCCAGCAACTAGAAATTATTTTCTTTAGTCAACTTTAGAGTTGAGGTATATGAAGTGTTGTGGCCATGTACTTCATTGATTATTTTTGTGAGATGTTTTATGTCGTGTTGATTCCTGCTTGATGTATGATGCAGAATATTGATGTTTATGTCACGTGATATGTATTTATCATGGATGGTCATTTATGTTCTGAGACCCCTATTGTTACTTGATGGTGGGATACTCTTTGTCACCATGTGTAAGGTTGTCATGCTGATAGGAGGTTTGTTATGAGTGAGAGTTCCTTGTAGAGGAATGTATCTTGGAGAGACTTTGCTACTCATGTGAAGGGCATATTTCCTTGTATGAAAAGTAAACAACGTCCATTTACATCATCACCATTTCTAGTACAAAATGGAGTGGCCAACAACATCAAGACATAGAGGCCCAGAGACGTAGTCCACACTGGACGAACTCTGTTATTAAACATCTTGTGTTTTGTTCTGTGATTGTTGACATTTTTTTCCTCTTAATTATATCCATATATCTGTCCATTAATTCCTTTGATAAAAAATGCAATTCTAATACATCAAATAAGTGAAATATCATGGGTAAATTTGGTAGCTAACGGACCCAGATCAATATTCTCAATGAATTCGTTAGCCTAGTCAGCTTCAGAATTGACATGAGCCAAATCTGTCTGAGTAGCTATAAATGGTATTGCCACATAAATGGGAAATATTAGATAGAATCCCAACCCCACCTGAAAGGGGTTGTGGTCAGTTAAGCTATGGAGAGCTCTCTTGTAGTTGTGTTTGACATAGGGATGCTTTAATTCCATGTGCATGTATGGTTAAAGTTGTAAATCTACAAAATATCTATGATCATCTTGTTGAAGACCTCTCTTTATCCATCAGTTTGGGTGTCAAAAGTTGTGGACTTGGTGAGATTGGTATCCAACATCGACCAGAGACTTGACCAATATTTACTTAGGAAACTTCTATTCTAATCTAAGATAATGGATTATGGGATCCCAATGTGTATCCAAACTCATAGAGCTTAGTCATGGCTTTTTCTATGATAGTCTACCTGCAGGCCGCCAGAATGGCCATCTTAGAGAATTTGTCGATGACCATGAAAACAAAGTTGTTACCATGCCTAGTAGAAGGAAGGTCCGACATGTAATCCATGGAGACGGAATCCCAAGGTCAACTAGGAGTAAGCATAGGAGTATGTAGGCCTTTCTTCTTGATGGTTTGTTTAGAAATGGTGTAGGCAGTGCAGGATCTAATGTACTTCCCAACATCATGTTCAAGGTTTCACCAATAAAAATACTTCTGCAGTACTTACACAATTTTCTATAACATGAAATGTCTAGTGACCTGAATGTAGTGTGCTTCCCAAATCATCTTACCACGCTCACTTGAAGAAACACATAGGTGTCCCAGGTGGCATAAAAATCCATCCTCTAGGTGATAATTTGGAACTTACTTTCCTTCCAGGAGTGTCTTGTATGTGTTTCTGAATTATGGATCACTCTCATAAATAGTCAACTACTTCAAAGTTTCATACCCGTAAGAGTCGAGCACAATGGTCAGCACAATGATTGACGATCAGATGAGGCAGATTGCAACATTGTTGGTGCTTTCATTCTTGTGCTTAATTCTAAGATGGAACTCTTGCAGGTATGTGGACCATTTGTGAGGTGAACATTCTACAACTTCCCTTGTGTTTGTATGAACTATAGGGCCGGTGGTCTGCGTGGATGATTGTTTCCTTCCCCATAATGTAATTCTTCAATTTCCGTCAAGAGTACATAATGGAATACATATATTTTCCATATATGGGATACTTTCGAACTGTGTTTGAAAGTGTCTCACTATGATATTGCACTAGATGCCCCTACTAAGTTAGAACTACACCAATCACATAGTCAGAGGACCTTTGTCTCAATCTAAAATGGTTGTTGCAGCTCTAGGAATTGTGAGCACTGGTGTAGAGCAGAGGAAATGCCTCAAGATATAAAATTCCTCCTATTGGAATTCAAACGAAAAAAAAAATTCTTTCGCTCCTCCCTTGATGACTTGACTCAAAAGCCGAGTGATATGAGAGAATCCCAACACGAACCTGCAGTAGAAGTTGACAAGACTAAAAAATCTGCAGAACTCTATTAGAGTGATTGGGGCTGACGAATACCTAATGAATTGTATCTTGGTTTGGTCCACATGCACACCCCGCACATCAATGATGTAACCTATATATTGATCCTGGGTCATACCAAAATTTCATTTCTCCAAATTGGCACACAACTTGTGTTTATGCAGGGTTTGGAGGACCTATTGAATATGGTGGAGGTGTTTTTCCTAACTCTAGAAAAATATTAGGATTTCATTGAAATAAACCACCATGAATGAGTTGGTGAAGGGTCACAAGATATCGTTAATCAACCTAATGAAGGTTGTGGGGGAATTTATGAACCTGAAAGGCATGACCAACCATTCAAAAAGGGTCTCCTTGGATTTGAAGGAAGTCCTCTAGACATCAGAGGGTTAAATTGGTACGTAGTGATAGCCAAAATTCAAGTCAACCTTGTTGAAATATTTGTCCCCCTTGAGTTGGTCCAATTGGTCACTGATCAATGGGATTTGATACTTATTCCTGACAGTGATCTTGTTCAGTGCTCAATAGTCAATACGAAGTCTAGAGGTGCCATCATTCTTTTCTACCAACACAATTGAGCTCCCAAAGTGCGATGGACTTTTCTTGATGTGCCATATATACAAAAACTCCTGAATCGACCTCCTAATTTCATCGTTCTCTAGAAAAAATAATCAATAGAACGGTAAATTGGGTAGCAACGTGCCTCGAGTCAAATCAATGGAGTTCTTGACTTGAAGTGTACATTTACCCCTGCGAGTGAGGTGACGATGTCCTTGTACTCCTCCACAACATTTTCCATTTGTTGTTGCCACATGAGGGAGCCTTGTCTTGAGGCCATATCCATAATATTCTTCTTTCCCTGTAGTCAAATTATAATAAAAATAAATTTCCTGGCCTAGGAAATGATATTTCTGCATTTCTTCGGAGTGACCAAAGAGATGGCGGTAAATGATGCCACCTCTGGTATCTTGTACAAATTATTTCTCAAAATAATAATAATTGTTTGAGGCCTAGAATCATAGACAATATGTCTCTTCCACAAGTATGGTTGGCCTAATAATACATTACAAACTTCAAGAGGAGAAACATCACATAATGCGTCATTTGTGAAGGGCTTGATGTTGTAGGGAAGGTGACACTACTGGTTTACATGGAGATATCGTCCTTGGTGAGGCCACTCGATGGTGAATGACTAAGGGTGTAATTTGGTTGGTAGGCCCAAAAACTTGATGGCCTATGCTGAAATGAGTTTCTTCTGTATCTCGTTGTCAAGAATGAATTGCAATAGAGAACCCTTCACCCACATTTAGGAATGGAAGAGGCGCTCCCCCTCCTTCTGACCTTTTGGTTCATCCTTATGTACCTTATTTATTACAATGGTGGCACTAGGATCCACTTCAATAATTTTTCTTCCATTTTTCATTCCCCTTGTCGGGTTTTGACTGAGAGTTAGAAGATGCATCTAATTCAGAAGTCTTCATCTTGTCCACTACTTACTACTTCACACGACACTCACTTGTGTTGTGAGTGGGGCTCTTATGGAACTCACACCACTTTCCTATGTCCTCCTTTGTCTTTATGGTGTTGCTATTTTCTTGTGCATTTGGCGGGTTATATTGGGTCGCCCCGCCTCGGCTTTTTCCGTTGTTCTCCTGTTTGGGGGAGCCTTTCCCTTGCTTCAGATTCACACATCCAAAGTATCATTTCTTCTATTTAAATATTTATGCCATCTTAGAAACATAACGGTATGTTCATGAGAGGAAATTTCAGCCTAAAAGTGGCCTCTTAAGGAAAAATAATAAAATAATAGTTAAAATAATAAAATAAGAGTTATAGATTTTGTAGGGAAAAAAAACTACCTCTTTTAATTATATTTTCGGCTCATCTCCTTATATATTTACTCAAATTTCATGTTTAGACACACATTAGATGTGGAATTAAATTCCACATCCAATGAGTACCCATTATGCATACTTTTAAGAAGATGCACCTGGATAAAAAAAGAAGATGCATTAAAAAAGAGAGTGTTAACACATTTTTTAATGTATTTGTAATTTTTATCAATGTGGTCTCTCTCAAAAGTATGTATAATGGGTACTCGTTGGATGTGAAATTTAATTCCACCTCTAATGATTGTCTAAACTTGAAATTTTAGTGAACCTATAAGGAGATAAGTCAAAAAAACAATAAAAAAATAGTTCTTCATATTTTCCCTCCAAAATATTTACATGTGCCTCTTTTTAAATTTAAAGCTTGATTAGTTTACATATTATGACATGGAAATGACATGAACATTTCATTGGCACTTCTAGGCTGAAATTTATTCTAATGTGTACCAAGCGAGGAGATGTTGAGGAACTCCATTTCTTCCTGAATATATTTGTGTAAAAAACTGCGGTTCTTGAGCATCAAATGTTTCTCTGAATCTTTGATACCCAAATTTCTATGCAGGTGATCAAGAGATTATGTCCAAGTTATGGAAATTGCTCAAAAATTAAAGTGCTCAGAAGTGGTTGCAATCTAAATGACCCGAAAGGTCTCGTTGCTGCAATTCTGGCGCTATGAATGGTTTGCAAAATAGAGGTCGTATGCAGAAGTTATGAAGGTTTGAAAATACCAGTAAACTCCAAAATATGTTGACCAAGTTTGGCTTTATAAATTTGGAAAAAAAATAAAAAAGAATATTCCCTGGAATATTCTGTTTGGGCATATCATATTTGGACAAGTGGAAAATTATGGTTGAATGTTAGGTTGACTTTTTATTGTGGTGACCAATTCACGGGTGCCACATGGTAGGCCCGGAGGCCGCCAAGTGGCCCCAGGCCGTGGAGAAGTTGGTATATTAAAAATTTTGTAGTTCATGGGGTTTGAACCACAGACCCCCTTCCTGGAAGTCGCACCATTTACCCTTGCACTATATGAATGTTACTTAACTCATATGGTTGACAGTTGTTATTTAATTGTTATGAGATTCGTTGGTGGGGTAAGGGCTAGCCCCCATGTCAAAACTATGCCACACAACCACCACCCCTGACCAGGGCTTATATACCTAGTGGCTACGGTTATACAATGGGGGAAACAACACTCTATTATGTGATAGGTGGTTTCATTAACAACAAATGCGAAGGTTACGGTTAGTGGAAACAGCTTCCCCAGCGGTTAGGGTAGCGGTCCAGGTGACATCGCCCAACTTAACAATAAATGCCACCCTTAATAGTTATCCCAAAGATGGCGCCTTCTGATATTTTAGGTGGAATTGAAAAACTTATCCGCAGTTGACTTAACTCCTCCACATTTACTGGAGCTTTTTGAGGGATATTACGCAAATCATGTTTCTGCCATAACTCTTTCAGTTTTTGACCAAATGAGGTGCAAAAATAGTCAATTTTAGGTATTCTCAAAATTTTGAGAAGTTTGGAATAGGTTTCAAGTCGAACAGAGGTCATCTTCAGTAGTTTTGTCTTCAAGGAAGATCAAGGAGCCATGAGGGCCATCATGGAGAAGGCAGTGTATTAGTCTTTCTTTATCTGTTTTATGTAAATGAATAGTCATATCTAGCTAATCCATACCTTCTGAAGCTAATTTAACATATTTTTCTACCTATTGAGGCTTATTTTCACTTGTAATTAAATTTTGAGTAAATTAATACATGAGGTACATGCCATTGGGAGCTGGACCAGCAGATGTAGCCCAGGAGGGGTGAACTTCTTCAACAATTTTCTGATTAATGTGCTTTGTGAAGTTTATTTTTCTATTCTTTACTATTTTACAATGATAAACAGTTAAAGTACTTAATCAATCCTCACACAGAAATCTTATTAACAAAGGTAGAAATATTTGTTTAACCTACAATTTAAAGAGAACCTTATGCACAAATTATTATTACTGTTTGGATACTTAGCACAACATAACTAATATAATCCATTGAGATCAAGTTGGCATCAAAGCTATAGTTCTACTCCTCGTATTGTTCTTGTGCAAAGTTTGTTTAACTGTTTGCAAGGTTTTTGATACTTACTAGGCTAAAGCTTAAGAGAGGAGAAGGTCAATTGGCAAGGAATTACAGTAATCCTCAACCAAGGAGGGAAAGAGTGCCAGTATCTCCACCTTCAATTTCATCTCCAAGAGAAGTAGAAGAAGCCATAAGCATGTCTTCAAGGGAAGGATAAATCCATGAAGAATTTGATCCCAAATAGGAAGAAAAGGTGTTTAGAAAATCATTCCTTGATTTGACAGAAATGGTGAGAGTCCTTTATCAGGAAAGAATTGAAATACTTGAAGGAGAAGTATCCAAACTTCACAAGGAAGGAGAAGGATCGTCAGGAGGCCATAATGATGAGGATAAATCCAAGAAGGGTAATGGAGGAAATGGAGACAGTGGAAAATCTCCATCATCACCCTCATCTTCATCTTCATCAACCTCTACATCATCTTCAGTACATCATTCTCACAAAGTCAAGAACACGGGTAGAAGTCATTTTCTTAAACTTGATGTTAAGTTTGAATTGCCAAATTTTGATGGTGAAGTTAATGCAAAAATGCTAGATAATTGGATTAGGCAATTAGAGGTCTACTTGAAAATTCAAAATTTTCATGATGACGAAACCAAAATTCAACTAGCTTCTTTGAGAATGGAAGGTGCAGATCCTGTTTGGTGGGAGGCCAAGACAAGAGAAGAGATCAAAAAATATGGTAAGATCATATTATCATGGTCTGATTTCATTTCTACAATTAAACAATAGTTTTATCCATTAGCTCACATGAAAAGATCCATAATGGATTGGAAAATTTTCAAACAGTTGAAAGGAGAAAATGTTCAAGTTTGTACTCAAGAATTTAAAAGAAGAGTTCTTTTACTAGGAACTGATTTGCATAGCCAAGACACTTTACTCAAGTATATAGGAGGTTTCCATACTTACATAAGACATACAATTCTCATGTTTAACCGTACAAGCTTAGATGAGGTTTTTGTTCAAGCCACACATATAGAGGCAAGGGGTAAACAAAATTTTGATGGGAATGAGGAAAGTGAGTTTAAAGACAAAGGGAGGAAAAATAGAAGGGAAATTTTTTCTGCAAACACTGTTCTAAAACAAGCCATGATGAGGACCATTGTTGGAAACTTCATCCAGAGTTGAAACCCGAAATTTTTAAAGCCAAAGATAAAGCGAAAGAGAAAGGAAATGCAGTTGCAATAGCTGAACAAGATCTCGGATCAGAATCAGGAGATGAAACAAAAATCATAACTATGGCGCTAAATAAATTGAATGGGAAAGAGAATGAAACTAAACCCAGTTATATTATTTCTAACTGTCACATAAAATCTCCAAGTGAAAAGAAGAGAATTGAACTGTTTCATGTGAGGATCATTTCCAAACACACCAAGATTAACACACTATTTGATAGTCGGTCACAAGAAAACCTTATTTCTGAAGACTTAGTCAAGAAACTAAATCTTGAGACCATTCCACATCCTAAACCATATCCTCTTGGTTGGATTTGTAAGAATGAAAATTTACACGTTTCAAAGAAGTACATGTTGCATTTTGTAATAAAAACACATTTTATTGATACGGTTGAACTAGATGTTGTTCCACTTGATATTACAGGTGTGGTTTTGGGAAGTCCTTACTTGTATGATAGGAAAGCTATCTTCTATATCCATGAGAACAAGTACCATTTATTCAAGGATAGAAAGGAGTTTATTGTGAGAGCACATCACAAAAAGCTAGACTCTTCTTTAGTGAATGCAAGGCAGATGAAAAGGCTTGTCTTGATGCAAGTCGAAATTTGACTTTATTGATGATTAAACAAAGGGAATTTATACATAATCATTTTCATGTATATGCTGATGTAAATAATGATTTTTTTCAGTCTGAAAGTAGGATGTCTTTGAAAGACGTTGACAAGAAGTTGCAGCAATTGTCTTTGGTGTCGATCGATGTAGAAAACAAAGTGTCAGTGCAATCAGGTGCAAAGATACAAGAGAGGGTAAAGCATCCAAGCAGAGAAGGCACAAAGTTCAATAATGATAATTGTTGGTTTCATAATGGCAGGGTACTATGGCGATAAAACTTGGTCAGGAATTGACACAAGTACAAGGCTTATTCAAAAAAAAATCACCATAATAACAGGATGCAAGGTGAAAATAATTTTCATTTTCCTTTGAAGAAAAACCAATCTAGGAGCAATATGCTTACTGAAAATTTAATTTTTTGTTCTGCAAGTTTCGAAAATGTGCAGCATGACAAGGTCAAATTCAACAACAGTTGGTCAACAGATTCAAGGAAAATTTTTTCGTTTCATAAGAAGCTCCAATTAACGAAATCAGGGAAATTTCAGTGGATTAAGATTGGAAGATTGGGGATACAGTCTCCCCATATTTAGGTTTAGTAGTCTAGAGAGATTTTTGGGTCCAAAATCTTCCCAGTGGGGAGGTGTGATCAGGAGATCATGTCCAAGTTATGGAAATTTCTCAAAAATGAAAGTGCTCAGACGTGGTTGCAATCTGAATGAACAGAAAGGTCTCATCGTTGTGATTCTGGCACCATGAAATTTTTGCAAAGCAGAGATCGTATGTAGAGGTTATGAAGGTTTGAAAAGCCCATTGAACTCCATAGTATGTTGACCAAGTTTGACTTTATAAATTTGGGAAAAAATTAAAAAAATAATATTCCCTGGAATATTCTGTTTGGGTGTATCATAGTTGGACAAGTGGAAAATTACAATTGGATGTTAGATTGACTCTTTATTGTGGTGGCCCGAAGGCCGCCACGTGGCCCTAGGCTGTGGAAGTTGGTATATTAGAACTTTTATATTTCATGGGGTTTGAACCATGGACGACATGCTCGCAAGTCGCACCATTTACCATTGCACCATATGAATGTTACTTAACACATATGGTTGACAGTTTTCATTTTATTGTTATGAAATTCGTTTGCGGGGTAAGGGCTAGCCCCCATGTCAAAACTATGCCACATGACCATTGCCCGTGATCAGTTCTTATATACCTAGTGGCTACAGTTAGACAATAGCAGCAATAGCACCTTGTTATGTGACAGGTGGTTGCATTAACAAAAAATGCGAAGGTTACCGTTAGTGGAAATGGCTTCCTCGGCGGTTAGAGCGGCGATCCATGTAACCCCGTCCAAATTAACAATAAATGCCACCCTTAACGGTTATCCCAAAGATGGTGCCTTCTGAAATTTTAGGTGGAATTGACAAACTTATCTACAATTAACTTAACTCCTCCACATTTAGTGGAGCTTTTTGAGGGATATTGGGCAAATCTTGTTTTTGCCATAACGCTTTTGGTTTTTTACCAAATGAGCTGCAAAAATAGTTAATTTTTGGTATTCTCGACATTCTGAGAATTTTGGAATAGTTTTAAGGTCGAACAGAGGTCATATTCAGTAGTTTTAGCTTCGAGGAAGATCAAGGAGCCATTAGGGCCATCATGGATAAGGAAGTGCATTGGGCTTTCTTTATCTATTTTATGTAAATGAATAGTCATCTCTAGATAATTCATGCCTTTTGAAGCTAATTTTACAGATATTTTTTCTGACTGAGGCTTATTTTCACTTCTACTTACATTTTGTGAAAATTAATACATGAGGGACATGCCATTGGGAGCTGGAGCAACAGATGTAGCCCGGGAGGCGTGAACTGCTTCAACAATTTGCTAAGTAATGTGCTCTGTGAAGTTTATTTCTCTATTCTTTACTATTGTACAGTGATAAATAGTTAAAATACTTAATCAGTCCTCACACATAAATCTAATTAACAGAGCCATAAATATTTTTTTAACCTGCAATTTAAGGAGAACCTTATGCACACATAATTATTACTGTTTGGATACTTAGCACAACATAACTAATATAATCCATTCAAATCAGCAGGGTATGGAACATATTTTTCATCTCATGAACATATTGATCACTTTTTTGTCGTAGTGTAGTCCATTGTATGTACTTTTCCTCATAGCTCCACACGGGGTAATATTGTTCCTTAATGGCATCTTGGAAATAATTCCAAGTGGGTGCAAATGAAAACAGTGAGGTTTCTCCCTTGTCCCTCTATTCGCAGTAGGTTTGCCACAAATATTTATCATGGGGGCAACTTTGAGGATAAAAAAAGCAATATTTTCCCTATTGTAACAATAATTAATTGAAAATAATTATCCTTCGAACATATTTAACCATATATATATGATATTTACATCTATCTGGCCTTAAAAATTTTGAATGTCAAAGTTGAATTGTACCTTGGAGGGAGTGACACCTCTAGAGTGACTGTTGGATGAAGACGAATCCCTTGTGGGCATCCGTCGAAGGAACCGAGAAAATTTTGCCATCATCGTGTTCCTCTTTCACTCAAGGGACTCTTAGAGAAATATTTTGAAAGGATCTCATGCTTCCCGGTATTTCTTTTCTTCCTCCATTGGAGGTCGTATGAGTTTCTGAGGTTGGTCTTGCAAAGGTTCAACCAGTTCAAGCCCTAAATCCTTATACTCTAACCACGTTTAGGACATAGAAATAAAAACACGGAAAGAGAATATCATTGTGATAAAAATTATATGAGCTTAAACATGAACGCAACCAAATATAGATATAACCATATATATAGATATGGAGTAGAAATAACACTTCATTTCATTAATATCAAAGAAATTAAGTATGCTATCATAAATAATGGTAATAAAATAGATTGGAAAATGGTAGCTTATCTCTGAGAAGATATGTGGTGGCTACATGACTCTGAACTGTGCCAAAATGAGGCTTGATTGTGTTTTTATCATTGAGAAATAATGATCAATCGTAAACATCCAAAATCCTAACCCTAGCAGATGAAGTGAAAAAAGCTTGTGGGCCCCATTATGTTAAGTTGGAACATCAACTTCTTGAGGTCGTAACTTTGTCCTACGATATCCATTTGGATATCATAATACCTCATTTAAAATATCTAAAAGAGGAGGCCAAAAAAAAAATTAATATATTGGTTTGGGTCTTTGTGAGTCTCTCTATTTTCCCTAAAACGTCTTTTTGTCCCTCAAAATGTCTTAGGATGTTTAGGACGTGAAAAAACTTCCAAAAATATTAAGTTGTGCTACAATTAAGGAAAAAAAAAGAAATAACGATGGGGGTACAAGTGGAATAGGTGGGTGGATGCCAATATCCACCTGGATCACCGGTTGTTTCACGGAAGCTATCTTTTTCTGTAATCATGCAACTTCGCGCATTAGATATTATTTGTTAGCTTAAGCTATTGTCATAAACACCACATTTGTTTCCATGACTACTCAAGGATTTCCCACGGTGTTAGATGGTATCACCTTCTCTATGGATATGGAAACTTGATGGGCATGATCAATGGGAAAGTTCTTTCACCTTTCTTGTACAATAATATTCTTCATTTAGTCAAAGGTGAGGCTGGATACATCCATGACCCTATTATCTGGTGTAGGATAGCTTACCATTTCGCTAAATGTGAGACTTCCATCGATGAGTGGAGGCTCAGGTTGAGTGTTTGGTTCATCTTCAATTGGTTTAATGGAATACTCCTCCTCCAACTCTACTTCCAATAACTGGGCCATATTTTCTTCCTCAGATGTCTATGTGGATTCTTCCTCATGTATGTTATTGATTTTTTCTTCACGTGATCGCTTCAATAGTTGCTATTCTATGGTTCCTCTCCTCTTCTGCTTTCTTCTTTAGAAATTTATCTTGTTTCCTATTTTATTCTTCTTATTTGTGTAAGAGATCCTTCTCACTCTTTTGCTATTCCTACCCTATTCCCTTCCCCTCCTCCCTCTCCTAATTTTCCTCAATTACTCCTTTTCTCATAGGGTCAGCTATGAACTTTCTACTTCTTTTTTCCATTGAATCATGTTTTAGCTTCTACTTGGGTTCTATAGTGTCTACTTGAGCCTTTTCTTCCTGTCAAATTTCCTGCATATGAACATCAAGGACGTGTGGAACCTAGGAGGGATCTTCCTCATCTTCTAGAAGATTATTTACTATAAAATTATAACAATTCTTAATATTTTCATATTTTCGTATGGTCATAGGTCCATATGGCCAGGTATACTATATATTGCCATAATTTTTCATGCAAACCATTCTAGGATCATATCTGTGGAATTTTATCATTCCAAATTGAAGGAGGTTGAGTTCCTCAATTTCCGCATCAACCTCCTTAAGGCTCTTTAGCTCATAAATTCAAATATGTAAAGGAAGAGTACTCCAAGGAGAATTTTTCGCTTTATGGAGTTGTGTAGAAAACAAATTATTCAACGGATAGGCTACCTCCTGCAAGAAAAATTTATTATTCACAAATTTTGGCATAAGATGAGGGGTCATATTACACATGAAATATCTGATGTGTGTGGCCTGCAGTGAAGCGAACCAATCAAATATCTCATAGAGTGACTCCTTCACCTGATATTTGATGAGAGGAGATTATGTCTCAAATATCACCATGTACAACACTACAAAGGAGTGCTCATTTTTTTTTATAAAATACTTGAAAAATAAATTATAATGACATTCTAGAATGAAAGTAGACTGGTAATGGTTCCTGCGGGGTTGAGTTCCATTACATCCTGGTGAAATCATAATTGGGACAAATACCATGCAGCTGGTAAGTAAACATGTAAAATTTTGGTGCTTTATTAGCTTCTATTATTTTCTTAGCCTATTCTATATAAATTTGCAGTTAATGAGAGAGGATATATTCCTAATTGAAAACTTTACCTCTTGAGATAACCATATTGAGCAATAAAATTGATTTATTTTCAAATTATTCTACATTATTCTGTTTATATATTCTGCAACACATCTCTATGAAATATTTCACATCTTCCTCCAATATTTGGTATAATATACCACACTTTATATCTGGTGAAATCTTTTTGTGTATTGGCATGAGTATTTGATGACTTCCTTAGTATTTATATTTTCCCAGGTTGCATTAAATTGAGCGTTCACATACTTCTTAGGACTTACCATCTTGTAATAGGAATGTATGTCATGCAGTTGGTAAGTTGAAATATCCTTCTCTCTTTCACTTCGAAGGACACATTTTGTATTATCCATGTGTGAAAAGATCCATTTGATGGCTTTTGCACAAGGTATGACTCGTAATATGAATGAAACTCTGTGTATCCTGGACCTCTTGATGTTTATGTAAAATTCCCCATCTTCCAAGTCTTTTGGGAATTTATTTTGCATGAAAGCATGTTTTATGTCCTTATATGAGATTTTCAAGGATTTTTGTATGAATAATTGTGTATCTAAAAGAATAGGGACTACTGGTTTAATTATTTCCATAACCTCCTTAGTACTAGCTTCTAAGTTTTCTTTTGATGTAGCTTGACAAGTTGTAGGAATCATTGTCTTGATATATGATGAGGGAGTGATGTTTCTTGTATTTTTAGAACCTACAAATTAAAATTCACTCATGATGAACAAAAATTTGTTCCAGTAAACTCCTTGCATATCACATGCAAAATATTCAAAAGACAATGATTAAGGGGCCAAATCGAGAAATTCAAAGTACAATCCTATCATAGATGAGACAAGGTGACCTAGCTAGCCATTGGAAGTGAGCACTGCACTATGTAAAATAAAATGGCACATGTCTGGACAATAATGGACAAAAGGGCCTAAATGAGGCTTGAAGATGCACTATGCACTCACGAAGAGAGGGAGAGATTTTTTTGGCATAGGGTGGAGTCACAAGGGACAAGGAGGGACCAAATTGTTTATTGATATTGTGTTGAGTGCTCTAGAAGAGAAAGTGAGGGAACATGGCATAGTAACAGTGGACAAGGATACCAATTGTTTCTTGTTGGTGTGTTATGCGCTCAAGAGAGGGGTTGGTTTCTTGTTAAGTGAAATTTTTAAAGGCATAAGGTCCTTGTTTTCCAGAAGTGAGTTCTTCTCAAAGATGGTGTAAGAGGTGCTAAGTGAAGGCCAACAACAACTGTTAAACATTGTAAAAATTCAGGAAAATACTTGCAAGTGTTTATAGGTTGTATCGCAATCATGACTCGAAGGTGAAAGTTCATAGAATGAAAAGAATCACAATAAATGCCCCTTGTGACAACATGAATAAACTTCTATGAGGAAGTATGGATGAAAACGACACTAGGGAAAATATAACAACCAATAAAAACAAAACAAACTATCAAATATTACCTTGTGCAAAACATTCTCAAAATCCACGAAGTTGAGATCAAGATTAAAGAATAACTCCTTGTGATGAGGGAATCCACTCAACCTTGAATAAATAATTATTGTGAGAATGAGTGATTAGATAGGATTTATTATAAATGAGATATACATGAAAATTGAGTTCATTCATGATCACCACTTGTCGATCCACAAGTGAGTTAGTTACAAGAAATAGAGTGGCCTCCTATTTTCTAGGAGTGCACATAATATGCAAACAAGAAGGGTGCATTAAACAGAAACAAGAGGCCATAGTCAATGGTGTCATTGAGTGCACTAGAGTTATGGATCAGAAAGTGTTGAGTCTCAAATCTGCATCTTTTCCATAAATCTTTCTAGACCTTTTTCATCCACCTGAACCTTCCAAGTTGTCAATATCATTGTATATTAATTGCAAAAGAGCATCTAACATGGTTTTTAATTATATTTTTCTGTCTGCTATTTGATTTAGATTTTTCTCATTTAGCTGTGGAATCTTGCCACTTTCCGCAGCTGCTGCAACTTTCCACAGCCATTTTGTGAAACTCTATGTTACAGGTGTCTTCAGCAAAAACGAGCCACATGGGCAAGTCAGAAATGATGTGGACATGGATCGTGTCCTATTGGCTCGAGAAAATTCATCTAACGAGGCTACGGTCAAAGGTGGCCAATTGGAAATCAACCGTAGAGTCCCACGGTGACAGGACTCTGTTTCTCATCACGTGGAGATGGATATGGCCGTTTCTGAATTGCGGAAAGCAAATCAACACCTGTACATGGCTCCATAAGCCGAATTCAAACATCCACTCCTCATAGATTTACTCTTCAATGCGGCCATGATCCTAGATCTTTGAACGTAATGGTTTACATGTTCTCCATCAACATAAACTTTAGGAAATCATTTATATTACCTTTGTTATAAATAACGCGTTTGCATACGCATGTTAGATTAGTCTCTGTTAGTCTCCATTAGCTTCAGATAGCTCTGTAATGTAATTACGTTGCCACTGTGCCGTAATATCACCTTTATGTTATGACTACATTTTAATATATAAGAAGACTCTGTTTCAAAGCGTAATCCATACTTGAAGTATGTTTCCAAGGCTGGTGTAGAGGGCCCCTGCACACGCTGAGGTTTTGTGCATTATTGTATAGTTCTTGTTTTATTTCTTTAAGCTCATTGTGTCATAATCCATTCACATGTTTATACATTGCATCTTACATGGTATATATGCTTCATTTCTGTTTATAATCTTTCATGCTTTCCATTTTACTTTTGTCTTTCATGTTTTATGTTATTAATAACTTATCAATGTTCTTGTTTCAGGTTATAAATAGGCAGCCCGGGCATTTGCATAACTTTTTGACTAATGACATGGAATTAATATTATTCTGCTGCTAATTTTCTTTTCTTAGTTTCTGTTTAATTTTAGTACTGCTTTGTTTATTTCATTTTTTCTCATTTGCTTTAGTAGTTAGATTTAGATATATTAAATTTCTCATGACTTCTTCAGTTACCTCCGAAAGCCACAGCTGGACTGATGGTGAGGGATTGAATTATGAATGTGTGATTTGATATAGTTTACTTTCTGCAATTTAGATATATTAAATTGCTCATGACATCTTCAGTTACCTCCGAAAGCCACAGCTGGACTGATGGTGAGGGATTGAATTATGAATGTGTAGTTTGATATTAGTTTACTTTCTACAAGTTAAATATTAGGTTACTCAAGTTGTTTATGGTTACCTCCGAAAATCATAGCTGGACTAATGATGAGGGATCAGAAGATAAGTTGATGTAGTTTGATTTAGATTTACTTTGTTGCAAATTTTGATTTTCTTTAAGCATAGTTTCTTTTGTGTTTGAACAACAACAAGAATAATGAGTTTCATGATCAGTAGTTCATTGTTTGTTTGATTAGAGTAGTGATGCAATTTCATTTTCTTTGAAGAATTAATCTTGTCATTATGTGTTTTTAAAATTCTCTTGAAGTTTGGAAAATCATTAGAAAGACATTGTTGTCTTGAATATTTGTCTCCATACTTTTCTTTTAGAATTTCACAAAAATCCAAAAACGACAAAAAAGTAAGAGATAGGTTATCTTGCACATATAGTGCGCCACACTTCGTCAGCTTACGAATCCCGAATTGACAAATTAAATGTAGCAATTTAGGACACACTAAATTGACCAAACATTTTGGCGCCGTTGCCGGGGAAGTGTAACTAGGTAGCCAATTTCTTAAAAAAAAAAAACATAAAATCATAAAAGAAGGGAAAACTGGATAACTTCTTGAAGTATGCTCTCCTCTTGCACCTAGTGTGATCTGGAGGATCAGAAAAGAGAGTTATTGGTTTAGTAATTTCTTAAGTATGCTCTCTTCTTGCACCTAGTGTGATCTGGAAGATCAGAAAGAGAATTATTAGCCCAACTTTTTAAAAAAAAAAAAGAATAAAAAAATGACATGCATAGAGCAAGAGATTCTAGGGGAAGGTTTATAGCTAAAGCCAAGAGTTCGATTTTCACAACTCCATCTTCTTCAAGGCATAGACCAGATTCACCACCATCTACCCCTAGCCTTAAGATTTTTGGAATCCAAGGAGCAGCTGAATTAGAGGATTCTCCTATACCACCTACCAAATCTCATTTAGAAAAGGAAGAGACTCCCTCTCATCCTCCCTTGATAGAAGAATCAGAGAACTTTAAGGACTCTAAAGAAACTATCATGGCAGAGGAAATAATAGATGGATTTGGAGGTAGAGGTAGAGGTACAGGAGGAGGAAACAATGGAGACAACAATGGTGAAGGGAATAATGGAAGAAATAGGGAAGGAGACAACTTGTTTGGATTCCCTATAGTTGATGAGGAAACTCATACAACGATGAAAAATATCTCACCATCTGTCCTCCCCAACTTTTATGGATTGCGAAGTGAGGATCCTGAAACATTTCTGTTTGAGTTTGAAGTCGTATGCCGAACCTATGACTATATGGAAGACTCTCAAAAACTCAAACTGTTTCCTTCAACATTGAAGGGAGATGCTTTGAAATGGTTCATGGGATTAGCCACTCAATCTATTAGGACTTGGAATGATATGAAACAAACATTTTTGGATAGATACTTGGACTATTATATGCCCACCAATCACAAGGATGAGGTATTCAAAATGATGCAAAAAGAAGATGAAAATTTGGAAGACTTAATTGAAAGATTTCAATACAACTTGAAAAGAGCAAAGATGAGCAACTTAGATGATGAAACCTTGAAAGCCCTCATATTAAAAGCTATTAGAGATGAATGGATAGATATTTTAAACATGATGGGGAAAGGAGACATTTCTCAACTTCCACTTCGTGACATAACAGAATTATGTGTCCATCTCTCAAGGGGAAAATCTAAAACAGGAAAAGGGCCTAGGGATCCTTCTCTTATTAGGGCTAACAAATCTGCAACTAGATCAGTAAGTAGGGCAGAGATTGGTAATATGCTTGATGAGTTCAAAACTAATATCTTAGGGAGCCTTAGTGAACAACTAGACACCTTTAAAATCCAAAACAAGCAGAAAGCAGAAACATATGCTTTAGCCATCTTTTGTCCGAAATGTAGGAAGAAACATGCTTTAATGGAATTTCCCTTGATGCAAAAATTGTAGAAACATGTATGATTTGCTCAAAGAATCATGAGATCAAGGATTGTCCTTCAATTCCTGGACTCAAAGCTATTTTTCAAGAAGACCCAAATTCAGTAGAATCTCTCTGTTTTGTTGCAAGAAGACCTTGGCAGGGACAACAAACTCAAGGTTTTAACAACCCTATGAATCTTCAAACCCCACCAAATTGGAATCCTTGGCAACAACCTTGGCCCCAACATCAAAATCCATATCAGCCATGGGTACAAGGGATGCAAAATCCTTATGGAAGATTTGCTCAATTTTATCAATATCCTCCATATTTTCAAAATCAACCAGCTCCACAACTTCCAAACCCAAATCCACAACTTTCATTGCCATTTCCACAACAACAACCTTCTCAACAAAATCCAAATCCTCAACTCATGCTCCCATACGAAAAAAAGACAAATCAACTTCCAGCTTAGCCATTGCCAAATCCTAACAATAAGAATCCTCAGAATACTTACATGGTAGAAGGACAACAATTTCCTACCTATATGATTGTTCCTCTCAATGATGTACAACTCAAATTTGGTAGAGTTTTAGAAAAACCTTCTATAGATATTCAAGAGCAAGATACCTTTGAGGAGGATTCTCTTCAAGTCAATAAGGGTTCTGAGGAAGCATCTCTTCAAAATTCAAGCATTCAAAAAGAAAAATAAAAGTTAACCCCCACAACTCCTATAGTTGAGCAACCTGCATCTTTATCTACACCTCCTTTTCCTAAAAGACTACAAATTGACAAGGGGGTGGAAAAACAAATCTTGTTGCCTAACTATGATTTTCTAGATGAATTGAAGAATGTTTGTATCAATATTCCCTTGCTACAAGCCATTCGAGAGATTCCTATTCTAGCAAAAACAATAAAGGAGTTGAGTTTCAAAAGACAGCAAAAACCATAAAGGAGTCGAGTTTCAAAAGACCAGGAAGGAAACTAAAAGACACAAGAAGAATCCACCTGGTAGGAAAGATTGCAGATATTATGATGGGAAAAATTACCATGCAGAAGTATGTAGATCCAGGAAGTGCAATTGTCAAGACACATATAAATGGGATAGAAATTCCAAACACATTGATTGACTTAGGGGCTGCTATCAACATTATGAGTAGACAGACTATGGAACAGTTAAAACTTCCTAACCTTCTTTTACACCTACTTTATTGCAACTTGCAGATCGATCGGTTATTAAACCAGATGGTGTATTAGAAGATATTTCAGTCTCCTTAGATTCTTGGGAATATCCAGTAGACTTTATGATTTTGACTCCCAAAAGTAATCTAGGAGGACATCCAATAATCTTAGGAAGACCTTGGCTGGCCACAGCTGATGCTTTTATTAGTTGTAGATCCGGAGACATGTACATTTCTAATGGTAATTCGACAAAGAAATTCAATTTGTATCCTCCTGCAAGAGCAATTACAGAAATAGGAGACAATGAATGGGTCGATGATGAGAACACTATACAACCTGTCTTTACCATTTCTGAAATTAGTGAGGATAGTCAAATTCTGAACACATTAGAAAATTTGGAGATAACTTCAGAATATGACCCCACACAATTTCAGTTGGAATCTGACATAGAATATTTATCATCAAGACAAATGTCTCTTTACTCTATGGAAGATTTTGGTAGTTCTATCATTGAGATTTTTCCAGGAAAAACATTGAATATCAACAAACATTTGGAAAAGTCACAACAAGAAGAACTAACCAAAGTCTTGCAAAAACATTCTACTGCATTTGCATGGGAGTATACTGACATGAAAGGTATTGATCCTAAGACTTGCATCCATCATATCTATATTGAGGAAAACAGTAGACCAATCAGACAACCTCAAAGAAGGATGAATCCAAATCTTAGGAGATAGTGAAAGAAGAGCTCCAAAAACTACTCAATGTAAACTTCATTTATCCAATTTCAGATAGCCGATGGGTTTCTCCTTTGGTTATAGTACCTAAAAGAATGGTAAATGGAGGGTATGCATTGATTACAGGGAATTGAACAAAGCAACTTTGAAGGATCACTTTCCTTTGCCCTTTATCGATCAGGTATTAGATACATTAGCAGGCAAAAAGTACTTTTCATTTTTGGATGGTTTTAGTGGCTATAATCAAATTCAGGTAGCACCTCAAGATCAAGATAAGACCACATTTACCTGTCCATGGGGGACTTTTGCCTATCGAGTGATTCCTTTTGGGTTATGTAATGCACCCGCAACATTCCAAAGAGCAGTACTAGGAATTTTTTCTGATCTAATCCATGATTGTGTAGAGGTTTATATGGATGATTTTACAATTTATGGTAATTCATTTGAAGAGGCATTAGAAAATTTGAAAAAAGTTTTTATAAGATGTAAAGAAACAAACCTTTCATTAAGCCATGAAAAATGCTTTATGATGTTTACTGAAGGGATTGTTTTAGGACATCATATTTCAGGAGATGGGATTAAGGTTGATAGATCAAAAGTTGAAGTCATTTCCAAGTTGCCTATTCCAAATTGTCAAAGAGATGTTAGAAGTTTTCTAGGATTTATTGGTTACTATAGAAGATTTATAGAAAACTTCACTAAAATAGCATCTCCACTCTTCAAAATGCTTACAAAAGACTGTGAATTTAAATGGGATCCTGATTGTCAATCAGCCTTTGAAACTTTGAAAACAAGAATATCTGAAGCACCTATCTTGAGAGGACCAAATTGGAAACTCTCTTTCCATATTTCTACGGATGCTTCAGATACAGCTCTAGGAGCTGTGTTGGGTCAAAAAGATTTAGTTCCTTATGCCATTTATTATACCAGTAAAAATTTGACTCCCACAAAGTTGAACTATACTGTGACTGAAAAAGAGTTTTTAGCTGTTGTTCATGCAATTAATAAGTTTAGACATTACATAACAGGCTATGAAACTTTTATTCATACTGACCATTCTGCAATTAGATATTTAATGAACAAACCCGTTACTAATGGCAGAGTGACAAGATGGATTTTACTTTTGCAAGAATTCAATATTACTGTGTTGGATAGACCAGGAAAACAGAATACAGTAGCTGATTTCTTGTCTAGGATTCAGAATACTAAAGAAGATTCTCCTGTAGAAGATAAATTTCCTGATGAATATTTGTTTGCAGTAACTATTAAGACCCCTTGGTATGCAGATATCGCTAACTATTTGGTTACAGGGAAACTACCTTCACATTTATTTCCAAGAGAAAAACGAAAAATTATTCAGGAGAGTTCAAGATATTCATGGATTTCTAACGAATTGTTTAAAACAGGGCCAAATCTTGTGATCAGAAGATGTGTCAGGGAAGATGAAATGCCTGATATTCTTAAAGCATGTCATGATGAACCATGCGGCGGACACTTTGCGGACAAAAGGACGGCCTATAAAATCCTTTCCTTGGGATATTATTGGCCTTCTCTCTTCAAAGATGCAAAACAATATGTCAAAAGGTGTGATAGCTGCCAAAGAGTAGGGAAACCTACCCTTTCAAATGAAATGCCACCGCAAACACAGGTACTCATTGAACCCTTTGAAAAATGGGCTTTAGATTTCATTGGACCGATTAATCCACCATCGAAGCAAAAGAAGTATATATTGGTTTGCACTGATTATGTTACTAAATGGGTAGAAGCTAAAGCATTAGTATCTGCTACTGAAAATTTAGTTGTTCATTTTCTTTATGAGGATATTTTTACTCGCTTTGGTGTTCCAAGAGAAATTGTGACAGATCAGGGGAGCCAATTCACATCCAATTTGGTGGAGAAGTTGATGGAAGAATACAAAATCAAGCACAGAAGATCTACTCCTTACCATCCGCAAGAAAATGGTCAAGTGGAGTCCACAAACAAAGTTCTTGAAAGTATCATCACCAAAACCGTTCATCTACATAGAAGAGATTGGGCAGAAAGGCTTCCTGAAGCCTTGTGGGCCTACAGAACTACATGGAGAAATACAACAGGACATTCTCCCTATGAACTTGTTTATGGGAAAGAAGTCTTGCTCCCCATTGAGTTCCAAGTCAAGACCTTCAAGATAGCAGCTCAGTTGGGGATGGACTTATCAGAAGCCCAAAAGCATAGAATGGAGCAGTTGAATGAGCTAGATGAGATCAGACAAGAAGCAATTCTAAGAACTGATCTAGTTCAATATCAAAGAGCTAAATGGCATGACAAGTATATCAAATAGAAGAAGTTTCAAGAAGGAGATTGGGCATTGTTATTTGATTCCAAGTTTAAAGATTTTCAAGGAAAATTTCAGACTCATTGGCTTGGGCCATATGAGATTGATAAGATCTTTAGCAATGGAGCGGTAAGAATCAAGACCATTGATGAGTTTCAAACTCCTCTTATTGTGAATGGCCATAGATTGAAAATTTATCATAAGCCACTCTCAAAAGAGGATTTTGTCAAATTGTTTCAAGAAAGTTCTGCAATCAGGCTGGTACAGAAGAATTCTTCTTCTCCACCAGCCTAGCTTTTGTTCTTTTCAGTTTAAAAAAAAAAAATGGTATAAGCCTGAAAACCAATCATTGATTGGCAGTCTTATACAGAAAATATAGGGTGAAAATCAGGAACACCTGACACTCTATATTTTTCCAAAAAAAAATCTCTCTTTCATTTCACAAGCTTTGTCACCACCCACTCCATTTCATTCCACTTCATTCCATTTCATTTCATTTCCATTTCACTTCATTCCACTTCATTTTATCCATTTCATTCCATTCCATCAATAAAAATCTTTTCATGACCATTTCCATCTGGTCATTTGTCATTTGTTCATTTCCATTCATCCAAGTAATAGTTGTGTCAGTTTCCGCAGCTGACTCCAGTTTCCGCAGCCAGAAGCAGATTCCGCAGCTACTACTCTGTTTTCAAAGAGAATGTACAGTCAGATGTTATTTCTATAATTATGAAATAAAATGCAGGTGAGAGGATCAAAAATGAAGACATGGAGCATTCAAGACACCAATGGAGATCAATTAGTTGAAGACCAAGGGAAAAGGCAAAGATTCCAAAGGTATGAATAAAATTTATTTCAAATAGCATTGAAAAAAAACACATTTTTATATAGTTCTGAACCATGAGCTCTATCCATTACGTGCAATGATTATATTGACAATTCCGTAGCCTTTCACGATCTCCATATTATCCTCTCGCATTCATTCACAAACGGTTCCATCATTAAATTCCCGATTTTCACTCATGATCCAATATTCCACCGGTGACAATGAGACGTATTTGATTTGACCAAGGACTCTCACAGCCGCATAAATTCATAACCTTTGATTGAAACATGCTCATATTTATTGTGCAGCCACCAAAATTCAAAACGCTGCCGAATGTGTTATACTTTGTTAATCTCTCTGTCGTGTCTCTGCCGTGTTTACGAAACCCCACTCTGTTCTGTCTCACTCCATTTCGTTCATTGTACTCATTCTCACTCTCGGATATCTACCCACAGTCTCACTCCATTCCGTTTATGGTGCTCATTCCCATTTTATGATACATTCCCACAATCATTGTGCTCGTTCCTGTGCATTCAATCGTTCTATTTCCATTTGAACCCTCACGCAGGCAAATTTGTGAAGAGCAGAAAAGAGAAATGGGTAAATTGCTAAGAGCAGAGCCGGAAGGACCTAAGTTTATAGAGGGATATCCGCAAGTAAAGGAGATATTGAAGAAAGCAAATTGGCTGCGTTTTATCCAGAAATTCAGAGGTTATCATAAAGAAGTGACGAAGGCATTCGCAAGGTCGTTTGATGGCTTGGAAGCGGAGATTGGAGACCTTAAGTTTTCGGTCAATGAAGCATCTATAGCAACAGCCACGGAACTTCTTCAGGAGGGTGAGCGTTGGTTTAAGAATAAAAGCATTAGTGATGAAGCATGGAGAAAAATCTTACGAAACCAAGGTATGGACATAACTGTTTTTAAAAGAGGAATTCTTGTGCATGCATTGAAAGAGGAATGGGCTACTTTGCTGCTAGTTGTTCAGAAATTCATTACATGTGAAGGCCGTTTTGGGTCCATGTATATGTACCATACCAAGTTGCTGATGAATTTTCTAGATAATCAAACTCTCAATCTCCCATATTTTCTATTCAATAGTTTGAAGAAAATGTCTGTGACTGTTCAGAAACATTTAGGAGATGTAGAACCACATCTATATCACCACGGCCTTGTAAAAATTTTGATTGAAAAGGAGTTAAAGGAAAAGAAAGACACATGGGAACAATTTCTGGTTAGAAATTTCTTTGAGGAACCTCAGGAAATTCCTGAAGGTAGTACAACAAGAAGAAGTAGGAGAAAAAGAGCAATTGATGAAATTCAAAATACTCCTCCTACTACAATTGAAAGAACTGATAGGAAGAGAGACTGTCAAAGAGGAAGAAGAAAGAAATCAAGGGTAAGAAGCCAATAAGACCAAAAGAGAGAAAAACTATTGAAGCTATACATAAAACCCCTTCTTCTGAAGAAGAAGATCATCAAGTGTTATCTGAAAGATTAGTTTATCTTCAAAAACAGTCATCTATGCCCAAGAAGACAGAGAAAGGAAAACAAAAACAAAAGGATAGTGTACCACAGTGTGTGAGAAGAAGCAGTAGACTTAAGGGGAAATTGAGGAAAACGCAAATAAAGGGTCCTCATTTCATTGATTTGGGAGAGGAAACATCTGAACAGTCCTCAGCTAACCATAGTCCATCTCAGTCAGTTAGTGAACCTGGTTCATTTCATTCCCAATCAGACATTGAACATACTCCATCCCATTCTCAGCAAGATATTGATGTGAGCCCTTCTGAGCCAGATTTTGAAGATAACTCTCCTTCACGGCATTTTGGGGACAGCCCAATAAAAATGACACCTGAAATAAACCCCAAGCAGCAGGAAGTATATGAGTATATAGAATCTTTGGAAAAGGCAGCTACAGATCCAAGTACTTCGTCCATTCAGCCTCATACATTACAAGATGATTTAGTCCAATCACTAAAACAGGAAATTTTTGAGCTAGAGCTTTTAAATAGGCACATCAAAAATGAAAATGAGACATTGAAAGAAAAATGAAAACTGGACAAAATCATCCATGATAATACCATGCTACATTTGGGAATATGGCAGAAGAAGAATAAGAAATTGAAAAGGAAATGCCAGAAGTTGAGCAGAGCACTCGTTAATATCAAATTTAGGTGCTTAATGAAGAAACCCAGAATGTTGGCAGTACCAAGGAAGAAGAGGAGAGGATTGGATGTGTTGGCTGAAGTGTCAAGGCACATGAACTGAAGAAATATTATCAAAATTTTGGTTGCATGAGGACATGCAACACCTTCACAGTGGGGGTATGTTGAGTCTCAAATCTGCATTTTTTCCATACACTTTTCTATACCTTTTTCACTCACCTGAACCTCCCAAGTTGTCAATATCATGTGAAAAAGAGCATCTAACATGGTTTTTAATTATATTTTTGTGTTTGCTATTTGATTTAGATTTTGTTCATTCAGTTGCGGAATCTTGCCACTTTTCGTAGCTGCTGCAACTTTCCGCAGCTATTTTGTGAAACTCTTGGGAAAGTCAGAAATGATGTGGACATGGATCGTGTCCTATTGGCTCGAGCAAATTCATCTAAGGAGGCTACGGTCAAAGGTGGCCAAGTGGAAGTCAACCGTAGAGTCCCACGGTGACAGGACTCTGTTTCTCATCACGTGGAGATGGATATGGCCGTTTCTGAATTGCGGAAGGCAAATCAACACCTGTACATGGCTCCATAAGCCGAATTCAAACATCCACTCCTCATATATTTACTCTTCAACGCGGCCATGATCCTAGATCGTTGGACGTAATGGTTTACATGTTCTCCATCAACATAAACTTTAGGAAATCAGTTATATTACCTTTTTTATAAATAACCCGTTTGCATACACATGTTAGATTAGTCTCTGTTAGTCTCCATTAGCTTCAGATAGCTCTGTAATGTAATTACGTTGCCACTGTGCCGTAATATCACCTTTCTGTTATGACTACATTTTAATATATAAGAAGACTCTGTTTCAAAGCGTAATCCATACTTGAAGTATGTTGCCAAGGCTGGTGTAGAGGGCCCCTGCACACGCTGAGGTTTTGTGCATTATTGTATAGTTCTTGTTTTATTTCTTTAAGCTCATTGTGTCATAATCCATTCACATGTTTATACATTGCATCTTACATGGTATATATGCTTCATTTCTGTTTATAATCTTTCATTCTTTCCATTTTACTTTTGTCTTTCATGTTTATGTTATTAATAACTGATCAGTGTTCTTGTTTCAGGTTATAAATAAGCAGCCCGGGCATTTGCATAACTTTTTGACTAATGACATGGAATTAATATTGTTCTGCTGCTAATTTTCTTTTCTTAGTTTCCATTTAATTTCAGTACTGCTTTGTTTATTTCAGTTTTTCTCATTTTCTTCAGTAGTTAGATTTAGATATATTAAATTGCTCATGACATCTTCAGTTACCTCCGAAAGCCACAGCTGGACTGATGGTGAGGGATTGAATTATGAATGTGTGGTTCGATATTAGTTTACTTTCTGCAATTTAGATATATTAAATTGCTCATGACATCTTCAGTTACCTCTGAAAGCCACAGTTGGATTGATGGTGAGGGATTGAATTATGAATGTGTAGTTTGATATTAGTTTACTTTCTACAAGTTAAATATCAGGTTACTCAAGTTGTTTATGGTTACCTCCGAAAATCATAGCTGGACTAATGATGAGGGATCAGAAGATAAGTTGATGTAGTTTGATTTAGATTTACTTTGTTGCAACTTTTGATTTTATTTCAGCATAGTTTATTTTGTGTTTGAACAGCAGCAAGAATAATGAGTTTCATGATCAGTAGTTCATTGTTTGTTTGATTAGAGTAGTGATGCAAATTCATTTTCTTTTAAGAATTAATCTTGTCATTATGTGTTTTTAAAATTCTCTTGAAGTTTGGAAAATCATTAGAAAGGCATTGTTGTCTTGAATATTTGTCTCCATACTTTTCTTTTAGAATTTCACAAAAATCCAAAAACGACAAAAAAAAGTAAGAGATAGGTTATCTTGCACATATAGTGTGCCTCACTTCGTCAGCTTACGAATCTCGGATTGACAAATTAAATGCAGCAATTTAGGAGACACTAAATTGACCAAACAGAAAGTCACAGTCACTAATGACAATGAGTGTGTTCACCATGTGGACTAAGAGTTCATTCAATTGAGTGAAATAATTGTTCTTCATTGAAAGCTTGAAGTTTTCTAATTCTCGGGAGGCTGTACATTCCTCTGTCAATGGCTCTTATGATTCGTATCTTTAGAACCTATGCTTTTTTTATGAGAAAAAGTTTCTCTTTCGTGCTTTTTTCTGATATTCAAGTCAAGTGAAGAAAATATAAGAATAATTAGAATAAATCTAGTGCTTTTCCTATCTTTAGAAATATGATACAAGTGCTTACAAATATGAGAAGATGACACTTAGAAAAATATCACCTAGAATAAAAAGTGACACTTAGGAATATGAAAATATAGTTGACACATATAAAACATGAAGAAAAAAAAATACGACACCAAATAGCTTGACATGATGGTTCATGTAGGCTCCAAATTTTGACTAAGGAAAAAATTTGGAGGATCATTGTCATAGTGACACAATTGGACACACGTTGGAAGAACTCCAACTTCTTTCTTTATGTCTTACCTTTAAAAACCTAGTCTCGATCCTTTAGGAAGTATTGATTCACTCAGTGGATTGCCTCAACTTTATCATTCAACCTGGTTACATATATAGTCTCTTCAATTCTCTAACTCAGTCAAATAAATTACAAGGATTACTGGATCACAATTGTTTCAATATAGGAAAGGGTAATATTACACTTTCAAGTTAAGGATATTCAGAGTCTTATTTTTCATCTCTTGTGTTGGTCTACTATCAAAAAGCCCATGCAGTAACCAAGTGGAGTAACTATAGGAAGCATAATAATCGATTCACTACCAGGGATCATGTTTAATACCCTGGTGATGTTTCTTTCATCACCTCTTTGCGCAAGAAGCCTTTCTCTTCTCACCCTTGATTTCCTTTATAAGTTCATATGTGATAAATCACTTTCTTATTTTGTTGGGGAAAAAGAGGGATCCCAAATTATTGAAATTATGATAGCTATCTCATGCAGAGAAGCTTATATATATATATATATATATATATATATATATATATATATATATATATATATATATATATATATATATATATATATATATATATATATATATATATATATATATATATATATTTATTTATATATCTTTGATATTTATTTATATATCTTTGATATTTATTTTCTCGCTATTGATTTTCCATTTTACTTTAACTACTTCATCGGATTGGTAAGAGAACAAAATTCAATTAACAAACAAATTTTAGGAGTGAAGATCTAAAATAGTTGTGGGAATCATATTTGAGCTTATGAATTTCTAGTTCAATGGATAATATTTCCGATCGAGACATCATTGAGTATAGAATATGTAAAGGCCCAATAAAAGACGAAAAGTAACAAGCTCACTAAGGCTTTCACATGTATACAATTTTCCTTTCCAAATGTATAGCCATGGTACCATCTTGAAGCTCATGAAATAACTTCCATGCAAAACCTTATTGAAGGAAAAACATGAAGTAGAAAAACAACAAGACATGAAAACATGACAAATGAAATAAAATAATGAAATGACGACTAACTAAATGTAACGAAACTAAACTATAGTTGGGAGATCGAAGCTAAGGTATATGGAATTTCCAATGCAACCATAGAAGCAAATATCAACCCTTGATTAAAAATATATCACTGAGTAAAATAACCATAACATGAAGTATAGTAAGAAAGACAAAAAACCAAAACATCTGCACATAAACACGAAGGTATGAAGTGCAGGCATAATGGTGCAAGGTTACTGACTACTCTATCTGACAAAATACACCACAACAGCACTTCTTTGACTCATAGGTATACAAAACGTGATTGAACGCATGAAGGTACTTACTATGAGCCATTGAAATCATTAAATATGACTTCTATAACCAATCCACAATAGGGCCATTAAAAAAAACCATCTTGAAAGCATTGAAAATATAACCTTACAATAGACATATCATCATCAAATGCAAGGTCAAGATCAGACTGTGAATCACATGCAGATTAGAAATGGTCAGTGATTGTGTGTGGGTAAATATTTATGATTGATGAAGAAGGAGAGTTATCAAATTAAAACATTTGACAACCAGTAAACACACTCTTTGATTCCAAGTTCAAGGTAAAAGATTTGCATGAATGAGGATACATCAGTTGCAGTTCATGCATCATAGATTCTATATTGAGGGTTAAATAATTCATTATTAATATACCAACACATCCCTTAAGAATGAATCCAAATCCACTAAAATAATACTAAGAATGGAATTTTGTTAGAAAATTTTATTCTGACCAAATTCAAAAGTTTCATTAGGTTAACAAGGTCCTTACATAACCATAAGTGTAGATTAAAGTACCCTAACTTCTCAAAAACGCTTGAAATTTTCACAATATGGAAACTCACCCATTGAACACACATTCAATTCAACATCAAAATAACTCTCATTATTTTCACTAAAAAAAGGGACTAAATCAAAGTTTCCTGAATAAGGAGATTCATGGAATGGTTGATTGATACATTGATAAAAGTATTCGATAACTAACATGTCATCTTCTTGAGTGGGAGAGATATACCTGAAACAAATTCCTCAATGATCAAATTTTAATTCTCTTGAAATTTAGAAAATCTAGCTCCTCTTGTGAGAAAAAAGTGTTGATATTTGTAGCTTGGCAGGTACCCTAAACCCTAGACTAGATGGTTTTCGAGGATTTGGAACCAAAAAGTCTTTTGTGGGCTTTAAACCAAAGTTTTTATTTTTTCCACCCATCGATTTTTGAGCTAAAACCATGAAGATAATTTTTCATCTGAGTAATGGAAATGATAGAGTAATCCAAGAGCAAGCAAAGGCAATGAAAATCATAAAAATCCGACATGTAGAAATGGAGATATTATTTTTTATGTGTAGCGTTTTGGTTTTCTCATGAAAATTCAGGTCCTCGTGTGTTGAAGTAATCCCACAAAGGCATACTTGTTGGGCCCTTGAGATGCATATAAACAAAGTCGAGTGTTGAGGCTTATTGAGACATGATCTGGGTCCGTCAGCCACGAGATTTACCATGATATTTTACTTTTGTGATGTGGTTAGAATTTCATTGAAAAGAGAATTAAAGAACACATCTGCATGCTTTAAGCAAGAGGAAAAAAGAAAACAATCAACAACATAAGAACATGAGACATTGATAACAGATTTCATCCAATTTGTACTACGTCTCTGGGCCCGATGTCAACATGGGGTAGGATGCTTCATATAGTGCTGGAAATGGTGATGATGTACATGGACCACATTTTTTGTCATATAAGGATATATGCCATAAATGTGAGTGGCTTGTCTCTCCATGAGATGTTCTGCTACAGGAACTCTCACTCACAATAAGCCTCCTAATAATATGACATAATCTCACTGAAGGTGACGATGAGGACCCCTTCATCAAGGTTACATAGGGATCTCAATCAAACATAAAAATCCATGGAAAATACATCTCACATGAAGTAGAAACTTAAATCCCACAACATACATAGAACAAGGATATAAAAAACATATTACATATTACAAAAAGAGATAAGAGAGGCACATGAAATAAATAATGCACATACCTCAACCCCTGAAGTTGGTTGAAGAAGTGGATTCTCAACTGCTGAATCTGGCTGCATCATCGCATTCATGGTGTTGAGAGGCATAAAATTGATTGTCCACACTCGGGAACATGACACCGTCACTTCAATATGGAAAATGGATGGAAAATGGGAAGATCTATTTCTGAAATGGAAATTTCCATTGTGTTCTTGTTGCCGAGAGGTGTAAAATAGACATACTATTTGTCAAATTCTGACTCTGGCAAGTTTGGGACATCAAGGAATTTGTTTTATGCCCCTAAAGATTCCCTAGGCAAGGTTCTGCCCCCTTTGCCGTCTGATGGTTCTGCACTTATGATAAAAAAAATATTAAATGTTGAAAAATGCATTGGTCCTCTCCTACCCGTTGCACTATGGAATGGTTGCTTAAGTATTACATGGTGGGAGGATTTGTCAATGGACAATCGTTGGTGCGTTGGATTATTGAGGCGAGTGGTTGGAGAGAAGTTAGGGGATCAAATCTCACCCCTCTCGAAATGGAACATTCTTATTTATTTTGGTTCGCACATTGTTTGTTGTAGTGTTGGGCCACTGCATCGGGTGGGATGGCCCTCACAGACAATAGGGTTTCAAATCCCGTCATCCCAGATTTCGTATATACATATATGGAGAGTGAGTGGTGGCGTGGGCCGGGTCCACCAAAGGTGGCCCACCCACCCACATAGTTTTTTATTTGTTTGTGATTTTCCTGGGGTTCAATGGGGGTCATGACCTCCCGAACCAAAAAATTATTTTAATATATATTGTGATGCAGATCCATGCGGGGGTGGCGGCGGTGGAAGCCTCCCACCCCTATATTTCTATTTTTTTTGGTTTTTAAACCCAAATTTTTTTTTTTTCTGAATTTAACGAAAATAAGGGCCATTGCACGGTTTAACTAGGACACAATTTTGACCACTCTTGGGGGCTAGGTTCTTGATCGGTTGATGATGCAATTGTAGGACACTTAAACCTAGCCTATGTCCAACTTTGACAAAAAATTTGACTTGCTCTAAATTACTCATACGATCTCCGATTGGAGATCCGTTCAAACCATTGGCATCAGAGCAAAGAGTAATTTGATATTGTCCTAGTTCAAAAGAATTCTGGCCACTTTGAATTTTGACCATTTCTGAGCCCTCTTGGTTTCCTAAGGGTATCTGGAGCCACCTGGATCAAGACACCCCCAGTTCATCCTTCCATGTGATCTACTTGTTTGAGTTAGTCAAGGTCTAGGATAAGGAGGACAAAGTTAGGAGGGAATATTTTTTAGTGAGTTTCACATCAGTAGGTCCAAAATCTTCAGCGGGACAACCTTCGTCTTAAGGACAAATATGAGCTATATTTTTGTGGTAAATTGTGTCCTTACAGGTCCGAATTTTGAGCAGGAGGAAACCACTTGATTAATCTGAGTTTAGGGTAAGTTTTGTGCATGTTTTGGGTATGCATATCTATGTTTACAGGGTTGTAGTGAGAAGTTGCTACAAAAAAAGTTGGGAGGTGAATTTTAGAGGTTCGAGAGGCCTATAAATGCCTTCCTAAATATGCTATAATATTCTCTAAGGAAAGGAAGGGAAAACATGGGTATTAGACTATTATATTGGCCTTGCTTATATTGTTGGATTTGGAAGATTGGTTTAGGTGTGAGATGAATTTTGTAGGGAGGATTTGGGAGTTGTCCATGTCTTACAAAATCACTTTATATACCCAGGAATATTCATCTCAAGTAAGCACCCTTTTTGGAGTAGATTAAGACACTAGTGTAGGTTTGTTGGTGTGCCCTAACTAGAGTGGTACATTCATAGAACCCTAGGAAAGAGGGAAACAACAGGGAGTTTTTTATAGCATCATTTAGCAATCCTGTAGTTCAGATGCTCTCTTATATGGCCTTGGGAATCCCTTTCCCTTCATACTTGATCACTTTATTAAAAAACAATGTTTGTAATTCCATACGTGACTTTTCCCTTCAAAAAGTGTGTGCATATGTGGGTACATCCTCATAGAACCCGCGTATAGAATTCAAAAAATGAAAAATTATATAAAATGATATTGTTTTGGTGGGGTTTACGGGTTTCACCTAAATCCCACCTACAGGAGCCTGTGCCCTAACTGAATCAAATTATTTTAGGTGATATAAATAAACCTCATGTGAAGGTCTTAATATAGAAGAAGAGATAGGATATTAATACTATACTCGATTGGTCCCCGATAAAATATCTGTTTCCCAATGCCTCGTGCACTTCCAGTCACATGAAACAATTATTTCCTCATATAGTTGTTCATATTCCATTATATGGCATCCATGTGTATATGCTTGAGAGATGATTGTTCAGGCTTGGGTTGGATGGATCCAGAGGACTGTTTCACTTGGAGCCTTAATCGAATAAGGTAATATTATTCCATATTCTTTTGCTAATATAAATAAATAAGATTTGTCTTGTTCCTGAATGTTATGACCTTATGTTATAATTCATGTTATGGTGTTATTATGTATGATTCATGATTTATATCTTTATGTTTAATGATATAACATTCATATCATGCACATTCTTGGACATACCTGTTGTATACTTGCTTCTCTGAAATTTCTTGCAGGTCTTATAGCCTTGGAGGAAGAATAGGGTTTTAATCTTATGGGAATGACACCAAACGTAGGACCTACGAGTACTTTGTCATAACTCGACTGTAGTAGTTTAACTATTAGGAATGTGTGATTTCTGGCTTCTTCTTGATTGATGTCCTTCGATCTATTGGGGTTATCAACCCTGACTCTAGGGAGTTTTCTCTCGCAACATAATTGGCAACTTCGCTTGGGAATACAATCTTGTATTTCCTAATAAGGGTTGTTTCTCTCTTGATTTTGGAATTTATATTTGATTTCTTGATTTTTCTAGTGTCATTATCTTGTTTGCAGTCTGGGAAGGTAGTCTAATGTTGTGGATTAGGCTTGTACTTTTTATTTTTATTTTTTTGTCCATATATACTCACTTTTTATTACACAAAATCATGTACATAAGTGTTTAATTCCAAAGAAACTTGCGTATATGCTACTTTCCATGGACAGAGTCGAATATATATGCAGATATTTCTCTGCACAGGTGCCTATATTTGGTTTTGGTTGTATTTTTCAAATCATGTTCCCAGTAAAGGGCCTTTCCTAGTTTCAAGTGCTTTCCTGGAGTCATCTTTTGTCTAGAAAATTCTTGTTTCTTTCTGTTAGCACTTTTCCAATTTATTTTTGTGAAAAGACCTTGTCAACCTAGGATTTTCTTTTTGGTGAAGTTTTTGGTTTTAAATTTTTTGTTCAGGATTTCCTGGTGAATTTCTTGATTGTTATGTGTCTCTCAGAAAATTAGTATATTTTAAGTTTGACTATAATAAAACCTTTTCATTGCATTACTTTGCATTCTTGAAGTTGACCTATTTGGTTTCATTTTTCCTTTTTGAAAAGTGTTGTTGAAACCTTGGAAATTTTTTGGGTTACCTGAAACATATCTTGGTTGCTGAAGTCTTTATGCTTCTGGTCAAATCAATTTATCCAAGTTTTGGTCTCTCTTCGCTTTACGTTTTATCATTTTCATGATTTCTTATGGCCTATGACGTTTGAGGTATTTTGTGCTTGAGTTTGATATTGGATTTATTGGTTGTTTTTTTCTTCTCAAAATTTTATTTTTCCTTTAAAATGAAAAAGGTAAAAACAATTTTTTCCTTTATTTTCATTGGTTTTGGTTTTTTCTATTTTCTGGCTTTTGAACAAGTGTGAATTTTTCCCCTTAAGGTTGAAATTTTCTTGGTTTGGGAGAAATTTTCCTACATTTGTTCCTCCTTGTGTCAAATGTTTTTCCATTTGGTTCTTTTTAAGGAACACATTTGTTTGTTTTAAGAGCATTCCATAGAATCTTTCATTTAAGAATTTTAGTTTGAATTAAGGTAGTTGTGTTATAAGAATTGTAGTCTTTTTGATAGATTTTGTGTGTTTTAAAAAGAAAAAGAAAAGAGCCTTTCATAGTTTTTTCATAGAACTTTTGTAGAAATCACTATGCATCGAAGAAAAAGATTCGCATTTCATCTAGGCAAGTTTTCTATTGGTTTATTTTTGCATCAAAAACATCATAAGTTGCACTTCCATTTACCCATGGCTTAAAAAATAACCACTAAAATCAAGCGCCTAATTAAAATGAACTAGAATTTTTATTTGTCATAGATACATAAACTAGTATAGGGCATTTAAGGCCTTGGAATAGGTGTGTGGAGAGCTAACTCTCCAAGGCCAGTCTAAATTGAAACATATAATCTGATTAAAGAGTGAAATCCAGAGTCTTTAAGCTATCCAGTAAAGCTCTTCAAATACAGGAGTTAAGCATGAGGGCGAGTGAAAACATGGAAGATATGTACCCCCTCTCCTACTTATTGGATCCCGGCCAACGACTGCTCTGCCTAACTTCTGATATGAACTGGTGACCTTAGTTGCCTTTCCTAGGGAAGAGATAGGTGACTGTAGGGGGGAATACTCATGGTACATTGTAACACTCACATTAGTACTTCTAAAGGGTGCCCTTGCGAATCTCGATTACTTGCACCAGCAAAGGGTTTTGTTTGGAGGTCAACATAATTATTTTTCTTACCTTCGCTGGTAGGACTGGCTCATAATTATTCGATATTATCTTCGAAAGGTCCTTATGTTAGGATGAATTCTAATCGCAAGTATACGAAAAAAGCTCACTTTAGTTGTGCATAATAAACAACCCTAACATCAAATATGGATTTCAAATTATTTAGATCTGCATTTAGTTTACCAAGATAAATGCTACAAAATCTAGATCTATGGAGTAAAATACATTAAGATGTAAATAAAATCAATATTTTCTCCATGCATCCATTGGACAAGACAAGAATATTTTTAAAGAATTTTTGCATTTTTGACACCTGGGAAGGGAACACATAAAGATGTTTTCAGGCCCCCTCACTGAGATGGGTTCTTGTAAGTCTTCAGCACTTCAGATCTAATATCTCTCTCTCTCTTGATGATGTAGAAAACCCAGACAAAAAATCGAACTCAAAGGGAGCTCACAAGAAAAATGTTAGCAAAATATAACAATGATGGAGGATCAAATTCAAACCAAAAGTATAGATCCAGAATGATCTTTAGGCAACAAAAGGTAGTCAGTGAATGGAAAAACCCTTCTATTTATAACAAAATATTGAGTTAGTCTATATATTGGTGCATAATTAAAATATTATTAACCAAATCTAGATCCAAATTTTATGGAACATTTTATTATATTTGTTGGAGGGAAAAAGAATTTGAATTTGGTCAAATCCCTTTATTTGTAAATAAGAAAGAAGTAAATTATTTATTTATTATTTTAAGGATGTGGTTGAGTAATAATTAAATAAATAATTATTTATTCAATTATTTATAAATGATTTAGTCAAATTTAACAAGGAATATTATTTAAATAAGGTTTAAATAATTATTCCTAGAAAATAATAAGATAAATAATGATTTATCCAATTCATTTCCCTTTTTTGGGTTAAATATGATCAGGAATATTAATTAAACTGTTGTTTAAATAATTATTCCATGAGGAACATAAAAAAAATGTCGATTTATTCAATTTCCTCATGGGATTTCTTGTTTAGACCATAAACAACTTAATAAATATGGATTACTAAGTTATTTTTCATATTGTAAAATTGGTCTTACATGGTGTAATTTGGTCCATCTAATAGTAACAGGTTAGATGACCAAAAATTGGTGTAACAGATTGCCCCCAGCGTGTGAGCGTTAGGAGCTAATCGTATGACTGAAGTACGTTGTATGACCTCAATCACTAGACACTGAAGGGGAAGTTAGAGACAGAGAAATATAAGGTAGATCAAAGTGCTAGAGGACAAGACCCTGAGGAGGCGAGAATTATAGGTGCGACAAGTCTCTTTTGTGTGTGAGTACCTATGCTATAGGCAGCTGGGGAGGCATACTTATGGCCACCAAGACAAAGTGCAAAGAATAATGCATCTAGTAAACAAGTGACTGAACTATATAGTACATGCTAGCATAAGCATGAGCCAGATAAAAACATGATAATGGATCCCACATACATACTGTACCTGGGATAATATCCATGACTTATAAAATAATATATGAGTACGTGAGATATAAGCACAACTAAAGAGGCCTTGTAAACAGGAAAGGGCTATGAAAATCTAAATGATACATCCAAACTAGAAGGCATTGCAAGTGGTTGAGGCTGACATCATCAAATATATGGAGCTGCATCGAAGGTTGTAATGGAGAGGTCATTCAGGCATGTGGGGGGCTACCTAAAGGGCCACCCCCTCATCATGTCTAAAACATCTCACACACACCGGGGAATCATCGGTACAATCTACTGCATCACTGAGCCATCAAGTATATGGATCCTGATCATGCCATAAGGAGTTGGACCTAAGAAAAAATCAATTCAAAGGGAAATAAGGAGTCCCTTTGCCTGATTCGAGGCACCGAACAAGAGTGGAATTTCGAGCCAAGGTACACCGCCCTCTAGACCTGTCTTCTAGAATGAATGATCTGATGTGGATAGAAGCAGGTCTGCCATAGGTGAGGCAATAAGGGATCCTCAAATACGACATGAGAGAAAATAGTAGAGCGACTGACAGACTGACACTGTGGATGATAATGAAATGGGGGGTACTGAGTAGTGGATAGACGAATTCCCTTGTTAGAGCATAAAGGGCGTGGATGACCTAGCAGCAACTGACACAATATCAAAGGGGACAGGGGATAGTAGGACTAAACGCCATAATGTGCGACACAAGAGAGGAACCAAGCAATGAAGGATGGAGGACTATAGTGGGAGACAAAGGGACTCAGGATAGACTCCATGGATGATATGATGACTCAACTCGGATGCTCTAAACAAGGGTGACTCGATGATGCTACCACACAGAAAAGGTTCGGTGGGGACCGTAAAGACATGAGTACAAGATGGTTACTCATGACAAAAATCAACACGAGAATGGAAAAGTATGGAGGCAAAGTGGTGCCCCAAGTACAAGTGTTGCAAGTGAAGAAATTCGATTTTGAGGAGTGGTGAAGTGACCCTTCTTGGAAAAAAGTGTCTTGGTGAAGGATCAAATCACAAAAAATCATGAGATCGCTACCTAAAAGAAATAGAACATGCATTTCAGGAAGGAAATTCTAAGGGTAATATTTATTAAGATAGAGTGCATTGTGAGGATTAGGAAGGGGATGTCCTTAAAAATCCTCTAAGAGGTATGCCCCCTTACCTAAATATTTACTAACAATGTAAGGGCCTATCCATAATGATTCAAACTTCCCATGACCAAGGACATCTTGGGCCTGGTCATACACCAGAATGAAATCACCTTCGTGAAAAGTACGAGGGTGGAATTTTCGGTCATACTGAGCTTTGATGCAGTTCTTAGCCACTTCAATGGTTTGCAATGGAACACGATGGTCTTCGGAAGCGCGTTCAAGCATGATAAGTCATTGTTCTAAAGGTTGGGTTTCAGGGAGAAGTTCGATGGCTAGATAAAGGGAAGGGATTCACACTTGATCGGTAAAACTGCCTCCTCTCTGAAAAAAACATGAAAGGGAGTAAACCCGGTGGAGGTTTTAACAAAAGTTCTATAGGCCCACAAAGCAGGGAAGAGCATAAGGTGATAGTTGCTTTTGTGCTTATCCACTATCCATTGAAGCATGGTTTTAAGGATTTTATTCACTGCTTCAACTTGGCCATTAGCTTGGGGGTAATAGGAGGATGAATATTGGTGCTCAAAGCCCAACAGTGAGGATAGCTCGTGCCATATCTCATCTTCAAAATGTCAGCCATGGTTAGAGACCAATTGTTTCGAAACTTCAAATCAAGCGATAACATGGTTAAAGAGAAAGAGGGATGCGGTAGTTGTCGTGTTGTTAAACGTTGGCATGGCCTTAGCCCATTTTATGAAATACTCAACCGCCACGATGATATAATTGTGGTTACCAGTAGATGAAGGTCGACACTCCATAATGCCTATGTCCCACTTACAAAAGGGACCAACTGAGATGATAGGATGGAGGGGAGCCGGAGGGGCTCACGCCTTAGGGGAAAAATTTTGGAAATTGGAACAGTGTTTGACTGCTTCAATGCAATCACTGAAGAGAGAAGGCCAAAAATACCCAACGCACATGATTTTCTAGGCAGTGGCATGACTAGAGAGGTGGCCACCACAAGCGCCACTATGATAGGAATTCAGGAATTTCTTAGCTTCAGCGTGCATGAGACAATGACAAAGGACATTATATACACGACGACGATAAAGGTCGTCACCGATAAGAAGGTAGTGAGGGTCCTGGAGTCGGATACGTCGTCGAGCATCAAGATCAAGATGGAGGGCGAAATTTTGGGTTTGCAAATAAGTGAGGATGACACCATACCAAGGATCATCTATGGTAATGGAAAACAAATGTTCATTGGGAAAATCATCATTAATTGGAGGATCTTGTGTACTGGTAGGTAATTCAGAAATGAGTTCAGCGAGGGCTAAACCTTTCTTACATTTGGGTGTGGAAAATTCAAGATTGAATTCTTGGAGAATAATGATCCAATAGGCATACTTCCCATTGATGATTCGGTGGCTCAATAGGAATGCCATAGGGTTGGAATTAGTCACGACCTTGGTGGAACGCATGAGGATGTAATGACGAAGTTTTTGGAACGATAACACGACAACTAGTGTTAATTTCTCTTCATGTGAGTAGGATACGGGGGGGCCTACCAGGTTCTTACTGACATAATAGATACCATGCTCAAAGCCGTTGTCATATTCCTAAATAAGGACCCCAGCAACCGAATGGTTGGAGGCTAAGATGTACAAGATGAAATCCCTATCAAATTCAGGGGGGCGAATCAAGGGAGAAAATGTGAGAGCATGTTTCAGGGCATCAAAAGACTCTTGAGCATAGTCATCCCACAAAAATGGAATGTTATATATGAGGAGTCTAAGGAACCCATGCATGCTGGTGGCATAGTTAGGTATGAACCATAAAAATAAATTAGCTTTGCCTTGGACGATTTCCAACTGGCATAAAGTACGAGGAATAGGAAGCTCAAGGATGGCTTGAAATTTCAATGGATCAAGTGTTATACCATCTTTAGACACAATGAAGCCTAGAATATGGCCGAAAGGAAAAAAAAATACACAGTTCAGTGGGTTGAGGTGGATATTATACTTCCAACATCGGAGAAATACGGTACGCAGATCATGGAGGTATTGTGATCGATGTTTAGAATGTGCAGTGAGGTCGTCTAAATAAGCAAGGATAATATGAGCCACATCATGGAAATAGTAAGACATGGTCTGCTACAACCTGGAGGGAAATGAAGGGGATCCTAGAGGAAGACTCAAACAAAACTTAAAATAGGTGTTTTGGATGGATGACTTACCAATCTAAAATATATATGAAGGTGAGGGATGAGATCTGAAAAATGGTTGAACACACTGAAATTTCAGACCACCTGTTATAGCAAAAACTCCTCCTAGAAAGGTGGATGCTACTGAATCCCTAGGGGGCTAGGTTCCCACTTTTATGCATATAAAAAAGCAAGTAGAGGTTCAAAATGGGCGGAGACGAAGTTCAGACAACCCTGAATAGAGGCCCAGACAAACCGAGAAAAATCTCTAAAAAAATCCCGCAAAAAGTTCAAGTCACCGTTTCTGACTTGATTTCTGTAGAGGTCATAGGTGTGGGGATATTTTCTATGCCTTGAAGGTCCAGGTCACAGGTTTCAGCCCAAAAAGTGTGACTTTCACTTCCAGCACTCTTGGGAGCAGGTTTCAGAAAAAAAATTCATCTCAGTTGTGGCTGATGCCTGTCACCTGCGCAATAGGTCCGAAAACACACGGAAGTTAGAATTTTTAATGTTTTAGGGTTTTATAGGTTAAAAAAAACATCAAGAAAATCATAACAATAAGCTGAATAAAAATCCTAGGGTTTGAAGTAGCTGGTCATGCAGGGCTCTGAAAAACGATAGAGGTCGTAATCGTAAACCCTTGTGGAGTGGCCATTTGTTAGGATGAACTCTAATCACAAGTGTATGAAAAAATTTCACTTTAGCTGTTCATAACAAACAACCCTAACATAAAATATGGCTCTCAATTTCTTTAGATCTATCGTTAGTTGACCAAGATAAATACTACAAAACCTAGATCTATGCAGTAAAAGACATTAAGCAGTAAATAAAAGAAAGAGTTTCTCCATGCATCTAATAGACAAGACAAGAATACTTTTAAAGAATTTATGTATTTTTGACACCTGGGAAGGGAGCATAGAAAGATGTTATCAGTACCCCTCAATGGTATGGGTTCTTGTAAGTTCTCAGCACTTCAGATCTAAGATCTCTCTCTATTGATGGTGTAGAAAATCCAGAAAAAAAATGGAACTCAAAGGGAGCTCACAAGAAAAATGATAGCAAAATATGACAATGATGGAGGATCAAAGTTAGACCAAAAGTATAAATCTAGAGTGTTATTTAGGCAAGAAAAGGTAGTGAGTGAATGGAAAAACCCTTCTATTTATAACAAAATATTGAGTTAGTCTAGATATTAGTGCATAGTTAAAATATTATTAACCAAATCTAGATCCAAATTTTATGGAATATTTTATTATATTTGTTGGAGGGAAAAAGAATTCTAATTTTTTCAAATCCCTTAATTTGTAAATAATAAATAAATAAATGATTTATTTATTATTTTAAGGATGTGGTTGAGTAATAATAAGATAAATAATGATTTGTCCAATTAATTTTCATGTTTTGGGTTAAATATGACCAGGAATATTAATTAAACTATTGTTTAACTAATTATTACTTGAGGAACATCAAATAAATGTGGATTTATTCAATATTTCTTCATGGAATTTCCTGTTTAGACCCTAAACAACGTAACAAATATGGATTACTAAGTTATTTTTCATAGTGAAATAAATTTTACTTGGGGTAAAATTGGTCTTACATGGTTTACTATGGTTCATCTTGTAGTAAGATGTTAGATGACCAAAAATTGGTGTAACATTTTATATTCACTTTATCTTATTTTGGCATCCGGTCCTAATAGTCCACAATGGAAATACCTGGAAGTACCTTTTTTGGTTGTATATTTAGGGACTTTTTAGTGAGTGCTCTTTTCTCCTATATTTCCATAGCTTTCTAATTTTTAGAGTCTTTAAAAATTTATCTTAAATAATTAAAAGTGGTTGATCGACCAGTTCGTCGATCTAGGAGGTTGTGCAGGCTCTCACCTGTGAGTGTTGAGCCTTCATATAGAAGGAGTAGGAACAATTCTGCTCCTGATTTTCAACCTGTAGCAACAAACACATCAAATATTGATCCTCCTTTTGGGGCTATTGCTTCACAGGTTGAACCTAGTGTAAGTCTTAATTTGGATAGGAACACTCCCATATTTTGTAGGGTGCTCTTCCAATCAAAATATGAGGTTGAGGTTGAAGATGTTTCTGAGTCACCTATGACTCCTTCTTCACTCCTTCCTTCTAATTTTCTGAACTTTTTATTGTACATTGGAACCTCAACTCATAGGCCGACGAGCCCTTGTTTCTCTCCTTAATTTATTTCAATGTCCATTTTTAGAAGCATGAATTCAACTATAGATACTTCTGGTGTGCATACACATATTTCAGTTGAAGGAGGGAGTAACATTTCTATATCCACTATCAAACCTAGTAATAGAGTTCTTGGCTCTACCCCCATTCCAATTTCGAGTTGGGGCACCTAACCTTTTTCTTCTTACAATTGTTCTTATCCTTTTGGGATGCCATCTAATGCAATTCATTTGGTTCCTTCAACCTTCCCATATTTTTTTCGATATCAATGACTTGTATGCAAAGTGGCTCAATTTATTTTCATGCTTTTCCTTTTGGAAGTGGTCATATACCTCATTCCAACCCATATTCAAACACAGGATAATTACCTTTCTCTATTAAGGCTTATAATTTTAATCGTTTTCCAGGAAGTCAAGGATGGGAAAACACTTCATGTAGTGGTTTAGGGACCAGGAATCAATATTATTTATTTGGTCAACATGGGAGTATGTTTTTCCCCTCTGTCAGAACCTCCAAGGTCTTTTACCCTTTAACAAATTCATGGAATCCTTATCAAGGGCTTTCCTCTTCATTAAATTCTTTGTTGGGGGGGAATTTCTTATTTTTGGAAACCCTATGGTAGGGGGGTGGATACCCTCTGAAAAAATTTGCGCCATAAGGGTTTCCTTATGGTCCAACCTCTTCTATGAATAACCGATGGAAAACTAGTGCCTTTACAAATACAGGGTATTTGTTTCTTAAGATATGAAATATAATCTTGGTGGGTGGAATTACCCCACTCCTCCATGCCTACCATTCCTCAAAACCCTAAATTTTATATATATTTAGAAATTGAAAAATGATCTGATCCAATATAATCTGACTTGGGCTCCGGTTCCCAGAAAACTTCCATCAGATATTCCAAAATTTGAGGGGAAGTTTGGAGAGGATTTGGAGATCATGTGACAACATTCCACATATGGTGTTCAACCAACTCCCTGATTGATGATTCAGTTAGGTTGAGGTTATTCCAATGCAACCTAACTGGAAATGATGTCAAATTGTGCATAGAGCTTAGTGGGGGTACCTTTGCTACATTTGGCCAACTAGGTACTATGTTTTTAAACCACTTTCAATTTCCTATTTGATATTATGTCGGAACTGAGTTATAGCCTAATTTCCAACAAGACCAAGCAACTCATATTTATTACCATATTCGGGAATGGCATAGAAGGAAGATTCTCATTAAGGAGTATATCCCTAATGAATTTCTTCTCAAATTATTTTTGAAATACTTACAGCCAGACATTTCTAAGGATGTGTCACTCTCGAAAGTGTTCATTGAAGAACATGCAATATTTAGAGTCCATTAGTTAGAACTCATATATTCTCAAACTGGAGTCCTCTACAAGATTTTTCCTAATTCTCCTTGATCTAATATTGATTTAGCCAAACCCAAGCCTAGCCACCATTCCCATAGAATAGTGGTATTGATCGATAATACCACACCTAACCTACTAAGTCAATTTCCAATTTTGTCTTTACAAACTTCTTCTTTGGTTCAGGAATTGTCGTCAGTGCCTATTCCTTCTCAACCTTTAGTTGTTATTGTTGTCCAATATTTGAATCCTAAATGAGATAAATGATCCAATGGGAAAAATAAGGGATGCAGTAAAAAAAAGGATAAGGATGGGAAGTGAAATGTGAACAAATGCAATGATAATATTGGGGAGGGTAAAAATGAGTTAAAAAAGAAAGTCAAATCTCCATGAAAATTATGTATTGGTGATAATTTAACTAATATTTTCCCTAAGTAAGATTCAGGACACTTTTCTCTTTTTAGGAGAGTAGGGTTCTTCTAGGTCCCAGACTATTCTGACCAAACCTTTTCCCCAAGGGGAAAAAATTCTTGCTGACATGAATACTAATACTGGGACCCCCAAAGGTGGCATCCAGGAGAGGGAAACTTCATCGGATGTCTATATGGTGATGTCTCATGTTGATGTTCCTACAAGATAACACATCATTAAGAACCTTCTAAGCCTAAGGCTTCTTCCAATGTTCTAGAGCCACTCCATATTGAGAGGCTCATAGTTGAACAAAATTTTCGACTATCAATCCTAATGCCAAGGTCACACATAACTACTCTATTCTTGAAGATTTGGCCTAAATTATTTGTGTGATTTTAGCGTTATAGGTACTCCATTTGTGCCTTTCACAAAGGAGGGAATTTATAATTGTGATTAGAGTGATAGATCTGAAAACCTCTGTTAGTATAACATTTGATATGTTGAATATTAAGAAAAGACTCCCGCAACATATGGCTTTCTAAATAAAATACGTATATCAGAAAATGAATATATTTTGAATTATCTTTGATGAGGGGGCTTCCACATGTGTCATGTTGATTTCATGTTGGAAGGATATCACATCTCCTCAAGTTGTTCCTTCACCTAATATCCTTACAACATTCTATGGTCATTCCCATAGCCCACATGGAATTTTTCAACCTTTTCCATCTGTGTTTGGGCCAAGCTGGTTAATATTGAGGTAGAAATAGTTGATTCAAATTTGTATTATAGTATTTTATTATGTGTAAATAGGATATATGAAATTTATGTTATTGTATCATCACTATTTCGCATCATAAGCTTTCCCCATGAAGGGAGAATTGTTATTGTTGATAAAATCGCTTATTCTCGTAAAGAACCCAATGCATCTTCTGATTCTATCATTCCCTTGGTGAAGAATTCCAAGCCTCTTGTGGAGAATTTAGGAGTCATAATCTATTTCTCATTGATGGGTAGCTTTGATATTATTTCTCCTATTTCTCGAATTAATGCCATTTCATCTTCCAATGCCCCTACTTGAAGAGGTTTCTTTAGAACTCATTGTTTTCCTTATCCTTCGCCCCTACCCTCCTCTATGACCATATTAGAGAATGGTAAAGTGGGTGGAATGGAATACCCATGTCTACAGTAGAAATTTCTTATCAAATTATAGTCAATACTATAGATTCTGATCCTACTCCTCTTTGAGAAAAGGATTTGGATGGAGATGTGGCTCTGGACTGGACTCTTGACTCTACTTCTACTATGGATTTCCTTGATACCATCTTACCATCCGAGGAGGAAATTCTAGAAGAAATGAATGGTATAGAAACATTGTATGATGACTTGCATCATTAGTCATATTTTCTCCCAAATTTTCATCAAGTTGAATCAATTTTTTCTAGTCCTTCTTGAACTAGAAATTTTCATACAATCTTAAATCCTTTGACCCAAGCACATATTTTTTTTCTGCAGGTAATATGACTATTATTTCAGAAACTATTATGGTGAAAATCTTCAGTAATCCCAATATTACAGAGAATGTCTTCATTAGAGCTAAATGCTCCCCTGAAGAGATTCAGAATTATACCAATATTTTTAATGAGTTCTGAGATGTGTTTGTTGGGTCTTATGAGGAAATTATTGGAATTGGTCCACCAATAGTCTAACATGAGATTAATACCTATGAGAATGCTAATTCTATATGAAAAAAGCTTCAACTGATGAACCCTAGGAAGGCTATAACCATCAAATCTAAGGTTGAAAAGTTGCTAAAGGAGAATTTCATATACCCCGTTCCGTTAACTCTTGAATCTAGTCCTTGTCAATAAAAAGCAAGGAACAATCCACGTACGAACTGATTTTATGGATTTAAATAAAGTTTGTTCGAAAGTTAATTTAACCACACCTTTTATTGATGATATTATTAATGAATGTGCAAGAAACAAGATTTTTTCCTTCATGGATGGTTTCTCGGTAGATAATAAGATTACTATACGTCCTGAAGATCAGCATAAGGCAACTTTTATCTATCCCTGGGGTATATTTCCATAGAGAAAGATGAATTTTGGCCTTAAAAATTTTGGAGCAACTTTTTAGTGGGCCATGTCATATGCTTTCCATGACATCAATTACATTATCGAATCATATTTGGATGACCTAGGTCCTCATTCTCAAAAGAGAACTAATCATCCGCATCACCTTCTTTTGATTTTTGAACGATGTCATTATTACAAAATGTGGTTGAATCAAAATAAATGCATTTTCATTGTCACATTCAGTCAGTTCTTTGGATTCATTGTATCGTCTGAAGGGATTAGTGTTTCTCCCTTCAATGCTGAGGAAATACTTCAATTGCCTCCCCCATCTATTATCCATCATATTCAAAGTCTCTAAGGAAAATGGAATTTCTTGAGGAGATTTATCGTCAATTATGTCAAGATTACAAAAGGATTTATGAGATTACTGATGAAAGGAGTTCCATTTTTATGGGACGATTTCACTCAATTCTCATTCGATTCTTTGAAAAAAACATTGATCTCTTCTCCTTTATTGGGTCCACACGATTATAGCAAGGATTTCCTCTTATATCTTGCTCCGACATAATGAACCATAGGTATGTCCTTAATTCAAGAAGACGATGCTATATATGAGCACATTATTTATTATTTGAGTCAAGGCTTAGTTAGTTTTGAACTATGATATTCTCATGTAAAGAAATTAGCTTTGGGAGATGTGCATGTTGTCCCACGACTTTGACACTATATTCTGATTATCAAATCTTTCGTCTTGGATGATTTTTACCCATTCCAATTTTTTCTCAGTAGGCAAGTTATTCGGGAAAAATATAATAGAGGGATTTTCATCTAACTAGAATTTTATCTCAAATTCATTCCATCCAAATCTAAAAAACCTTTAGTATTTGTGGAATTGATCTTAGAGTTTCCTTGTGAACAAGATGTTGTTTATGAAGACTCATTTCCTGAGAAACATCTCCTCCTTATTTCTTCATAAGATCATTGGTATGGATATATGATAATATATCTCCAGAATTCGAAGTTTCCTCTCACTTTTTCAAAGGATGAATATATAAAATTGTGTCACCTATCTAGAAGTTACATTATTATGGGTGACACTTTTTATGGCTTTTGGATTGATTCAATCCTTAGACATTGTTTAACATTAAAAGAAGTTGAGTATATGATGAATGACTGTCATAGTGGAGCTTGCGGTGGTCATCTATCTGGGCTTGCTACAACCCAAAAATCTTGCGTGCAACCTATTTTTGGCCTTCAATTTTCAAGAATTTATTTGAAGCGGTCAAAAAGTGCCATCCTTGTAAGGTTTTTAGTCGAAAAATGAACCTTGATATAGCTCCTCATTTTCTTTTTATCACCGTCATTCCTTTCACAAAGTGGGGTATTTATTTTACAATTTGTAACTCGCCTTCGAAAAATGGTCATAAGATATTATCATAACGGTGGAGTACTTTACTAACTAGGCTGAAGCTATGACTGCTTTTGTAAAGGATGGTGAGACAATTGTTATTTTCCAATTCAACCAAGTCATTTATCATTTCGGTATTCCAAAGGATATTGTCACTGACCATGGCACCCATTTCCAGAATACGATGATGTTTGAATTGGCTCTAAAATTGGGTTTTCGGCAGGAGAATTCATCTCCATATTATCCTCAAGCCCATTCTCAGGTTGAAGCCGTGAATAAATCCCTAAAATTTCTCCTACAAAGGAAGATTATTAAACCTTGATCCAACTATAATATAATTTTATATCCTACAGTTTGGGCATACCAAATGTTGGTTAATACCGCTACAGGTTTCACTCATTTTTAATTAGTTTACAATTTTGAATCAATCTTCCCGGTGTAATGTGAGATTCCATCTCTTAAATTAGTGGTAGAACTTCCCCAAGAAACATATAGTCTTGAAGAACACCTTGTTCATTTTGAAAATATTGATGAGTAGCATCGAGATGTAGCGACAATAAATGAGACTCATAAAGAGAGAGTGAAAATCCAATATGATAATACAGTGCGTCCAAGGGTTTTCTCTAAAGGTAGACTTGTCTTGGTCTATGGCCAAGAAAAAGACACCTTGGGGGAAGGCAAGTTCAAACATATGTGGTATGGTCCTTTTATCACTAAAATGGTTTTTAGGAAACGAGCTTATGATTTGGTTAAATTCAATGGAAACGCATCATCGGAGCCCAAAAATGGGCTTTATCTTAAGAAGTATTATGCCTAGGCTCTTACCTAGCATTTTCTTTGTCTTGTAGATATTGTATATAATTTTTCATATATGTCTATAGGTTTCATAGTGATATCGATATTTTTGATATGCTTTGGAAGGTATCAATGGATGATATGGCACATCTATGGTTTGCCAATGGTGCTAGTAGACACACCTAGAACTTAGCTTTCACGGCTTGGGTAATTTACTATCCACTATTTAGTTGTTATTTTCAAGAGGCGTATGTATTGGCCATACTTCAGAAAATATGGTTGAATATATTGTCATCATTAAATTACTATATGAAGTAATATCTATTGGTTTTTAATCATTAGTAGTATATTTGGAAACACAACTCATGGTCTCTCATTTAAACAACATTTATCATGTTAGAGATCCCTTTTTATATCGCTAATTTCTAAGAGTGTGAATATTACAAAGATCATTTAGTTGTATTACCTTCATTCATATTCCATGATCAAAAAATTCATTTGTTGATTATATATCAAATCAAGTGCTAGATTCACACATTAATCATTCATCACATTAAAAAATAAAAAATAATCAAAAGTCATCTGTATATATGATAATCACATAGTGAAACTATCTCTATATAGATAAAAATAAAATGTATGAAAGTTATATAAAATTGGGACAAAATTTCCTACAAAATTAGGGCTTAAGCCTAATCATGTCCATAAAATATCAATCATCTATAATCTAGGTCTTCGGGACTTGACCTCGATAATCATCACAAAAAATGATGATGGAATTAGCCACTCGTCAGAAGAGCCACACCCAATCCCATGGTACTCCTACCACATCTTTGTAAATCACCTCTGGAAGGTCCTCTACCACTGCCATAGGAACCTGGAAAGTCAAACTCTCCAAGTTCCTCTAAACGACATTGAGAACTCTCTCAGTCTCTATTGTTGCACTGTCCATGTTTCTGTCATGATGCCTGTGCCTAGGTAGATCCTTAGATCTCACTGGTCCAACATCTGTATCATGATCAAACAATATTGTAAGATTTTTTGGTCTCGTCAAAAATAATTTTTGTTTTTTTTAAGATCATATTCTTAAAATTCAAAAAAATCAAATAGCATAAAATCTTAAAATTATCGATGGCACCCAATGTAGCCCCTTTAGGAAGCACCAAATATGGATCTGCTCGAAATTGCATGCATGCATAAGGGTAGTCCTTGAGAGCTATGGATTTTTTTTCCCACCAAAGGAAGAAATCATCATCAAATGTTGTTCTAGGGACCTCACCATCCCCTAGTCTCTTAATTGGATCAACCCACCAAACTATCCTTGGATCTCTGAGGCTGCTAATGATGGAACACACTTTGGTTCGAAGTCCTAGTATCCTCTTAAATAAGAACATGCAAATAATGGTACCATACCCAAAATTATTTGTTTTACCTTTTACGACTAAGGTGCATTTATTTTTCATTCTAGTCAGGAGAGTTGTACACCAGTCAAAAAAATTTGAGAGTCAATATACTGCCAAAGACATGGTAGGATGAGAATCTTGGTGTAACGATGCTCACCCTCCTACCCTCACTATGGTAAAACAAAGATTTTTTTATGGGAAGCCTCATTGCATTTTTTATCGGAATCTGTGATCTGATCTTATCTGCCTCTGATGTGCAATAGATGCCAATGTAATCATCCAAATTAAGCCCCCCTTGGGCCTTCCCTTGCATATTGATTGGATATCCTCTCTAGGAATGTCCAGTGATAAAATACATATCTTCTATTTCAATCTGCAAAGGTATTTGATAAATCATAAAAGCATTTTCCTCTAGATCCCAGTAATTGTTAAGCATCTACAACAAGCTTTTGTGTCTTTTCATATTTGGCATTTTGAAAATATTTAACAATCCACATCCTCTCAATGCATCCAATGATAATGGATCATTGATGACTTCATTATCCACTTGAATGTGTTCTCTTTCTCCCCAGCTAATAGGAATCCTCCAATTTCAAGCTATTTCATTCATTATAAATCATGATTTTTCATTTCATCCTATGTGTACATGTCTTCCTTTCATATACAGTCGTGTATATGGAATTTTGTACATGACATCACAATATCCAACCCATGTACACGCAGAGATAAATTCTAAAAATAAAAATATATGGTGAAAAATCATTGAAAAACAATTGAAATGTGTTTAATTCACCAAGAAATTGGATTTAGGACTACCTAGAGGTTGGATTGATGTTTTGGTTGAGAGATCTCATAGAATTCGGTTGCCAAACATTTGTCCAAAGCTCTCAATCACTCAAATAATTGAAATAGAAAGGAAATTTGGTGAGTTAAAAGGCCCTATTTATATTTCAAATTTCAAATTTTAAAAACCCACTTTTATAAAGTTTTTATTTATATTTTATAATTTTATAAAAAAATTGACCGTTTGGCTTTAAGTGTTGTCATAGGTTGTCTTTTAGAGTAAAATCAATACTTTGAGATATTTTTCACCACTTTGATTCCATGATCGCTGACCCGTCATGGCAGGTATAATTTACTTCACTAGCATATAGGTTAGGGAATATCACTTTTTCCTCTTCATTATGCATTCTAGCCTCATACTATGATATATTTCCACAGGGTCCACCCCATTATGTTATGGTTCTAAAAAAAAATTCAATCGTCATTTTATAAAATCATGACATAATGGTAGAGCCATCCTTTACATGGGATTCCTAGTTAGATCCTCAATAGCATATGTTTCCCATGCTACAAAATTTAGTAGGCTCGAGAGTCCTATTTATTCCAGTCATGTATTTGCGATGAAGATTGATTCTCCTTCTTCTTCTCTATATTTTTTTCTATATACCCTAGAGGCTCCCATGCGTGTTGATTTGTACTGTTGCATTTCATGTTGACTATTTGTTCCATTTTGTCCTTAAGATAACTTCTTTTTGACTCATTTATAAGCCACTTTTTTACGATGATTTTCTACAAATTCAATCTTGCAATCAATCAGCCTCTACGACTTGACAACTTTCACCCATATAAAGAACATTCCTTTCAGTTTCGTTGACCAGTTTTGTCACCTTGCATTGACGATAGCAATGTTCCCATCCCAAGAACTAGAGAATTTGCATCTGTAAACTCTTTCTTTCCACTGAACTATATGAATTCTTTTATTTTTTCAGGCTTTAAACTTGAAAAATACAAAAATATATATATTCCAAAAAGAGTTGGAATGAGACTTTCCTCCATTTGGATGGGATTTAGTTTGATTTAGGAGAGCCATATCCTTGTCATTGAGTCAGTTCTCCTCCAGTTGGTTATCTCTTCCAATCAAATGGAGAGTTTGTTGATGGCTCCTGCATGACAAAATTATACAAAGTTATCATATGTTGTCGTATAATCACATTTGAGTCATGATTTTGTTCAATGGAGGTAAACCTAAGTCTACCTTTCTTTGGTGTATCTTGACTCATTTTCAGTAGACTAGACTCAGCCTGTCAGATTTATGTTCAATATTACATCAACTATTCGATCCTTCACTCGTGCTAGTTAATAAGTCTCCATTGACTTCTTGCTAGCATGTCTACTCTTATCGACTTCGAAAAACCTCACTCTGAGTAGGCCAAAAGATGCACCCTAGCCCTATTTACATATTTGATAGGTGACATTGTGCTCAACATTGAGCAATATCATGGGTCATTGACTGAGTGGATTCCCTTGTGTTCAATGTCATATTACATTATCCCACATTTGGATTTGCGCAATACCTTGGTTTCCATTTGATGCCATTAGTGGATTCCTCACGAGTGTGTCAGATTTAATTATTGGTAGGTTTATAGGGTTTATATATTGCACTAGAGACATCTTCTGTATGTCAAAAACGTGCTTCAAAATGGTTACTTCATCTATTTTTTTTTTAGCCCTTCCACATTATTGGCCTTTAGGTTACAGTCACGCCAGGTTGATGTGGGATGTCTTAATTCCTTCCTTCCAGTGGATCTTTTCCCATTAACTCCAACTCATTTCTCTGGGAACAAGATGTAGAGTCCTTTTCTTAGTACCTTAGGGTTTATATTCATCAGTGGTAGACTCTTTCACTATCAACAATGAGAATACATTAATGTGACCTAATTCATAGATTCTCTCAAGTGCTCAACTTTAGCTCATTTACTCACACTTTTTAGATTGTACTGGGGTGCCTTGACTCTCATCATCATTATTGATGAGTTGTCTCACATTTGTTAATGGTATACATCAGTGAAAGCTAAGCAAGCACTTTCTCACATGATCACGTTCAACTCATTCATTCCCACAATGTAGAAATGTACCATGTGCGGTCATTGAACACCTTGGGTTGTGCCAACATTATGTTTCACTTGAGAGCTCCTTCAATTTCCTTCTACTGACACCATCCACTTTATATGTTGTAGCTCATCACAACAACATCTTATATATTGGCACCCGAGCTGCGTGTAGTACCACTATTCCACCTCTATGACTTTAGTACTTTGGGGATCACTTATCCTTCATCAGTGATAAAACATTTCCTTGATTGTCATTTATCACATTTACTACTATATGTGATATTGAGACATAGCCTTGATGTGCTTCTATCATCAGATGATCCACTATGGACTTATTAGTTTATCTTTGTACTTTCATACATATTGAATCTTCTCAAGAGACTAGGGGATGGTGAAACTATTAGTACTATCCTAAGAGAGACACCTTAGAGGAATCAAGAAGATTCTTTGATTAACTTATAAATTAGTTTGCAACACATAACAACGGCCATTCAAAAATATCTGCATCTAAAGAAATAAAGTATTTCATTATATTTAGCATTTGTTACATAACATAAATTGCAAACATATAAATAATAACTTTAAAATATTTATGATACATGCATGAAATAATGTTGGCTCCAAGAGATTTTGATAATTAATGAAATATCCAAGTACATTTTTACATTGATGAAGCATTAGCTCCAATAGTGGAACATGAAGCTATAACTTTCTTCTCCAATAGAATTATATTATCCATTATGCATAACTAGAGAGGCCAAGGCCAAATATCTAAAGGTCCAAGCCGTTTTCTTGAGTTATGAGAGGTAATTTATAAAAATTTACAATGACTCTTGATTTTCCTCATGACTCTTTGACTTCGATAGCCTATGGGATCCTATGTGACTCTTCCTATTCTGCATATATCTCTTTATATTCCACATGTGTCTCTTCACATTTCACATGTGTAAAGTTATGTCAAAATGGTGTCTATATAGGAGAAAAATTTGATAAGACAAAATATTCCTCATGAAGAAGGGAAAAAAAAAATCAGTGATTCAGTAGCTTGAGCATGGAGTTCATTTGTGATATAGGATTTTCAAGCTATGAACATTTTTGTGATACCTATAAATCGCATTGGCATATCTGCAACATATTGCATATTCACCTCCAAATTCCTAATAATATGGATCGATAGCTTGACTATATTTGATTCCACTGTTAGGATATCTCCATGTGAACTTTAGTTGGCTCAATTTCACAATGTATAATAGTATTACTCATTATCTCTAAGCCTTATTTATATGTCTCTTGCTTTAAGTTTTCAATAAACTCCCTTATCTCGTGCATGATTACATATTTTATTATTTTATCTCCATGTGAACCCACAAAAGGTAATTTGTGTTTTTGTGCAAGTGAATCTAAACCACCATGTAGTCAAACATAAGAAGAAATTGGTGTTGGTCTCTTGTTCACTAATGCAGGAATAGTTATTTGTATGAAGTTTTGATTCTGGTATATCGACCTCGACAACTATCCTATCCTTATTGACCAATTTTTAAGGAATATCATGATACTTCATGCCCTAATCCTATATGGGGTCTATAGATCTATTTTTCACATTACAGGTTTTGAGATCTCTTCAGATTTCATCTAAAATTGAACCAGTAGTATCACCATCTCATAAAACATAATCATCTCAGTGTAAAACTACCTCATCGTGTCTTCCATTTGTTTCAATTCTTCCATTATGGACACCTGCAACTCTATCGTGTTTATTAGAATACAATCGTTGATTATCTATGGTAATATGATAAACTTATTGTTTTGCGGAAACTAGCTCTTTGCAGAACTTGCAAGCTCACTCATAAGGCAGTTTTTGTTATATTGAGCTACTGTTGTAAATGCCACATTTTTTTCCATGAATACTTTAGGATTTTTCCTATTGTTAAATGTTTTGAAATTGTTTATTGATATTGAAATTGGATGGGTAGGATAATTATGAATGTAAAATTTCCATTCTTGTACAATCATCCTCATTTGGTCGAAGGTGAGGCTAGATGCATCCATGACCCTATCATTTGGTAGAGGATAAATTCCCATTTCAATAAATGGGAGATGGAGATCAGTGAGAGGAGGCTCTGGCTCAATCTCTATTTCATGTCCAATTGGCTCAATATCATCCTCCTCCAACTATGCTTATATTATTCCTCTGTTGTCTATCTGGATTCTTCCTCATCCATGTTCTTAATTTATATTTCTTGTGATAATTTTGGCAGTTCCTCTTTTTCGGTTCTTCTCCTCTCCTCCTCTTATTTATTCTTTAGCCAGTCATCTTTCTTCCACTCACTACAAGGAAAATACCTTCTAGCAGAGTTTTTTGTAGAAGCTCGTATAAAATTAGCCCAAAAATCCATTTGTAGCAGAGGTCACCAATTGACGTTGGTGGGAGGATGTTTTAGTAGATTACTTTTTAATGGTGCATATAAAACATACAAATGCATCCGTCCTTTACTATCCATTGAGCATTGATTCTGCATATAACATGGTGCACCATGGACAATTTATTTTTATAAAATAAAAAAACATGGTGTGATAATAACGCAACACATTGCGCATTCAATAATAGATATCACTAGTGCCCTTCATGTAATAAAACATCTTGGTGGCTACCACTAAGTAGCATTGTTATAGCTTTTAAATTTTATAAAAATGTGGTGCTATTTCCCAATGATGCACCAGTGTGGTAAAGGTACTAAAACGCCCCAAGGAGTCTTTGAAGGAGAACCACTAGATATCTTTTAACTATCGAAAATAGAGCGGTCTTATAGTCAAAAAAATCATTGGTGTGATACCTATATTAGAATTCCCTCGGGAATCTTAAAAAAATACTATGATAGATTTTTTAATTTAAAAAAAAAATGTGGTGCTATTAGATATAATCTGCATCGATATGTTTAGAGTAGCACACCAAAGGACGATTGAAAAAAAACACCCAGTCGTAAATTTAATTTTTACCATCTACAATGTTTGAGATATGTGAAGCATTTGTTCCACTCTTCCCTCATGCAATCTCCCTAACGATGGTTCTTCTCTTGCTCACCATCCTTATGTACCGTGCTAAATTCCCAAACACAAAATGTCTAGGTAAAGTATATGTTTCTCTATAATTTAAATTTTTAGATGATTATAATTGAAAATTAGGTTAAATTTTTTATTTAAAAAAAAAAACCTCGCTCTGTAGTGATCTAAATATATGTTGCTCGCACCAATAACAGTGCACCTTATAAATTTACAGGGTACACCACATTTTGGTGCATGAACATAATGCACCGTGATTGTTGCTGTTTTTTTTGTAAATGAAAAAAAACTGGGAAAGAGATAAATTATATTTTGGTGTGTTACTCTTTGTCCATTTATATTTACCAAATGCACCACAAAAAAAATATTTAAAGATATAGCTATATCTCAGTGTGTTCCAAAACTTGAAATTTTGTGTTGGTGCAAAAAGGCTATATGTGTGCATCAATGCATAAATATGACACACTAGTATGAAAATTTAAATTTTTGAACCAAAAATGTTTTGTTATACTTATGTGTGCACTTAGATAAATGCAATTATGTTTTTCAATGCACCAGAGTAGGTGCATGACTATGTTTTGAGCGCACCGATGATTTTTCTTTTTTTAATTGAAATTTATGTTTCCATATTTATAAATACATGTTTTATTTAATTCAAAATATATATTTTATGTGTGATGTTGATGTATTTTACATGTCAATCATGCAAAAAAGACTTCAACATAGGAAGAAAGAGAAGGAGTAGGATCAGTGGGCGAACCCATACAATATGGTACGACCATGGGAGGCAAGAGAGAGGGAGAGGGATTGATACCCTCGCCTTATTACTACAACGACCTGACCACTCTTAAAGAATGTGGGGCTTCTGAAGTAATATCAGGACGATAGATCCCTCAAGATGTGCTCTTTCGTATTGGCACATCTTATCCACCAATGGAGTGCCTAGAAGCAGTCTTTCCATGTCATTCTTGGGCTGTGGTATAGACCCAATAAGGAGGAAAATTAATTTATCACTCTCCTATCTAGGAGAGGGTAGGATTTGCACTAGTTACATAATGTCCCCCATGGTTTTGTTGCTTAGATTCAACTTTCATACACTCAAATATATATCGTGCCTCATACAATCCATCCAACATATTTTAAGGTTCGTGGTGGACAACTATAAATTTATTCTTTTGGTGCATAGGAGGTTAGGCTCCTCTTGTTATTAGTCACCACCATTTCACACTCTAGTAGTGATGGGAAGTGCATTATTTTCCCTCTTTTATATTATATTGATTCTTTGATATAGGTACCACATTGTATCAGTTGTGTTGCCATTTTTTTGAGGTATTTTTCCATGGATCTAGATAGATGTCATGCATTGAGACAGGGGAGGGAGACCTTCCCTTTTGATTTATATTTTTTTAATTTATTTTTTTCGAGGTTTCCAAATGCGAGGGCTAAATTTGAATGTTGCCCTCATAGGCTGGTCACTGAGGTCTGGATGCATATATGGCGGTAGACAATGCCCAAGAGGGGCCCTCGAGATCATTTGGCCAAGATTTCCTTCGAGGCAATGGCGCTACTAGAATGCGAGGATGTCATTTGTTTTTAGCGATGAATTTTCCGTAAGCATGGTTTGATTGGAGACAATGTCCCAAGATCCTCTTCATAGTGGTTGAGCCTTCACATGATAGAGGTAATATTAGTGATTTATTTAAATTAATATAGTTTCATTTTATTATTTTAATGAATTAGAATAAAATGTTGGACAGTTGGAATTGTTGGGATGGATAGTGGATGTGATTTTATTTTCATTGATGTCAATCGAGTAAAAAATGAGACTTGTGGTAGCGGGTGATTTATTAATGTGCTTGATGTATCAAGATCAGGGGGATTCATATGGCAAGTGCAGGCTTATGGTAAAGAATCACCATAGTAGTAGGCTTATTAGAGAATACAGTAAATGATGACTATGGTGATTCAGATTCAAGGTTCTCGCCACATAAAGAATTTTGGCAAGGAGTTTGGAGCCATTTTTCAGATTGCATATAGGCTCAAAGACTGCATCATACTATCTCGAGAGGAAATTTCTTTAAATAATATTTCCAATTGTATACATAAGTCTAGAAATGGCCATCATAATCAATAATTGTTGATAGATGATGTAAGGATATCGGAGTCCTTAGGAAGAGGCCATAAAAACCTCAGAATCTCAAAGAAGAGGAATAAATGGAAAATCACAGTAGGATATATATGAGGTCGGAGTAGAGGAATGATTAGAACCTCAAAGCAATGGACTTATCGGAAACTCGAAGCGAAGTATGTATCAAAACCTCATAGGAGAATATGTATGAGAACCTTGGAGTAGAGGACTTATCTGAACCTTGGAGCAAAGTATGTATCAAATCCTTGGAGTAGAGGACTTATCAAAATATTTGTAGCTTGAGGCTATCATAACTTCAGAACATCGTAAGGCCTTATAGGTCACAATTACTTGAAAGTGCCGAGGTTTGTAAAAAAAAAAGAAATAAAAAGGAACTGACTGAGGAACCAAGGATCAAGAAAAATATTTCTGTCTCCTTTATTAGACACATGGTAGTGGTCAATTGTTCCTGAGGAACTAAAGTGGAAAATGGCATCAACGTGATGTGGTTCTATGGTGGATACGTGGAAGCTTTATTTTTAATTTTCAGTGATCTAATAGGACAAATATGAGTGACATGTGTCACCACTAAGGAGGTGCCACATGGAGTAATGCTGACAAAATGATGTCATTTCCATGGTTACAACCTTTTAACTCCTGTGCAAGTTCGTTATGAAAAAGTTCTGATCCAATAAAGGAACTCCAATACGGATTGGCTCTTCGACGAGAAACCCAAAAGAACTAGGAGCGGGATTAGTCAAAAGGAGAATAAAGGCCCTAGACAGGATCCTGAACGCCTTAGTAGCTAAGTGTTATGCCTCTGATCATGGAACATAGTCCTATGAAGGAAATGCGATAAAGGGCTAAGAAGAGGGAGCCAAGAGCAATTGATACTTTGCTGTTTGATAAGGTTTGTTGAATGAAAGTTATGATATGTAAGAGAGCTCATATAACACTATAGTGGTACGTAAATACATTTCTCATAACTTTCAGTCTCATGATGAAAGAACATGCGAAAAGGGTTAAGCACCAAGGTGCTATAGGAATTGACATTATGATACATAGGAACTTCATTTTAATAGACGTTTACGATGAGTGGAGCTGCAATATAACATTACATAGACTAAAATAATGAATGGTTTGGGAGATAGATATTAAATGCAAGTTAGAGGAGTTGGTTCATTGAGTTAATGGAATCTACAGAGATCAATGTTTCAAGGAAAAAGGGACAATGATGCACAAATAAGAATAGCTAGACTTGTCCCAATGTTGAAAGAAATCCATCTTTTATTTATCTTGCATGCATTATAAACTTAATAATGAAAAAATAAGCCATGCTATGGTACATTCAAGATCTATGAGCCATCAATGGAGTATACATATGGACTAAGATTAAATTCTCAACATGGAGTATTACATTGTGAGCAGGTGTAGCACTCAAGAGCCCATCCTTTGTGATTAATACCATGGCAGAAGTCCAACATCAGACATAAGAGTAGCATGAGTCACATAGAGGTACACTTGGGTAGTGTGGAAGCAAGAAGCAGAGGAAAAATCATGTAAAGTGGTAAAGGATCAAAACCGGTGATTCCCATCAGGAAATGGGGGAAAGAGAGAATTGTTGGGAGCGTTGAAGTGTATAGAGGAGAGTGAGTGAAAGCAGAGCAATGAGCCCAAGTGCGGAACTAGAGAAAAGTGTAGTAGAGAGACTATGAAATCGAAGGCTTAGTAGAGAGGATAGAATGATACTATGTGAGGCCAAGAGAGAGCCCGTGGAATAGTGGAGGACTTTGAGACGAAGTTGATTCTGCAGAAAACCAGTTTGGTATATTTCTGTATTTATATGTGCCTCTATTTTTAGTTTGAAAATTGTATGAAAGGTAGAAGAGTAGCTATAGTAGGTAGTGGCATGCATTCAGAAGACATTGATGTAATATTCCTAAATTAGCATGCAGCTAATTGGAATATTAAAATCTAATTTTTCTTTCTTGTTTGATGAATAAGTGGGTAAGGAGACCCATAAATCTCTTTATTAGGAATAAAACCACCTCTAATGTGAAAGTGGATCATATTTTCAGCTTAATAAAGCACCCTAAGGTGTGAACAGGGGCTAGAGCATGTGGACTGGGTCAACTTTGACCAAACAAACAACGTTGTCATGGAGGAGTGGCATTCAAGGAGGGACAACATAGTTTTAGATGGAGACACATTGCATGGAGGTAGTGTCATTAATGGATGGGGCTTAGGGTTTGGAAGCTGGTTTCTTATAAAAGGAAGAGGATGGGAGCCATATTGGTTATGTTATGATATGTTATGTTTTGATTATATGGTCTATTTAGACATATAAGCTTTCTTTAGCTGTTTAGCTCAGATTGCAGTGTTGTTTAGCACCAATTGTTCCTAATTGGGAATTCCACCTCTATCCTTGAGAGGCCTCTTGGAAGATATTTTCACTACATTTCTACATTCAAGTTTTATACCAAGCTTCACTCTTGTGGTACAGTGCAATTTCTATTGAGAGATGTTCTGAGTTGCAGTGTGCAGCAGTGGAAGATCTTGTTGGGTGTTTTCTAAGCTAGTTTTGCATTGGAGGAAGGTTTCCTTCCATTGGGAAGCAAGTAAAGGAGCCCCTTGGGATTATTTGACATATTTGGCATTAGGCCAAGTGGATTTTATCCCCTACAGATAATTTCCAGTCCAAATCTATGTTACTTTGGTTATTTTTTGCAGAGGCAAGTTCAGTGCTCGATTTGGACTGTTTGCTTTCCATTGAAGGGGTCAGTTTTTCATTGAGAGAGACTTTGGAGGAGTTATTTCATATCTACATCAGATTCAGCCAACCCCTATGTGCTTCAGTTGCAGTGCATATTTAGCCCTAGGGATTTATATCCACTATTTATATTTTGTGTATTTCTTGAAACCCTTCCCGGGTTGTCCTGGAAAAGTGTATGGGAGCATAGATCTCCATTTTTGGCCTTGTATGAGCATGATATTTTTATATCCATTTATTTATATGTCCTAGCTGCATTATTAGTCATTAAAATTGCACTATGATTGCTTTAGTACTTTGTCTAGTAGTGTCTTACATGTTTGGGTGCATTTTGGCATTGGAGGCTTCTTTTGCCTATCTTGAGGGGCTTGATCCCCAAGGTCTTGTACTTATTTATTGTTGTTATACATAATACCATGGATCTATCATTTAGATCGCATGTAATGTGTTAATACTTGTTTCTATTTCCATTATTATGAGCTATATTCCTACTTTTTGCATTTTGGAATATTACGGTGGTATCAGAGCATAATATTGGCTCAGCCTGTGAAGAGATTACATCTATCTTATCATAAGAAGAAGAAGCTTCTCACAGAAAAGAGAAGACTAAGAGAATAGAAAAATGCGAGTCTCCATTATTTGTAGAAATGGAGGTAAAGAGGTTTTCATAACTTCTTCTTGAAACTACACATCAGCTTAAAAGAGAAATCAGGGGAATGAGGAGGGAAAGACATGAAGGTCCCTCAAGAATATTATCACATGAAGAATGCTCCAGTTATTCATATTATGGGTATTATCATTCAGCCACATGATCATATCTACAACGTGGTACCATGCCTACATTCCTGCCAAGAGAAGAAGAAGAAGGAAAAACACCAAAGAAGGAGACTCTTGGTGACTATCTCCAAGAATATGAATCTCAGTCTAGAAGAGTCAAGGAGCATCTAAGCTTCCAAGGGTTTTGTCAACTCAAAGAAGATAGAAGACTCAGTAAATACAATAGAAGAAGAGGGTGCATGCATCACACTTTGGGTAGATTCTTTCTACCTACTTTGATGGGTCACCCAAGAGCACAACCAAGGCTTTGGTAAAGGAGCTAGACACATATTTTTAGAGTAGTAGTGCTACATCTTGAAGGTAAGGCTTATGCCTGGTGGTTATTTCAATATTCTTCATTGAATAATTCAAATATATCTACTTATGCAAATTTCATTAGGAGGTTAGTGAAAATATTTCATTTGAAACAATCTGAAACTTCCTTGGGAGAACAAACCAAACCCAATAAATCAAAACCTTTGCATGAGTTAGAAGTATCCATGAAACCAACTCCATTTCATAACATTGTTGAGGGGGTTAAATATCTGAAACATATGTTTCCAAGGGAAAAGGCCCCACTTCAGCACGAACTTTCTTCTCAAGAATAATACATGAGGATTTCTCTTTCAAGAGGAGATCAAGTTAAAGGATCTCTTAATGATGAGGTATTCTCCATTGATGAGGAGAAGGAAGAGGAAGTGTTATAAAGATCCTCCAACGTTGTGACAACGAGAGGAAATATACTTCTATTTAGAGATGGAGATGAATTAGTTGCTTCAACTAGAGAATCTCTTGTATCTTTGCAAGAAGTTCCAAAGGATCATACATATAAACATCATGAACAACATGCGTATATATTTTTAGGCAATGAGACAAAACAATGGAGGAAGTGTGTTCCAACATTGAATGTAATCTTTGGAGCACACACTATGATAGATAATTCCTTTTTGATCAAGAGTCTTGACACAAATGAGATGTTTGGTGTACATGGGTTGATTACATCTGATGAAGATGCCTTAGACTGTGAGATATTGTAGAAGGTAGGAGAATATGAGAGGGAGTTCTAGCACCAAATGATTGAGAGCATATACACCTATCCTTTTCAGGAGGTTTATGCACAGAAGAAGGATGATGATTTTTTCAGTGACGGCATCGAAAAATTAGTCCACTTACATATACAGCCTGCTCTAGGACTTGATGTTTCATTACATGGAGGCATTCCACTAGGGAGACCCCATGATTGGAAGAGGATCAAAGAGTTTCCTCAACATGTTGTACCAACCATAGATCCAAGAGGAGTGGTAACAATGGTAGGTCATTATAAAGCACTGGGAGTCTTGGGTAGACTCGAGGAGGAGGGGGACATTATACCAACATCATCATTATCCACTCTCATTTCAGATATTGCTCTAAGAAAGGAGCAACAAGGGCAAGATTGCAGCATTCCGGTGTATGAATTTGGAATAGGATATGTCAAATAAGAGAGCAACAACATGACATAAGCTTCACATGATAGATCAACAATGATGTCATTATTGAGTGGTGACCCTTATTTGAGATCCCAAATATTAGTGGAATACTCTAAGGATCTATTTTCATGTAGAGTGCTTGATGATCAAATATCTGATGGGAGATATGTAGTGGTAGATGGGGTCATCCATTTTTAGAGTAGAGTCTTCTAGAATAGAGCCTCTAAGCTCAAGAAGAAGCTAAAAGATGTAGCGTATGAAGGGTTTCTCTCCAAACCCATAGTTTTTATAAGATCATACCATACTATCCCGGGAGCACTCATTTGGGAAGGCTTCAAAGAGGAGATGCACCATCATATGAGGAGATGCATGGATTATTTGGAGGATGAGCAGAAACATGACTCTTTGGTAGAGTTATCAGAGACACTTCCTTTGTCATTGGGAGTGAGAGGAGGCCCATCTATGAGACACCTTACTGGCTTGAACCAAGTACATGGTAAATATTGTATTTCTATACATCAAGATTCATTTACTATGTATTTTTAATTCCTTAATATGCATGTACAGGGAATTGCTCCAAGAGGGGGCACTTTTCCTTCTAGACTTCATGATCTACTTGAGGCCATAAGCAGCATTGATGATGGCCACTCCCTAGGAGATCTTGAGGAGATGATATCTTATGCAGGGTATGCTCAAATTGCACCATACACCCTACACCTTCTCCAATCTTGTGAGGAGATTGGGGCAGCAAACAAGTGGTTGTGAAACCACTCATCATGCCATATTATGTTGTAGTTAGGAGTAAAATTGTGTTGGTCGCACTTGTGCGACCATTTTCCTTCTCCATTACTACACATGGAAGCTAGTATGACTTTGATTGTGATCCCTTATGTTGATGATGTTATTATTGTTGTTGGGGACATGATTGGAGGAATGACACATTGTTTGGATGTGTCCATTGGGAATGAAACTTCCTGCACTTATTCATGCTTCAAGGGGAGGATAGGACATTATATGGCTTCTATATTACATCAATTTTTTCTTCATATAGGGGGGCATATAATTTACTTATGTATTTGGGAGGAGCCTCTCACGTGGGAGAATTTTCTCTATGAGTTACCATTCTGGAGTGTGATTCATTTTATATGGATGATAGCTTGGAGGATAGAGCTTCACATGGGGATGAAGGTTCCCTCTATTTTGCAGATCTATCATTGTAGTTTCTTAAGGAAAAGAAACATTTGGGAGTGGAGGATTTTAATATTCCTAAATAAGTATGCAGCTAATTGCAATATTAAAATCTAATTTTTCTTTCTTATTTGATGAATAAGTTGGTAGGGAGACCCATAAATCTCTTTATTAGGAATAAAACCACTTCTCATGTGAAAGTGGATCAGATTTTCAGCTTAATAAAGTATCCTAAGGTGTGAACAGGGGCTAGAACACGTGGACTGGGTCAACTTTTAGAAAATCAATAGCGTTGTCATGGATGAGTGACATTCAATGAGGGACAATGCAGTTTTAGATGAAGACACATTGCATGGAAATAGTGTCATTAATGGATGGGGATTAGGGTTTGGAAGTTCATTTCTTATAAAAGGAAGAGGATGACAGCCATATTGGTTATGTTATGATATTTTATGTTTTGATTATATGGTCTGTTTAGACATATAAGTTTTCTTCATTTGTTTAGCTAAGATTTCAGTGTTGTTTAGCACTAGGTGCTCCTAATCGAGAATCCCACCTCTATCCTTGAGAGGCCTCTTGGAAGAGATTTGCACTACATTTCCACATTTAGGTTTCATACCAAGCTTCAACCTTGTCGTACAATGCAGTTTCTATTGAGATATGTGTTGAGTTGCAGGGTTGCAGTATTGGAAGATCACGTTGGGTGTTTTCTGAGCTAGTTTTGCAGTGGAGGAAGGTTTCCTTCCATTGGGAAGCCATTAAAGGAGCCCCTTGGGCTTATTTGACATCTTTGGCATTAGGCCAAGTTGATTTTATCCCCTACAATGTAGTTCCAGTCGTGATCTGTGTTATTTTGGTGAGTTGTTGCAGGGGAAAGTTTAGTGGTCCATTTGGCGTGTTTGCTTTCCATTGAAGGGATCAACACTTGATTGAGAGATAATTTTGGAGGAGTTCTTTCAGATCTACATTAGATTCAACCACCTTCTTTTATGTTCTTTATTTGCAGTGCATCTTCAGCCCTATGACTTTAGATCCACTATTTATATTTTGTGTATTTCTGGAAACCCTTCCTGGGTTGTCTTGGAAAAGTGTATGGGTGCATAGATCTCCATTTTTGGCCTTGTATGAGCATGATGTTTTCAGATCCATTTATTGATATTTCCCAGCTATATTATTATTCATATAAAATACGTTGTTCTTGCTTCATTACTTTGTGTAGCAGTGTATTACATGTTTTGGGTGCATTTTAGGATTGGAGGCTTCATTTTCCTATCTTGAGGGGCTTGATCCCCAAGATATTGTACTTATTTATTGTTTTTATACATAATACCATGGATATATCATTTGTCTCACATGTAATGTGTTAATACTTGCTGCTATTTCCATTATTATGAGCTATATTCCTGTTTTTCCCATTTGGGAATATTACAATTGGTGCCTCTTGGAAAGTAGGCGCTTGATATATTAAGGGTTTTGGTGCCTCTTTTTAGTGTTTTTTAACAACTAAATTATTTTAATTGAGTAGGTGCTTAATCTACATCATAAAAAATAGATAGATTGGTTTTTTTCTACCTTTGGGTTTCCACTTAAATTTCTGCGTAATTGTATTATGTATAAATGCTCTCATAAGTAACATACATTAGAGGAACGAAATAGACATATTCATAATTTTTTTTTAAGAACCTCAATATTACTCATTCACCCCCTCTTAGTAGGTCCTTACTTCACAATTAGTATTAGAGCCATGTTCCCCTAGGAAAATTTTAACCAGTACAAGGTAGATGCATAAGGAATTATTTCTAGGCAAGCATTGGGGGAATTTTAGGGTCTAAAATGGGCCTCCTAAGGAAATTATAAAATAATAGTGGAAATAATAAAATAATATTTGATTACATCATCAAATTTTACAGGAGAAAAACAAAAAACTACCTTTTCATCTCGTATTTTCAACTTATCTCCTTATAGGTTTACTAAAACTTTTAGTGGGAAAACTCATTGAATGCAAAATTTGATTTCTCATGCAAGGAGTACCCATCTTGCATAGTTTTGATCGATCCTACTATAGAAAAAGTGAGAAATACATGAAAAAATGTGATCACATTTTTTCATGTATTTGTCATTTTTCGTGTAGAAGAATCCATTGAAAGTATGAAACATGGGTACTCCTTGGATGCGGAATTAAATTTTTCATCAAAAAAAATACTCTTGCTCAAAATTAGAGTAAAATTTTAGGGATATAAGTTTAAAATACAAGTTGAAAAAGTATTTTTATTATTTTATTATTTTTTAATCTTTTTACTTTTTAACCCCAAAAATGGTGAATCATCCCCCATGGTTTACATCATCACCTTGAATCCTATTGGTTCTTATAAAGCTTATTTTGGATGTAAATTTTTCTTTGGACACACATTTTAGACCTAAAAATTTCTCTAATGAGAGTAAAGATGCTTACTCAAGCAAAAATACAAATCTTTGATGGGAAAAACTATGTATTTTAGAAAGTAAGGATGGAAGCATATCTTATATCCTTGGGAGTATATGGGTGGACCTATGTATTAGTAGATTATGCTGTCCCTAATATTCCTCCCATTGATGCAAATGGAAAGAAATTTTATGGAAATAATGAGAAAGCCAAGAGTGTCATCCTATTTGGGCTGAGTCAATCTGAACTTGTAAAAGTTATGTACTGCATGTTTGCCAAGAATGTTTGGGTAAAGCTAAATCAAAGTTATGAAGGAGATGAAAATGTCAACAAAGACAAACTTAAAACCTTCAGGATGAGGTTTTAAAGCTTAAATATGAATGAAGAGGAAATTATAGTAGACTACATCCTCAAACTTGATGAAATAACCAATATAATTAGAGTACTTGGTGAAGAAGTCAAAGAAGATATAATTATTCTGAAGGTCTTAATATCTTTTATGAACCTCCAAATTTAACATAAATTAAGGCCCATATGATTATCCTTCAACACATTATTTCTCTTTTTTTTCATTAGATGACATTTTTTTAACTGTAATATGTTGATTATGAAGGTTTACAGATAATTTCATATTTGTGCATAATATTATTTATTTTTGTAGAATATTGTGAGAATATTGCGGAGATTATGAAGATTTGGAGAAGGAGAAAATTTATGGACTTTCTCCCTACTACTTGAGGATCAATATTCGAAAATAAATGAATAATATCATGAAATAATTGAGAAATTCTGGAGAGATTCTGGAACTCTGATGATTGAGAAAATCTAGGAATGTGTTCCCTGTCATTTATTGCGTACTCGTAGTGTTGGGAACCAGATCTGCTATTTCAGGGATTTTGGAGGGGGAAATATTCCCCATTTTAAGGAGAATTATTCCTAATCATTTTTCATAAGTAACAATTCGAATTGGCCTCTAGTGGCATGAATTATTTAGTCTAATTGTGGAGAAAACTTGTTGTTTAGCAATTCGACTTTATTTTCTTGCAAGGATGTACTTGGACTAATTCAATAATGAATATTGATGCCATTTTTAACTACTAAGGATTGTTTTCTTCAATAGGAATCTGATTCCTCCTTCGTCTTGCCCATCCTAGGAGCCTCAGCCCATCCTAGGAGCCTTAGAGCCCTCTTTCATAATTTATTTATGTTCTTTTCACTTCTTATTCACATGCATCTCTTATTTATGTTTTGCATATTTCTGTATTTAGTATTGTTACTTTTCTTTCCATAGGATTGAGCTAAATGATTGGATTGAGTTCTTTTTCAGGTATTTTTCATATTAGAGAGCATCGTTCATCCTTATAATAACATTTTAAGGTCATATTAATCATTAAGCTACTTGGATTTGGTTACTAGTTCACGACTATAAGATTTCTAGAAATGAGTTGTAGCGAAATAGTAGTAAGTTTTTGCTATTTTTTAGAAAGAAATAATGAAATAATTTTGATATTATCTCACTTTTATTAGGTCACAATAATTCTAAATTTAATAAAAAAATCACCACATTTAATTTTCACTTCATTAGGTTAGGCCTTTGATAGATTAACTAGCTGACAAGATCTTGAATATCTAGATTTTAAAGTAGTAATTTTCTGTTATTTTTTAGCACGTGTGAATAGGGGTATTTTGGAGTGAGTCCAATTGGAATGGAAACCTAAGACATCCTACTTACTAAGGAAAATTTCCCCATACCATTTTCATGTTATTTACTTGGTCATTCGGTGAGTTATCTCCAAAAGAGAACATCCTGTAGCAAAAACAGAGTTTCCTATAACACTCGTGTAGCATGTGAAAACTTGACCAGATTTGATTCAAAAAGGTTGGTTTTTTTCTCTTATGCTTGAATAATGACCCTTAGTATCTAACTACATGATTGAGTAATAGTAAACACCACTTAGTACATGCGTTTTCGCAAATTAGATCAGGCATTTCTACTTGAATTCATGCTCTTAGTATTTCAATTACAAATTGTTGTTCTTTCCTACGATTAATTTCTTTTCAAAGCAAAAATTCCATTTCTGTAGTGATTTTATTCTTTTATTTCATGACATTCATTCCATTACATCATATCAACAAAATAAGAACACATTCTATGTGGCACGTACAGTGTTGATACCTCTTAAGTTTGTATGAAACTCGGGTTGATGATTAAAGTTGGTAGCCTCGGTAGTTGCAGCATTCTTGATGCAATATTGAGGCTCATCAGTTTTTTGCATCGTTTTCGAGGATGTGTCAAAGTATGTATTGTTTTATTCCCTATTTGATTCATGTCTTTTCTTTTTGCAAAAACAAAATTTTTTCATTAGGAATATTTCATTTCAAAACATAAAATTTCATCGCATTATCATTCTTATTCAAAAACATATTTAAAAATACTTCTTCAACACCAACCCCCCCATTTTATCATGTGGTGTAGTAAGAACCACATCACCATGCACTTTTGCAGGTAGAAGAAGAAGAGGTGCCAGAAAAGGTAGAAGAAATGGATGTTGATGATGACAATGAAGAAGATCATCTTCGATTTCCCATTCAAGATACCGACGTCAATATGCATATGAAGAGAATCCATCCATATTTCCTTCCTAACATCCATGGTATTAGGTCATAGGATTGAGAAACCTTTCTCTTTGAATTTGAAATACTTTGTAGATCTTATGGCTACTTATCACTCACTAAAAAATTGATATTTTTTCCTACAACATTGAAGGATATAGATCTTAAATGGTTCATGAGTCTAGGAACTAATTCAATAATATCATGGAATGATATGAAAAAGATATTTCTAGAAAAATATAAAAATCATGATCTTAAAGAATCAATTTTTAGAATGAATCGAGAAGAAGATGAGAGCCTTGAGGATCTAATAAAGAGGTTCATGTATAATTTTACCTGAGAAAAATAACATCATTTAGGATTTTACACACTGAAACCTCTCTTAGAAAAATTAGGGATGGGTGGATTGATCTCCTTGATCTCATGATTAAAGGAGATGTATACCAATTATCATTTGAAGAAATTTGTGAAACATTCAAGAGCATATGAAGAGGAAGGTCAAGAGAAATTAAATCAACATCAACATTGGTAAGTCAAGATGAACTTGGAAATTTTCTTGATAGATTTAAAACATAAATTCTTAGTAATATATGTGAACAAGTAGAAATGTTAAGAGTGAAAAATTAAAAAAAAAAAGAAAAAAGAAAATGTTGATATTTTTGGTATCCATGCAGAATCATATGCTACTAAATATTATCCATAGTTACCAAGATTTAAGGAAGTTTACCAAGAAGACAATGGATCAAGTCAGTCACCACATAAGATATGTTATGTAATCCCAAGAATACCATGGTAGCCTATTCAACTTGATATGATGAAAGGATGTACTTCACAATTTCAAACTTATTCACATCCATATAAAAATAATTGGAACACACTCCCTCCTTGGGAACCTTGGCCATCCCAACCCCAAAACCAATCATTGCAACAAGGTTTGCAAGAAACTTATCAGAGAAATCCACAATACCCTAAGTACATTCCTCAATATCCTCCATACCCTACTCCATGCTATCCCTACCATCCAGCTCCACCACAACCACATCCATCTCATAGATCCACTCCCACTAAACTACCTTTATCAGGATTTTGAAACCCACACAATGAAATATCTCAGCCCACTTACAATGCTGAGGTACAATACTGCCAAACATGTCCTCTTGATCTATGTTAGGTCCCTATATTACTAGTATAGTCTCTTATTGTTGTTAGTGTAACCCCCTTATTGTTATTATTGTACCCTTGTAACCCCCATTTTATTATTATTGTGCCCTTCAATTATTATTGTTAGGTCGGCTAGGATTACATTGTGGCCCACTAGGATTACATTATGGCCCCATGGACTCCTATATATAGAAAGGAGGTTTTGTAAATTGTATCATCCAAGAATTGTTCATTTATGTAATGTATTGGAGGTTTCCCCCTCGAAGTGGCTCATTTCTAAGGTGTTGATATCTCTTTTCTTCTCTTTTTGGAGCCGGTTACACAACATTTGGTATCAGAGCTTTGGATTCTAGGTTTCGCTGCTCCAAAATGGTGTCATCGCGAATTTCCACGGAAGGCTCAGTGACCTTTTGTACGGTTTCCGTGTTTAAAATTTTAGGGTGGGGCCTAAGCCGAAATCGCAGAGGAAGATTTAAAATTCTGGATCTGTCCGCAACATTGGGAGATATCATCTGTGGAAGTTAGGTCTTTTTTCAGGCTCTTAAACAGGTCATCGTGGAATTTTCGCTATAAAGTTTTCTCTACAAAGTTTCAAAATCTCAAATTCATATGGTACTAAGCTAAAATCCTGAGGAAGTTCATCAAAACATTTTAGAGCTTGGTTCATAACATTTTTGGAAATATGATCTGTGTAAGGTAGTGCTTTCTCAGGCTCCTGAATTTCATCTCAAAGAGGTGATCGTGGGAAAAGTTCAATAAATCTCTCTCTGGGGATTGGATTGGAGTGCCGTAAAAATTGGTCATAGGTACACGGACTGTAGTTTCTTTGATATCAATTTCAGAGACAAAGGACAAAACAGTGAGACGTGGAAAGTCGTACAATTTCGCTCTATTGAACCAGTCCAGAATTAGGTCATTGTGGGAGATTGGACACAACTTTGCCTTGGAGAATCCAAATCAGGCAAGAACTGTGGAATTTGAAAGAAGCTTCAGAGGGCTACTACAGGGCTGAATTTCAGATATCAAAGTTTTACAATTACAGAGATAATTCAATTTCAATATCGAGCTCCTCAAAGCAAGTAAAAGTTGTGTATTTTTTTCCGAATTGCATAAGTCTTGTTTGAAGAATCAAGTTTAATTGATTCCAAGGGCATATTGTAGAATAGATATCAATATTGGATTCTAAAATGGCCCCTAAAAATAATTCAACACCCATTAATCCTTCAGAAGGCTCTACTATGACTCATGAAGATGAAGAATTGCAACATGATCTATCAAAATTACAAGAGCAAGTGCAACAGATTTCACTCTCGCAAAGAGAAACAAAAAATTAAATGGAAGTTTTGAAGAAAGGCATGGAAGTGAAGATGGACGGTTTGAAGAAAGGCATGGAAGATAAGATGGATGGCGTGGAAGCTAAGATGGATGGAATGGAAGCTAAGATGGATGGCATGGAAGTGGGCATGGAAGCTAAGATGGATGACATGAAAGACAACATGGAAAATATGAAGAATGATCTAAATGCATACATGGAAGGCTTGAAGACAAGCTTAAAACAAGAAATGATTCCTAATGGCAGAAATATAGTAGAAGAACCTCATGACGAGAACAAAATAAATGTTAATCGTGATTTTATAAACTCTAATGTTGGTGGGAAGAACCACCATATTCCAAAAATGGATATGAGGAAGTTTGATGGAAAGGATCATGTAACATGGATACTACAGATGGAGCAATATTTTGATCTCCATAACGTGAGAAACACACAAAAGGTACGCATTGCAACTTTACATTTAGAGAAAAATACATTTTTATGGTATAGATGGTTTTGCTCCCGTAAAAAAATTGTCACTTGGTCAATTTTTACGGAGGAAATGATAGCACATTATGAGGATACAAAGAGCAACACCTTATTTATCCAATTGATAAATCTCAAACAAAAGGGTATAGTGGGGCAGCACATTGAGGACTTCCAAAAATTGAATATAAGGGTAACTGATATCCTAGAGGAACACATGATTGATCTCTTCATAGGCACTTTAAAGGATAACATCCAACATGAAGTTCGCGTTTTGGAACCTGATTCATTGGAGAAGGCATTCAGTTTGGCAAGAAAAGTTGAATGTAAAATTATGGCGACAAGGAAGCCTACCACTCAATTCTATAAAGAAGGAAGTGTTGCTACGCCTAGATTTCCGCAACCTACAAGGTTGACACCACAACAATTGGAAGAAAAAAGAGCAAAAGGGCTTTGCTACAGTTGTGATAGCAAATACACTAAAGGTCATAAGTGTGCTCAGAAGAAATTATTTTACATAGATTGTGAAGAGGAAGAAGAAAATGAACAAGAAGAGGATATACACCAGGAACCAACCCTAGAAGAGGAAGAAATGAATCCGACCATATCATGTAATGCACTGGCAGGAATTACCACTCCTCAAACTCTCAAGATACAAGAATAAATCAAGAAGAAAAAGGTAATAGTGTTGATTTATTTAGGTAGCACCCATAATTTTATTCATTGTAAGGTAGCCAAGGAATTAAATTGTTTCCTATACCCAGCACCAGAATGTCAAGTGATGGTTGCAAATGGAGGAACTATAAATTTTTCTGGAAAATGCCATAATATCAAGCTAACCATGGGGGAATATGTATTGACTAGTCCAATGCTTTCCATTCCTATGGGAGGTGCCGATGTTGTACTAGGAGTACAATGGTTACAATCTTTGGGGACGGTAGCTTTTAATTTTCAAGAACTTTTCTTGAAATTTTTTTCAGAAGGAAAGGAAGTCGAATTACGGGGTATTGCGGGGAAGCCAGGAAGGATAATAAGCACTAATGTCATGACAAAGCTTCTAAAGAAAGAACAGCGAGGCGTAATTGCACAATTATGCTCACTAGAAGTTCCAACATCAAAATCATCTATTTCTGCAGATCTCCAACAAGTCTTAGACAATCATTCCAAGGTGTTTGAAACTCCCAAAGGACTCCCACCTATTCGTGATCATGATCATGCTATTCATTTGATTCCAGGAAGTGTTCCTCCAAACATCCGGCCTTATAGATATCCTTACTTCCAAAATAGCGAAATTGAACGCATGATTGCAGAAATGTTAGAGGCAGGTATAATTCAACATAGTCAAAGTTCTTTCTCTGCTCCTGTAGTATTGGTACACAAGAAGGATGGATCATGGCGAATGTGTCCGGATTATAGGGAGCTCAATAAGCTCACCATTAAAGACAAATTTCCCATTCCTATGATTGATGAATTATTGGATGAATTACATTGAGCAATTTATTTTACCAAGTTGGATCTTCGTTCAGGATATCATCAAATTAGAATGAAGACTGAAGATATTCCAAAAACAACATTTCGAACTCATGAGGGTCATTATGAATTTTTGGTCATGCCTTTTGGCCTTACCAATGCACCTTCTACATTTCAAGGGTCGATGAATTCCATTTTCAAACCCTTCCTTAGAAAATTTGTGCTAGTATTTTTTGATGATATACTAATCTACAACATGTCTTGGAAGGATCATGTTCAACATGTTGACACGGTGCTCAAACTATTGTAGGAGAAACAATTATATGCAAAAACATCCAAATGTTTCTTTGGAGTACAAGAGGTGGAATATCTGGGTCATATTGTATCTCACGAGGGTGTTAAAGTAGACCCCAACAAAATTAAAGCCATTAAGGAATGGAAAGTCCCCACAACCATAAAGCAGTTGTGAGGATTTCTCGGGTTAACAGGGTATTATCGCAAGTTTGTTAAGAATTATGGGAGAATAGCAGCACCTCTAACAACATTATTGAAGAAAGATGCATTTTCATGGACTCCTTAAGCAACTAAGGCCTTTGAACGTCTTAAAGAGGCAATGTGCCTAGCACCGGTCTTAGCTACACCAGACTTCACAAAAACCTTTATTGTGGAATGTGATGCCTCAGGAAATGGAATTGGTGCAGTTTTAATGCAGGAAGGAAGACCCATCGCTTTTGAAAGTCGTCCAATCAAAGGAAAGTATTTACAGAAACCTATTTATGAGAAGGAAATGTTAGCAATACTACATGCACTAAAGAAATGGCGAACTTACCTAATGGGAAGACACTTCAAGGTAAAAACTAATCATGATAGTCTTAAACATTTTTTGGATCAAAGACTATCATCAGAAGAGCAGCAAAAATGGGTCACAAAGATGTTGGGTTATGACTTTGAAATAATCTACAAATAAGGAAAGCTTAATCTTGTTGCAGATGCACTCTCAAGAAATAATGAAGAGGTGGAAGCATTACTTTGTGCCATTTCTATTATCCAACCAGATTGGATAACCGAAGCAAGAGATGAATGGAAGAAGGACAAAGATGTATGGACACTCATTCAAAAGTTGCAGCAAGATCCTAGTACATCTGATACATTTAGTTGGAAAAATGATTCCTTATGGTACAAAGATCGCTTATATCTTTGTAGGAATTCCCAACTAAAACAAAAGATTCTTTTGGAACTGCACACTTCTCCTTTAGGAGGACACTCGGGATTTTTAAAAACTTACCACAGGGTGAAGAAAGAATTTTTTTGGGATGGCCTTAAATCTGATATTCGAAAGTTTGTGGCGGAATGTTTGGTTTGCCAGCAGAATAAAGTGGAAACAATTAAGACCCCAGACTTCTACAACCTTTATCCATTCCAAGTCAACGTTGGGAGGAGATTTCAATGGATTTTATCACAGGTTTACCTAAGTCCGAAGGAAAGAGTGTCATCATGGTGGTAGTTGATAGACTTCCCAAGTATGCACACTTTTGTGCATTATCTCATCCATTTAAAGCAAGTACAGTTGCTACTACATTTATGGACAGAATTCAAAAGCTACATGGAAGCCCAAGGGTTATTGTGAGCGACAGAGATCCCATTTTTACTGGAAATTTTTGGACGGAGTTATTTTCTTGTTTGGGTACTCAATTAGCTCATAGCTAATCTTATCATCCTCAATCTGATGGTCAAACTGAGATAGTAAATAAATGTTTGGAAGGATATCTTCGTTGTTTTGTATCTGATAAACAAACACAATGCGTCAAGTGGTTACCTCTCGCTGAATGGTGGTATAACACTTCCTTCCATACTGCAGCAAAAATGACCCCATTTATGGCACTTTATGGATATCATCCACCATCCATCACATCATATTTAAGGGAAAATTCAAAGGTTCAAGCAGTGGAAGATCACATCGAGCATCAGCAAGAAATTCTCCAACTCTTAAAGGATAACCTGAATTTGGCACAAAATCGAATGAAACAACAGGCAGATCAACATCGTAGCGAGAGAAGTTTTGATGTAGGAGATTGGGTATTTTTACGGCTACAACCATACAAACAAATGTCCCTCAAGCAAGCAAAGAAGGATAATAAATTATCGCCAAAGTACTATGGTCCTTACAAGGTGTCGCAAAAGATTGGTACTATGGCATACAAATTGGAGCTTCCTGCTTCTTCGCGAGTACATCCATTTTTCCATGTTTCATGCTTAAAGAAGGTTATAGGTGAAAATCTTCCAGTTCAAACAATATTGCCAGAACTTGATGAGGAAGGAAAAAACATATTGGATCCTGAAGCGGTCATGGAAACAAGAACTCGACAACTACAGAATCGATCAATTTCAGAGTATCTCATCAAGTGGAAGAACTTACCCACTGAAGATTCTACATGGGAGGATGAGAATTTTATACAGAAGCACCCGTAGCTACTCAAGCGTTGAGGACAACACTTTTTTGAAGGAGAGGGGCATGTTAGGTCCCTATATTACTAGTATAGTCCCTTATTGTTGTTAGTGTAACCCCCTTATTGTTATTATTGTACCCTTGGAACCCCCATTTTGTTATTATTGTGCCCTTAAATTATTATTGTTAGGTCAGCTAGGATTACATTGTGGCCCACTAGGATTACATTATGGCCCCATGGACTCCTATATATAGAAAGGAGGTTTTGTAAATTGGATCATCCAAGAATTGTTCATTGATGTAATGTATTGGAGGTTGCCCCCTCGAAGTGGATCATTTCTAAGGCGTTTATATATCTTTTCTTCTCTTTTTGGAGCTGGTTACACAACAATCTACATGGTATTCATCTTAGTTCAAGAAATGTTTTTCAAAATAGATCTTCTTATTGAAGGACAACATCTAGAAAAAGAAGATTCAAGTGAGGATATCAAAGAATCAAGGGCTACACTTGATGACGAGTAGACATAAAAATCATAGATTGAGAAAGTTACATTACAGTCACCATTATATCCTCCATGTGTTCAAGGCCATAATCAGAAAAAAAAGGAATATTTGAATTTCATGGTATAAGAAAACATGAATAATGATCCCAATGAGCAAGCAAACAAAGGGCATCAAAAATATATTGAAATATGGTTCCATACAATCATCAAGTTGCAACAACACACTCTTCTTCAATAGTATGTGACACAATCTTAGTCAAATTATTTCATCTCTCATATTCAGGTACATGTCAAAGAATGTATTTAAAGTGTACACATGATTTTATCTGTCATATTTATGTGCACATGGCTCCATTGAAAGTATTCCTATACTTGAAAGACATGTTGTTTTTTAAGTAGAGTACGATAGAAAAAATTAAAAAAATGGAAAAGAGAGAAAAAAAGGAAAAATAATAAAATATCAAGTGAAAACCCCTTTTGAGGCACCTAATATTGGCTCACTTATTGAAAACCTCCATTAGGCAAAGCATGGGTTGGAAAAATATAAAATAAGAGAAAAAAATATCCTAGGTGAAAACCTCCTTTGAGGTTCCTAAGCAAACCTACTAGTTGAAAACCTCGTTGAGGGAGCTAGCAGGTCTAAAGTAAAAAGAAAAAAAAGAAAAATAAAAGAATTTTTTTTCTCCATGTATCTCTCTCTAATGGATGCAGGTTCTCTCCAACCTTTGCAAGTGACAAAAAATCAAGTTACCACCAAAATATAAATTTAGTCAAAACCCTAGTCAGAGGAAGCCAAACATGGACTTCCTCCTCCTTTTCTCATATGCTCCAAAAGGACCGATGTCATGTGAATACATAACCCTCATCCATTTCCAATATCCACCCATCATTTACAATATTTTCTCATTCATTTTCCTCGCTTTCCTATAATGCTATAGGAAACCCTGTTTTTTCTACAGGATCTTCTACTTTTGAGCAAAAAAATTATTTTTATTATATCTCAAAAAATTTGCATCCATTTACCAAGTTGTTTCATGGGGAGATGAATATATATGATGGTAACATGCAAAATTCATTTCCGCAATTTATAGTGCCCATTTTGTGAGAAATCAACCTCCATCACCCACATCCATTTTTTATTTTTATCGATATTCCTACATCCAATAGCAGAGATTTTTTAGGGGGAGGTGCATAATGATGATGGTAAGATGCACAACACATTGTAGGTCAATCGAGTCAACTAGTTGAGAGTTATGGCTAAAAAAAGTCTGCTACAAGGGGTTGTCCTGAACTGCTACTGGGTTCTTGTAGTGCTACAGGAAACCTTGCAACTGCTACAGGAAACTTATCTTCAAGAAAAATATCTCTCTCAAGGGCTTCTACACTTCAAAAATAGCATGCTAATTGAGTTTTTTCCTATACCTACCACTCATAACCCACACTTCACTTCGTGCAGCAGGGTTCACTCTCTAAACCCTATGTTTTGCCACTAGCAGCTAGATCACCCATACCTTGACATGCAACCTCTTCCCTTGCCTCTCCATCACTCCACTCACTCCATAACTCCATCCATAATCTAGAAGTACTATTTCCCTTAATCTCTAAGCAATATGGACCCCCCTAGGAAGCAAAGAAGAGACTACTATAGGAATTTGAAAATTTCCTTGTAGAAAACATGTACATGGCATATCAAGATCAAAATATGAGGATAAGTTGATGGAAATGGATTCAAAGGACCACCAGCAGACTCCAAGAAGATGAACACACCAGCAAAGGAACCCAAGGACCTCCATGCAACACCTACAACAAGAAAAACACAAATAAAAATTTTAAGTAACTCACTAAAAAACAAGCTTCTTAGTCAGAAAATAGATGAAAAAACACAACAAGAGAAAGATAGCCATGGCTATCACGAAACTCCACCTCCAACATGCAAACATCTCCAGCAAAAAAACATCACAGGTAGGTAAAAGTATGAAATATTATTTACCTTTTCTCGTGAGCGTGTTACGGTTATAAATTTGTTGTTAAATGCATTAGAGATGAGGTTTTGTAAGCTAAGGACAGGTTAGTGGTATCGGCCACCCTCACCCAATTAAGTGCAACTAACTCCCTCACTCACGCAAGGTGGAAAATAAAAATGAAGGAAAGTGATAATTATGAGAAAATTGTACCATATCACCAATCACACCAAACCCACTAATAGAGAAGGAAATAAAATAAAATAAAAAAACAAAGATCAGGCTCAGATGTATCGAAGCTCATTCCCAAAATAGTTAGAGAGGCTCATTAAGCCATCAAAGGTTGAGCTAGATGAAAGCAGGGGTTTTATAGGCTGTTACAGAAGATATATAGAGTTGATTTGCATGCGCTACAACATTAGGCATGGCTGCTATAGGAGAAACATGGGAAAAATAAGGCTGCTACAGGAAAAAAAAAATATATATATATATGCTACATGAAGACAAAATTTGTTGCAAAAGATGCTTATTTTGAAGAATTTCACCTCCAAACCCTAGGATTCGAAGGAAAACATCCAAAGGAAGGGAAAATACATATTTTTCCTTGCTATATGTCAACAGGAATCCTGCAAAATTTTCATTTTTTTCATTGGTATAACCTATGGGAAACTTATGATAAAAGTTTACAAATTAAAAATGAAATGTGGTTGTTTCCTTCGAATTGAGCTTGATAGGAAAGGGAATTGCAATTATTTTTGTGTGATCATGAAATTTTTTCAATTTTCCTTTATCTTGAAGACCCTCATCACACATAAATATCTAAAACTTGTAGCAGAAATAGATAATTTCCTTTCCAACTTTGGAAATTTGTTTTGGTCTACTACAAGTCTATTACATGATTCTCTAATTTGCTACATGATCAAATCCGAGGTTTTTTTGAGGGGTTCAAAGGTGTCCGAATGAGGGAAAAAGCTAGCAGGAGGTTGGAAAAGGATGTGGAATACCTTTCCAAACTAAAAAATCTTCAAGAACCCATATTGCACAAGGGGAAAATGGAAGACTAATGGTCTCTAGAAACATTATGATGTTTCTATACACACACATATTTGGGAAAATGAGTGAAATGGAATGAAGGTGTAGGGGAGAGGATGTGAATGCAATGGACCTGCAAGCCAACATAGCTCAATTTCAAAGAGGAAATTATGTTTTTGTGCTTGAAAGACTGATAAAAAGTCATGAAAAGGACAAATACATTTTCTTTGTTTGTCCTTACATAACCTACAAACAAGCTTATTTAGAGAAAGGACTGAGGAATGCACAAGGGAGAGGCCACTAGGGCCATGAACGTGGCACCCTTAGGTCACTAAGTTTCTTAGAGGATGATAAATACTTTGAGTACGGGGGTATGATGGGCCTCTGAATTATACATAAATTAAGGCCCATATAACCATACTTCAGCACTTTCAATCTCTATTTTTGCGTTAGATGACATATTTCTAACTTCAATATGTTCATTATGAAGGTTTAAATATAATTGCATATTTGTGCCTAATATTATTTATTTTTTTAGAAAATTGTGCGAATATTATGAATATTTGGAGAAGGAGATAATTTAGGGACTTTCTCCCTACTACTGGGGGATCTATATTGGAAAATAAGTGAACACAATATCATGAAATCATTGAAAAATTATGGAGAGATACTGGAACTCCGAAGATTAATAAAATCTAGGAATGTGTTCCCTATCATTTACTACAAAGTCCTGGTTTTCGGAACTAGATCCTCTATTTGAGAGATTTTGGAGGGGAAACCTTTCCTATTTCAAGGAGAATGATTTCTCATAACTTTTTATAAATACCAATTTGAATTGACCTCTATTACACGTCATTTTTTTTCCATGACATTTGACTATCAATATGGGTCTATCACCTTATATATCATGTTACCTTAGAGGTCAAAAACACTCATATTCATGAATCAAGTGTTGGAAATTGAAGAAAACATCTATAAAGCCCTTAAAATGTTACCTGTGCAGTTTTTATAGTCTTTTGATATCCATTCGCTGATGCTTCTTCCATTGGCCATAGACATTGCCACTCTATTCGCCACTAAAACCTACGCACCCCCATGAAAATAAAGAAAAAATAAAAGGTAACTTCTAGAAGCTTAGTTGGTCAAATATTCTCCCAACTGAAAGCCTCTAGAGTCGCGCCAGTTTGAGCTTTATCCCTCTACTCGTGGAACTTATCCCTTGGTCCAAGAAACTCAAATCCCCTCATGAAACGAACCCATCCCTCACTTAATGGATCTGAAGCTACCTCAATCTCTCTATAAATTCAGCTCAAGTTTCAGGTTCAAGGGTATATACCAATGTGAATAGATACTGACTTGTATAAATTCTAAGGTCGAGAGAGTTCATAAAGTTTGAATTTTCTGTGTTAGTAAGTTGTTGTTGAAACATTGAAGATTACACCTTTATGCCCATGAGTTCATGCTAGTTATTCTAGAGAGGAAGGCTTATCAGACTAAAGGAAGATAGTTTCTCAGAAACTTGGGAGAAATCTGTGCAACATCAAGGCACTTGGTTGTATGATTTCTCTTTCTAATTTACAATAATACATATTAATATATTTTTCTCATTGCCTTGTTTCTGAATGCATGGGAATGATTTCAATAATTAGATCCCTGGATCACTAAATTTGATTAGTATTTATGATTATTATATACTGAAAATTCGTTGATATTTTCTGTTGTATGTGATTGTAGGTTATTCTTAACATTGAGGCACTTCTTTGGAGCGAAAGGAAAAAAACTACATTGAACGTCGCGATTGAAAGGTAGGAGCATTTCCTCTTATTTTCATGATTGTAATAATATAAATTATAGATAATCTAGAGAAAGAGATATTCAATGGATATTTGTTTCTAGCTACTCGTTGGAGTACTAGGGAGATCGTGCTTGTCACCAAGAGGGATTAATCTTGGTAAAAAATTGGTGACTATATTGGGGAAGAAAAGTTTAGTTATCTTTGGTTAAGTTAAGCTTGACATGCTAGATTTCTTATTTCGACTTCTATGTGTGTTGTTGGGAACATGACCCTTTATAATCTCTGAGAAAGAAAACCTTAAAATTAATTTTTCCAAATTTTTCTCTACCTGCATGTTTTTATGTGGAAAATAGAGTGGCAACCTGCATGACTTGTCAGTGTAGTTCAGTGTGAATGCGTGTTGGTGTTAACTGAGAAGCTACGCACCCCCTTGGAAATTATGAAAAAAGTGAAATTCTCTTTTTCAGAGCCAAATAACCAAAATTTTGAGGTTTAACCTAATTTACTCCAGTTGTCAGAACCTTTATGTGAACTCCTCTTTAACATCTTAGAGTCTTGTTTGATTAATCATCATTTTTTCATTTTACAAGTTACCGTTGGCCCTGGTTTATTGTTGCTCTTTTTGGAAGATACATTCATTTACCTCAGATCATTGGTTTTATTTTTTTGTCTCCTTGAGCCATCAGGATTATTTAAAACTTTACCTTTTTTTGAATAATTTTTTTCTTATTCTATTGCAAAATGGAAAATTTTCTAGATCACTGAAGCCTAATTTATCATAAGCTATTCTTTCACAATTTCATTTCTGCTATGATAAGTGGAAACATTCTTAGTCTGGTTACAACTAAGGGAAATACATTACAAAAACATTCATAGGTATCCTAGTTAACATTGATAATTAGAAATTTGATTTCATTTGAAGTTTTTATACTTTTTAGGGTTTTTAGAAATTACCTTCTTTTGAGATTTGTTTTTTTATCAAAATTGTAGTTACTGCCTTCGTAATCAATGGAAATTTATTCGCAAAGACAAATTGATCATGTTTGGAAATTATGTTATTAATGAGATTTTTATCTCTTTGAAATGGAATTTTATTTTAGGAAGCTTGTGCTTTTGAGTTCAAAAAATGTTTTCAACTTTCTCCTAAATATAATTCATCGAAATAAAAGAGTTGCACTTTTCGTATCGATGCATTTAGAGTATTTCAGATAAGGTCACTATATCATCAAGTTTCATCTCCATACCCCTTTGTGTTAAATAACATACAAATCAATACAATGCATAATGAAATCAATATAGACATTTTTTACATTTTCTACGGCTCATTCCACCAATTTAGCTTAGGTTAGTGTTTTGGAATAGGTTGTAATAAACATTCCAAAGAAGTTAAAACAAACAAGTAGCGTCTTGCGGTAGGGAAATCCAATTGTTGCATTTGTATTAAGGGAATATCTTCTTAAAAGAGTCAAGCAAAAGGTCATGTCAAACCCAGTGAAGTAATCATACCTACTTCATTGGTGAAGATAGGATATGTGCACGTAATATAAATGGTAAACCTCAGATTAACCATTGTCGAGGAGCCTAGGGTCACTTGTTAGCAAAATTTGGATTTACCATGTCGAGGATATTTCAAGGGGATTGAGCTCTATAATTTTCCCTTGCTTGCATATCAGATCGTAGACTATTCTTGAAGGTGTGATTTTCCCAGCTGGTGATCTTTATGGCAATAATATTTAGGATTTCTCCCAGGGTGGTGGTGGAGGGAAGGTTCCATTGTACCTAGAGTAGAAGTTGGCTAGACCCACTTGGACTTTCCATAGGGTACTCTTCACTTCAAGATGGAACAGTGGGGGTACTTTCACCAAACTGTGTCATTAAGCAGGTTGTTAGGGTAACTATTCCAACTGCCAGTTTTCCACATTAATTTCTGCAATGTTGGATTTCATCACCAACTAGTGCTTTTGGTTTTGTAGGCGTGTGGTCATTGGCTTTATTTTCCTTATCGACCATAGGTGTATTCTTTTGAATTTTTTTGATTTTTTTCATTAAAATATTAAGCATGGTTGAATTACCGAGACATTCACAAAATGCAGGGGAAACCCGTTGAATATACACCTAGTCAATTGGAAAAAATTAAATCTAAAGGAGTTCAACAATCAAGAACCGGGTCTACTAAGAAAGGATAAGCATCCATTGTAATACATCCTGATTTCAAATTTAATCATCCTCAGGTAATTGAAAAATACCATGAACAACTAGAAATTTCCAAAGTAATTATAGTTGAATCTGTTACAGGTGAATTGTGAGATACTCAATTTAGTGAGCCTGAAATATTTGAACTTGAATATGAATCTACTTCATCCGAGTCTCCTTTGGATTTCATAAACTAGACTGTTGGTCTTCCTCATTCACCTCGAGTGAAACTTCTTGTTACTGAGAATATTCATCCTAGCCTAATTAGTATTGAAGATATTTTGGCACGGAAGAAGAGATCAAAATTCCTTCGCACAAGAAAATTTAGATCTATGGTTTAGTGAACATGTTTACCCTTACGTTCCTTTTATACCGGATCCTTGGTTTCATCAAATTACCCACTTTCTGCTTATCTATGGTTACAATTATTTCTGATGCCACATCCCTTTTTACTCTATACCCAGAGGTAGTTACATGGCTTGATCAAGCATGCCTACTGAGTCATCTATGTTTTCTTCATAACTAGAAACATTTTTGTATGTTGGTCCATCGGTTCCTGCTAGGTACCAATCTCTCTCTGGTACATTCTCAGGAGGATCTCCATCTTCCGAAAAATTTACAAAATCAACTCGTATCTATGAATCTACCACTAAATCTTTGACAAAATAACATATCTATATTTTTTCTGGAAATATTCCTCAAGCTAGCTCTCAAGGTGGCTATATAGTACCTCGGGGGTAGTAACCTCCTAAAGGGAAGAAATTTCTCCCAGGGAACCAGCCTCTCCGAGGGTAGCAACCTCTTCAAGAGCAACAACCTCTTCAAGGGTAGTTACCTCTTCAAGGGTGACATTTTTATCAAGAGAAGCTATCCTTTCAAGGAAGACAACCTTTTACTGGAACTTATCCTTTGGTTGTAGGGTCAAAATTTTTGAGTAATTATCAAACTTGTGTTCCAATACATCAAACTAGTTATGGTCAACATTGTGCATCACAACCATTGATGGGAGCTCCTTACCCGAGTGTTAATACTGTGTGGAATTCATTCTTGAATAAAAAATCTTTGCAACCTACTTTACAAGTACCTTATAATCAACCTGGTCAACCATCTAGAAAATTTAGTTATACCCAAGTCCAATAGCCTATTCACAGTGCACTTCAAATTACCCCTCAGGTACCTTTTCTTACTAGTCAGCAAGTTGGTTCGGGTACTCCAAGTACTCCAATTATTCCTATCCAATCTACTATGCAAATTTCTGTTCAACAACTAAGTACACCTATCCTTGGAGTTTCTCAAACACCTATTGTTACAACCCTTCAAACGACAACAGCAACTGATACACAAGAAATCCCTCATATTACTTCTCATCAAACTGGACCTACGGTTCAGTCTACCCTGAAAACCTTTGTACGACAACCTGGTGCAACTACGGTTCTAAAAAGTTTGCATTTTACAACTCAAGCCTTTAAATGACAGTATGTTGAGAGTCAACCACTCCAAGGGAAATTTCAATATGAAAAAAAGGGACAAAATCCAGTTTACCAGAGTCAACCATACCCTAGTTATACATATCAAATACAAACTCAACCTCAGTTCAGTATGGCTAACCCTGGATACCTTGGAGATATTCCAATCCCATCTTCTCAGGTTATCTTGAGTTATATTGGATATCCTCCTCCGGGTACTCGTATTGTTCCTCAAGGTTATCAGTTTGCACAACAAGACACTAACCGCAAGTTACCATTCATTACAAATTTAGACTTACCAGACTTGTCTCGGCTGGCGAACTATCCAATTTATTATCTTCTATTTTTTATGGCAATGCCAACTAAGTTTCCTAGTGATATTCCAAAGTTTGAAGGAAAATCAGGAGAATAACACTCAGATCATGTGATGACTTACCACCTGTGGTGCGCATCCAACTCCTTAATCGATGATTCCATTTGTTTGAGACTTTTTCAGAGAACAATGATTGTCTTAGCTGCAAAGTGGTACATTGAGTTACCACGTGGCTCTTTCAATAATTTAAATGCTTTAGCAACAACCTTCCTAAATCATTTTTAGTTTCCATTCAATTATGAAAATGGCACGAAACTTTTAACTTCATTAAAAAAGAGTATGTCTACATACATTTTAGACTACATACACGAATGGCGTTGTAGACAACGTTTAGTGATTTTTTTTTTTTTTCCGGATCAAATTTTGGTAGAATGGTTCATTAAATCATTTCTTCCAAATATTACTGAGGATGTAGCTAAAGGAGGTGTTGTAACATAAGAATAGGTCATAGCTCAAGAGCAGTACTTGGATCTCGTTTAGACACAGTCTGGTACTCTATATGAAAAAAATCCTGATTTACCGTGCCCGGGTCAACTTACTACAACTGCTTTTAGTTCTCATTATACAGATGGTGTAATTGGTATTATTAATACTACAAAGAGTAAGAATAAATCATATAAATCTACTTCTCCAATTATAACTCTACCAAATTCACCTAAAGGAGACCCTTTCTTAGAAACTTCTCCCTAAATTCATATCATAGACTCATCTACAACCAAAGCTTAATCCAAAAATAAGAAGAAGGGGAAGGGTAAAAATAAACAAAACACTTCTCCCAAGGAGAAAGCTAAAAAAAATGAACCATTAGATGAAAAACAGAAACCTCTTTATCCTTGTCTTATCTGTGATGAGGATCACTACACCAAAGAGTGTCCACATCGGGCCGAGGTATCCAAATTTGTCAAATTTTCATCCACACCTGTTGTCTTAAAATATCCTTTTCCCTCTCAAGATAGAAATATGATCGAATCTTCTTCGAATTCATCGACAGATATACTGATGATTTCCAAGGTCATGGTTGGGATACGATCTAAAGACTATGGATATAAGAGTCCTGTAATTAGTAAAGAAACTGAATCATCTGATCAACCACCAATATCAACTCCTTCGGTTTCTGAACCACTGCAAATCAAGAAACCTAACCCTGATTTATTGATTAAATTGCCCACCAAAGGTGTACTTCAAAAATCATCTTTCAATCCACATGCGAGAGCTGCTTAGAATTACAATAATGTTTAAGATTTGTCCATATTTCCTTCAACAATGTCGGCCCTTGAGGTGCTGCAGTATTTTCTAGCTTAAGGGAAATTAATTTTATTAGCTATAAGAGCGATTGATCTTCAAGACTCAAATCAAATTATCTTTGATCTCTAAAATTTTGTGCCTAGACTTCCACATGAAATGGATTTTCAAATTCCAGTATTAGTCAAATCAAGGCGAGTTTTTTTCACAATAATTGATGAGGTATCGTCTACGTGAATTATGTCCTTAGCTTGTTGGAAAAATTTTGATTCTCCAACAATCAACTAGTCACCGACCATCCTTAAAGCCTTTTATGGAAGAGGTTTTCACCCATTCGGAATAATCCAGGATCTACCTATAGAAGTAGAAGGAAAAAGCATAATGCTGGTGGAAATTATTGATGCCCCTCTTGATTACAACCTTTTTTTGTTGTTGTTTCATCAGCCTTTTGGATGATAATGTTTCCTCATAAAGGAAATATTGTTAAAATCAGCCAGTTTTCTTATTTTTCTTCAGACCCTACTTCTACGGATAGTATCCACCATGTCGGAAAAACGGTTATCCCTTACGAAGATGTTGGGGTAGGACTAGTTAAGGATTCCATTCTCATAGGAAATTTTGTTATGCCTTATCCCAACGTACTGTGAACTATTTCCAATATCAATATGATCACATCAAGCACAATGTCATTTGATGACACAAGGAATGTGCCTTTAGAATCAGAATTGGACTCCTATGGTGGTGACATTCCTTTAAGTCCTTTTGAAGGGGCATATGTAGCAGTACAATCATGTTCGGACACTCTATCAACTTCTATTGATCTAATGAATGTGGTCAGTGAAGAATCATCTTCTTTATCAAGCTCATCTTTCACATCATTTCTGAATCCTTTTCAGCAAATATTTTCAACTAATGAAAATATCTGAGAGATATTTTCATCGGACGAATTACCATGCGAAGATATCCATCATCGATCTTCTTTTTAACCTGACCTTGATAAAATCAAGAATGATTTTTCATCCATATTTACAATTGATTATGTCAAGGAACCTCAAAATCCCATATCGATTATACATTCATATTCTGAAAAAAAATTGGGAAATATCTCTACCAGAATTCCTGTTGAAAGATCAATTGAACTCATAATTATTGAGAACATTCATATAGGTTCTCTTTGTGCTCAACTTAGTCTCCTAAATTGAGTTCATTTAATTGTCAACCAGGGTTGGTAAACTGCTGAAGTGAAGTGCACTGTATGTGCCTAGGTGTTTGTCTCTTAATGCGTTGTGTTTAGTGTTTTATGATGTTTTTGGTCTTTTATGATGATTTATGATCTTTTTGGTCTTTTGTGATGATTTATGATGTTTTTGGTCTTTTGATGGCTTTTATGTTAACAAAGAAAATGACTAGAAAGCTAGTGGAAAGAAGCTACTGGTTAAAAACAGAGTGAAGCCTAATTGGTTGATGACAAATGACAAATTCAAATGCAAATACTGAAACAGAATCAAACCTAAACTATGACTAAGAAGAATACAAAGCTTGATAATGACTTTAAGGAAATGAATCAAAACATAAACTTAACTTATCTAATTCTTTCATCAAAGGTATTTTGGGAGAGCTTGAGAAATGGTCAGCTAAGTATACAAATTCTCCTAACTAAACAATTAAACAACCAGCTTATAATGATGCAACATTTTATCCATGATTAAAGATTTGTTGAAACATATTTGGAGGAAAACATTGGTACCATCATAAGATCTCTACTCTAAGACTAGTTACTAACTCTATTCTGCAACTTAGTTTAACATCACTAAACCTTACTCAAGAGTTATAGATTTCTTTTTAAAGTAGTCTTTTGAGGAAAGGCTTTGTTTATGAAGTGGTAAAGAAGTTGCAAAAGTACTTCAGGCCTTGAGATGATACTGTCTTCTGTTCAGATGGTTATGAGTCAATTATAGATTTGGAACAAAAGAGATTTTGTAAATAATGAAGGCCGTATTGTTTAAGTTTAACAACTAATGTAATCTAATATGCAATGGATGACAACTAAATGTGTAATGTAAATACAATGAGCTAAGCTAAAACTGAACTAAGTTGTCACTAGTCTACAATAAACAGTGCTGAACTAACAAGCCATTATCAAACTTAAAACAAAATAATAGAGCATGAATTGAATGCAATTTGACTCCGGAGTACCCTAACTAAGTTATCATGCATTAATCTATGGGATTCTACAGCCTGTTTTTTCCATCATGAATGGTATTTTGGAAGAGCTTCTTAGAACAATCCTGGCTGTACAATTCAGTGCAAATGCAAACAGAAAGACTGAAAGCAATTTAAAAACTAAGACATCACAGCTATCTCCTACCCATCATTATGGTATTTTGGAAGAGTGTTTTAAGAGTAAGATCAGCTATGCTACTTAGTGCAAGAAAACAAATGAAACATTCAGTATCGCAGTCATACCTTAGACATCATAAGGATTTTTTGGAAGAGTTTGCTTAGTATAAGTTCAACTGTGATAATGAACAGAAGAAATTACAAATAAATCCTACAACACTACAGCCATTTCCCATTCATTATCATGATCTTTTGGAAGAGTTTCTTCTTTTGGAAGAGTTTCTTAGAACAAGTATAGCTATAGTGGCTAATGAAATTAACTATGAACTCAAACTTCAAAAATGTGAAAACAACTAAGATACTTATCTAAATTACGAAAGTAAAGCCGTGTAGGAGGCAGGGGCCCTCTACCACCAGACGGAATCTAACTCCAAATCAACTCAAAGCGTTCAAAGCAATGTTGTCTTCTTCATTAAAGGAAAAATAACTTGAAACAGAGTAGTCTCGGTCTTCAGAAATATAGCAGTCAATACATGAAATCTAAGAAAAATCTAGATCTTGTCTCTCGGTTTCCCGAGTGCTTTTATAACAAATCTACATAACAGAACTTGCAACAATACGAGGATCATTTTATTTCCTTATAAAAATCATACTAGGACTCTAAAGATGGCAGCGTAAAAGGGAAAAGGACATCTGGACTAGGACAGTCCTATTAGAAGTCTGCCTCCTTGAATGAGCTCCCACGTACCAAAACCACGTCCAGAATTCGGTTCAGTCTTCATGGTGAGCAACGAACAATGAGGACATAATGTGGAATATACCCATGTGTGGCTTTTCCTGAGAGGACACCTGGAACATGCTTGAGCGTGAAGACAGCTGCAGAATTAGCGGTTAGCCACGGAATGTCTGCATTCTACAGCTAGTTCCGGTCAAAATTCATTACAATGACAAAAATCACAAAACTTAGCAATTTAGCCATGTTAATCATTCTATAAGTAATTTTAACTAATTTCATTGATCATTTGGGTCTGGGATAACAATGGAAAAAGGAAAATGAGGTAAAGTAAGATGAAAGAAAGCACAATCTTGGGGCTCAACATACCCCCACTGCTGTGTTCTTTCATGTCCTCATGCAATTTATTCCATAAACTCAGAGACTTCTGCAAGAACATATAATCCTCTCCTTCTTCTTTGCTTGGAAGCTAAAGGTCTTCTGGGTTTTCTGATGACAAGTTTGAACCTTAAGTTGATAAGTGCCCTAATTAGCTTCTTGTTCCTCTTTTTCAACTTTTCATTAGCCTTTTCCACTTTGTCCATTTGTAGAGATAAGGTTGGGTTCATACTGGTTTTGAGTTTGACTTGTTCCTTTAGAATATCATTCTCATTTTTGATATGTCTATTAAGTATTTCCAGCTCATACCTATCGCTTCTTAACACATCTATTTCGGACAGTGGAGGACTAGGGGTTCTATCTCTACTCTCTGAAGCTTTCCTTTCCAATGTTTCAACATAGTCATAAACTTCTTGCTGAGCAGGGTCAATTTCAGGGGTTTCTTCATTAAAATCTTCTTCAACATCTTCAATAGATGTTTCTTCATCTTCTATATTTATCACCCCTGTTTGTTTTATCTGTGTTTTCCTTAGTTTCCCCCTAATTCTATGGCTTCTTCTTGGATGGGATGATCCCTCTCCTTTTTCTGTGGCAGATTTCCTGATTGCCCTTTCTTTCTTAAGTTGTCTCTTAATTTGAGTCAACTTCTCAGAGATTATTTCTTCACTACTTTCCTGTACTGTTTTGTCAATTTCAATTTTAGAGGCTCTCCATTTTCTGCTTCTCCTTGTAGGTTGATGTTCAAGTGAGGGCTCTTTTGGTTCCTCAAAGTGGTTTCTTACCAAGAAATTATCCCAAGTATCTTTTGTTTTGGCTAAATGGTGTTCAATTAAAATCTTAACCAAACCATGATGGTATAGAGTTGTCTCTAGGAATTGGACTCTCCTTTGAACACAAGAAGCCATCTTTTTCAAACTTTGAAGCAAGAAATAGGGCAAATTTAGCTCTTCCTCTAGAAAATGCATTATCAATCTAATATGGTAAACATAAAATGTGCCATATCTACCTTCACATGTGATAAATTTTTGTAGAATAAGCAATATTTTTCTCCATTTATTTTTTAATGCAGAACTTGGAATTCCCTTTTTAAACACAGTGACATCCATACTTGGTGATTTTAGGATTTGCTTCCATGATTCATTGTGAAATTCTCTATTTTTAAACCATCTCTCTCCATGTCTAAGCAATCCTGTTGCTTCTGCAATAAAACCCTCTGTGATAGTGAATTTAACATCTCCAATTTCAACCTCGGCTCCCTTAAATGACCTTGCAAATGTTTTAGTGACTTCTTTGTGGAAGCCATTAAATTTCTCAAGAAATTGTAGACATCCTACCTGTTGCAACATTTCTCTACTTTGAGGGTATCCTTCCAGGTATTTTGTGCCCACTGGTTCAGTTCTTACAATAAGGCCCATAATTCCTTCTTCAATCTTCAGATTAGTACTCTTTCTGCTCACGAAAACAATAACTTCAACCTTCAAATTGATATACCTCTTGTTCACGGAGATAGTGCTTCAATCTTCAAACTGATATATCTCTGCTTCTCGGTGACAATGGCTTCAAATTCCACACTGATATACCTCTTCTTCACGGTGACAATGGCTTCAAATTCCACACTGATATACCTCTGCTTTTCGGTGACAATGCTTCAAATTCCACATTGATATATCTCTGCTTCATGGTGATAATGCTTCAATCTCTGCTCACGGTGATAATGCTTCAATCTCTGCTCACGGTGATAGTGGTTTGATATTTCAAATTGATATACCTCTGCTCACAGTGATAGGGATATCTCTGTTTTGCGGAATGAAATGATGAAGGGCTGGCTACGGAATGGAGTGATGGAGGTAGTTACGGAATGAGTTAATGTGAGGTGAAGAAAACAAATCAATGAGTGAAAAGACTGCAGAGATTTTTACAACAGAAAAAAAAAATCATGATTAAATGATTTGGCTGGGTGACGTGAGGAAATCAAACACTTCAGCCTTTTTAACTGCTTAAATGATGGTCGGGTATAGAATTTGAAATGAGATATTTTTATCCAAAGTTTGTGGAGGGTATATTTGACATGATAAATAAAAATAATCAAAACAACTTTTTCGAATGATTCATAACTAAAACTATACTAAAGTTTATGATATTCCATTATAATCAAAACTTGTTACCTTTGCTTTTCATCTGCTTTTTGTGGTCTTCATATACTTGGTTCTCCTCTGGAAAACATTATTTTGTGAGTCCTCATAAATCCTCTTAATTTTGTTTGTTTATGGATATATTGGACCATTTTGTTGCAATTCAAATGTCTTCTGATTAGTACCTTCAGGATCTGTAGTTGCGGAATGACTGTCTGGCTATGGAAAGTCTGATCAGCTGTAGAATGTCTGTTTAGCTGCAGAATGTACCTGTAGAGCATTTTAATCATGGAATGGAGTGATTTGGAATATAAGTGAAATGTTATATGGCATGAATGAAGATGGATGATGAGACATGATATGTATGAAGTGGATGATGAAATGGAATGGATTCAATTGATGAAATGGAGTGTGGATGGATAAGTGAATGGAATGAAATTAAATGAGATGGATCATAAGTACAATGGATCTGAACTTATGATTTTGTAACAGCTGCTTGCAAAAACAAAATGGGAAAAGTTAGAGTGTCAGAAAGACTCTGATTTTCACCCTATCTTTTCTGTATAAACATGCCAATCAATGATTGGTTTTCATGTTTGCACTCCTTATTTTTTTTATTTTATTTTGTATTTTTTTATTTTATTTTAAATGTCTAATCAAGCTGATAAAGAAGAAAGATCTTTCTTCATTAACTTCACATCACTGCTTTCTTGGAACTTCTTGACAAATTCTTCTCTTGAGAGTGGTTTGTGATACAGCTTCAATCTATGACCATTCACAAGAAAAGTGACCTCTTCTTCATCTATTGTCCTGATTTTTACTGCTCCATTGTCAAAATTTCAACAATTTCATATGGCCCAAGCCAATGTGTTTGAAATTTACCTTGAAAATCCTTGAATTTTGAATCAAACAAGAGAGCCCAGTCACCTTCTTTGAATTTATTCTCTTTGATGTACTTATCATGCCATCTAGTCCTTTACTGTTGAACTAGACTTGTTTTCTGAACTGAATCTTGTCTGATTTCATCCAATTCATTAATCTGCTCCAATCTATGCTTTTGTGCCTCCGTTAAATCAAGTCCTAGCTGAACTGCCATTTTGAAAGTTTGAATCTGGAACTCTATGGGAAACAAAACTTGCTTTCCATAAACAAGTTCATAAGTAGTATGGCCTGTTGTGTTTCTCCATGTAGTTCTATAGGCCCACAAGGCTTCAGGAAGCCTATCTACCCAATCTCTTCTATGTAAATGAACAGTCTTTGTTAGGATTCCTTCAATGATCTTATTAGTAGATTCCACTTGACTATTTTCTTGTGGATGATAAGGAGTAGATTTTCTATGTCTGATTTTGTACTTCTCCATCATTTGCTCCACTAGCCTTGATGTAAATTGAGCTCCTTGATCTGTAACAATTTCCCTTGGGACACCAAAACGAGTAAAATATCCTCAAAAAGAAAAGTAACTACAGATGCTTCATTAGCAAAAAGTAATGGCTTGGCCTCTACCCATTTGGTAACATAATCAGTGCAAACTAATATATATCTCTTTTGTCTTGATGGAGGACTAATAGGTCTTACAAAATCCAAAGCCCATTTTTCAAAAGGTTCAATATGTACCTGAGGTTGTAATGGCATCTCACCTGAAGGAGAAGGTTTCCCTACCCTTTGGCAACTGTCACACCTTTTGACATACTCTTTAGCATCTTTAAACAAGGATGGCTAATAATATCCTAAATTAAGGATCTTATAGGCTGTCCTCTTATCTGCAAAGTGTCCGCCACAAGGTTCATCATGACATGCCTTGAGAATCTCAGGCATCTCATCTTCACGAACACATCTCCTAATGATCAAATCTGGACCTGTCTTGTACAACTCATTAGCAACCCATGAATATTTTGCACTGTCATAAATGATTTTTCTTTTATCTCTTGCATTCATTATTGAAGGAAATTTTCCTGAAACTAAATAATTAGCAATGTCAGAAAACCAAGGAGTTTGAGTAGAAATTGCAAAAAGATATTCATCAGGAAATTGATCTTCAACTGGAGTGTCATCTTTGATGTTTTGGAGTCTAGATAGGAAATCAGCTACTGTGTTTTGTTTTCCAGGCCTATCTAGAATGGTAATATTGAATTCTTGTAAAATCAATAACCATCTTATGACTCTGCCATTAGTAATTGATTTGTTCATTAAGTATCTAATTGCAGAATGATCAGTGTGAACAAAAATTTCATAGCCTGTTATATAGTGTCTAAATTTTTTTATGGCATGAACAACAGCTAAAAACTCTTTTTCAGTTACAGTATAGTTTAACTCTGCAGGAGTCAAATTTTTACTGATATAATAGATGGCATAGGGAATTAAATCTTTTTGTCCCAATACTGCTCCTAGAGCTGTATCGGAAGCATCTATTGAGATATGAAAAGGTAACTTCCAGTTAGGTCCCCTTAATATAGGTGCTTCAGAAATTTTGGTTTTCAGGGTCTCAAAGGCTAACTGGCAATCAGAATTCCACTTGAATTCACAGTCTTTGGTAAGCAATTTGAAGAGTGGAGATGCTATCTTGGTGAAGTTTTCTATAAACCTCTGATAATATCCTGTAAATCCTAGAAAACTCCTAACATCTTTTTGACAACTTGGAATAGATAAGTTAGAGATGACTTCAACTTTTGACTCATCAACTCTAATCCCATCCCCTGAAATGTGATGCCCCAAAACAATACCTTCAGTAAACATCATAAAACATTTTTCATGACTAAGTGAAAGATTTGCTTCCTGACATCTCTTTAAAACTTTTTCCAAGTTTGCTAAAGCTTCTTCAAAAGTGTTTCCATAAACTGTGAAATCATCCATGTATACCTCTACACAATCATGTATTAGATCTGAAAAAATTCCTAATACTGCCCTTTGGAATGTTGCAGGTGCATTGCATAATCCAAATGGCAATACTAGGTAAGCATAGGTACCCCAAGGACAGGTAAATGTGGTTTTGTCTTGATCTTCAAGTGCTACTTGGATTTGATTGTAACCACTAAATCCATCTAGGAATGAGAAGTACTTTTTGCCAGCTAATGTATCTAACACTTGATCTATGAAAGGTAAGGGAAAATGGTTTTTAAGAGTAGCTTTGTTTAGTTCCCGGTAGTCAACACATACCCTCCATTTACCATTTTTCTTAGGCACAATTACCAAAGGAGAAACCCACTGACTATCTGAAATAGGATAGATGAAGTTGACATTTAACAATTTTTGGAATTCTTCTTTAACAATCTCCCTAAGATTTGGATGCATCCGTCTTTGAGGTTGTCTGATTGGTTTGAAATTTTCCTCTATATAGATGTGATAAGTGCAAGTCTTGGGGCTTATCCCTTTCATGTCAGTGTATTCCCATGCATATGCAGAAGAATGTCTCTGTAATACTTTGACTAACTCTTCTTGTTGAGATTTTTCTAGGTTTTTATTTATGTTCAAAGTTTTGCCTGGAAATATCTCACTTGTAGAGCTGCCAAATTTATCCACAAAATGAAGAGACATCTGCCTTGATGACAAAAACTCAATATTGGATCCCTCTTGAAATGATTCATGTTTATGTTCTGGAGAGGATTCAAAGTTTTCTAGAGTATTCAGAATTTGATTATCTTCACTAATTTCTGAAATTGTGAAGAGAGGTTGTAAATCTTCTTCATCCTCTATCCATTGAGTGTCATATAAATCTGTAATTGTCCTAGCTGGAGGATATAAAGTGAATTTCTTAGTTGAACTACCATCAGAGATATACATATCACCGGATCTACAACTAATAAAAGCATCAGCTGTAGCCAACCAAGGTCTTCCTAATATAGCAGGATGGCCTCCTAGATTATTCTTAGGAGTTAGGATCATGAAATCCACAGGGTACTCCCAAGAATCTAGGGACACTGGAATGTCTTCTATTACCCCATCAGGTTTGATCACAGATCTGTTTGCTAATTGTAATAATGTGGGTGTAAAGAGAAGATTAGGAAGTTTCAGTTTATCCATGATTTGTCTACTCATGATATTGATTGCTGCTCCTAAATCAATGAGTGTGTTTTGGATTTCAATTCCATTGATATGAATTTTAACAACTGGATTTCCTGGGTCAAGATACTTTGGAATAGCAATCTTGCCCATCATAATGTCTGCTATTTTTCCTGCCAGTTGAATTTTCTTTGTTTCTCTTATTCTTTTTCTTGTTTTCTTCATACTCAACTCCTTTATTGTTTTAGCTAAAATTGGAATTTCCTTGATGGCTTGTAATAATGGAATTTTAATGCAAACATTTCTCAGCTCATCTAGGAAATCATAATTAGGCACCATAATTTGTTTTTATACACCTCTATCAATTTGTAATCTTTCTGGAAAGGGAGGTATAGAAGTAGATGTGGATGGTTGCTCTAATACAGGAGTTGAAATTATTGGATCTTTTTGCTTTAATTTTTCAGTGTTTGGGTCTTGAAAAGATGTGTCTTCCTCAAGACTTTTATTCACCTGTAAAGAGTCTTCCTCAGAGTTATCTTGTTCTTGTATGATTACAGAAGGTTTCCTCTTTTCAAGTATTCTTCCAGACCTAAGTTGAACATCACTAAGGTCTAAAGGAGTAATTAAATAAGTTAGAAACTGTTGGCCTTTTATCATGTATGTGTTATGAGGATTTTTATTATTGGGGTTTGGTATGGGTTGAACAGGCAATTGATTTGATTTTTGAGGGAATGGTAAAGGAAGTGGTTGATTTTGATGTGGTAGGTTCTGATGATGTTGTTGAGGATTTTGTTGAGGATTTTGAGGATAAAAATGTGGGTATGGTGGATACTGATAATACTGAGAGTATCTTCCAAAGGTATTTTGTGCTCCTTGTGCCCAAGCTTGAGATTGATTTTGAAATTGAGGCCAAGGTTGCTGCCAAGAATTCCAAGGTGGAGGTTGATTATACATTTGATCATGGAATCCTTGTGTTTGAGGTCCCTGCCAAGGTCTTCTAGAGACAAAATTAAGAGATTCCGTGGAATCTGTGGGAGTTTCCTCCTAAAAGACAACTTTGAGACCAGGAAGAGAAGGACAATTCTTGGTCTCATGTTTTTCAGAACAAATGACACAGGTCTCTACAACTTTTACATCCAATGGACACTCTCTCAAGGCATGTTTCTTTCTACATTTGGGACAAAAGATTGCCAAGGCATCAGATTCAGCTTTTTGCTTGTTTTGTATCTTAAGGGTGTCTATTTGTTCACTAAGACCCCCTAAGATGTAAGATTTAAAATCATCAAGCATATGTCCTATTTCTGATCTACTTACTGTCCCAGAAGCAGACTTACTTGCCCTTGCAAGAGCAGGATCTCCTGGACCTTTTACAGTTTTAGATTTCCCTCTTGAAAGGTTGATACATAACTAAGATATTTCAGGTAATGTGAGCTGTGATATATCCCCTTTTCCCATCATGTTAATAATATCCAAACATTCATCCCTAATTGTTTTCAACAAAAGAGCTTTTAAGGTGTCTTGATCTAGGTTTTCCATTTTTTCTCTTTTGATGTTATAATGAAATCTCTCCGACAAATCTTCTAAGTTTTCATCTTCTTTTTGTAACATCTTAAACACTTCTTCCTTATGATTGACCAGCATACAATAATCCAGATACCTCTCTAGAAAGGCTTGTTTCATGTCTTCCAATGTCCTAATAGAACTGTTGATCAAACTCATAAACCACTTCAATGCTGCTCCTTTCAATGTTGAAGGAAATAGTTTCAGTTTTTGAGCATCTTGTAAGTAGTCATAAGTTCTACACAGAACTTCAAATTCAAATAGGAAGGTTTCAGGATCTTCAGTTTTAAGTCCATAGAAGTTTGGAAGGACAGAGGGTGAAATTTTTTTCATGGTTGTATTGGTTTCTTCATCAATTATAGGGAACCCAAAAGAGCTTCCTATTTCTCTTCTACCTCTTCCTCCATCTACACCTCTACCTCCTTCTCCTATACCTCCTTCTCCTATACCTCTACCTCTACCTCCAAATAATGTGTGTTCTCCATTAAAGACTCCTCCTCCCCCTTCTTTTGCCATGATTGACTCTCCTGTGGAAGTGGAAAGGTTTGTGTCCCTAACAGGAGTCTTTAGATCTTCTTCTAAGGCAGGTTCAATGGATGAAGTGGAAGGTTTCTCTAATGGAATATCTGACCTTAGATCTTCTAGAAGTCCAGGATCAGTAAAGGATGGAATGTGGGTCCGAGTTAAAGGTGTACTAGCTCTTGGTCTAGGTGAAACAAGTGGTGTTCTAGGAATCAAATTTTTGTTTCTGCTGCTTATGAATCTACCCCTTGAGTCCCTCTCTCTACGCATATAATTGTTTTTGGGAATTAAGAAACAAAGGTTACCTGGTTTTCACTTCCTCGGCAATGGCGCCAAAATTTTTGTGCTCAACTTAGTCTCCTAAATTGAGTTCATTTAATTGTCAACCAGGGTTGGTAAACTGTTGAAGTGAAGTGCACTGTATGTGCCTAGGTGTTTGTCTCTTAATGCGTTTTGTTTAGTGTTTTATGATGTTTTTGGTTTTTTATGATGATTTATGATGTTTTTGGTCTTTTGTGATTATTTATGATGTTTTTGGTCTTTTGATGGTTTTTATGTTCATAAGGAAAATGACTAGAAAGCTAGTGGAAAGAAGCTACTGGTTAAAAACAGAGTGAAGCCTAATTGGTTGATGACAAATGACAAATGCAAATGCAAATACTGAAACAAAATCAAACCTAAACTATGACTAAGTAGAATACAAAGCTTGATAATGACTTTAAGGAAATGAATCAAAACATAAACTTAACTTGTCCAATTCTTTCATCAAACATATTTTGGGAGAGCTTGAGAAATGGTCAGCTAAGTATACAAATTCTCCTAACTAAGCAATTAAACAACCAGCTTATAATGATGCAACATTTTATCCATGATTAAAGATTTGTTGAAACATATTTGGAGGAAAACATTGGTACCATCATAAGATCTCTACTCTAAGACTAGTTCCTAACTCTATTCTGCAACTTAGTTTAACATTACTAAACCTTACTCAAGAGTTATAGATTTCTTTTTAAAGTAGTCTTTTGAGGAAAGGCTTTGTTTATGAAGTGGTAAAGAAGTTGCAAAAGTACTTCAGGCCTTGAAATGATATTGTCTTCTGTTCATATGGTTATGAATCAATTATAGATTTGGAACAAGAAGAGGTTTGGTAAATAACGAAGGCCGTATTGTTAAGTTTAACAACTAATATAATCTAATATGCAGTGGATGACAACTAATTGTGGAATGTAAATACAATGAGCTAAGCTAAAACTGAACTAAAATGTCACTAGTCTACAAGAAACAGTGCTGAACTAATAAGCCATTATCAAACTTAAAACAAAATAACAGAGCATGAATTGAATGCAATTTGACTCCGGAGTACCCTAACTAAGTTATCATGCATTAATCTATGGGATTCTACAGCCTATTTTGTCCATCATGAATGGTATTTTGGAAGAGCTTCTTAGAAAAATCATGGCTGTACAATTCAGTGCAAATGCAAACATAAAGACTGAAAGCAATTTAAAAACTAAGACATCACAACTATCTCCTACCCATCATTATGGTATTTTGGAAGAGCGTTTTAAGAGTAAGATCAGCTATGCTACTTAGTGCAAGAAAACAACTGAAACATTCAGTATCACAGTCATACCTTAGACATCATAAGGATTTTTTGGAAGAGTTTGCTTAGTATAAGTTCAACTGTGATAATGAACAAAATAAATTACAAATAAATCCTATAACACTACATCCATTTCCCATTCATTATCATGATCTTTTGGAAGAGTTTCTTCTTTTGTAAGAGTTTCTTAGAACAAGTATAGCTATAGTGGCTAATGAAATTAACTATGAACTCAAACTTCAAAAACGTGAAAACAACTAAGATACTTATCTAAATTACGAAAGTAAAGCCGTGTAGGAGGCAGGGGCCCTCTACCACCAGACGGAATCTAACTCAAAATCAACTCAACGCGTTCAAATCAATGTTGTCTTATTCATTAAAGGAAAAATAACTTGAAACAGAGTAGTCTCGGTCTTCAGAAATATAGTAGTCAATACATGAAATCTAAGCAAAATCTAGAGCTTGTCTCTCGGTTTCCCGAGTGCTTTTATAACAAATCTACATAACATAACTTGCAACAATACGAGGATCATTGCCTTTCCTTATCAAAATCGTACTAGGACTCTAAAGATGGCAGCGTGAAAGGGAAAAGGACATCTGGACTAGGACAGTTCTATTAGAAGTCTGCCTCCTTGAATGAGTTCCCACGTACCAAAACCACGTCCAGAATTCGGTTCAGTCTTCATGGTGAGCAATGAACAATGAGGACATAATGTGGAATATAACCATGTGTGGATTTTTCTGAGAGGACACCTGGAACATGCTTGAACGTGAAGACAGCTGCAGAATTGCCGGTTAGCTACGAAATATCTGCATTCTGCAGCTAGTTCCGGTCAAAATGCATTACAATGACAAAAATAACAAAACTTAGCAAGTTAGCCATGTTAATCATTATAAAAGTAATTTTAACTAATTTCATTGATCATTTGGGTCTGGGATAACAATGGACAAAGGAAAATGAGGTAAAGTAAGATGAAAGAAAGCGCAATCTTGGGGCTCAACAGGTTCTTCTTCCTAGATTGAAGAGATCAAAACCTACAAAGCCCTATTTCAATAATTCTAAGACATTTTTTCCTGGTCTTATGAATAAATGCCGAGTTTTGATCCTAAAATTTTTATTCATGAAATTAAGACACACCCGGCTACTAAGCCTATTAGACAGACATTACGTCCAATACATCCGTGGAAAGCAATTGCAATCAAAGCTGAAGTTGAAAAATTACTACATGCAGTATTTACTTATCTTATTCCTTTGACGGATTGGGTATCTAATATAGCTCTCGTAACGAAAAAACAATGGACTATCAGAGTATGCATCAATTATGAGGATATTAACAAGGCTTTTCCCAAAGACAATTATCCTACCAACTATATTGATAAAATTGTTGATGATTGTACTGGAAATGAAATATTCTCCTTTATGGATGGTTTTTCTGGTTAGAATCAAATCAACATACTTCTTGTTGATCAGCCTAAAGAACATTTATATGTCCTTGGGGAACATTTTCATATTGTAAATTACTTTTTGGACTAAAAAATATTGGCGAAATTTTTCAAAGGACTGTCTTATGCATTTCACTATATCAAAAATATTGTAAATCCCTACCCGGATGGCTTACCTACTCATTTTTTACACAGAAAAGATCATCCTATACACTTACATGCTATATTTAAGAGATGTAGGTATTAGAACATTTGTTTGAATCTGCAAAAATGTGAATTTTGTGTACAATTAGGATGTTTACTTGAGTTCATTGTTTCAAAAGAAGGCATTCATTTCGATCCATCGAAGGTTGAGGCTATTGCTAATCTACCTCCTCCTTCCACTCTTCGCCAAATCCAAAGCTTGCAGGGGAAACCAAACTTTCCGCATCATTTTATCCCAAACTATGAAGATTTAAAGAAAGGTTTTACCTGGTGGTTGAAATAGGATGTTCCATTCATTTGGGATGATATTGTCGATAGATGCACTTAAAAACATGTTGACCCATGCACTGTTATTCCATCCACCCAATTACCACTGGGATTACTCTTTGTATTTGGTTGCATCTGATTCCATGACTGGACTAGCTCTAGTTCAAGAGGATGATTCTAAAAATGAACATGTGATTTATTACCTTTGTCGAAATCTCGGTCTCACAGAAATAAAGTATTCACATGTGGAGAAATTGGCCTTGGCAGCTATTCAAGCTATCCAATGTTTCTGTCACCACATATTGTTACGCAAAACCACGGTGATATCTAATTGCAACCTTGTGATGTATATTTTGATGAAATAATTTCTTGAGGGAAAATACTCTAAATGGATTGTTATCCTGTAAGAGTTTGATTTTCTATTTGAGAAATCCAAGTATAAGAAATCACTAGCATTTTCCAAACTTATGTGTGATTTTCCTAACACTAGATCTGAAATAGTGGTAGAAAATCATCTCGCTGATGAATCTCTATTTCTAATTAGTACTTTCAATCCTTGGTTTGGGGATATCATTATATATCTCTAGACCCAAACCTTTTGACCAATTATTTAACAATCATATCGATGGAGAATTGGATACAAATGTCAACAAAACAATGTTTCTGGTGACACTCTTTATCATCGTGCTACCAATTCTATTTTTCAACATTGTATCCCTCATGAAGAAACTGAAATGGTTTTTAATGATTGTCATTCTAGAGCGTACGGTGGTTATATGTTTGGGTTTTCCATAGCCCAAAAGATAGTGTGTGCTAGCTATTTCTGGTCATCTTTATTCAAAGATTGTATTCTCACGGTTAGAAAATGCCATAATTTCCAGATTTTTTATCGAAAGATGCATGCACCTCCCATCTCCTCTTCACCCAATCATTTCTATCGGTCCTTTCGCAAAATGGGGCATTGATTTGATCACATGTAACCCTCACTTGGTCGGGGGGCATGGGTATATTATTCTCACCATAGATTACTTTACCAAATGGGTCGAGGCGATGCTTACATTCGCAACTAACGACAAAACTGTAGCAATTTTCATATTCAATCATTTGATTGGTCACTTCAGTGTTCCTCAAGCTGTCATTACGGACCATGGGAGACATTTTTGAAACATTATGATGACCGATATTTCTAATAAACTTGGCCTATTCCATGATAATTCTACACCATATTACCCACATGCTAATGGTAAAGTTGAAGCCGTCAACAAGGTTTTAACCAACATGATTAAACAGATTTTCTGAACTCATAAAACTAATTGGCATACCATGCATTTTTTGGCATTATGGGAATACCGTACCTATACAAAAATACAATAGGTTTCACTCATTTTCAGCTTGTTTATGGTTTAGAAGTTGTGCTACCCCTTGAATGTGAAATACCATCACTAAAATAAGCCATTGAATTATTACCAGCTACATTTGAAGAGGAGAAACACTTTCTATACCTAGCACAGTTAGATGAGACTCGTCGCACCACTACATTAGTTTCCTAGGCTCATAAAAAATGTGTTAAATATTAGCATGATCAAAGTGTTAAACCTCTCATATATTCATAAGGTTACCTAGCTATTGTATATGATCAAGCTCATCACAAACTAAGCACTGGTAAATCCAAACCAATGTGGCATGGTCCCTAAATTGTTAAGCGTGTGCTTGCAAAAGGAGCATATGAATTAATTAATTATAACAGTGTCTCTTTAGAAAAAACCAAAAATGGTATCTGTAATATTCCAAATCAGGAACAACTAGCAAGGGATGACTGGAAAACGCATTTTCCAGTAATTGCTACTACAGGAATTGAAACCAAGACCTGTATCCCTTAGATAAATGTATCTAAGTACTAAATCCAAGAGCTGGCTCCAAATAAATCCTTCTAAGTGGTTTAAACAGATCTCCCACACTTAGATGTCCTTAGGAAAGTGCCCGTTGAAGGGACTATAGCAATACATGAACATAAAATGGAGCAACAACGTTATTTTATGAATTCTGCACACCTGAAGAAGTAGATAGCTAACCAATGTATAATCTAGTAGCAAATGTGTACAATTATTTGAGGAATCAATCACTCAGGCTGGGCAATGAAAGCCTCAATGTGAAATGTACAAGACAATATAGCAACACTGTTTTGCAGAAATGTCATATGGCTGAAATAACACAGTTCATTAGAGACATTGTAGAAAAATACATGATAACAGAATGATATGACAATATCAGCTCAAGAAATGAGGGGGAGAAAGCTCTCAACCCCGGAAAACACTAAGATAGCAATAATACACAATCCTTAAAAGGATTGGCTGCAATACATGTACAAATGGAAAATCTACAGAAATGCAGGAGTTGCTGGGTAGCAGATGCAACTTAGAAAATGACTAGATATGGCTGAAGATGATGTGAAATCTGAAATAAACCTCCTCCAACAGATCTCTCAAATGATAGGTTGATCCTATCCCTGAAGATATCTTCCTCCAAACTGGTTGTACAATTCCCCACTCCAGGTGTACTCTAAAATAACGCAGTCAAGGCACTGGACTGTGCTGTAGGAGATAGGGAATACTGGTCCTGGTGCCAAAGATGGACAATTAGCTCAGAAACCTCCTTCACTAACCTCCCAGAGGAATAGGAGCTCCCTCCTCTGAAATATGAGCCAAAGAAAGGTGTTGTGGAACCCTCCACTGCAACACCCAGCAACACTATGTTATACTTGAGAAGAAATAACGTAGTGAATGATGGTAGTGGCTTTGGGCTTGAGCCAAGATGTGGAGAAATGAAGTGCAATCCTTCAATAGGCCTCTCAAGAAGGAGAGGAAATACTAAGCATGAATCCCTTGTGCTAAGAAGCACTGCAACTCAGCTGAACAGTCGGAGACTGCAAATAGTCTAATCAAACAAATGATCAAATGCTCAAAGATGTCTCACTATGGCTACCTCTTCCTCCTTATATGCAAGTGAATGTCTCTTTTCCCTGGACCCCACACATTAGGGTTTCTTCCACAAATAATATTCCTCCCTATCAAACTACGTTGTCTTCTCATGCAAGCTACACCTCTAAGGCATCGTTGTTGACTTGGTCAAACTTGACCTTGTCCTCATGCATTTGCCCCTTTTCGCACTAGAAGGTGCAAAATCAAGCTGCTCCATGGATCCTTTTCACATTATGAAGGATATTATTCCTACTCATGGGCCTTTTACCCATTTTACTCACCTCCTATATGAAATAAACAAAAATTAATGCTCCAATTATCTTCATGAAAATTTTGGAACATTACAGTCCTCCCCTCTCAAAGATTGCTTGTCCTCAAGCAAGTGTAAGGATAGACTGAATTATTTCCTCCTCCTCTCCCTATAGCATATGTGTATGATGATATCCTATAAGTAAAATGACGCTATCTCATCAATCAAGCCTCCACATTGCCCCTCCTTAGCATGTAAGTTAGCTATCAACCCATCATCATGTAAAGCTGAAATACTCAAGAGGATATAAAAGTGATGTCTAGAGGTTGCCTTGAAGAATGGGATCTGAAACAGAATGGGAACTATCTTTCCCATATGGATCCTCCATCTCCAAGCTATAATCCATGAAAAATTAGTCACCTCCCACCTAGGAAACTCCTTAAAACTGTCATCCACCTTTGGCTTTGGCAAAGAAGGTGGGCTGAAATTCTGCACATGGTAGAAAATGTAGCCTACCCCACGTTGTCCATCTCTCGACCTATGATAAGTGTAGAGAAATTATTGATCCTGGGCTGCAAAATACTTGCCCTCAAGTGGCAATATGAAGACTATATCTCCAAGGATCTCTCCTCGAACGCTGCAAATCATGCTACCTCGAATATCTCCATATATGATGAGTTGGAAGTCATCAACATATGGCATCATATCCATCATATGGCTCACCTTATAAGGAAACAAGTGTGCTGATATAGGGGCCATATCATCTCCCATGTTCCCCTTAGATCATGTAGTGCAAAAAGTGTAAGGAATTTCTCCCTCAAAGGACACATTCACCCAATGTGTCTCTCTCCCAAGCATGCTCCTCATAAAGACAAAAACAATAGAGCCATAGGGAGCAAAGATGAGAATCATGCTTGCTACCATATGCAACAAATGTGAAGGAAAATGGTCCCTCAGATGTAACCAATGCAGCTTGACCCTTAACTGCAACATAGACTGATAAAATGAGTGGCTTCTCAACCACTTTCTTGCTGCTCCAATCTCCTCGTAAGTATGGAGGAAGTGAATGATGCAGGGTGTACAATGAGCATGTCCTCCATAGTACATCTCTTCCCCAATTCCTCCTAGGGAATGGCCATCGATCATGCTTATGGCCTCATCTAAAACATGTGGTGTAGAAAAATAATGCTCCTCCTTGGATCATCATCCTGCACATGTATGGTTAAGGGACGCATATACACATCATAAAAATAATCATGTAAACAACAATGAATACCCTTACCATATTTTCTTCTCATACAAATGGAGTGGCCCATAAATGATTCTCTTCTTATCTCCAAATGGAAAATTGGTGGTTGTGCTAACTCTCTCAAAGATTCATGTCTCTCCTCCATCTCTATCTAGTCCATGCATCTCCTCATATGCTGATATATCTCCTCCTCAAAGCCCATCAAAAAATACCTCTCCATGATGGTGTGGTATGCTCTCATAGAACAAGTGGGGCTAAAAAGGAAATCCTTATGAGCTGCTTGTAACAACTTCTCCTTAAGCTTGGAAGCTCTAGGAAAGAAGATCCTATCATGATAGTAGATGACCCCATCTTTGACTGAATATCTCTCCTCATGCAATTGGTCATCCAATATGATGCAAGTAAAAAGATACTTGGAATACTGCACCAATAGCTGGGAGTTCCGATATGGATCTATCCTCCATAGTGACAGTGCTGATGATATCTCATGAAGAACACCTTTCATATGGTCACTATCTTCTTTGACATCTCCCATGCCCAAGATGCAGTTGGAAGGTTGTTATCCTTCCCCTACTACTTCTGTCGCAGCGTAGAATCTGAAATGGAAGTGGGTACTGATGATGTTGAGAGAATTTTCTCTCTCTCCTTGAGTCTACCCTAGACTCCTAGCGTTGTATCAAGCTCTCCCAAGGTTTCCACCCCCCTGGAATCAATTAGTTGTGCCCCAACATGTGAGGCATACATCCTCCTCTGCTGGTCCAGTGGTCTCCCTAAAAACATGTCTCCATGCAATGAGACATCCTCAATAAGAGATGATTGAATATATGGATGGATGAAACTCTCCATGCTTCCACTATGCAATCCAATCACATTCTTAGGTCCATTAACCTCTAGAAATGAATAGGGATGTGGAATCCTCATCTCATCATGTTGGGTATTCTGCCTACCTTCTCCTTGTGTCTCTACGGTTTCACACCTCCTCAACAATGGCACAGATAGAACATGAGTTGTGCCTTGATCTCCACACATGAGATCCTGGGGACTTTCTTGCAAAGATGCAAGCATCGCTCTATTTGTAGCAAGAGCTCCTCCTTCCTCTGCATGAGGTGCTAGATCAACTCTAGATCTAACAATGTTGTTTCCCTCAATCTCTAAAACACGAATGGGAAATCCTCCAATGATTGGATCCCTTTTTGAAAAAGAGATCTCCATGCTCTCTTGTCAACAGTATGAGAATAAAGTTTCTCTTCCGATAAAGTATGGTGCAAGTTTTTAGCCTTCCCCTTGGTTTTCTGCAATAGTATTGTGTTCTCATGCAAGGGTTTTTTTTAGTTTTCTGGCTTTTCTCCACCATGTGTGTCTCATGAATCCTTCTATCAAATATTTTCACTAATGACTTAGTGAAACAAGCATAGGATGCAATGTTTACATTTCTCAAAGAAAATGATTCAAAAATCCACCAGGCATAAGCCTTACCTCTCAAATGCAGCGCTGCAACTTTGATGGCTTTTTCTTCAGGAATTTGATGCTACTGCAAGAAGGTATCTAACTCCTCCATCCAAGCTTTGGTTGAACATAAAGGTGAACTCTCAAAGGTAGATAGATGAAATCTATCATGTTGCTCTCTTCCTTTCACCTTCATCTTGCAAAAATCTGAAAAATTGAGACAGAATTTCTGAGTTTGAGACCCATACTCTCTCAAGAAATCACTAAGGGTTTCCCTTCTAGTGACCTCTTTTTCTCTTTCCATCTCCCTTTCGGCAATCCTGGGCATGTGACTGCATTGTGTGTTAGGGTGTGTAGCTTCTTTCTCACACTCCTCATGTGACAAAATAGAGTTTTCTTTTGATTCAAACCCTCTAGGAGATTCTCCACGCATCTCCCTCCTGATCTCCTTGAATTCTTCATGGATCATATGTACAGATTTAGGAAGAATATTGGTAATCTTATCCCCTTTTTCTCCTCCAAAGGATGGAGTCTTTTTCCTTCTTATTTCTTTGTCTCCTTGATGATAATAGGAAGTACAGGGTTCTTCCTCTTCTTTCTACTTATCCTCCTTGGGGAGGTTCTTCATGGATCTGAAATATGATGAGATAAAACCCATCCTCTTCGATCTTCTGATCTTCTTGGGCTTAGACTCACAGGCTGAGCCAAGCAAGTTGCTCTGATACCACTGTAATATTCAAAATGTGGAACAAATAGAAAGGCATGATTGGAAAATGCATTTTCTAGTAATGGCTACTACAGGAATTGAAACCAGGACCTAGATCCCTTAGATAAATGTATCTAAGTCCTAAATCCAAGATATGGCTCCAAAGAAATCCTTCTAAGTGGGTTAAACAGATCTCCCACACTTAGATGTCCTCAGGAAAGTTCCCGTTGAAGGGACTACAACAATACATGAACATAAAATGGAGCAACAACATTATTTTATGAAGTCTACACACATGAAGAAGTAGATAGGCAACCAATGTATAATATAGTAGAAAATTTGTACAATGCTTTGAGGACTCAATCACTCAAGCTGGGCAATGAAAGCCTCAATGTGAAATGTACAATACAATATAGCAACACTGCTATGCAGAAATGTCATATGGCTGAAATAACGCAGTTCATTAGAGACACTATAGAAAAATACATGATAAAAGAATGATATGACAATATCAGCTCAAGAAATGAGGGGGAGCAAGCTCTCGACCCCAAAAAACACTAACAATAATACACAATCCTTAGAAGGACTGGCTGCAATACATGTATAAATGGAAAATCTGCAGAAATGCGAGAGTTGGTGGGTAGTAGCTGCAACTCAGAAAATGACTGGATATGGCTGAAGATTATGTGAAATCTGAAATAAAAATCCTCCAATAGATCTCTCAAATGATAGGCTGATCCTATCCCTGAAAATATCTTCCTCCAAACTAGTGGTACAATTCCCCACTACAGGTGCACTCTAAAATAATGCATTCAAGGCACTAGACTGCGCTGTAGGAGATAGAGAATAATGGGCCTAGTGCCAAAGATGTGCAATCAGCTCAAAAATATCCTTCACTGACCTCTCAGAGGAATAGGAGATCCATCCTCTGAAACATGAGCCAAATAAAGGTGTTGTAGAACCCTCCATTGCAACACCCAGCAACACTACGTTATACTTCAACAGAAATAATGCAATGACTGATGGTAGTGGCTTTGGCCTTGAGCCAAGATGTGGAGAAATGAAGTGAAATCCTTCAAGAGGCCTCTAAAGAAGGAGAGGAAATCCTAAGCAAGAATCCCTCGTGCTAAGCAGTACTACAACTCAGCTGAACAGCCAGAGACTGCAAATAGTCTAATCAGACAAATGATCAAATGCTCAAAGATGTCTCACTATGGTTGCCTCTTACTCCTTATATGCAAGTGAATTTCTCTTTGCCCCAGACCCCACACATTAGGGTTTCTTCCACAAAGAATATTCCTCCCTCTCAAACTGCGATGTCTTCTCATGCAAGCTACACCTCTTAGGCAGTGTTGTTGACTTGGTAAAACTTGACTTTGTCCTCATGCATTTGCCCCTTTTCACTTTGGAAGGTAAGAAATCAAGCTACTCCATGGATCCTTTTCACATTATGAAGGATATTATTCCTACTCATGGGCCTTTTACCCATTTTATTCACCTCGTAGATGAAATAAACAAAAATTAATGTTGCAATTATCTTCATGAAAATTTTGGAACAGTACATTATCTATCTCAAGAGATATTATGCATGACTCTTCGTGTGAAGATCCTCCTTGTACATTAGTTGCAAATTTAGAACAATGTGCCTTAGATCATAAAAGTGTGCCTTAGGATTAGTTTATTTTTCTTAACAAATTTCGCTGCTTTCGCTGCTTATATTGATTACTCTTGATATTCTAAATGTCGACATTGATTCACAATTATATTGTTTTGTTGATGGTGCCTGTTGTAGTACACGGAACATCACTTCCACGACATGGGTTATGTATTCACCCACTAATGAGCTAGTCTCTATTAATGGGATATGCCTTGGTCAAACAACAAACAATATTGCAGAATATAGTGCAGTCATTGAGCTATTATCTGATGCCATCACATTTGGTATTCTATGTTTGATTGTTAGGTTTTATTCACAACTCATTGTATTACATTTAAATGGTGTTTACACTATCAGAAATCCAAATTTTTTAAGAATTTTTTTTAGGGTTCATCTCTCGGAATGGAAACTTGAGTATATTTAATATCAACAAATTTAAGGAAATTTAAACACAATTGCTAAGGCATTAGCTAATCGATTTTTAAATAGACATATGCAACATTAAAATTAATATATATATATATATATATATATAATCCGTATTGAACAAGATACTCAAAGATTGGAAGTAGTAATATCATTAGATTAAATAGTTGTGTGTCAAAAAATATTACATTTTCTGTGATCATAGGATTCAAACACCTTATGATCTAAAAGATATTGATACATTTTTTTTTAATCTATATTGACCTTCAACTATCCATGATTTTGATCATGATAAGAGACTATGGCACGTGCCACCCTGCACATAAATCTCTTGAACTAGCCTGGGACACCAGTCACACGTCTCTGAAGCCTAAGAGGTATATCATTTTTACCTGTCTCTGGAACATCAATATTCAACCTCTCTAGGATGTGCTCCACCTCTACAAGGATCTTGGCTACATCATTCTGTGGTGGGCCTTCCATAGGTTGTGCTTCTCGCCTATCAAAGTGACGATGCACTGCTGATCATGCTGGATTGACATCTGCATTTAAATTTTTTATCAGTATTGGAAAATAGAAAATCAAATAAAAATTAGATAACATAAAAAACATCAAAATTATTTTCTTAACTGATGCATCCCACTGTGCCCTTGGTGGAAGTGATGTGTCAGGGTCACTTCTAAAATCCATCCCCACATAAGGAAAATCGTTAATCAGGATGATCTTGTTCCTAAGCCATATAATGCACTAAGGATTAAAGAGAACCACTTCACCACCATCGCCCCCATGGAGGTCCAGCAATGCTACACAACCCAACATACATGGTTCCATATATCTTTTGGGATCCACCGGAGACTCCTGATGTGCGAGGAGTGGGATTCTCTCCAAATATAAAGACACAATAATGGGTCCGTAGCTGAAGTTTCTAAACTTCCCATTCTTAGATCTCATAAGTTGGTCCTTCATGTTAGGAAACACTCCTTCACTCCAGTTGAAAACTGTTCCCGCGGAACATTCAACTGCAGTCTGCATTTGTGCTTTGGTAGCCACACTCGAAACAACCCTCCCACACAACCTTGTAACAGTGAATGCAATGATCTTAACTTCTAGTCACACAATATTTTTGATATCAATGCGACCATCCTACAACTCTAAATCTTGGCTACAATATCGAGCCATGTAAGAAGCAGTGGGAAGACCCCCTGGTCTTGTCTCAAACAAGGAAATGTTCGTCCCTCTCTAGGGTAATACAGTGAGGAAATAGATATTCTTTGGCTTGATCACGAGCCTATGGTCTCCAATGATGAAACATTTATCTTGAACATCCCAAGCATTCACTAGCCAGGTCATCAGCTCAACCAGTTCTTTCATACATTGAATCACCCAGAACTTATACAAGTCATAATTTTTCAATATGTGAATTGTTGCTGGATCATCTTTGGCTTCACAAGTTCATGCTCTCCTTATCTCCATTCCAACATGATTAACAACCTACAAACCATCAATTTAATCATTAGAAATCAATTGGGGGAATTTTGAGCCATTTTTGTGGAGAGAAACAAGTTTTTCATAACCCCATGGTACTTGTGCAGGTTTTCTATGTACATAGTGTATTTTTGCGCATGAGCTTCACATAAAACCAATGGAAGCTCGATACTTTTTCTATTAAAAAACCATCGGCGTGCACGGTTTTCTCCACAAAAACCTACGCACCCCTGAGGGTCGATTTTGAAACATTGTTTCCCATTAAAAAATGTCATAAATACTTAAAATAAAAAACTAAATGGATGAAAACAAAGATAAATATGATGTGAAGTACTTGGCATGGATTGTTCTCAAAATGGTTGGTCGATTCTCCTGATATTAGCTCCGGAAGATTTAGGGAAAAAAACTCTTTCTTCCCTGCTCTGAAAACTAAATGGTGAAAATGACTTGTCTAAACTTCTTTTTGTAGTTTTAAATAATAATATAATATTATTTTATTTATTTTCACTTTAGAATTCAAATCAATTTTTTTTTCTATTTTCAGAGTAGATGTTCGTAATTTTTTGAGTTTTTGTGTAGGAAATAGGTTATTTTTGGAAAGAATAATTTTGACATTGAGTAGACTTTTATCACTTTTTCGGGCTCTATAAAAATAAAAATAAAAAGTGAAACCATGGAGTCCTCTTTTAAGCCATTTTCAGACTCTCTAAATGTGAAAATAAAGTCAAGTAATTGACTATTCGAACTCTTTAAATTAAATTGATAGTCTTCTATTCAATATAAGTTTACCCCTTTTCGAGATTGAATTGGACTATTTACAAAAAAAGTATACGTTGACTAAGCATGGTATATAAAGTCCTCTCCTACATTATTTTATCGTTTTTCTGGATTGAGGGACTAAATTTATGAAAAATAACACTATGGAGTTTATTTATGTTTTCTTCTGACTCCATAAAACTGAAAAACATCAAGTTAATCCTATGTTAAACTCATTAAAATTAAATTGTATAGTACTTGTCAATCGTAATAGGACTGAACCACTCCTTCTTAGGGTTCGATTTTAATACTAATATGGACTCATTCGAAGGATGAGTTTACACATCAAGCAAATTTTATCCTCCTCAAGCCTGAAAAAAATAAAGAGGTACTTGCCAGTAATGGTGGGGGAAAATTTGAGAAAAAATCCCACTCATTTTCCTTGTTTTAGAAAGCAACATGTCGCTCTTGAACATGACACTTTGTCACAATTATATCTGGGTTAGGAAATCCTTTGTCTTATAGTTAATCAAACCACATTGAATGTCTTCAGCCAATTTCTAGGTATTATCTTTGAGCCAAATGTTGCCAAGCCATTTACAGTGTAATTATATGTTCAAGAGAAAGATCAATTTACCATTCGTTGCAAACATTTGTCTCCATTCACATTTACCATCCCTTAGTCAGTCCTTGCAAAGAATTTCTTCAAAACTTGATCTAATGGTTTCATGTCATAGGATTTCCTACAACGAATCTCTTTCTATCGACATCAGCTCATTATCTAGAAAGTTGATTTAGAATCCTATCAGTACCTTAGAATCTGCATGCCCTAATCGTATGTTTCTCGCCTTCAACGATAGGTTCTCATTATTAACCTTCGATCAAATTATTATATGAGTGTTTGAATGCAAATAATTCATTCACACTTCATAGATTATGTTGAAGTACTTCTAGAGCCATTTTCATTATTGGTGGTTTCTCTCAGCTTGTTAATTGTTCTCTTTATTGACCTGTAATCAAGCAATTTCTACCATGTTCAACTTAGACACAATCAATCACATGGATAGATTCGTACTAGTTCAAGAAGAAGAAATCAAGACCCTAGATCTAGTTTCCACCATCCAGGCTATGAGGAGTTATATATTCATAATATAGTAGACTTCTTATGACAAATGGATGGGCCCATACTATGTCTACTTTTTCGTTTAATACTGATATCATATCTATACCAAAACACTTATTTAGTTTTTCTCTAATTATGGGAATGCCTACCTTAGTGATGATATATATTTGCATTGAATTTTTATATAGTTTTTTAACTGGTGTCTCCAATCCAATCGTTGGAATGATAAAGTGCTTCACTCTTCAAAAAATCTTTCTCAAACTTCGCACTTTATGGGGAAATATGCTACACATCATTTTTTCACCATGACATTTGACTGTCAGTCTATCACCATCCATATCATGTTCCCTTAGAGATAAAAAACACTCATTTTCCTGAATCAAGTCTTGGAAATTGGAGAAAATCTCTGTAAAACCCTTAAAAGATTACCTGCACGATTTTTCTAGCCTTTTCCTACACATCAGTGATGCTTCTTCCATTACCCATGGCGATCAACACTCTACTTACCACTAAAAAATGTGCACCCCTGTGAAAATAAACTAAAAATAAAAAGTAACTTCTAGAAGCTTAGTTGGTCGAATGTTCTCCCAATTGAAAGCCTCTAGAGTTGCGCTAGTTCAGGCTTTATCCCTCTACTCATGTAGCTTATCCCTTGGTCCAAGGAACTCAAATACCTTCATGGGAGGAACCCATCCCTCTCTTAATGGATCTGAAACTACCTCAATATCTCTATAAATTGAGCTCAAGTTTTAGGTTTAAGGGTAGATAACAATGTGAATAGATACTGACTTGTATAAATTCTAAGCTGGACAGAGTTCATAGAGTTCATAGTTTCTATGCTAGTGAGTTGTTTTTGACACATTGAAGATTACACCTTTGTACCCATGACTTCATTTTGGTTATTCTAGAGAATAAGGCTTATCAGAATGAAGGAAAACTATTTCTCAGACACATGGGAGAAATAAGTACAACATCAAGGCATATGGTTGTAAGATTGCTCTTTCTAATTTACAATAATACATATGTATCTCTTTTTATCATTGCCTTTTTTCTGAATGCATGAGAATGATGTCAATACTTATATTTCTTGATCACTAAGTTGAATTAGTATTTATGATTATTATACACTCGAGATGCCTTGATATTTTGTGTTGTTTATGATTGCAGGTTCTTCTTAGCATTGAGGAACTACTTTGGAGCGAATGGAAAAATATTACATTGAACATCTCGATTGAAAGGTAGGAGCATGTCCTTTTATTTCCATTATTGTAATAATCTAAAGTACATATAATCTAGAGAAAGAGATACTCATTGGATCTTTGTTTCTAGTTACTCATTGGATTACTAAGGAGATCATTATTGCCCGCAAGAGGGATTAATCCTGGTAAAAACCTCTACGGGCATGTTTCTTTAGTCGTATTGCGGAGAAAACTTTTTGTTTAGCAACTCCACTTTCTTTTCTTGCAGGGATGTATATGGATTGATTCAATAATGAGTATTAGTGCCATTTTTAGCTTCTAAGGCTCAGTTTCTTCCATAGGACTGAGATTCCTCCTGGGGCTTGGCCATATCAGTAGACTTAGAGCCCCCTTGCACAATTTCTTTATGTTCTTTTCACTTCTTATTCACATGCATCTCTTATTTATGTTTTGCATATTTCTATATTTTGTATTGTTTTTTTTCTTTCTATAGGATTGAGTTAAATGATTGAAGTGAATTTTTTTGCATATTTTTTATAGATTCAAGAGAATTATTCATCCTTATAATGATTTTGTAAGTTTATATTAATCATTAAGCTACTTGGATTTGGTTACTAGTTCATGAATATAAGATTTCTGGAAATGACTTGTAGTGAAATAGTAGTAAATTTCTGCTATTTTTTAGAATGAGTTAATGAGATTGATTTGAGTTGATTCCACCTGGATTAGGTCATAATAATGTTAAATTTAATAATAATAAAATCAACCCATGTCATTTTAACTTCATTAGGTTAGAAATTTGATAGATTAACTAGCTCACTTGTTCTTGAATTTCTAAATTTTAAAGTACTAATTTTCTATTATATTTTATGACATGTTAACATAGGTATTTTGGAGTGATTCCACTTGGAATGGAGCCATAAGACATCCTAATTACTAAAAAAAAAATTCCCCTAGGATCTAAATACATGATTGAGGAATAATAAACACCACTTAGGACATGAATTTTCGTAAATTACATTAGACCTTTTTATTTGAATTCATGCTCTTAGGATTTCAATTACAAATTATTGCTCTTTCCTAGGATTAACTTCTTTTCAAAGCAACACTTCCATTTCTACAATCAGTTTAGGCTTTTATTTCATGACATTCGCTCCATTACACTAGATAAGAAAAATAAGAACAAATTGTATGTTTCACATACAGTGTCGATACCTCTTAAGTTTGTATGAACCCCAGGTTGATAATTATATTTGGTAGCCTTGGTATTTGCAGCATTCTTATTGCAATACTAAGGCTCATCTTCAATTATTTTAAAAAAATGGTTAATCTCACTAGTCCCTAATATGAAAACTATAAAATGTTTGTTGATGTATTTGTAAAATTATTCAAATTTATAATGATTTTATATGTAATATATATATAATGTTGGAGATTTTTAAGGTAAGATAATTTTATGCTGTAAAATTTGGGTGAGTAATTTTTATAAAAATTGGAAATTGGCAAATATTCTTTTGGAAAAATCATGGAAAATTGGTCCACCTGCGAATATTAGCTTTTGACTGATCCATATTGAGTTTCTTTAATTAAACCATCTCTTTAATGGCATAGACTTTGACATTAATTCTCAAACAAACAACATGTTACATACTTAACCACTCAATCATTGTGAAATAACATAACCATCACAGATCTTCAATCACATACAAATAACAACATCATCACTCTTTAATGAATCAATTCAACTTCAATCATCACTGTTAAACCTAGATAATCAATTAATACTTCATTGACAAAAAAATAAACATAGAAAGACTGATTAGAATGGTTAGATATCATATTAAACAAAACCATAGCTTATATACGCGCTTTCCACAAAATAGTTATGTGTGTATGTGTTCTCTTAAAAAAATAAAACATGCTTACAGATCTCTCTAAACTGCAGAATCAACACGCAACTTACGAGAATGAGACCCACGTATGTACACTCCTTTCATGTTATTAAAAATCCGTATGCACACGCCTTTCATTTTGTCAAACCCACATATATCTACCTTCAAAGAAACCCATCTCTCAGCATATAATAAAACATATGTCAAAAAATTATCATCACTAATCAACTTAGCCCATAATAATATTAACAATGTATAATCATTTCAGATGTATTGGATTTAATCCATCATCAAATTCCCAGGTGCATACTTAATTCAACAAAATATCATTACATGCGCACTTGCTTCAGATCTAACTATTCATCAAATATCCATCACTTGTACACACTACAATCTTTGATCTCACTGTCCTTATATAGCTTATGACTTAACCAATACCCTAGGTAAAAACCACACTAATGTCAATGGTATTCATTTACATGATCAAATATCTATTTCTCATCTTAATACGATGGTACAATACCATGGTAAATACCCTTGATATTCAAAATACCATGGTTCAGAAATTGTAAGTGATTTTTTTTCTGCATAATTGTGTATCTACACGACTTTGCTTCACAGAACCTACATGTACTTCTCAAAACATCACGTTCATTATTATTCTATCTCTAAACTATTATGCCTTTGATTAAACATTCTGTCACATGTAGACACATCCTGTTGACATATTCATCAAGTTTGTTTCCATAAAAATATAACTCATCAAGTAGGATTCCATGAAGTACAACACATTAGTAATAATTCCAACAATCTCCCCCTTTGGACTTGATGGCAAACACTTTGGTGTTTGGTTACCATAACCTGTAGATACATGTAAAAGGAATAAATCTAAGAACCAATCTTTTCAAAACACCAAGTTACTCTCCCCCTCTGACATCAAGGAAAAATGGATGACCAATGTTGAATGAAGGCTTCTCTTTCATTGTAGATACATAAGCATTGTAGATATAATCTCCACTATATACTAGCCATGCTCCCCCTTAGCACATGTTAATTGTTCTGAGATATTTTACAATGATTACATGACTCTATGATTTAATTCAATATGAACTTTCCTATCACAAATGACTCAAACTTACATAAATCACCCAACAAGTGGGGTTACATATTTGACTCATTATTACATAAAATACCCAAAATGTGATTACATCCATAATTGACATGACCCTCAATAGTACAAACATGACTAAGTATTACAATGATTACATCATGGGTCTTTATGACCTGTATATCAAGAAACATATATCACATTTATAACCAAGAAAAAAGTACCTCAGAGCAAGGTAGCAACAGAAACGACTATATGAGTACCTTCAACAACATTACCAACAATAAGAATCATTATGTACCAACAAATTTGCAAGTAAATATAATTCCAGGAGTGCAATCTCTCCTCCTAAACTACAAGAAACATTATCAGACTGTATTCAACCAATTCCAAAACCATGAAGAACAATTTGATCTTGTTCCTTCATCATAACAAAACATGCATCATTGTTTAAGTAATAACTTGCTTATATACATGAATTTTCTTCATATGATATAGTACATAAATTAAAGTACTAAAACTTCACAACTATATCTCCTCTTGATCTTATATTGTCTGAACCTATTCAATGTGACTATACCTGATGCACTGTTAGTAATAAAAGGATAGATATCAAAAAAAATCATGGGAATTATAAGAAAGATAAATTATAAATCTCTCCCCCTAAACTTGAGTGATTGATCACAATAATTAACAAATTAATGAATCAGGGACCATTCCTAATTTTTTTATGAGATATTCAAATGCATCATGTGGAAGAGATTTTGTAAATATATCAGCAACTTGTTCTTTTAAGGGAAAATATTCCATTTTGACCTTTTATTCAAGCACATGTTCCCTTAGAAAATGATATTTAATTGGAATATGCTTGGTCTTGTTGTGCATAACATGATTTTTTGAAATACTAATAGCACTTGTATTGTCACATAGAATGGAAATGGGTGGAGAATAATTAATTTGAATATCCTGCAATGTTTGCATCATCCATAGAATTTGTGTGCAGCAAGATGCAACAAAAGCATATTCTGCCTCTGCAGTAGATAAAGAAAATAAAATTTATATTTCGTTGAACCATGATACCAAGTTTGACCCCATGTAGAATGATCCTCCACTAGTGTTTTTTTTCTATCATCAACATTTCATGCCCAATCTGCATATGTGTAAGAAAAATGAGTAAGATATATCTTTGGATACCATAAACCAAAGTCTTAAGTGCCTTCTAGATACTTGAATATTATTTTGACTGCCTGAAGATGATTTTCTTTTGCATTGGCTTGGAATTTTCCCACAATCCCAACTGCATGCATGATATCTAGTCTCATACCTATAAGATAAAGTAGACTTTCGGTTATGGATCTGTATTCTTGTTGGTTTAATACGGGAGAATCATCATGAAAACTAAGACTACATCGTGTCACCATTAGTGTGCATACTGTTTTACAATCTTTCACTCCATATTTCTTGAGAATATGATTGAGGTACTTTTTTTATGAGAGAAAGATGTCATTATTTGCTTGATTTAATTGTAAACCAAGAAAGTATGTTATTTCACCAAGTACGTAAATTTCAAATTCTTGTTGCATGACATAAGCAAACCTTTGACTCGTGGATTCTCCATTGCTGCCAAAGATTATGTCTTCCACTTAAACAACAACAATTAAAAGTTTACCATCATCCATATTTGTATATAGTTTGTTATCTACAGATCCCTTAGTGAATATTTTTTGTTGAAAATACCTATAAAGGCTATAATAGCATGAATTAGGGGCTTGTTTCAGCCCATACAATTCATTCTTGAGTTTTCAAACAAGTTTTTCATCATTTCCTAGAATGAACCATTCATGTTGTTCAATATAGACTTCTTCTTTTAGGTCCCCATTTAAAAATGAAAATTTAACATCCATTGGATAGACTTTGAAATGATGAAAGCTTAAAAAGGAAAGAAAAAATATTATGGCTTCAAGTCTGGTTATAGGTGCAAATGTTTCTTCAAAATTGATTCCTTCTTGTTGAGCATAAACTTTTCAAATGATTCTTGCTTTATTTTTAATTACTTCTCCATTCTCGTTCAATTTATTTTTGAATACCTATTTTTTCCCAATAAAATTCTTATCATGAGGTGTAGGTACTAATTCCCATGTATGATTATCTTCTATTTGGTCAAGTTCTTCATTAATAGCCTTAACCCAACATTCATATTTGTTGGCTTGATTTACATTTTGTGGTTCAATTTTTTATATTAACGCTAGAAAAATAGGAGTCACAACAAGGGCTCTTCTAGTTTGTACTCCAACTTCCTTTTCACCTAGGATTTGAGATTCTGGATGATTTTTCTGAACATACCTGGATGAAGTCTTTTATGATTCTTTTGTATTGTAAATTGTTTCTTCTATTTCTTCACTGATTTCTTCCCTTGCATCCCTTTTTATTGTTGTGGAAATACATTCATCACATGTTAGTGTTTCCCTTTTGGAACCTATGCATGCTTCATTGATTACAACATCCATACATTCAATGATATTTTAAACTTTTTTGTTGTAGAATTTTTATCCTTTACATCTAGAGGAGTAACCTAGTAGAATTCCTTCATCTTCTCTAGCTTCAAACTTTCCAAGATTATCATTATTATTATTTATGTAACATTTTCTTCTAATGACACTAAAATTCTTGACAATTGGAGGCTTACTGAACCAAATTTCATGAGGATTTTTATCATTTTTTTCACGGACATGAGCTTTGTTGAGAATATTTACCACTGTATGTGTTGCTTTGCTCCAGAACGTATGAGGTGTCCCTCACTCATCAAGCATGGCATGTGCCATTTGTTGAATTGTTATGTTCATTATTTCTGCTACCCCATTTTGTTTAGTATTTTTAGCTATAGAGAACTGCCTCTTGATGCCATGATATTCACAAAAGTTGAAAAAATAATCTAATATGAATTCCCCTCCCCTATCAAATATGATACATTTGATTTTTAAGTCTAACTCATTCTATACTAAATATATTAAGACTTTAAATTTATCAAATTCTTTATATTTATGTTTTAAAAACCCAATCCAAAACATTCTAGTAAAGTCATCAATACATAAGATGAAATATTATTCACCTCTAGGTGAGTTTTTCCTCATTGGCCCACACAATTCAGTATGAATGAGTTCTAGTGGATTACCTGTGGAAACTTATTTTTTATTAAATTGTACCCTTGTTTTCTTACAGAATTGACATGATTTTCATATATTTTTTTCTAGTAGAGAGATGTTCGGAAAATCATGAACTGTTACTAGATTGCTTGACTTATGTATTTGATTCAAGCTTAGATGTCCCAATATTTTGTCCCAAAATTTTTTTATTATGCTTTTATAAAGTAACATTGTTCTAGACCGCCTTCCAAGACATAGACATTACCTAGAGTTCTTGTTCCTTTTATTATGGTTTTTCCTGTATCGAGATTCCAAACTGCCTTCCAAAACATAGACATTACCTAGAGTTCTTGTTCCTTTTATTATGGTTTTTCCTGTATCGAGATTCTGAACCACACAATTATTTTATCTGAAAAAAACCTCATTCCCTTGGTCACACATATAACTAAAAATTAACAAGTTATGCTTCAATCCATCAATAAACAAAACATTTTCAGCTTTAAATGTGTCTTTTACCAAAACAATTCATTTTCCTTTGATAACGCACGTGAAATATTTCCAAAGGTTACATTCTTCTCTTTCTTCATATCATTAAAATAAATAAACTGATATTTATCACCTGTCATGTGTTTTTAGCATCCACTTTCAATGTACCATAGGTTTTCTTGACCTTTTGCATATAAAACTAGGACACAGTTCTTAGATTTGACGGTCTTCCTTTTCGATACCTTAGATGTTGTTGCCATTTTATCATTCTGAGATGTTGATTATCCTTTTCTCCTGAATTCGGATTATTTATGCCGAAATTTACTTCAAAAGGAGCATTTAGTTTCATATTGAAAAGGTGAGAAGGAATCTTAAGAGTATTTCTTTACCACGGTCTTGTTCTTTTGTTTTTTTTCTTCTCTAGTCATGATAGTTTTGTAACTAGCAAACCATTAAGTAGCCTTATGACCAAAATTGTGACAAGCGAAAGATTGTCCATTAAAGTAGAAATTTATGGGATTATAGTGCCTTCTAGTGTCGTTTTATTTTTTATTGAACTAAGCAGAATTTACTTGAGAAGTATTTGGTACTTTATTCTTTTGCTGGAGGCTAGATTTTTGTTGTCTATTTCTTTTTACTTCATTGAGATAGCTTCCTTTTTCTGTAGAAGACTTTATAGTCTTTAATATTTCTTCATTATATCCAACACCTATCATTACAAGAGGAGAGTGTTTCACTTTGATGCTTTCATCCAAGGTTTCAAATCCTTTAGAAAATATAGTATTAAGACTTCTTTCTTTCCCAAGTTCTTTCCTTAGACTTACTATTTCACATTCTATATTTTCATTATGCTCTTCTGTTTCTATGATTTGTTTCTTAATTTTTTCTTCTTCTAATTTAGCATATTCTAAACAAATATTAAGTTGAGTTATTTCTTCAATAGACATATCCTTTTCCTCTAGGGAATCCATGAAATTATCATCAGACTCATTAATACTTCTATCTTCAAATGACATCAGTAATTTATATTCTTCATCAAACTCACCTTCTTCACCATTTGAAATACCATCACTATCTTCATGTGTATAAAAAAATTTCTTATTTTCATACATTCTCCTATTTATTTTTGCAACTCTTTTCCCTTTTTCATGGTTTTCCCTATAGGGACACTTAGCGGCATAGTGACCAACTCTACCACAAGAAAAACAATGGAAGGGTAGATTACCTCTGAATCTTCTGGTACCCACTTGGAGTTTCTTTAAAAAAATTTCCTCTTCATCTAATTATTCTTAACATGGTTCTTCCTTTTCTTTTCATTTTGTAGTAGCTTTGAATGCAAATTCTATGATATACAAGGGACCCACTTTACCCATTTCATAGGTTGTTCAAACCCCATGAAGTTTTTCAGTAATAAGATTCTTCAAGTCTTGCATATCTTATATGGCAGAAAAATTCGTATTGAATTTGGCAGTTAGATACCTAAATATTATTTCAACCAGTCATGATTATTTTATTTCTTCACCAAGAATTTTCCTATAATTCATGATCTCATCTACCCTAAGAAAGAAACTTGTGATACTTTCATCACTGTGAATTATGAGAGTTTCATATTGAATTCAAAGAGTGTGAAGTTTCGAATCTTTTAGCTTGGTGTCACCTTCATAGCCTTGGATGATATTGTCCCATATAGCCTTTTTCATATTCAACTGCATGAATTTGAAAAATTTAGATTTCACCAAGCTTCCTATCAAAGCGTTGACAACCTTTGCATTGCTCTTCTATTTTTTATTTTTTCCTTAATCTATAGGAAAGGGGGATGGACATTAATAGCCTCCTTCAAAAATTCCCCATACATACACTCCAAGTGACTGTAAGTAAGCTCTTGTTCTTACTTTCTAGAAAACTAGATTGGTTCCATTGAATAACGGTGGTCCGATAGATGTTTCCCCCTGTTCATTGCTCATCTTCATGAATCTTCCTTCAAGCGATCAAGTTTCTTCCAAAGGACTTGCTCTGATACCAATTGTTATGAAAAATACTAAGAGGGGGGTGAGTCAACATTTAAAAAAAATATTTAATTTTCATATTTTTATTTCTATATACAACTATTCTAAAGTAAACATGAGTATGTATGTGACTCCAATGCAGACAACTAGCATATATCTAGTCAACATAGTTTTTTTGTTAATTCGACATCATTTTATCTTGAACTAGTATGTTAGTACTTCATCATCATTAGATAGATAGTAACCATGTGAATTACGAAAAAAATAAAACATCACACATAAGAAACACATATGAATACCACGATTTTGAGGTGCAAACCGAATGTGGGATAAAACCATTGTTGTTTTTGTCTCTATCTCCTTTTTATCATGATGAAATAATTTCTACAGTCTTTTACTTGTGTAGACATTACCAGCATGGAGGCACCCACTTGGAGAGGGCTACAACCTTCTCTTGTTCCTCTACACCAACTGGAAGGTAACTCTGAGCCCCTGATTCATCACAAATTGTAGGCCATGTTAATCAAATTTTCAAAATTGACCCACTACCATAATTTAAGCATAATATAAAGTAACATAACTGAAACCGATCATTATAATAAATCACCCAATCCTATATACATGTAACAACTTTGGTCATAAGATTGTTAATTGTAAAATAATCAAATTTGAAAGAGATGAAAATTCCAAATACAATAAGTGCTAAAAATTTGAAATTAATTCTCTCCCCTAATGATTGATGTTGAATGTTTTAAATGTAATAATTTTAGGCACACGGAAATTTAGTGCAAAGGCATGATAGAGATTTCATCCAATTTTTCAGGAAAATTGGAATTCAGTTGTTCAGGAGGATAAGAAAATTTGGAAAGAACATGGAATGTGGACTTTCTCAATCGAAAAAGAAATAAAGAAAATAGCTAGTATGTGGGAAATGGCTACTCCAATCATATGAATGGGGATAAGAGTAAGTTTTTGTTGCTAAAAGAAAAGGACAGAGGGAACAATGTCATGTTTGGTAACAATTCTCTAGCAAGAATTAAGGGTAAAGGCATAATGAATTTTGATCAAAATACAAAAGCACAAAATGTGTTGTATGTGGAGTGCCTCAAGAAAAAATTGCTTAGTGCAATCCAAGATGTGTGATAATGGTTATGATGTGACCTTTCGATGCAAGGATGGTGAGATCCGCAATGTGAAGGATGGAAATATAGTGGGAAAAGAAATCATAACTCACAATAACGTATATGTGTTTAATGACTCCTGATTAAATTGATATTTAATAAAAATAAATGAAGCACAGTTGTTGCACAGGAGGCTTAGCCATATGAATTTTGACAATTTGATAAGAATCAACAAGCTGGGATTTGTGAGAGGACTACCAAGACTATCTATGTTTTAAAACTCAATTTCCAGGTCATGTCAATCTTCCAAGCATACCAAGACTCACTTCAAGTCAAAAGAGCTCTCATTTTCTATAATGTTGGAGCCAATTCACATAGATTTCTATGGAAAAACTAGAGAAAAAGGCCTAAGAGGATAAAGGTATTTTATGTTAATCATTGATGATTTTACCAGGGCCACCTAGATCGTTCTCTTAAAAGAAAAATCAGAATAATTTAAGAATTTTAAAAACTTTAAATCTTAAGTAGAAAATGAGAAATATTTAAAGATAAAATTATTTACATCGGAAAAAGGGGAGAATAAACTTTAAGAGAGTTTGAAGAATTTTGTGGAGAGAATGACATGAAGAGGCAATATTCATAGTATTTAGAGGCTATAACTCTACAAAAAAATGGAGTAGTGGAGAGAAATAACAAAACAATCCATGAAATGGCCATAGCTATGTTGGATCAAGCATATGTATCTCACATCTTCTAGGGAGAAGCAGCACAAGAAACAATGTAATTATCAAACAAAACTCAAGTGAGGCCTAATAGTGATAAAACTCCTTATGAGTTGTGGAAAGGAAGAACTACATCAGTTAAACACTTCATGGTTTCTGGGAGAAAATTATTTATTAAAAGGAATGATAAAAACCATATAGAGTTTGACTCTCGTGCAGATGAGGGTATATTAATCAGGTACTCTACTCTAAGTAAAGGATATAAGTGTTACAAAAAACAAAAAAAGAATATTGAGGGTTGCATTGATGTGATATTAGATGAAATAGCTTCACAAATTGAGTCCTCGAAAATAGATCCGAACTCATATGGAGAAGAAAATTATAATATCATGCTCTTAGATCAAGAAGAAATTGATTCAAATAGTGAATGAGTGGAAACAAGAACAACTCCAAGGCCCAAAACACCTTCCAGGTATGTACGTAAGGAACATCTTGAGATTCATATTTTTGGAGATCAAAGGTATGGTGTTCAAACTAGGAGGAAACTTGTTCACAGTTCAAGCTGGGAAAATATGGCTTTGTTGTCAGAGATTGGGCCTAGGAATCTTGGGCAAGCAAGTGAAGAGAAATTATCGGTGAAAGCTATGAATTAAGAACTCTACCAAATTGAAAATAATGACACTTGGGAAAATTTTCCATGATCTAAAGATAAAAATTTCATTGGAACCAATTTTTTTTTCAAAAGCAAGCTAAATAAGAAAGGTCAAGTAACCAAGAACAAGTCTCAATTGTTCTCCAAAGGGTATGCCCAAATAGAAAGGGTAGATTTCGAGGAAACCTTTGCATCAGTAGCAATAATGAAAGGTATCATAATGTTTCATTCCCTTTCTAGTCATAAAAAATTCAAGGTATATCAGATGGATGTTAATTATGCATTTCTCAATGGGGATATGGAAGAACAAGTTTACATTGAGCAGCCAGAAGGATTCACGCTCACCATAGATGAAGGGTTTTTCTGGAAATTGAAAAGGCCCTATATGGACATAAAATATATCTTGGGTCTTGGTATGTAAGGATGGATTGATACCTTATGAGATAAGGCTTTAAGAAAGGTGTTGGGGAGAAAAATTTGTGCATAAACTCTGAGGGCAACCATCTAATAATTGTATTACTATATGTGGACGACATAATATTTGGCAGTGGCATGGAACAATTGGGACATGTGTTCACAAAATGTATGCATATATAGTTTGAAATTTGCATGATCAAAGAGTTGTATTTCTTCCTAGGATTGAAAATCTCTCAGTCTAAAAATGGAGTGTTTATCTCTCAATCAAAATACCTATGAGAAAATCTAAAGAAGTTTGGAATGGAAAATTGTAAGCCAGTTAGGAAACCTATAGTTACAGGATGGAAAATATTCAAAGAAGATGAGACACCCTTGGTAAAACGGACTAAACACAAATCCATGATAGGAATATTATTGTGTCTCACAGTTTCAAGGCTAGAAATCATGCAATTCATGGTTCTTTTCACCATATTTCAAGCTTTCTCTTGCGAAATTCATGTAATCAGTGTCAAAAGTATTCTCAAATATCTTCAAGGAATATAATGTTATGGATTGTGGTATGCTAAGAGCAGAGAATTTAATTTGAAGGTGTACACTTATGTTGATTGGGAATGCATTATTGTTGATAAGAAGAGAACCTCATATGAAAAATTAATTGTGGGAAATCGCTTAGTGTCATGGGTCAAAAAGAAATAAGCCTCCATCTCTTTTTCAAATTCTAAAGCTGAGTATATTGCAGTTGCCATATGTTGCTCACAAATCCCATGGATGAACTAGACCATGAAGGACATTAAGGTATAGTTGACTGATCCTATTCCCATAATGTTTGATAATGCTAGTGCCATCAACATCTCTAAGAATACAGCCATACATTGAAATACCAAGAATATCACTATCAAGTTAAATTTGTTATGGGAATAGGTTGAAGCCAATGTTATGAGACTTGAACATGCAGACACTAAATAAAAACATCCAGATATCTTTTCCAAGACACTTGTAAGAGAACCCTTTGAATATATAAGGAAGCAGATAGGATTTGTGACTCCTCCCTCCAAATCACTCAAATTTGGTATGTGTATGCAACAACTAAGCATGTGGGAATAATGGAAGAGTAGGATGCATAGGTTTAGGGTACATATTCAAAGGAATCCATAGCTATTTATGTCAAAAGGGTGAGTATTACTAGTCTATCAAAGAAGAACAATAATGAGGGATACCATGACTGGTTTCAGGGGGAGCTTATGTTGTTTCCATCACTTCCAAATAGGGAGATTGTTGGTTAGTTGGAATTTTCTTGATGAATAATGGTTTTGAGTGTGTTGGAATTGATGTCAAGTGAATAGGTAAGGAGACTTGTGGCAGTACGTGCTTTTATCAATGTTCTTGATGTGTCAAGCTTTGGCACAGTTCTATTGTTGCTGTAAACTTCTGGTATAGAATCACCATAGTATCATGGTTATTGGAGAATCCATAAAACCATGACTGTGGTGATTAGGAGTGCAGGTTCTTGACACAAAAAGAAGTTTGGTAGAGATTTTGGAACCATTTTTTAGCTTTTATATGGACTCAAAGACTGCATTTTATAGTCTCCAATGTAAATTTATTGGAATAAGCTATCCAATAGTATATGGAAGTTTGGAAATGGCCACCAAAATAAGAAATTGTCAATAGCCTATGTAAGGATCTTGGAATCCTTAGGAGGAGGTCATCATAACCCCGGAACCTTAGCACAGAGGAATTATGAGAACATCTGAGTAGGATATATCAAAGGTTGGAGCAGAGGAATGATCGGAACCTCGGAGAAAATATGTATTGGAACCTCGAAGAACATGAATTATCGAAACCTTTAAGTAGAGTATGTACCAAAACCTTAGAGAAGACGACTTATCGATATATTCAAAGCTCAAGCCCATCAAAACCTTAGAACATTGTAAGTCCTTACCTATTTCAATTCCTCGAAAGTGTCGAGGTTTGCAAAGGAAAAGAAATAAAGGGAATTTGGTGAGTAAACAAGGACTAAGAATACTCTTTCTCTCTCCTCTATTTGACACGTGGAAGCAGTCCATTGGTATTGAGGAGCTGAAGTGGATAATGGCATCAACGTGATGTGGTTCTATGGTGGAATTTTGATAGCTTGATTTGGAATTTTTGGTGGCCTAATGGGATAAATCTGGGTGACACGTGTCACCACTAAGGAAGCTCCATGTGGTATAGTGAGGAAAAAATCGAGTTTGGTTCTTAATGAGGAATTTTTACTCATTTACCATAGCTACTTATTAGAAAGGATTCCTTACAACTTATGCATAGGTTTAAGGGTTGGATATTAAAAGTGTGTAGAAATTCTTGGAACTAACTATTTATGCATCTATGAATGCAATAGGTGCTTCTAAAAATTGATATCTCATGGTAGAATCACCTAAGGGATCACTCATGAGGCACCACTTTTATCACAAAAGTGGTCAGGAATATGAGTATTTGCAAGCATTCCCATGATATTTTCAATAAAATTAAAAAATGAAATCTCATATCGAATATAAATGACATGAAACATTATATTTTAAATCCAATACAAGAAGAACATAAGTTTCTACATGTCTTTCCTTAAATGCATGCAACATATTTTCTTCAAACTCAAAATTCCTCTCAATGAAGAGATTCTTTGTTCAAAATATCTAGTATTCCGTATCCATTTACAATATCTTGATATTAAGCATAGATGCATTCTTTGCTTTAAGGCTAAAAAAACTTTCCAAATTTCTATAGGAATGTGAACCCATGCACAGGATCCAAAAATGTAGAATTGTACGACTTCTTGTTGCATGCTACTCCATGCTTCAAAAGGTGTTTTTTGTTGTAACGTATTTGTTAGGAAATCCATCTTGTATGTACAAAGTATGTTTTATTTATTTAGCCCGCAATTTGGAAGTGAGGGGATTTCTTTATCCCATAATTTGAAAGTAAGGGACCTTGCTTTCCACATGCAACTATCCATCTCTTTCAAGGATCTATTATTCCTCTTAACTACCTTGTTCTATTGGAAAGTATAAGAACTATGTGCTACAACTCTAATCTTGTTTCATCATAAAAATGTTGGACATCCTATTAGGATATTCTGACACATAGGAAATAATTAAGAATAACTTAGACTAGTGTAGAGTTAGGTAAAGTGTGTTTCTTTACTATGTACATTTGCAACTTACGATCCAACGGTCATCATTTGTAGTGATCCGATGGTTCACTCTCTCCTCAGTATTAATGACACTTTTCCATGGCTTAACGCCCGATTGTTACATGATCTCTATTTAAAGAGCATGGAGGGTCATTTGTCCAGTAACCATTTATGAGAGAAACATATGTAACTTTTCTTTTTATATTAATAAATAAGCTGAAGTGGCCGCATTGGCTCAGGCTGTGGACTGTTTCCCTCTTTGAGGGTTTTAACGACGTGATAATATTGGTGTACTGATTTGTGATCTGTTTGTGAGCGATGACCTTTGGTTCTTGATCCACGGAAATTACCTGTAAATTCCTACATGGTATCAGAGCTATTTTGAGGGCCACATCCGTTTTTTATCAAAACCTGAAGCTGGTTTGACTGCATCCAACTGTCGTTTTCTAGATCTACTATTAATGAACATTTTTGGGCTCAAAGAACTACTATGTTGTGTCCAGAGTGTCTGTTACAATGAGGGACACATTTTGTTTCATGCGAAAAGTTTTCAGGTTGCCCAAGTTATGAAAATTTAGATCTAGAGGTATAAAGTATTTGTTTTGTAGTTATATTTGTTAATAGTTCTGCTTATTTCGGTTCCCTCTATTTATTTTCGATTTTTAGGTTTAATTTATTTCCAGGATCTATACCCTCTTCTCTGTGTATGCTTTTTTCTTTGTGATGTGTGCGATCTCGAGAAATCAAAAATAGGAAGATGGTATTTTTTTTTGCTACGTATGCTCTTTCCCCGCGTCTTTGTGTGATCTTGAGAAATCAAAAATATTGAAAAAAAATAGATAGTTGCCGGTAAGGCTAACCGAAAATCTAAAATTCTATTGGAAAGGCTTGCAATTTTTTTTTCTGCTCGGTTTTTTTTGTTTTTTCTGTAGGAAAAGGAACACACATCGAAGAGTAAAAAAAAAAAAAAAACCTTCCTCCTTTCAAACAGTTACAGAATCCTTTTACTATCTTACTTGCTGAGAAGTTAGTTTATAAGAATATAGGTCTTGGGTTCAAATCTCTTTCTGAAGCTTATTTTGTAAAAAGTTTTGTTAAAGGGGCGGGATTTTTTTCTAAAGTTGAACTTCATCATCAAATTTCAAACCGCTTCCGTAAATATTTAGTATCTTGAACTCGTTTTTTCAAAAAGGCATAACTTCTTCATCCAGAAGCCGTTTTTTTTTTTAAACGACCTATTTTTTCGAGATCTTTACATTGGAGCAGTTAGTTTCAACTTTTCTCAGCTTCAATTTTTTTTTTTTTAATGGAAAGTGCATGGCCAATTATTCCTAACAACACCAATTATTTCCAATGGCTACCTCACATGGTAGATATACTTAGAAGTAAAGGTATTTATAAAATAGCCACATGATAAGAAACTAAACCTTCTGATGATGATAAAGTCACTAAATGGGAAAATAAACAAGATCAAACACGAGGGTTGTTAGGAATTTCTCAAGATCTTCGATTTCATATCCTTGACATTGACACCCCTCATGAAGCCTTAGATAAGCTAAATACTATCTTTGGCATTCAAAATAAAATCAGGGCCCACCATCTTGAAAATGAGTTGCTTACTTTGGACCCCAACAATTTCTCCTCTATTGAAGATTTTTTGTCCAAATTCAAGACCCTTAGACTTCTTTTAGAAGGTTGTAAGGTCAAAAAGGAATATGGTAGCCTCATATATTTCATTCTTGATAAGCTTGGCCATGCATACTCTGTATTTGTTTCTGCCTTCCATTCCACTAGAGAACCCATCATTTCTTCAGGAACCACCTAAAAGAACCCATGTTTTGATGCCTTTTGCGATTATTTTATAAGAGAACAAGAAAAACTCTTACACCTTGGTATTATCACTTCTGGAAATGCTTCTAATAAAGCATTAGCAGCCCAACAACAATCATATCAAAATAATCTCAAGAAGCAGTATCCTAAAAAGTATGGTCTGAAACCAAACAAAGGTCCTAAGAAATTTCAGCCACAAACTGAAAAAGCAACTCACCAAAACAATAAGGTAAATAAAAAAAATGGATTAAGACAAATAGACATTGCAACTTTTGTAATCATGATGGGCATATAGAGTCCAAATGTTTTAAGAAGATGGAAGCCTCAGAAGCAGCAATGAAGAAGCACAACATCAATTTGGAGCACTCTTTGCCTTCATCTTCAGGAATGGCACTTTCTACTTGTGGTCGTCAAGAATATAGATCTGGTTATGAATTAAATGTATCTTCCTCTTCTCATTTTCATGAGTGGCTCATTGATTCTAGAGCTTCTTACCTCATGTCCAAAAATAAAGCCACGTTTTCTTCTTTAAATGATTGTAACACCAAACATATTTATGTTGGTGATGATAGATCTCTTAGTGTTGTAGGATCTGGAACCATTCATCTAGATAATGGTCAGTTTAATGATGTATTATGTGTTCCTACCTTGTCATGCAACCTTTTCTCTGTTTATCAGATAACTCATTCAGGTGAAGGGAAAATAATAGAATTATCACCTCCTGACGTTCTAACAAAGGACCTCAAAGATCCTAGACATATTTTAGCTACTGGAATTGCTGATGATTCCACAAGGTTGTATAAGTTTGACAACTTTGGGTCATCCTCTCTTCCCTCCATTTTTGTTTCTCATAATGATGTTGTGAGCAAACTTTGGCATGAACTATTTTATCACTTAAACTATTGCTCTCTTCAAACTCTATGTAAATAAAATATGGTGACAGGTCTTCCTATGGTATCTTGCCGAGATGGTGTCTTCTCCGGATTTGTACTCGGAAAACATCATCACGATAATTTTGACAAACGTGCCTCTTGGCATGCTTCAACCCCTTTGCAGCTTGTGCACATTGATTTATGTGATCCACTTCCTATTGTTTCTTTCTCTAGTTGCAAGTACTTCATAACTTTCATTGATGATTTTTCCAGATGCACTAGGGTATACTTATTAAAACTCAAGGGTGAATTTTTTAACATGTTCTTGTCCTTTAAAGCCTTTGTTGAGAAACAATATGGACATCAAATTATTAAGTTAATATCAGATAATGGAGGAGAATAGTTAACAACAAATTTATCAAATTTTTCACTGAGCATGGCATTCAATTGCAACATACCGTTCCATATACTCCACAACAAAATTGTGTAGCTAAAAGGAAGAATTGCACATTAAAATAAATGGCTAATTGTATTCTTCAATCTGAAGGACTTAGTCTCAATTTTCAAGCAGAAGAAATTAACTTTGAAAATTACATAGTAAATCGCACTCCTACTAAGGTTTTAAAGAATATAACTCTAGAAGAAGCTTGGAGCTCAATCAAACCAAATGTAAGTCACTTTCGTGTTTTTGGAAGTGATGCTTGGGCCCATATTCCAGATGCGAAACATGAAGCCTTTTTCGAACAAGCTCCTTAGGTTTGGTATGCCAAAATGGATAGATTTGTATTAGATAATGGCTTTTCTAGGTGTCATTCCGACAACACTATATACACCAAGAAAGTGGGTAAGTCCTTCACCATCCTTGTTCTTTATGTTGATGATATTATCCTTACTGGTAGTGATCCCAACCATATAAACCATGTGAATTCTTGCCTCCAAAATAATTTTGAAATGACAGACTCAGGAAACTTGCATTGTTTCCTTGGTCTTCAAGATGACTGTGGGGATTAGGAGTGCAGGTTCTTGACACAAGAAGAAGTTTGGTAGAGATTTTGGAGCCATTTTTTAGGTTTTATATGGACTCAAATACTACATTGTCTTGTCTCCAATGTAAATTTATTTGAATAAGTTTTCCAATAGTATATGGAAGTTTGGAAATGGCCACCAAAATAAGAAATTGTCAATAGCCTATGTAAGGATCTTGGAATCCTTAGGAGGAGGTCATCAGAACCATAGAACCTCATAGCAGAGGACTTATGAGAACATCTAAGCAGGATATATCAAAGGCTGGAGCAGAGGAATGATCAGAACCTCGGAGAAAATATGTATTGGAACCTCGAAGAAGAGGAACTATCGAAACCTTGAAGTAGAGTATGTACCAAAACCTTAGAGAAGATGACTTATCGATATATTCAAAGCTCAAGGCCATCAGAACCTCAGAACATTGTAATTCCTTACATATTTAAATTCCTCGAAAGTGTTGAGGTTTGCAAAGGAAAAAAAATAAAGGGAATTTGGTGAGTAAACAAGGACCAAGAATACTCTTTCTCTCTCCTCTATTACACACGTGGAAGTAGTCCATTGGTATTGAGGAGCTGAAGTGGATAATGGCGTCAACGTGATGTGGTTGTATGGTGGATTTTTGATAGCTTGATTTGGAATTTTTGGTGGCCAAATGGGATAAATCCGGGTGACACATGTCACCACTAAGGAAGCTCCATGTGGGATAGTGAGGAAAAAATCGAGTTTGGTTCTTAATGAGGAATTTTTACTCATTTACCATAGCTACATATTAGAAAGGATTCCTTACAGCTTATGCATAGGTTTAAGGGTTGGATATTAAAAGCGTGTATAAATTCCTGGAATTAACTGTTTATGCATCTATGAATGCAATAGGTGCTTCTAAAAATGGATATCTCATGGTAGCATCACCTAAGGGATCACTCATGAGGCACCACTTTTACCACAAAAGTGATCAGGAATTTGAGTCTTTGTAAGCATTCCCATGATATTTTCAATAAAATTAAAAAATAAAATCTCATATCGAATATAAACGACATGAAACATTATATTTTAAATCCAATACAAGAAGAACATAAGTTTCTACATGTTTTTCCTTAAATGCATGCAAGATATTTTCTTCAAACTAGAAATTCCTCTCAATGAAGAGATTCTTTGTTCAAAATATCTAGTATTCTATATCCATTTACAATATCTTGATATTAAACATAGATGCATTCTTTGCTTTGAGGATAGAAAAACTTTCCAAATTTCTATAGGAATGTGAACCCATGCACAGGATCCAAAAATGTAGAATTGTACGACTTCTTATTGCATGCTACTCCATGCTTCAAAAGTTGTTTTTGTTGTAACATATTTGTTAGGAAATCCATCTTGTATGTACAAAGTATCTTTTATTTATTTAGCCCACAATTTGGAAGTGAGGGGATTTATTTATCCCATAATTTGGAAGTAAGGGACCTTGCTTTCCACATGCAACTATCCATCTCTTTCAAGGATCTATTATTCCTCTTAACTACCTTGTTCTATTGCAAAGTATAAGAACTATGTGCTACAACTCTAATCTTGTTTCATCATAAAAATGTTGGACATCCTGTTAGAATATTCTGACACATAGGAAATAGTTAAGAATAACTTAGACTAGTGTAGAGTTAGGTAAAGTGTGTTTCTTTACTATGTACATTTGCAACTTACGATCCAACGGTCATCATTTGTAGTGATCCGACAGTTCACTCTCTCCTCAGTATTAATGACACTTGATCCATAGCTTAGCGCCCGATTGGTCCATGATCTCTATTTAAAGAGCATGGAGGCTCATTTGTCCAGTAACCATTTATGAGAGAAACATATGTAACTTTTCTTTTTATATTAATAAATAAGCTGAAGTGGCCGCATTGGCTCAGGCTGTGGACTGTTTCCCTCTTTGAGGGTTTTAACCACGTGATAATATTGGTGTACTGATTTGCGATCTGTTTGTGAGCGATGACCTTTGGTTCTTGATCCACGGAAATTACCTGTAAATTCCTACATGGTATCAGAGCTATTTTGAGGGCCACATCCTTTTTTTATCAAAACCTGAAGCTGGTTTGACTGCATGCAACTGTCGTTTTCTAGATCTACTATTTATGAACATTTTTGGGCTCAGAGAAATACTATGTTGTGTCCAGAGTGGTTGTTACAGTGAGGGACGCATTTCGTTTCATGCGAAAAGTTTTCAGGTTGCCCATGTTATGAAAATTTAGATCTAGAGCTATAAGGTATTTGTTTTGTAGTTATATTTGTTAATAGTTCTGCTTATTTTGGTTCCCTCTATTTATTTTTTATTTTTAGTTTTAATTTATTTGTAGGATCTATACCCTCTTCTCTGTGTATGCTCTTTTCTCTGTGATGTGTGCGATCTCGGCAAATCAAAAATAGAAAGAAGGTATTTTTTTTTGCTACGTATGCTCTTTCCCCGCGTCTTTGTGCGATCTTGAGAAATCAAAAATATTGAAAAAAAATAGATAGTTGCCGGTAAGGCTAACCGAAAATCTAAAATTCTGTTGGTAAGGCTTGCAGTTTTTTTTTTCTGCTCGTTTTTTTTTGTTTTTTGTGCAGGAAAAGGAACACACACCGAAGAGTAAAAAAAAAAAAAAAACCTTCCTCCTTTCAAACAGTTACAGAATCCTTTTAATATCTTACTTGGTGAGAATTTAGTTCATGAGAATATAGGTCTTGGGTTCAAGTCTCCTTCTCAGGCTTCTTTTGTAAAAAATTTTGTTAAAGGGGCGAGATATTTTTTTAAAGTCGAACTTCATCATCAAATTTCAAACCATTCCCGTAACTATTCAGCATCTTGAACTCAGTTTTTCAAAAATGCATAACTTCTTCATCCAGAAGCCGTTTTTTTTTAAAAACCCTATTTTTTCGAGATCTTTCCTTTGGAGCAGTTAGTTTCAGCTTTTCTCGGCTTCAATTTTTTTTTTTTTTAATGGAAAGTGCATGCCCAATTATTCTTAACAACACGAATTATTTCCAATGGCTATCTCACATGGTAGATATACTTAGAAGTAAAGGTATTTATAAAATAGCCACAGGACAAGAAACTAAACCTTCTGATGATGATAAAGTCACTAAATGGGAAAATAAACAAGATCAAACACGAGGGTTGATAGGAATTGCTCAAGATCTTCGATTTCATATCCTTGACATTGACACCCCTCATGAAGCCCTAGATAAGCTAAATACTATCTTTGGAATTCAAAATAAAATCAGGGCCCACCATCTTGAAAATGAGTTGCTTACTTTGGACCCCAACAATTTCTCCTCTATTGAAGATTTTTTGTCCAAATTCAAGAGCCTTAAACTTCTTTTAGAAGGTTGTAAGGTCAAAAAGGAATATGGTAGCCTCATATATTTCATTCCTGCTAAGATTGGCCCTACATACTCTGTATTTGTTTCTGCCTTCCATTCCACTAGAGAACCCATCATTTCTTCAGGAACCACCTAAAAGAACCCATGTTTTGATGCCTTTTGCGATTATTTTATAAGAGAACAAGAAAAACTCTTACACCTTGGTATTATCACTTCTGGAAATGCTTCTAATAAAGCATTAGCATCCCAACAAAAATCATATCAAAATAATCTCAAGAAGCAGTATCCTAAAAAGTATGGTCTGAAACCAAACAAAGGTCCTAAGAAATTTCAGCTGCAAACTGAAAAAGCAACTCACCAAAATAATAAGGTAAATAAAAAAAATGGATTAAGACAAATCGAAATTGCAACTTTCGTAATCATGATGGCCATATAGAGTCCAAATGTTTTAAGAAGATGGAAGCCTCAGAAGTAGCAATGAAGAAGCACAACATCAATTTGGAGCACTCTTTGCCTTCATCTTCAGGAATGGCACTTTCTACTTGTGGTCGTCAAGAATATAGATCTGGTTATGAATTAAATGTATCTTCCTCTTCTCATTTTCATGAGTGGCTCATTGATTCTAGAGCTTCTTACCTCATGTCCAAAAATAAAGCCACGTTTTCTTCTTTAAATGATCGTAACACCAAACATATTTATGTTGGTGATGATAGATCTCTTAGTGTTGTAGGATCTGGAACCATTCATCTAGATAATGGTCAGTTTAATGATGTATTATGTGTTCCTACCTTGTCATGCAACCTTTTCTCTGTTTATCAGATAACTCATTCAGGTGAAGGGAAAATAATAGAATTATCACCTCCTGACGTTCTAACAAAGGACCTCAAATATCCTAGACATATTTTAGCTACTGGAATTGCTGATGATTCCACAAGGTTGTATAAGTTTGACAAATTTGGGTCATCCTCTCTTCCCTCCATTTTTGTTTCTCATAATGATGTTGTGAGCAAACTTTGACATGAACTATTTTATCACTTAAACTATTGCTCTCTTCAAACTCTATGTAAATAAAATATGGTGACAGGTCTTCCTATGGTATCTTTCCGAGATGGTGTTTTCTCCGGATGTGTACTCGGAAACATCATCAGGATAATTTTGACAAACGTGCCTCTTGGCATGCCTCAGCCCCTTTGCAGCTTGTGCACATTGATTTATGTGATCCACTTCCTATTGTTTCTTTCTCTAGTTGCAAGTACTTCATAACTTTCATTGATGATTTTTCCAGATGCACTAGGGTATACTTATTAAAACTCAAGAGTGAATTTTTTAACATGTTCTCTGCCTTTAAGGCCTTTGTTGAGAAACAATATGGACATCAAATTCTTAAGTTAAGATCAGATAATGGAGGATAATAGTTAACAACAAATTTATCAAATTTTTCACTGAGCATGGCATTCAATTGCAACATACCGTTCCATATACTCCACAACAAAATTGTGTAGCTAAAAGGAAGAATTGCACATTAAAATAAATGGCTAATTGTATGCTTCAATCTGAAGGACTTAGTCTCAATTTTCAAGCAGAAGAAATTAACTTTGAAAATTACATAGTAAATCACACTCCTACTAAGGTTTTAAAGAATATAACTCTAGAATAAGCTTGGAGATCAATCAAACCAAATGTAATTCACTTTCGTGTTTTTGGAAGTGATGCTTGGGCCCATATTCCAGATGCGAAACATGAAGCCTTTTTCAAACAATCTCCTCAGGTTTGGTATGCCAAAATGGATAGATTTGTATTAGATAATGGCTTTTCTAGGTGTCATTCCGACAACACTATCTACACCAAGAAAGTGGGTAAGTCCTTCACCATCCTTGTTCTTTATGTTGATGATATTATCCTTACTGGTAGTGATCCCAACCATATAAACCATGTGAATTCTAGCCTCCAAAATAATTTTGAAATGACAGACTTAGGACACTTGCATTATTTCCTTGGTCTTCACGATGACTGTGGGTATTAGGAGTGCAGGTTCTTGACACAAGAAGAAGTTTGGTAGAGATTTTGGAGCCATTTTTTAGGTTTTATATGGACTCAAAGACTACATTGTCTTGTCTCCAATGTAAATTTATTTGAATAAGTTGTCCAATAGTATATGGAAGTTTGGAAATGGCCACCAAAATAAGAAATTGTCAATAGCCTATGTAAGGATCGTGGAATCCTTAGGAGGTGGTCATCAGAACCCTAGAACCTCAGAGCCGAGGACTTATGAGAACATCTAAGCAGAAAATATCAAAGGCTGGAGCAGAGGAATGATCGGAACCTCGGATCAAATATGTATTGGAACCTCGAAGAAGAGGAATTATCGAAACCTTGAAGTAGAGTATGTACGAAAACCTTAGAGAAGATGACTTATCGATATATTCAAAGCTCAAGGCCATCAAAACCTCAGAAGATTGTAATTCCTTAGATAGTTAGATTCCTCGAAAGTGTTAAGGTTTCCAATGGAAAAAAAATAAAGGGAATTTGGTGAGTAAACAAGGACCAAGAATACTCTTTCCCTCTCCTCTATTACACACATGGAAGTAGTCCATTAGTATTGAGGAGCTGAAGTGGATAATGGCATCAACGTGATGTGGTTGTATGGTGGATTTTTGATAGCTTGATTTGGACTTTTCGGTGGCCAAATGGGATAAATCCGGGTGACACATGTCACCACTAAGGAAGCTCCATGTGGGATAGTGAGGAAAATATCGATTTTGGTTCTTAATGAGGAATTTTTACTCATTTACCATAGCTACATATTAGAAAGGATTCCTTACAACTTATGCATAGGTTTAAGGGTTGGATATTAAAAGCATGTATAAATTCCTGGAATTAATTGTTTATGCATCTATGAATGCAATAGGTGCTTCTAAAAATTGATATCTCATGGTAGCATCACCTAAGGGATCACTCATGAGGCACCACTTTTACCACAAAAGTGGTCAGGAATTTGAGTCTTTGCAAGAATTCTCATGATATTTTCAATAAAATTAAAAAATAAAATCTCATATTGAATATAAACGACATGAAACATTATATTTTAAATCCAATACAAGAAGAACATAAGTTTCTACATGTTTTTCCTTAAATGCATGCAAGATATTTTCTTCAAACTAGAAATTCCTCTCAATGAAGAGATTCTTTGTTCAAAATATCTAGTATTATGTATCCATTTAGAATATCTTGATATTAAACATAGATGCATTCTTTGCTTTAAGGCTAAAAAAAAATTCCAAATTTCTATAGGAATGTGAACCCATGCACAGGATCCAAAAATGTATAATTGTACGACTTCTTGTTGCATGCTACTCCATGCTTCAAAAGATGTTTTTGTTGTAACATATTTGTTAGGAAATCCATCTTGTATGTACAAAGTATGTTTTATTTCTTTAGCCCACAATTTGGAAGTGAGGGGATTTCTTTATCCCATAATTTGGAAGTAAGGGACCTTGCTTAACACATGCAACTATCCATCTCTTTCAAGGATCTATTATTCCTCTTAACTACCTTGTTCTATTGCAAAGTATAATAACTATGTGCTACAACTCTAATCTTGTTTCATCATAAAAATGTTGGACATCCTGTTAGGATATTCTGACACATAGGAAATAGTTAAGAATAACTTAGACTAGTGTAGAGTTAGGTAAAGTGTGTTTCTTTACTATGTACATTTGCAACTTACGATCCAACGGTCATGATTTGTAGTGATCCGACGGTTCACTCTCTCCTCAGTATTAATGACACTTGATCCATGGCTTAACGACTAATTGGTCCATGATCTCTATTTAAAGAGCATGGAGGGTCATTTGTCCAGTAACCATTTATGAGAGAAACATATATAACTTTTCTTTTTATATTCATAAATAAGATGGAGTGGCCGCATTGCCTCAAGCTGTGGATTGTTCCCTCTTTGAGGGTTTTGACCACGTGATAATATTGGTGTACTGATTTTTTATCTGTTTTTGAGAGATGACCTTTGGTTCTTGATCCACGGAAATTACCTGTAAATTCCTACATGGTATCAGAGCTATTTTGAGGGCCACATCCTTTTTTTATCAAAACCTGAAGCCAGTTTGACTGCATGCAACTGTCGTTTTCTAGATCTACTATTTATGAACGTTTTTGGGCTTGGAGAACTACTATGTTGTGTCCAGAGTGTCTGTTACAGTGAGGGACGCATTTCGTTTCATGCGAAAAGTTTTCAGGTTGCCCAAGTTATGAAAATTTAGATCTAGATGTATAAAGTATTTGTTTTGTAGTTATATTTGTTAATAGTTCTGCTTATTTCGGTTCCCTCTATTTATTTTCAATTTTTAGGTTTAATTTATTGCAGGATCCATACACTCTTCTCTGTGTATGCTCTTTTCTCTGTGATGTGTGCGATCTCGGCAAATCAAAAATAGGAAGAAGGTATTTTTTTTTGCTACATATGCTCTTTCCCCGCGTCTTTGTGTGATCTTGAGAAATAAAAAATATTGAAAAAAAATAGATAGTTGCTGGTAAGGCTAACCGAAAATCTAAAATTCTGTTGGTAAGGCTTGCATTTTTTTTTGCTGATCGTTTTTTTTTTGTTTTTTGTGCAGGAAAAAGAACACACACCGAAGAGTAAAAAAAAAAAAACCTTCCTCCTTTCAAAAAGTTACATTATCCTTTTAATATATTACTTGGTGAGAATTTAGTTCATGAGAATATAGGTCTTGGGTTCAAGTCTCTTTCTCAAGCTTCTTTTGTAAAAAAAAATTTTAAAGGGGCGAGATTTTTTTTTAAAGTCGAACTTCATCATCAAATTTCAAACCATTCACGTAACTATTCAGCATATTGAACTCGTTTTTCAAAAAGGCCTAACTTCTTCATCCAGAAGCCGTTTTTTTTTAAACAGCTTATTTTTTCGAGATCTTTCCATTGCAGCAGTTAGTTTCAACTTTTCTCAGCTTCAATTATTTTTTTTTTTTAATGGAAAGTGCATGCCCAATTATTCTTAACAACACCAATTATTTCCAATGGCTACCTCACATGGTAGATATACTTAGAAGTAAAGGTATTTATAAAATAGCCACAGGACAAGAAACTAAACCTTCTGATGATGATAAAGTTGCTAAATGGGAAAATAAACAAGATCAAACATGAGGGTGGATGATAAAGTCGCTAAATGGGAAAATAAACAAGATCAAACACGAGGGTTGATAGGAATGTCTATTGCTCAAGATCTTCGATTTCATATGCTAGACATTGACACCCCTCATGAAGCCCTAGATAACCTAAATACTGTCTTTGGAATTCAAAATCAAATCAAGGCCCACCATCTTGAAAATGAGTTGCTTACTTTGGACCCCAACAATTTCTCCTCTATTGAAGATTTTTTGTCCAAATTCAAGACCCTTAGACTTCTTTTAGAAGGTTGTAAGGACAAAAAGGAATATGGTAGCCCCATATATTTCATTCTTGCTAAGCTTGTCCCTGCATACTCTGTATTTGTTTCCGCCTTCCATTCCAGTAGAGAACCCATCATTTCTTCAGGAACCACCTAAAAGAACCCATGTTTTGATGCCTTTTGCGATTCTTTTATAAGAGAACAAGAAAAAATCTTACACCTTGGTATTATCACTTCTGGAAATTCTTCTAAGAAAGTCTTAGCAGCCCAACAACAATCATATCAAAATAATCCCAAGAAGCAGTATCCTAAAAAGTATGGTCTGAAACCAAACAAGGGTCCTAAGAAATTTCAGCCGCAAACTGAAAAAGCAACTCACCAAAAGAATAAGGTAAATAAAAAAAAGGGAGTAAGACAAATAGACATTGCAACATTTGTAATCATGATGGCCATATAGAGTCCAAATGTTTTAATAATATGGAAGCCTCATAAGCAGCAATGAAGAAGCACAACATCAATTTGGAGCACTCTTCGCCTTCATCTTCAAGAATGGCACTTTCTGCTTATGGTTGTCAAGAATATAGATTTGGTTATGCATTAAAAGTATCTTCCTCTTCTCATTTTCATGAGTGGCTCGTTGATTCTAGATCTTCTTACCACATGGCCAAAAATAAAGCCATGTTTTCTTCTTTAAATTATTTTAACACCAAACATATTTATGTTGGTGATGATAGATCTCTTAGTGTTGTAGGATCTGGAACCATTCATCTAGATAATGACCAGTTTAATGATGCATTATGTGTTCCTACCTTGTCATGCAAACTTCTCTCTATTTATCAGATAACTCATTCAGGTGAAGGGAAAATAGTAGAATTCTCACCTCCTGATGTTCTAATCAAGTACCTCAAAAATCCTAGACATATTTTAGCTACTGGCATTGCTGATGATTCCACAAGGTTGTATAAGTTTGACAAATTTGGGTCATCCTGTCTTCCCCCATTTTTGTTGCTCATAATTATGATGTGAGCAAACTTTGGCATGAACGATTTTATCACTTAAACTATTGCTCTCTTCAAACTCTATGTAAATAAAATATGGTGATAGGTCTTGCTATGGTATCTTGCTGAGATAGTGTTTTCTCCGGATGTGTACTCAAAAAACATCATCGGGATAGTTTTGACAAACGTGCCTCTTGGCATGCTTCAGCCCCTTTGCAGCTTGTGCACAGTGATTTATGTGGTCCACTTCCTGTTGTTTTTTTCTCTGGTTGCAAGTACTTCTTAACTTTCATTGATGATTTTTCCAGATGCACTAGGGTATACTTATTAAAACTCAAGAGTGAATTTTTTAACATGTTCTTGGCCTTTAAGGCCTTTGTTGAGAAACAATATGGCCTCAAAAATAATTTTGAAATGAAAAACTTAGGACACTTGCATTATTTCCTTGGTCTTCAAGATGATTGTGGTGATTAGGTGTGCAGGTTCTTAACACAAGAAGAAGTTTGGTAGAGATTTTGGAGCCATTTTTTAGGTTTTATATGGACTCAAAGACTGCATTGTATAGTCTCCAATGTAAATTTATTTGAATAAGCTATCCAATAGTATATGGAAGTTTGGAAATGGCCACCAAAATAAGAAATTGTCAATAGCCTATGTAAGGATCTTGGAATCCTTAGGAGGAGGTCATCAGAACCCCAGAACCTCAGAGCAGAGGACTTATGAGAACATCTGAGGAGGATATATCAAAGGTTGGAGCAGAGGAATGATTGGAACCTCGGAGAAAATATGTATTGGAACCTCGAAGAAGAGGAATTATCAAAACCTTCAAGTAGAGTATGTACCAAAACCTTAGAGAAGACGACTTATCGATATATTCAAAGCTCAAGGCCATCAGAACCTCAGAACATTGTAATTCCTTACATATTTTAATTCCTCGAAAGTGTCGAGGTTTGCAAACGAAAATAAATAAAGGGAATTTGATGAGTAAACAAGGACCAATAATACTCTTTCTCTCTCCTCTATTAGACACGTGGAATTAGTCCATTTCTATTGAAGAGCTGAAGTGCATAATGGCATCAACGTGATGTGGTTGTATGGTGGATTTTTGATAGCTTGATTTGGAATTTTTGGTGGCCTAATGGGATAAATCTGGGTGACACATGTCACCACTAAGGATGCTCCATGTGGTATAGTGAGGAAAAAATCGAGTTTGGTTCTTAATGAGGAATTTTTACTCATTTACCATAGCTACATATTAGAAAGGATTCCTTACATCTTATGCATAGTTTTAAGGGTTGGATATTAAAAGTGTGTAGAAATTCCTAGAATTAACTATTTATGCATCTATGAATGCAATAGGTGCTTCTAAAAATTGATATCTCATGGTAGCATCACCTAAGGGATCACTCATGAGGCACCAATTTTATCACAAAAGTGGTCAGGAATTTGAGTCTTCGCAAGAATTCCGATGATATTTTCAATAAAATTAAAAAATAAAATCGCATATCGAATATAAACGACATGAAAAATTATATTTTAAATCCAATACAAGAAGAACATAAGTTTCTACATGTTTTTCCTTAAATGCATGCAAGATATTTTCTTCAAACTAGAAATTCCTCTCAATGAAGAGATTCTTTGTTCAAAATATCTAGTATTTTGTATCCATTTACAATATCTTGATATTAAACATAGATGCATTCTTTGCTTTAAGGCTAAAAAAACTTTCCAAATTTCTATAGGAATGTGAACCCATGCACAGGATCCAAAAATGTAGAATTGTACGCCTTCTTGTTGCATGCTACTCCATGCTTCAAAAGGTGTTTTTTTTGTAACATATTTGTTAAGAAATCCATCTTGTATGTACAAAGTATGTTTTATTTCCTTAGCCCACAATTTGGAAGTGAGGGGATTTCTTTATCCCATAATTTGGAAGTAAGGGACCTTGCTTTCCACATGCAACTATCTATCTCTTTCAAGGATCTATTCTTCCTCTTAACTACCTTGTTCTATTGCAAAGTTTAAGAACTATGTGCTACAACTCTAATCTTGTTTCATCATAAAAATTTTGGATATCCTGTTAGCATATTCTGACACATAGGAAATAGTTAAGAATAACTTAGACTAGTGCAGAGTTAGGTAAAGTGTGTTTCTTTATTATGTACATTTGCAACTTACGATTTGACAGTCATGATTTGCAGTGATCTGACGGTTCACTCTCTCCTCAGTATTAAAGACACTTGATCCATGGCTTGACACCTGATTGGTCCATGATCTCTTTTTAAAGAGCATGGAGATTCATTTTTCCAGTAACCGTTTATGAGAGAAACATATGTAACTTTTCTTTTTATATTAATAATTTTCCTGAAGTGGTCGCATTGGCTTAGGTTGTCGATTGTTTCCCTCTTTGAGGGTTTTAACCACGTGATAATACTGGTGTACTGATTTTTGATCTGTTTGTGAGCAATCACCTTTGGTTCTTGATCCACGGAAATTACCTGTAAATTCCTACATGGTATCAGAGCTATTTTGAGGGCCACATCCGTTTTTTATCAAAATCTGATGCCGGTTGGACTGCATGCAACTGTCGTTTTCTAGATCTACTATTTATAAACATTTTTGGGCTTGGAGAACTACTCTGTTGTGTCCAGAGTGTCTGTTACAGTGAGGGATGCATTTTGTTTCATGCGAAAAGTTTTCCGGTTGCCCAAGTTATGACAATTTAGATCTAGAGGTATAAAGTATTTGTTTTGCAGTTATATTTGTTAATAGTTCTGCTTATTTCGGTTCCCTCTGTTTATTTCGGTTTTTAGGTTTTATTTATTTGCAGGATCTATACCCTCTTCTCTGTGTATGCTCTTTTCTCTGTGATGTGTGCAATCTCAGCAAATCAAAAACAGGAAGAAGGTATTTTTTTTTCTACGTATGCTCTTTCTCCGCGTGTTTGTGTGATCTAGAGAAATCAAAAATAGTGAAAAAAAATAGATAGTTTCCAGTAAGGCTATTCGAAAATCCAAAATTCTATTGGTAAGACTTGCAATTTTTTTTTTTGCTCGATTTTTTTTGTTTTTTGTGCAGGAAAAGGAACACACACCGAAGAATAAAAAAAAAGAAAAAAAAAAAACCTTCCTCCTTTCAAACAGTTACAGAATCCCTTTATTATCTTACTTGGTGAGAAGTTAGTTTATGAAAATATAGGTCTTGGGTTCAAGTCTCTTTCTCAAGCTTCTTTTGTAAAAAGTTTTTGTTAAAGGGGCGGGATTTTTTTTAAAATTCGAACTTCATTATCAAATTTCAAACCATTCCCATAACTATTCAGCATCTTGAACTTGTTTTTTGGAAAAGGCATAACTTCTTCATCCAGAAGCCTTTTTTTTTTAAACGGCCTATTTTTTTGACATCTTTCCATTGGAGCAGTTAGTTTCAGTTTTTCTCAGCTTCAATTTTTTTTTTTAAATGGAAAGTGCATGCCTGATTATTCTTAATAGCACAAATTATTTCCAATGGCTACCTCACATGGTAGATATACTTAGAAGTAAAGTTATTTATAAAATAGCCAGAGGACAAGAAACTAAACCTTATGATGATGATAAAGTCGCTAAATGGGAAAATAAACAAGATCAAGCATGAAGGTTGATAGGAATGTCCATTACTCAAGATATTCGATTTCATATCCTTGACATTGACACCCCTCATGAAGCCCTAGATAAGCTAAATATTGTCTTTGGCATTCAAAATAAAATAAGGTAAATAAAAAAAACGGAATAAGAAAAATAGACATTGCAACTTTTGTAATCATGATGGCCATATAGAGTCCAAATGTTTTAAGAGATGGAAGCCTCAAAAGCAGCAATGAAGAAGCACAACATCAATTTGGAGCACTCTTCACCTTCATCTTCAGGAATGGCACTTTCTGCTTGTGGTCGTCAAGAATATAGATCTGGTTATGCATTAAATGTATCTTCCTCTTCTCATTCTCACGAGTGGCTCATTGATTCTAGAGCTTCTTACCACATGGCCAAAAATAAAGCCACGTTTTCTTCTTTAAATGATTGTAACACCAAAAATATTTATGTTGGTGATGATAGATCTCTTAGTGTTGTAGGATCTGGAACCATACATCTAGAGAATGGTCAGTTTAATGATGTATTATGTGTTCCTACCTTGCCATGCAAACTTCTCTCTGTTTATCAGATAACTCATTCAGGTGAAGGGAAAATAGTAGAATTCTCACATCATGATGTTCTAATCAAGGACCTCAAAGATCCTAGACATATTTTAGCTACTGGCATTGCTAATGATTCCACAAGGTTGTATAAGTTTGACAAATTTGGGTCATCCTGTCTTCCCTCCTTTTTTTTTGCTCATAATGATCATGTGAGAAAACTTTGACATAAACGATTTTATCATTTAAACTATTTCTCTTTTCGAACTCTATGTAAATAAAATATGGTGATAGCTCTTCCTATGGTATCTTTCTGAGATGGTGTTTTCTCCGAATGTGTACTCGAAAAACATCATTGGGATAGTTTTGACAAACGCGCCTCTTGGCATGCTTCAGCCCCTTCCCAGCTTGTGCACAGTGATTTATGTGGTCCACTTCCTGTTGTTTCTTTCTCTAGTTGCAAGTAATTCTTAACTTTCATTGATGATTTTTCCAGATGCACTAGGGTATACTTATTAAAACTCAAGAGTGAATTTTTTAACATGTTCTTGGAATTTAAGGCCTTTTTTGAGAAATAATATGGACATCAAATTCTTAAGTTAAGATCAGATAATGGAGGAGAATATGTTAACAACAAATTTATCAAATTTTTCACTGAGCATGGCGTTCAATTGCAACATACTGTTCCATATACTCCACAACAAAATTGTGTAGCTAAAAGGAAGAATTGCGCATTGAAAGAAATGGCTAATTGTATGCTTCAATATGAAGGACTTAGTCTCAATTTTCAAGCAAAAGAAATTGATTGTGAAAATTACATAGTAAATCACACTCCTACTAAGGTTTTAAAGAATATAACTCCAGAAGAATCTTGGAGCTGAATCAAACCAAATGTAAGTCACTTTCGAGTTTTTGGAAGTGATGCTTGGGCCCATATTCCAGATGTGAAACATGAAGCCTTATTCAAACAAGCTACTCAGGTTTGGTATGCCAAAATGGGTAGATTTGTATTAGATAATGGATTTTCTAGGTGTCATTCCGACAACACTATCTACACCAAGAAAGTGGGTAAATCCTTCACCATCCTTGTTATTTATGTTGATGATCTTATCCTTACTGGTAGTGATCCCAACCATATAAACCATGTGAATTATAGCCTCAAAAATAATTTTGAAATGATAGACTTAGGAAACTTGCATTATTTCCTTGGTCTTCAAGTCTTTCAATCCAAAGAAGGTATTACCCTTTCTCAGTCCAAGTATGCTTGTGACCTTCTACACCACTTTCAAATGGAAGACTGTAAGCCAACCCCTTATCCCTTTCAGTCTGGAGTCAAGCTTTTAGTCACTTGAACTACCCCGCAAGTTGATGCTACCTTATACCATCAACTTGTTGGTAAACTTCTATATCTAACCCATACCCGTCTTGACATTTCCTTTGCCGTTGGTCTTGTCTCTCGGTTTATGCACCAACCTCGTGAAAGTCACTACAAAGAAGATAAAAGAATACTTCGATATATTCGAGCTATAGTTCAGTTCAGGATTCATTACAGTCCAGGAGCATCTCCATTGTTGATTGGTTTCACTGATTCTGATTAGGCTGGTGACCCTGATGACCGAAAGTCTACTGCAGGATATGTATTCACTCTTGGTTCAAGACATATTACTTACTCTTTTAAGAAACAAAGTTCTATCTCTCTTCCTTCGACTGAAGTAGAGTATCGTAGTGTAGTTGAAGCCAGCAAGGAAGCCATGTGGCTTCGTCAGATCCTATGTGAATTTGGTCTTCATCGGCAGCATCCAACTACACTTTGGTGTGATAATCAGAGTGCCATTTAGCTATGTAAAGATCGAGTTCAGCATCAGCGTTTGAAACACATTGAACTCCACATACACTTCATTAGAAATATCATTCATGTTTGTGTTCTTGAAGTGCAATATTGTCCAACCAATAATCAAGTAGCCGATATCTTTACAAAGGCTCTCATAGAAGCGAAGTTTGCCAAACATCGATCCATGCTTGGAGTTCAGGAAAGTTGTCATTAAGGGGGGGATAGGCTCTAATTCCTCCTTCCTTCTCCTATTGTGTCACTTTTGTAAATCCTTCAATCCTATCCCAATTTGTTCTTAAGGGGGGATGTTAGGATATTTTGACACATAGGAAATAGGCTCCTTTTGTGTCACCTTTGTAAATCCTTCAATCCTATCCCAAGTTGTTCTTAACGGAGGATGTTAGGATATTCCAAAACAGAAAATAGTTAAGAATAACTTAGTCTAGTGTAGATTTAGGTAAAGTGTGTTTCTTTACTATGTAAATTTGTAACTTATGATTCGACAACCACGATTTGTAGTGATTTGACAATTCACTCTCTCCTTAGTATTAATGACACTTGATCCATGGCTTAACACCCGATTCGTCTATGATCTCTATTTAAAGAGCATGGAGGGTCATTTGTACAATAACCGTTTATGAGAGAGATATATGTAACTTTTCTTTTTATATTAATAAATTTCTTGAACTGGTCGCGTTGGCTTAGGTGGTGGATTGTTTCCCTCTTTGAGGGTTTTAACCACATGATAATACTAGCATACTGATTTTTGATCTATTTGTAAGCAGTGACCTTTGGTTCTTGATCTACGGAACTTACCCTGTAAATTCCTACACATCCTTCTTGACATATTCCTCCCCATTATATATTCAAAACATCTTTATCATCTTTCTAAATTTCTCCTTTGCATTCACTTTGACAATATTAAGATTCTCAAAGACTTCATATTTGAGTTTCAGAAAGTAAACCAATATGTATCTAATGCAAACAGCTATAAATGTGAGTATGTATCTATATTTGGTTATGAAAGGATTTGAAAATGGCCCCAGAGGATCAATATGTTGAAATCAATCAATAGTGAGAGGGGGTTTAAATCAATATTGATGGCAATTTTAACAATGTTAAACCTTTTTTTTTTTCTAAAAAAAGTAATCAAAAGATACAACTTTAAGAACATATCAGCCATACATAAGAACATAAATGTTTAAGGTGGAAACCCTCAAGGGGAGAGAAACCATCGTACTTATTTGCTTCTCTCTTTTATTATTATTATTATTCAATATTTCATTTTACAGCAATGTGCTAACATCCACTAGCTAGGATCACCCACTCACTCTATCTAAATTTGTTGGCCTCCACCAGCTAGGAGTACCCACTCCTTTAAAATTTAGCAAGCCCCAATTCACTTAGGGCTTCAACCTCTACAAAGACAATTATGAAAAATATTTGCTAAAAAATGACATTTTTTCTTTGGATTGACATAATAAACTACATATATCAATTGGTTAAAATCTCCTCAAAAACCACTTTGGTCACTTCTTTGAGACGCCTAAAAAAATGCTATAATATGGAGACAATATTTAGGACTTTCCCTGACAGATAACATTCATAACCTAAATAAAAAAACTTATTATAGCATGCACAATTGTCTTTGAAATAATAAAAAATTTGCTAACAGAATTATATAATGATTCCACCTATGTCAACACAATCTACCCACAACACTTTACAATACCTCACATTCTCAAGGGATCAGACCCGTTCTTTACAATACTTCAACATATAAATAATTTCTTGAGGAGTATAAAATATGCAGAACAAGGTGATGAAGAACTAATAATTCCTGTATATATTTTTTTTACATGTCTTAGACAGTGAATGTAACTGATTGACTCAATCCAACATTTTTTTCAATAAATGAAGGAATTGCTCAAGTTTAATCATGTGTATTTTATGTGGTCTAACATACACTAGCTTAGTGGAATGATTACGATGGGAGATTACGAAAGAAAAATACTATGGTTTTATTTTTTTGTGCACAAGGATCTCATAGACTAGTTATTAATAGGTAAGATGGGATATGGTATAATATTCCAAATCTGGAATTTCTACCACAATGAGAATACCATAAGGTATTCCAGAGTTGGATATGCAGAAATATGCCTTATAAAATATTTCAAATGACATATACTTCAATTAAATGGTCATGAAATAGCTTATAACTCACTTTTGACTCAAAAGGGTGGGGAAAAGAGGTGATTTTGGACCTAAAATGAGTGTATTTAGGTATCTGCGTACAAATAAGTTGGTATGACGGTTGGATCTGATATATTAGGTCATGAGGGACCTATGATCCGAATTTCAGCTCAAAAAAATAATTATATCTAGGTTAAACAGTTCCTCCTTCCTCAACTAGGCTTAAAAACCCTGATTTCCCATCACTTAAATTATGCACAATGTAATGAAGCTTATACAGCGTGATTTTATGAAGGGTTTAACTTAAATAATGATGGAACATTAGTATGGAAGTTTATAATGTGATTAAATGGCTTTATATTAGAAAATACATATTTATACATGAAGAAAGGCCTCAAAACCCAGCATAAGGGTACAAGAAAATGCAAGATAAAATAGAAAGCATAATATTCAGGAAGTTGAAGTAGTGTTTCATTATATTTCATATCTAGAATAGATCTGAGTACAAAATTATAGATCTGAATGGGATCTATATGCAAAAAGAGCTTTTTAGTACATTCCCCTTGGGGATCTCAGCATAAGATGAATAACAATGATTAGATCTGATATCTACACGATGGATCTGCAGTAAACTCCAGAAATTTCTGAGGAACATGATACATATCATATCATACCTGAAATGGAACATAAATTGGTTGGCCAATCTATGGATCACCATAGTGAAGGGAAGGATCCCTTTCACCAAAGATCTATCCTCTAAACTGATGCAAAACCCACACTGCAACTCTGGCTGAAAAAAGGACACAGTTTCCTCAAGGGATTGTGCTCATGAAGTGGAAAACACTTTGGCTTGATGCCAAGATATGGATCTGAAGCACAATCAAGAGAGGCACACTTCCAGGAGGTTAAAAGACACACTCTGTGAGAAGAGGCTCCCAAAGAAAGCTATATCTTTGTAAATCTAGAATCCCACTTGCTGCAGCTCACTAAAACAAGTAAATCCTTATTGGATTTACGTTGCCTAAGATATATGGAGCTTGGCCTAAAAGCCTGATAGTGCACAAAGCAAAACAACCTCCTCCAAGAGTTGTTCAATGGAAGGAGAGAGAGGATTCCTAAACAGGAAACCCTCTTATGCTATGCAGCACAATTCTCAAGCTAAACAGCCTAGAGAATTCAAATTACTCTAAGCAGACTAATTTCTAAATATCTTCAACAACCTTTTCCTTGAGCCTTCTCCTTCCTTTTATAAGATGAGGATGTGAAAAACCCTAAACCACTTACAAAACTTTAGCTCCTTTCACATGAAGCTTCTCCATCTAAAACTGCATTAAGCCTCTAGGTGGTTCAATGAATCTAGATAGAACTGAGATTTGGTCCTGTTGACCTAGCCAATTGTCTCAATCATGTTTCACACACAAGTGGATTTTATTACAAAGGCCCATATTTATTCCTTTTCACATTGGGCATGTATTTATTCTTTGATTTAAGGAGTTTTTCATGTCCTCCTTTACATTTTATTCATCAAATAATAAAAAGGAAACAAAATGAAATATTCCTATTAGCTTGGGCTAATTAGGAATATTACAGTCCTCCCCTCCAAAAAATTTTCTTTTCCTAAAGCAAGTACAAGGTGAGTGCTGAAAAACCTCCAATGGAATTGTCTCCTCCCCAGAATGAACCATATATCTGTCATCATGAAGAATTTGGAGATACAAAGGAAGAATTACAAGTTGTCCATTGGTCTTCTCAAGGCATGAGAGATTGTAAATACAGGGTAATTCAACCCCTTTAAGGGCCTTTACTCTCCATGCTATCATCCAAATAAAAGGATCCATTCTTGATAGCCCATAGAAACAAACATAAATCCCCATCATGTGCATTGAGTAGGGGCTATAAGGCTAGAAATGAGAGATAAATATACTAAACTCACACTGTCCCTCTTCCCATTGTTGATGGATGTGGAGCCGTTAATCCTGGGCTGCAAAAATGTAGTTCTCATGAAGCCAAGGGGAGCTTGGACCTTCATGATTCTCTTCATGAATTCTAGTGAGCCTTCTTGCCCAATCTCCTATGCATATAGTGAACAAATCATTTTTACCATAGGTTCTCCAATAGAAATATGGACTAAGTGTCATTGGATGGTGACCCAAGTCCCTCCTTTGAGACCAGCTTTGTCCATCCTCTAGCTGCCTCAAGTCATGATACAATAAGTGGCCATCCCACCACCTCTTTGCTGCCATAAGCTTCTTCAAAGCTTGGAAATAATGGAGGAAAATAGGTGTTGGTTGAACATGATTCAAGCAACACATGTCTTGCTCCAAGTTCTCTCTTGTGAGAGAGCCCTTCCCATGACATAAGCCTAATACATGACCTTCTGCATAAGAAACCACAATATATAATGCAGTAGCCATATAAGGTTCTATCCTCTTCTTGAAATACAAATGAATTTGGGAGATTGCATTCCCATTGGATACATTCACCCATTGTACCTTTCCTCCTCTCATGTTTACAATAAATATTGGAGCATCATTAACATCATGATATAAACATGCTCCCTTATGCCATCCCATGAGAAGGTTGCATCTTCTCCCAACCAAAAGTACATACATGATTATTATATTTATTCTAAATAGAAATACATGTACATACATCATGGATACAAGTAGATGTATAGAAATTGAATTCATCATGGGGTGTCCATACTCTCTCCTCATCAACAAAAACAAACATTCCTTCTTCTTATGCATTATTTTCTTGAAAGACAAGGCATGAGAAAAGAAATTCAAAAACCTTGGGTGGTACCCAAACTCACCCAATAAGAACCAGCGCAGGTGATCTCCTCCTTGCTTCAGATCTAGATATGGTAAATGGTTTGCATGCCACTTACTTGCTGCCCTTATCATTTCACCATGGTTGAAAGTGAAATGTATATTTGGTGCCTTAGGGAAGCACACATCATGTTGTAACACCTCCCTTAGCCCATCAAGGGAGTGGCCATATTTGAAAATAATCTTGGCCCATAGTTGGCCATGAAGCTTGTAAGGTAAAACACTCCCTTTGGGAGTTATGGCCTGCAAATATAAAGTAAGAGAATACATGCAATCATGAAATAAGATGTGATTTACATAAGCATGCTTCTTACCCAAAGTCTCCAATGTTGTGCTGGCTTCCCTCTTAGAAAGAGATGACATTGATGCACAAGGTTGAGGGAACACTTTTCTCTTATGCTCATCATGGGAACTCCTTGGTGGAATTATTTCAAGTAAGGAAACATCAAGGCATAGATCATGGAAGGATGTATGGACTAATGTGTCCTTGCTTTTCTTGAATAGATCACTTTGCCTTATCTTTGCATTATTATGCTGAAATAAAGAGGGAAAAATGTTTATTACCATGTGAAGCTTGCCCTCCTCTTTGCCTTCTGCAATCTTTAGGGTCTCATCCTTTGGTAGTGATGACACATCTTGCCCATGGATGGTGCCATAATATTCATATAATGAGACCTCTTTAATGAGAGATGACTGAATACATGAGTGGAGAAGACCCTTCATGCTTCGACTGCGCAATCCAATCACCTTCCTAGGTGTTCCAACCTTCTGCAATGGATAGGAATGAGGCTGGCCCTCTTCCCCATCTCCTCTTTGTGTCCTCATGGTTTTAAACCTTCTTCATTTCAAGTGATTTTGAAATGAAATCCCTTTTAGATCTTTAATAAAATACCTCTCATCTATGTCCTTCCAAAACCATTGAGGTTATGGATCTCCTGCAGGTAGAAGTTTCTCCTTGAGTTGGGGAGTGCTCATTGAGAAAGAGGCATCTAGAAAGGAGAAAAGGTTTCTCACTTCAAGATGTCTACCATTCATCATTTCCTCCTCCATTACTTCATGAATGAAGCTTCAATTTGAATGCCCCCATGAGGAATGGTGCTTCCTTTCTTCTTTACTTCTCTCTCACAGTGCAATGCAACTTTGTTGCTCTAAATTAGCAGCATACAGAAATGTAGATCTCTTCATGCAATGTGCTGAGATGACAACAGTTGGATTTTTAATCATACCTTGGTGGGATGTAGAAGCAAGAGCTTCTTCTACACCTATGTAGTCTTCCTCCATTACTGAACATGAAGGCTGCTCCTCCAAGGTTGTGCTAGCACTGGTACAAGTCTCCACCCTTTCAATCTTCTTGAGATCTTCTTCAATACCCTTCATAGTTCGGAAAAGGAGCAGGGATATCTCCTCTTTTGTCATTCTACCAAGTGGTGGGGCCATGATCTTGCTTTTTCTGTACAATTCATCTTCCTTGTGAGGGTAGGAAGTGCATGGGTCTTCCTCTCCTTCTTGAAACCTTCCAGGAGTTTCATTTTCTTCCTCCTTTGTTTGTTTGCCCTCTTTGAAGAGGCTCTTCATGGATTTGGAATATGATGAGGTAAAACTCATATTATTCATCATTCTAACCTTTCTCCTTGCTTTACATCACTTTAGCTTGAAGCCACGGACTAAGCCAAAGATCTTGCTCTGATACCGCTATAATATTCCAAATCTAGAATTTCTACAACAATGAGAATACCCTAAGGTATTCCAGAGTTGGAGATGTATAAATAAGCCTTATAACAGATGTCCAATGATATATCATTCAATTAAATGATCATGCAGTAGCTTATAACTCACTTTGGACTCAAAAGGGTGGGGAAAAGAGATGATTTTGGCCCTAAAATGAGTGTATTCAAGTATCTACATAAAAATAAGGTGGGATGATGGTTGGATCTGATAGATTAGGTCATGAGGGGCTTAAGCTCCGAATTTCAGCTCAAACAAATACTTCTAGCTAGGCTAAATAGTTCCTCCTTCCCCAATTAGGCTTAAAAACCCTGATTTCCCAAGACTTAAATTATGCAGAATGTATTGAAGCTTCTACAGCGTGATTTTCTGAAGGATTTAATAGAAATAATGATGTAACATTAGTATGGAAAGTTTAGAATGTGATTCAATGGCTTTATATTATAAAATACATATTTATACATGAAGAAAGGCCTCAAAACCCAGCATAAGGATACAAGGAAATGCAAGATAAATCAGACAGCGTAATATTCAAGAAGATGAAGCAGTGTTTCATTATATTTCAGATCTAGAATAGATCTCAGTACAAAATGATAGATATGAATGGGATATATATGCTAAAAGATATTTTTAGTACATTCCCCTTGGGGATCTCAGCAGAAGATGAATAAAAATGATTAGATCTGAGATCTACACCACGAATCTATAGTAAAATTCATAAATTTTTGAAGAACATGATACACAGCAGATCAGATCTGAAATGGAACATATATTGGCTGGCCAATATATGCATCACCACAGTGAAGGGAAGGATCCATTTCACCAAAGATCTATCCTCCAAACTGATGCAAAACCCACACTGCAACTCTACCTGCAAAAAGGACGCAGTTTCCTAAAGGGACTGTGCTGATGAAGTGGAGAACACTTTGGCCTGATGCCAAGATATGGATCTGAAGGAAAATCAGGAACGACACTCTTCCAGGAGGTTAAAAGACACACTGTGTGAGAAGAGGCTCCCAAAACAAGATAGATATTTGTAGATCTAGAATCCCACTCACTTAAACTCACTGAAACAACTAAATCCTGACTGGATTTACGCTACTTAAGGGAGATGGATCTTGGCCTCAAAGCCTGAAAGTGGACAAAGCAAAACAACCTCCTCCAAGAGCTGCTCAATGGAAGGAGAGAAAGGATTCCTAAACAGGAAACCCTCCTGTGGTATGTAGCACAATTCTCAGGCTAAAAATCCTATAGAATTTGAATTATTCTAAGCAGACTATTTTTTGAATATCTTCAACAACATTTCCTTGAGCCTTCTCCTTCCTTTTATAATATGAGGATGTGAAAAACCTAAACCACTTACAAAACTTTAGTTCCTTTCACATGAAGCTTCTCCATCTAAAACTGTGCTGAGCCTCTAGGTGGTTAAATGAATCTAGACATAACTGAGATTTGGTCCTGTTGACCCAATCAATTGTCTCAATCCTGTTTCACACACAAGTGGATTTTATTACAAAGGCCCAAATCTACCCCTTTTCACATTGGGCATGTATTTATTCTTTTATTTAAGGAGTTTTTCATGTCCTCCTTTACATTTTATTCATCAAATAATAAAAAGGAAACAAAATTAAATATTCCTATTAGCTTGGGCTAATTAGGAATATTACATATGGACCCTAGTTTCACATGGTCAATCAAATGCAAACTCAGATTTTCCATAGAGAAATAACATTCATGCACTAATTTTTCAAAAATAAAAATTTCATCACCTACTTCTGCAACCAAGCTTCAAACTATCAATAGCTAATCCTAAACATTTTCATAAACATGAAATACATTACATCAAATTATTTACAAAACATTAGATCAAGTATTGCACATTGACATCAATGCCAACACACTATGAACAAGTTCGAAGGAACGAAAGGCACTACATGCGTGACCTTTCCTAAAATTCTCTTATGGACCCTTTTCAAGAGCACATCCTTCACAAATTCCACTAAATATTTCTACCAGACCTTTCTGAGTCCCCTATTTTCTATGTTGTTTCATGTATCTAAAAATTAAGTTTCGAAACCCTTTATCCCAAATTTACTTTCATCATTTGCATGCATCCGTAGTAAAGTAGAATCTAATTGTGGAACAAATTCAAGAAAGGTATACATGTGAGAATGATGATTCACCTATACCCACCACAATTTTTGAGTTATCCTACATGTCATTTATGCTCACAAAATCTAGGGTGAATTCAACTCTCCTTCTCATGTAAGTATGTGTTATTATATACATAAAGAGAAGATATATTGGAAGCTCTTAAATATGTAGGACATTCTTGAAACTTCCATCTCCAAGGTCTACCCTCCTTGGTGTAGTTTCCTACATAGGGTAATAATCTACCATGATAATAACATGACCAACATATGGTTTTAAAGTTGAGAGAGTATTTTCTTGGCTCTCATTTGTTGCAAAGCTACAAAATATATGATTTCTGCACCAGGAGAAAAATGAATAACAATTAATGCATATGCATTACCTTTGTTTCAGGTGTTCTTTCTCCCTGCTTCTTCTTGACCTATGGAATAGAGTCACCAAAAATGTTCTCTTGAAGAGTCGATGCCATGAGACTAATTATTTTAACCATACGTGATGATTCCATACGGTAAACCTGGCTGCAATAGCTGCATTTTGATTGCCCCTTCCTTCTCTTCCTTTCTTTCTTGTTGTTAGATTCATCTAGGGTTTTCGGATTGGCTCCCTTTCATGGGGCTGGTTCTTTTTCCTCTCATTTTCCTTTAGATTTCTAATTGAATATCGAGTTCACCTTGCCCCATTCATGCATAGCAAGTGCATGGGATTTGAAGCTTTTCAATGTCCCCATCTTTATGAGGTTATCATATTCATGTACATTGGAGTCAATAAAAGCAACATGTGTGGGCATCTTGTCGGTTTTTTGTATTGCAAGCCTAACTTTGTGAAAAGAGGAGAAAAATATACCATATTTTGGACCTAATTTAGAAATTATGGCAAGAATTAATTGACTTTCTTTCTTGGATTTGTCACTTCTTCTTTCTTTCAACTACAGTAACAAGGTTTTGAAACGTGGGAAAAAATATTGGATATTTTTGAAAGTCTTTGGATGTAATGAGTTGAACTCATTCTCAAACATGTGACCCTGCATTTGGAGTGCTGGATGCATCAACATGAGACAATAAATATGGATAAATTGACAAGCATAGGGCATCGAGGGCCTGATCCATTCTGTTGAAATATTTGGATTTTTCAACTGTGAAATTTGATTCAACCTCTATTGCCATGACTATATGATACAAGTTTCTACTTCTAAGATGAAGTAGAATCTTTAGCTTCCATTCAAGAGAGTTATGTGATGTAAAAATTGAAGAAGGTGAAAACTCTGTCCTTTGCTCCCATGGCCTATGATGCCATGTGAAATTGTACTTAAAATTCTATAAATTGGATCTAGCTAAAAAAAATAATGAACAAAAATTTCAAAGAAACAAGAAAGAAAACTGATGGAAAACAAATTAATGAGTTGACAACTATTCCTAATTAACTGATCAAGAAATCAATTAAGTTTCTAACACAATTAAAAATTAGTAAAACTCATGCCTCCATTCCACTACGTTCACTAATTTAACTCATGTATAATTAACTGTAAGTTATCTCTAATATAATCCCTTTTTAGTGGAAGTCAAGGTAAAATGACCCTCTGTATCCCAGAATACTAATTACTACAAAAATATGACCAAGTACTTCTGCCAATATTTTGAAATCTAAGAGACAGAAACCAGGTTAAGCAATTTAGTTCGCTCTTAATATTCGAGAGTTGAACTAAACTACCATGTTTCAAACAAAATTACTACCCACGAGAGAAAACTTATGGAATTGATCAGCACGTTAAAATCCCTTTTTGTAAACAGAAGTATTGAAATCGATGACAGAAGTCAAATCCCTAACCGCCAGTCTTCGTGCTAGATGGATTCATAGTAAAATTAAAAAGAAATGTGTACTACATACTTCATAAAATGGATATCCAGTCTGGTTAGACCCGAAACATAAAATTATATAAATAAATGAAGTTCGTAAACTCTCCGAGTTACCAAATCAGCATAGTGGATGAATTGATATTGGCGAGAAAACAAAAGGAGTTGTTTATGGACTCAACAAAATAAAAATTAGAAAATTTAAAGTATTTAAATTATATTTTTGATAATAAAAATGAATTGGGTACCATCAAAAATTTTAAAAACACTTAATACTAAAGTTTAACGACTATCATTCTTATTTCAAAAATCTTTACAAACAATTTTTTTTCATAATCTTCGGTTTTGGTTTTTTTTAAGACTACTGCCAAAACAAAATATCCCAAAGCAACCTAATCAGATGGTTTTATAGCGACAAAAAGGGAGTCAACATTGAACGCGAAACCTCTGTATTGGATTCGATTCCGAGGAAGACGAATGTTATGGGCTATAGGTATTGGGATCATAGCTAGAAATTAAAGAATTTGTCTAAAAAAAAAAAAAGTGTAAATCGCTAATTTTTACCCAAAATAGGTTGTGTAGAACTTCATAACGCCAGCGTGCTGGTTTCTTTTCACATACTTCCGGAAATTTTGCTTAATAATGGAAACCAGTTATGAAACAGAAAGATCAACCGCAAACTTTGCACATTTCACGCTTTCACTTCTCACAGGCTCTCGGCCAAGCATTGCCACTTGCTTTCATTGTCTTACGTCTAAGTTAACCTATAATTTTCTTTCCTCAATCCCTAGAGGAACGAAGATGAGGTTGCAGTTAGCTCACCCACCACACTCCATTGCTTACAGTATACCACACTCTGTCGCTATCACGCGGCTAACACCATTAACCTGTTAAAGAAAAAGGTTGCTTGCAATACGAATTTATAACTTTAATCTCACGATGGAAACACCAAAGCGTACATAGCAAATTCGAGTTACTTTTGCTTCAATATTCGTCGTTTCAGTTACAGGTCGGTTTTCTTCAAGATGAATTATCTTAATTCCCAAAGTCTGAGTGCGACAGAGAATAACCTCGACCTTAATGTTGTGAATTTGAAATTTTGTGTGACATGGGATAAGCAAGTTGATGTCACAAAAAACTCTTTTAACACGCTAAAAACTCCCTTCCATGAACCATGATTGGGTGAGATTGTGATTTACAGAATTGCTATATCCATACTTTTGCTGAAAGAAATTAGCAAAGAAGAAATCCATAGAAATCGGCATCCGAAGAGACATGAGTTAACTACGTCACTACCTACTACTGGTACCTTGAAAGATACTGAAACGTATCCTTATAAATTATAGCTACTACCTTGAATCTCTTATAGGTTTTTACACTGTACACAGACTTACCTAGTCAAAAAAGGCAATAATTAGTTTGGTTAATCAATGGCTGAAAGATTTTACAATTCAGACAGACTAGCAAATGGGCTACTCGAAGATGAGACAACTGAAAAATCATTGACAGAGAATCACGTCGACAAGACTTTTGCGAGCGCAGCCAATCTCGTCAAACTGCTTCCAACTACCACCGTTCTTGCTTTCCAAATTCTGTCGCCCATTTTCTCGAACGGAGGCCACTGCTACAACGCCAACAAAACCTTGACTGGCTTTATGCTTGGCCTCTGCGGAATTTCTTGCTTCGTTGATTCGTTCACCGATAGCTACAGGGCAGAGGACGGGACGTTATACTACGGGATCGCCACCAGAAGCGGGCTGTGGACGCTCAATCCATATATAAAAAAGACGGTGGATCTATCATCGTACAAGCTCACGTTTCTTGATTTCGTGCACGCCGTGTTATCAGTTTTGGTGTTTGCCTCCGTCGCCGTCATGGATCCCAACGTTGTGAGCTGTTACTACGCGGATGCTCGAGAGAACCAGAAGCAGTTGGCGATTGGCCTTCCGATCGCAGTTGGGTCTGTTTGCAGTATCATCTTTGTTGCGTTTCCCACTTCACGACGTGGAATTGGATATCCCGCTGCAAACTAACGTCAATTTAGCTTTATATAGCCGCAGGTTCTTAATATATCAGTTTTATCTTTCTGTACAATGCAGATACGCGATGTCTATCTATTGGGTGCACTGTTTCCAACAATATCCCGATTACTATGTGTGGTTTTACGGTAAAAATCTTGCTGTTGATTTGTTTCGTGATTAAGCTAATAAATACTGAATAGGTTGTAATTCGAAAGGTTATATTTGGGCGACTTTGATTGAATTGTATGGATGATGTGTTAAGATCGATTATTTTCAATAAATGTGGTTATCGTGAGTACGGTGATAGTTCAGTGAAGCATGTGATGGACATCGTTTGCAGGACGATACGGTTTTAGGCACTGTCGTAGTTGAGCTTTACAACTTTTATATATTATATTTATTAGGGGGTTTATTAATCGTATTTTATTGAAATTGGTTATTTTAATCATTTTATTAATTAAACAATTTGATCTGATGGTTTAAATTTAAAGATCTCAGTATATTCGGTTCGACATCACTAACTTGTATCTAAATCATATAATTTTAAATTATATAATTAAATTATGTTTAAATAATTTTTTTACGCAGTTTTATTATAAATTTATTATGTCATTTGTAAATTGCCACCTTTTAAGATTAATATGAAGTCGAAGGATTATAAAAGAATTTAGACACTTATCATTTTCAATTTCAAAATGTTGATAACATATGTCCAATTCCACATAACAAGTGTCCTACTTTCCTTAACACGTCCGTCCTCCTAACCATTTCATTATGTTCTAATGAACAGCCCTGTTTCTATTCTCCCCTCTTCTCCCCTCTGTAGAGTGGTAGCAAAATGCTTAGAAAAGATTGATTATAGCACTAGGGATGCATGTATAGAACGGTGAAATTTTGACCTGCGTCTATGAAAATTGCAAGCCTCAAAGTACAAAAACGCTTGTTGAGTTTCACACATTCATCAATAAGCCAGTAAGGAGATGTTTCTAATTGTTTAAATTACAATGCTATCTTCAATAAATGGTAAAATGAGTGCCACTACTGGTTTGGTAAGGAGATGTTTCTAATTGTTTAAATTACAATGCTATATTCGATAAATGGTGTTTAACTATTGGTTTGGTTTAAAAGCACGTAAGGAGATATTTCTAATTGTTTAAATTACAATGTTATCTTCAAATGAGTGTGACTATTAGTTTAAATTACATAGATTCTATCTGATTCCTTTCTAGCATCATGCAGATATGTGATTAATAAAAAATGTAAAGAAGTAACAAAAATAAGAGAATTTTTTTTGTCAAAATTGATTTATTGTTTCATGTTGGTGTAGAAAATAGTTTGGTTTTTACATTGTGGTTGCAAGTTATTTATGATAGTCAATTTATTTTTATTTTTATATAATTTCATCCTCTCAAAATGTTTTGCTATTATAATTGAATATCATAATTACACATATTAACTTTCAATTTTTGCCAAAAAATTAATGTTTCATTGTTCTGAGAGAAGTTTGTGGCTGAATATTAATAATCCTTTACCTATGCTAATTTTCTTTTAGATATAATGGATAAATTTTTAATGAGAATGAATTACATATAATCATTGAAATTATATTTTCCATAGATCTATTTTGTAAACTTTAATTTCATTTTCACTCAAGAATAGAGATTTCTACTTTATTCACAAAGGAGTCATGTAGAATATTTTTCATAGATATGTTTTGCAAAACGAAAAATTTAATTTGTAAACTCACTTTTAACCAGTGGGCAGTGCCAACAAACTTCCTATAGGGACCATTGCAACTACCAGAAGAGCTGATATTTTCCCTATTTCATTTAATACAATTAAACCGATATCATAGTCACAATAATTTATGAATCAATAGTATACTCACCCTCTATTTCCATTATCAATTATAGAAGAGGACCACAATCACATAGTAGTGTTCCAAGACGGCTCATGAAAACGTTCTTAGATGATACATATGGCAGGCCATAACGTGCAAAAATCAAGCAACTAAAATGTGGGGAAACATATCAAAACCTCGATGATACATATGGTAGGCCATAACATGAAAAAATCAAGAAACTAAAAAGTGTGGAAACACATGGAAATGTAAAGAATTTTTTTATTGGTTTGTTTTTAATAATCTTCCAAAAAGTAATTATGTAGAAATTTTGTATTGATTTAGATTTTGTATTGATTTATATTTGTGCTTTTTCAATATGTTTTTCTAAAAATGCTAGCAATATATTTAGGAAATAGCACCAAATAACACTAGAATATAATCAAATTCCAATAATAAAAAGAAACTAGGCTTTAATTTTTCATTTAATTCAAAATGAATGTTATTTTGATAATATAAGAATTCAAATGTTTTTAATTTTTAATTTTGTTTACACTAAATTTATATGAATATTATTTTTGGGTTTTATTAATATATATATATATATATATATATATATATATATATATATATATATCATCCACCTCGCTTTATGTTAGTTATTTATATTTTTCTTTGGAAGTATAAATTGAGAGATTTATTATATGCATCGATTTAGGTTGTTTTTAAAATTTTAATTGTAGATTTAAGTAGAGTGAATAGTTGAAGAATATACTACATAAATATTTTGATCTATTATAGAAACCCGCAATAAATGTAAAACCAAAAAGGATAGAAAATATATATTTTTCCAATGATCCTTTTCAAATTCAATGAGTTATAACATTATAGTTGGTTTGGTTGTTGTTTATAAAAACAAATCTTGAAGGTTCATTTTAAAAGTGGTTCATAAACAATTATTATATTATTATTTTGGTAATTTGTATACATTTAATGGAGCTATATTTCCCCTCTAGAATTCAACATTAGCACTTTGCACAGTTTGGTAATTAAAGTATTGGTGTTGTGCTAATTACATAATGAAACAAATTTTCCTAAATATGTTTTAAATAATTAAATTTATATATGTTTTAAAGAATTGGTTTTATAATTTTAATTATTTTTTATAAATAATGTTGTATAAATTTAGATATGTTTTAAAGAATTGTTTTTATAATGTTAAGTATTTTTTATAAATTATGTTGCATAAGGAAGACATCTTCAAAATATTGAAGAAACCCAATTTTATTTAAATTTATTTTTGGGTAATTTTGTATATGCCAATTTTTTGTTTTATCTATAAATTTATTATATCAAAATATTCAAGTTTCCAATAATTTGTATTATTCAAATAAGTACAATTTACCATAATAATGTGTTGGATTTAAAAAATGTAAATTTAACTAGCAATTAAATGTTTCATCATATTCATTAATCACAAATCCTCTCATTGTAAATCCACTATTATGACAACTCTATGGATAAATGATGCTAAATTATTGTGATATTGATTAAGTAAGAAATACTATATAAATAAATGTACTTATATTTAGATTTTATTTTTTTAATATTTAGATTTAATATTATTTAGATTTGAAGTTTATAATATTATGTTTAATAATAATAATATGAAGTTTAGTTTTAATAATATTATTATTTTAGATTTATAATAATATTAGTTTTTTATAATAATTCTTAATAACATTATTAATAATTATATTTTAACATTAATTTTAACTAATATTAATAACCCTTATAGAATATTAATATATTATTATCAATGGTTACTAATTTTTCCCTTAAAAATTAATAATTAAAATAATATTAATAATAGCATTATTACTAATTTAATAATTTGCATTAATATTTTAACTAATTAATATTGCATTACATTAATATTATCAATTAATAATATTATTATTTAGTGGAAGTAGATTTATGTTTAATATTATTAATATTAAAGGTGCATTTACTAATTGCTGAATACTATACTTATTCTTACTTCTATTCTATCTGACAACTTTGTCAATGTCAAAATTTTAAATTTTAGTTTTATTGTGTTATATAATATATTAAATACTATTTTAGGTTTATAACGGGTCTATATACTTTAATCAGTTAAAATATATAGTAATGGCCCCATACTATAATTGATTAGCTTATTCAACTTTTATTAAACATAGCCTATTAATTTTTTATTTATATGTGGCTAGGTGATGAATGTTGATGCACAATTATGGTGATATTTGAGATAGTAATTAATGTTGTATAATTGACTCTACTTATATTTATTATTTCTGAGATATGTGATACTCATTCATAATTAGATTTAATATTAAGTTTATTAATATAAGGTTTATGTTTTTAAATATTAGACTTATATTTTGAAATATTATATTTAATATTAAGGTTAATATTATTTAGGTTTAATATTAGGTTTAATTTTTATAATATTAGGTTTGTATAATAATAATTAATAACATTATTAATTATTGTTATTAATAATATTTTAACATTAAATTTCATTAATATTAACATTTTAATAATTATACAATACTAATATGAGTTATTAATAATATTTTCCTCATAAAAACATTGATAATATTAATAATAATTAATAGTAATATGTTTATCTTTAAATTTAATAATATTATGTTATTATAGTGATGTTTGATAAAATTATTATTTAGTATTGTTAATACTTAAGTATTAAGGGTTTTCGCAACGAATTATATTATATATCATTTTTTGGCATTCAACTGCGTTAAGTAAGTCAGTCATTTATGACTATTTCCATGAGAGGTAGTCGTAACTCGCTAAGTTCTCATGATTTTTGAATAGCCCACTTAGACTCATTGCATCGGGTGATTCTCATAGGGGTGAAGAACTTGGATTAGAACTAGTGAAATGAATCACATTGTGTCAATCATCACTTCCACGACTTCCACCCTCTAACAAGCACTTCTCGAGAGGTCACCCATCTTAGATCGATTTTGGCTCAACCATGCTTATCTGTGGATTTTCACCACAATCAAGCCCACTTAGCTTGCGAATAGCATGCCTATCTATGGAGTTTCACCACAATCAAGCCCACTTAGCTTGCGAATGGGGTAGCAAGATAAGTGGGCTTGATTGTGGTGAAACTCCACAGTTTATCGTGCTTAAGCCAAAGGCGATCAAGGATGGGTGACCTCCTCGGAAGTGATTGTTATTGGGTGCAAGCCCCAGAAGTGAAGATTGACACTATGTGATTCATTTGACTAGCTCCAATCCCAGATCTTCACCCTTGTGAGAATCACCCGATGCAATGAGTGCTAAGTGGACTATTCTAAAATGATATGTAATATTGTTAATACTATTTAAACATTAATTTTCGCTAAATTAATATTAACACTTGTATAATATTAATAAAAATTATAAAATACTAATATCAATTATAAAATATTAATATTAAGATTAATATTTTAATATTATTTCTTAATATTAGTAGTAATTTTAATTTTTATATTAATATTAATTAGTAAATATTATTATTAATATCATTATCATTAATAACATTAAATATAAATATCATTTTAAGATTAAGTTTTAATATTATTTAATATTAATTTTAATATTAATGAATATGAGTGTGAATATTAATATTATTGTTAATATTTATAAACATTAATTTTAACATTAATTATTAATATTAATAACATTAAATAATATTATCATGGTCATGGTCCAATGTGATATTATGGTAACCATGGTCATCCATGGTCCAATGTCGCATTGTGACAAAGATTGTTTCAATATGAAAATCAACCTTGATCTAATGTCGCATTATGACAAATATTGTGTCAATCTCAAAATAAATGATGGTCAACCATGGTCCAACGACGCATTGTGACAAATATTGTGCCAATATGAAAATCGAACATGGTTAACCATGGTGAACAATGTTTATTTTAGGGTTTATAATATCTGAAATGTCGCATTGTGACAAAGATTGTCTCAATATGATAATCAATCATGGTCAACCATGGTCACCCATGGTCAGTTATGGTCAATTATGGTCAACCATGGTCAATCATCGTAATATGAAAATAAACCATGGTCAATCATGGCCAACCTTGGTCCACTATCACATTGTGACAAAGATTCTCTCAATATGAAAATCAACCATGGTCGACCATCATCCACCATAGTCAACCATGGTCAATCATTATCAACCATGGCCTAACGTCGCATTGCGACAAAGATTGTCTTAATATTAAAATGAACCATGGTCAATCATGGTCAACCATGGTTATCCATGGTCAATAATCATGGTCACTTTTTGACGAAGATTGTCTCTTGGTGCAACGTCACATTATGACAACTATGGTGATCCATGCTCAACCATGGTCCAACGTCGCATTGTGAAAAATATTGTCTCGAAATGAAAATCAACAATGGTCAACCATGGTCAAACGTTGCATTGTGAAAAATATTTTCTCAATAAGGAAATCAATTATGGTTAATCATGGTCCAACATCACATTTTGAAAAATGTTGTGTTAATTTGAAAATCAACCGTGGTCAATGATGGTCAACCATGTTTGTTTTAGGGTTTATTAAATTTATCTTATGGTTTATATATCTTGAGTTTATAATATTAAGCCCTTATGTTTAATATTATTCCCTTGGGTTTTTAGTATTAGTCCCTTGGTTTTATAATATCGATCGCTTGGGTTTATAATCATGGTCACCATGGTCCAATGTCACATTGTGACAAATATTGTCTAGATATGAAAATAAACCATCGTCAATCATTATCAAGCATGGTCATTCATGGTCAACCATGGTGCAACATCACATTATAATAGATATTGTCTCAATATGAAAATTAACCATGGTCAACCATCTTCAATCATAGTCAACAATGGTCAAATGTCGGATTATGACAAAGATTATCTCAAAATGAAAATCAATCATTCTCAATCCTGGTCAATATGAAAATAAACCACGGTTAATCATGGTCAACCATGTTCTAATTTCCCATTGTGACAAAGATTGTTTCAATATCAAAATCATCCATCATCAACCATGACCAACCATTACTAGCCATGGTACAATGCTGCATTGTGAAAAATATTGTCTCAATATGAAAATAAACCATGGTCACTCATGACTGATGATCGTCAACAACCATGCTCACATTGTGACAAGTACTGTCTCATGGTCCAATGTCACATTCTCACAACCATGGTCATCACTTGTTTTTATCAGTGCCTCAATTTTATTATATCAATCCCTTGGGTTTATTATTCTAAGGGTTCATATTCCCAGGGTGTAATATTATTGATAGGGTTTATAATATTAATCCTATGGTTTATTATAGATCCCAAAGCTTTCTAATCCATTAGGTTTATAATATAAATTCATTGGGTTTATAATATTAATCATAGGGTTTATATTCATAGGGTTTAATATTAAGCATAGTGTTTACAATATTAATTTCTCAAGTTTATTAATTTTATGGTTTATATTCCTAGGGTTTAATATTCATCCTAGGGTTTAATGTTATTCCCTTGGGTTTATAATCCCTTGGGTTTTAAATACTAATATTTTGTGTTTATTAGTCAGTTGGGCTTATAATATTAATCGTAAGGCTCATGATGTGAATATTACAGTGTAATGTTTTGTTTAGGGTTTATAATATTTATCTTAGGGTTTATATCCCTTTAGTTTATAGTACTAATCTTCTAGGTTTAATAATATTCCCTGGGGTTTATAATCCCTTGTTTTTTTAGTGCCTTAGGCTTAAAATATATGTCCCTTAGGTTTATTAATCTAAGGGTTCATATTCCTAGGGTATAATATTATTGATAGGGTTTAGAATATTAATCATCGAGTTTAAGATAAATCCCTCGAGTTTATAATCCATTAGGTTTATAATATAAATTCCTCATGAGCCCTAGTATTGCACCAAGAGGGATGCAACTCCCAGAGGCTACTCTAATTTACTTTATCAACCTGGGGTATGTAAAAACATGGAGGTGATAGTGCTATATACACATGAGATGAATTCTACTCATGCCATTCTCTTATGAGTCCTACGAAAGGGTGTTATTTCTAGGTTTTTTGAAAGAATTTTGTCACACTTCTGAATTAGACCTAGAACTACAAATGACTCAAAAAAAATTACTCTATCAACAATCAAAGGAATATTCTGAAGCAAGAAGATACATCTAGATATTTTTCAAGGAAGTAAATCTACAATTTAGGCTATTTTAAGAAATAGTAGTAAACTAGGCAACATTCATGAAGCAAAGTGTTGAATTCAAAATGGAGAAAGGAATACAAATCTAACCACTCATTATTGGACCAAATGGCTAAGTAAATCTAAATATTTTATGCTTAGCTATTTTTCTTTAACAACGAATCTAGTCATGGGCTAATTATGCTTGTAAATACTCTATTTTGTTGGAAAAGAAGGAGGCACTAAGGTGACCTAAGGAGGTTCTCGACTCATGGATTCAGAGTTGAAGGTGTCTTTGAGGTTGTGGCAGGGTTAGGTGAGGTGGAAGATTGTTTTTAGGCTGATGGAGAGGATAAATGGCATTTCTACGGGCTCTCCTATATGTTTCCTGTAGTGCTAAAGGATGTCCTATAAATGCTACATGAAACAGGCTTAGGGTGTTTTGAGGCCAAAATTTATGAGGAAAGGGGTAGGGAACATGAAATGAAGGCGTATTTAGGTGGATGGAAGGTGGAAAACCCTTGGGAAAAGCTCATAAGTTCTCTCAAACCCCGTCTTGCACTTATGGGGTTCCTCTCATTATGGTGGTGAAAATCTCAAAAATCGGCTTGAGGGGAATTTTGTTGAAAGGAGATTGGTGAAAGGTGATAAATGGAGATAGGGATGCTAGTGGAATCCTCCTCTATTTCTCTACACAAACCTGTAAGAAAACCACGTGCTCATGCAATAAATATTTACAAATATATGATGAATAAGATTGAAAAGATGAGTTGAATTTGATAAGAAAACCTACTTATGCATTTAAAAATAAATCTAACTCGGTATTCTCAACATGTTCATGATAAATAAAAAAACCTAGATATTCTTTCCAAGAAATCATAAGTGAAGAGAAATTTTGGTCCTGTGATGAATATGTGCCATCCTCAAGCTCCAATGAAATAGGTGAGAGATGGAGGCTTTGAAAGAAAAATTTTGGAGTTTATATGATGCCGTAACATAATATACAAGAGCCTAACTACAACAAATGTGAAACATAAGAAAACTGAAAACAATAAAATGAAATGTAAGAAAACTAGCTAAAACTCATGAAGTAAACTATCTAGAATGGCACAAAAATAAACATAAATATAAAATAGAGAGAGATATTGAGGCCAATGGATTGGGCCCTAACCCACAAGCTAAGCTCTCTAAAAATAAATCAGTGAAGGATAGACTGAATAATAATTTTATTTCCGAGATAGTCTCATTACATAACAATGAAAGTCTCAAAAGTCTATCACAAGAGCTAAGAGTCTACTAGCTTCCTCCAAAATTCAAATCCTAACGAGCTCTTTCTCTTCCATATTTAAAGTAAGAGGTAGCTACTAGAAAATCCTAAAAAAGTAGGTGATGTGTTCCCTTTTACTGCAAGAGAAGTGGAGCTTTGTTGCACTTGATCTTCCTCTTGCTTGCCAGCCTTTGATTTAAAGTTGTTGGAGGGAAGCTCGAGGATCCCTTAGCTTCCTTTAGGTGTTAAGGAGGTCGAAAACCCTCCTATAATCTCTCCTTGTTGTAAAATCAGAGATTCGATTGCACAATATTCAACAAAAATGGAATATCTTCGTGATTATTCTGCATTTAACCCGTATTAGGCATTCAAAGTATGAAAAGCCTAATCACAATCTACACTAAGAAAAATATTACCATAATGTAATTAAATGTGAGAAAGAGAGACTAATAAGGCTAAAATGTGACAATCAACCCTTCCAAATATACCGAATGATGGGGCTCATCAGCACCCCCTACCAAATGGTTACTCATCCTCTGAGAATGTTTGTCCTCCTTCTTCATTTCTTTAAGTGATTTAGTGGCCCCTCTCACTTCCCAAGGAAGAAGTGAAAGAGTTCCTTCATGAGGGTAGAATCCAACATTCTTTTCTTCCTCCTACAATTCTCTATTTTCCTCCTCTCGATCCTTCCATTCACTTAGTCCTGAAACAAAGGTGGACTAAGTTTCAAGCCGGGCCATTGTATTTTCATTGTCTGCATTTCCCTCTTGTATAATGGTTCCCTTTCTAGGGCACTCCTCAATCACTTTAGGGTATGATATTCCATGTTTCAGAGACTAAGAGGGAGGCCATTCCACCTTCTTTGACTTTCCAGTACACATTCGTCTCCCAACAACCTAGAAATATCATCAAAATGTGAAATGGATTGTGTTTGTGTGTTGAGGTACTTGTCTGCAAAGCTGGAATCATTCTATATCATTAGGTGATTATTGATTACTCCCCTAGGGCTGAATAGTTCTACGCTTATGTTAGGGTCCCATATCTCCTAACCTAGCGTTGGGGTCCAAAATGTCTAATTCTATCAAAATAAGGTTTTGCATGTAGAATTCTGCCATCTCAGGCTTGTCTCCCATGATGGAATGACTTCAAATTGAATGAATTTCCTGCAGTTCTGAAAAGGTAAGGACCCATGAGGGGCTAATGTATTAATCTGAAATTCGAGCCACTGTTATTTGAGGTAGATAGCACAAGATTTTTATGGATATCTGTGTTGGATGGCCTACATGCACAAATCTGCCATGGTGGAAATTTGTTTGTATTTTTGCTAAAGTTGACTATGAAATCTTTCATTCTCTCCATGTGTTTCCTGAAGCTACTCTTTCAACATGGATTCTCTGAGTCTCACATCTGAAAAATTCCTTTCCAACTCAGTGACCTTTTTCTCCATGATCCCTATGTCCTGCATACCTCTTGTTGTAGAAATTTTCATCCACTGATAAGTGTGTGCTCTTTATTATTTCAACTGATAAAATAAGGGAACTACAAGCTTCTAAGGAATAATTCTACCCCCTTCAATAAATGTATAGAAATAAATGAGATTTGGTTTAGGGATAGGGTGTGAAACTGTAGATATATATTTATGGACAGATTTTTGGGAGGTAGGATCCTCCTTTTTCTCCTTCTCTTCCTCCCCTTTGGCATATTACCCTTAACCTTTCTAAACTTCTTTGGCCTATTTCCCACCCATGGGTGCCTTATCTCCCTCCCCCAAGGATTCTTGCATTGTTTCTGGAACTGCCAGAGTTTCTCGTAGCACAGACAAAGCTTTCTGTAGGACACTCTGTTTTTCCTGTAGAAAACCGTCCCTTTCTTGCTTTTCCTTATTTTATATCTTTTGAGGGTCTGTGGGGGTTGGTAGATGTGTGGGGGATTCCAACCTAAATGAATCCCTACTCCTACAGGTGATATGTGTCCTCTCATGTGAGGTGACCTCTTGAAATTTCCCTTCTTCCAACCTTATCTCATCATCCTTTTTGGGTGACTACTCAATTATTATAGGGCTTTTGGTTGGAGTTTGTGGCTTCCCATGCCCGACCCTGCCACTCTTTCTAGTATTGAAGTACATGGGTGTTTGTATTTTTCTCTTGGCCTTCATTGGTGTGCTCAAAGTGGTTAATGTACAAACCACTTATATCTCTATTATCTTAGATGATATGTTGGTTTGCTGACAAGAGGTATCAATTCTTAGAATAGGTTCTAGTAATTCCTCTTCACCTTCCTTCTCTTCCCGATTCTCCTATGTTTCTTTCTCCTTTGTTTTATCTCCCTCTGTTTCATCTACCTCTTTTTCTTCTTTTATTTCTATGGTTTTTTAATTTTCTGTTTCACCCTCCAAATCTTCTTGTGCCTAACCTTATACTTCTATATCTTCAACATCCCCTTCTTCTTCTTCTTCCGTTCCCCTCTCTCCAAGACTACATGCATAGGTTTGTCTAGTTTGGGTGGCTATTAAGGCTTCCCTATCTATATATATTAATTAGGACCAGTGCACACAAAGGGTCAACCTATTTAGACCATCATTCACTATCATATTGATGAGGCCATAATGAGGTAAGTGCTGGTACTTCCTTTCCCTAACCTTTTGGATCATGTCCCTAATTGAATCCAAGAGGACATAGGGAATGATCAATATTTGTTGTAGAGGGATTTCTCCTTGAAATCTAATATTATTCAACTACCTAAAGTGGTATTCATAAACCACATTAAGTCTGGCCTCATAGGAAATGAATTTCATAAGGTGGAATGCTACTTCATCCAAAGATTATGGAAGGATTTATCTCCTCACTCCATTTTGTTCTTCAATGAATTCTTCTCATGGCAGAAGGAAGCTATTTTTAGATGAGGTGTTGGACACCCTATATTCCCTATTCCACTTCACTCATAGGGGAAAAGTGGTGATTCTTCTAATTAACCTAGGTGTAATTGTGATACCTAGGCCTCTAACCGCAGTGGTGCCCCTCTCATATGTTTGTGATTGTAGGGCCACTACAAATTCTCGAGCTATCTCCTCATAAAAGCCTTTGAGGAGAACAAAGAAACCTAACCAATGATGCTTCCTGAAGAAACCTAACCACTTGTGGGCTCCCTTCTGTTAAATCCTCCTCCCATTTTATGGTTGTATTAGGAAGGTGGTTGAATAATTTTTCTTTAGAGTTATTTTGAAGTGTGGCATTAGAGATTATAGCTTTTAAATAAACTCAGACTGTAACCTTGATTGAACCTCTTAATTCTAGAATTATTGCTCACTATGTATACATTTCATGGAAAATTCACAACTTTGGGGAGTGGAAATCACTTACCTCATAATTCTAATGTGTTTTTTCTTGGTAGATCATGGTATGAGGAGTTCATACTACCTATGAGTGGTTGTTCTTTGCACTTTTCTCATTTTTGAACCTTTATGAAGTTTCCTATAGCATGGGGTTTTCATTTAGATTCAGTCTTGGTGCTATGCTCTTCGATGGCTCCTCTGACTTTCCTTCCTCCCACTTACCTCGAAATGCTAAATGAAATGAGAAGAATGAGCCAACATTTTCCTTTATGGAAACTTAACTAAATTTGGAGTGGAGTGATGAATTGGATGGTGGCACGAGTTTTCCTCTTCTGGGTCATTGGTCCCACTCCACTTAATCATTTCCTTTGACTCATAATCACCTCTATGTCCTTGTGAACTCCTCCCTAAGTAATTTTACTTTCCTAGTTGGCATGCACACTCAAATTCTCATTCACGTTAACTTCACGAGGGTGTACAAGTTAACTGGCCACATTTTCACCTTTTTAATCTCTAATTCGCAACACTAATTCATTTTGGTCAACATGAGTACACGAAGAGAGTAAGAAGGATCATTCCTTAGCCTACCTTTTAATGATAAGTTTCAAACATCATTTGATGCAGGGAGATGGAGTTTGGTCATAACCATGAGGGTCTTCCTTTTGTTGTTTTTTTTTTTTGTTTTACATTTTCTGAGTGAGCAGTTTATGTCTGAGTGGGTTTCTTAACCTTTTTATTTTCTTGTTCTTTTTGTAGGTGTTGCATGGAAGTCCTCAGGTGATCTTGTTGGTGTGATCATCCCCCTAGAGTATGTTTTTGGTCCTTTGAATCCATTTCCATCGATTTATTCTCACTTTTTGACCTTGATGTGCCATGTACAAGATTTCTACAAGAAGTAATAAACTTCCTGCAGAAGTCCCTTTTCTACTTCTTTGGAGCTCCATATTGCTGAGAAATAAAGGGAAATGGTGTATAGAGGTTAGGGATGGAGCTATGGAGTTAGTGGAGTGATGGAGAGGTGAGGGCAGAGGTCCCATGCCTAGATATATGTAACCTACCTACTAGTGGCAAAAAAAAAAGGTACAGAGATTGAGTACTTATACATGGAGTGGAGTGCGGGTTAGGAGTGGTAGGTATAGGCAAAAAATCCATTTTCATGCTTTTATTCAAGTTTAAATTCCCTTGAGAGAGAATATTTTCTTGTATATGATTTTCCTTTGGAAATTACATGGTTTCCTATAGCACTACACGAAATCATGTAGTAGCAAGGACATCCTGTAGCAATTACAGACAGGAGAAAAAATGGGTTTTCTGTATACCTGAAGGGAGTAATGGGTGGATGGTTTCATGTTGGAGTTTCTTTTGGAGTGGGTAGTGATCCAGGTGGATATTGGTGGCCAACCACCTATTCCATTTGGACCCCCACCATCAGTTCTTTCATTTTTTCAATTTTACCACAACTTATTATTTTTTGCAGTTTTTCGGGTCCTAAACTTCCGGAGCCATTTTGAGGAACTAAATGACGTTTTTTGGGAAACATGGGAGCCACATGCAAGTTCCTTAGATGTTTCTCACATCAAATTTTGTCTTCCTCAAATAAAAATTTCTAACGAGGTATTAAGCAAGTAAAACGGAGATCATATGCCAAAGTTACGTCCCCGAGAAGTTGATGTACCAATTTACCGAGACGGGGCCCATAGTTATGGCACTTCATCTACAAAGGTACTATTTTGAATGTTTAGGGTTTTCCATTGTTTATCAACACTAAATAGGCCTTCTAGCCTCATTTTAACATAGTTCAGAGGCCTTTAGCCACCACATCTTCTTAGAGATAAGCTACCAGAGCCCTAGCTAGTTTATTTACGTTATGTTTGTAAGCATATTTCAGTCATTTGATTTTAATGAAATGAAGTTTTATATCTATTGCATCTCTATGTTTATTTATATTTATTTATTTTATTGTGTTCCTGCATAAATCCGGATCAGGTAGGTAGAGGAAAGAGAGAATATTGGAAGAAAATTGTTCCTGTGTGTATAAAACTTCCTTTGATTAGCAACATGAAAAACATAAATAAGTGAGTGCATAGATCTGATATTTCCTTTTTTCCTTTTTCCCTTTTCTTCTTTTTGTTTTTTTGTTTTTTGTTTTTTTTTAAGATAGGTGGGCTTCCTCCACATAGGCTTTCAACCCACAAGCCTGCCTTGGGTGCCTCATAGAGGTTTTCACCCAAGGATATTTTATTTCTCTGTTTTTTTCCCTTTTCTGCTCCAGGACTACCTCATGGAGGTTTTCAACCCCAGTGTTGCCCTTCGGCGCGTCAGATAGGTTTTCACCCCTTTTTATTATTTCTTTTTCTTTTCTTTTTTCTAGGAGGGGGAGATGCTGGAAACTATGGAGCTTCCAATGACATACACCTCCCTATTTATGGAATTTATAATCTCAACCCTAGATAGGGGCTTCCTGTATACTTTGAGTCTGTAAAAATTTACAAGTAGGGGGGTCCCCTCTTAATCTATGGTTCTTATCTGAACCACAAAATTTTAATAGAATTTTTTCACTTTATAAGTGTTAACATTGGAAAATGATATGGGAAAAATACATTAAAAATTTCAAGCATAAGGTACAAATAAAGGTTTTCCAGAGAAGAAATACATTAGGAGGAGCCAAAAATTTAATTTTCCCTATGTCAAAGGACAAAATTTATAGACTGCGCACATGCAACACTATCTGTTGGCACGCAATGCAGCTTTTTATTCAATAGTCTCATGTTGTGCGATTATACTTTCGATAAACACACAGTCTTGGGGATGATGGAATGTCACCATTCGAGATCAAATGGCATACTTGGTGAAAAATATTGCCACTTAACCTAACCAAGTACAGTCGCCTTTGAGCCACCTTAAGGCTTTTGCATAGCACAAAAAAAAGGAATCATACCCCCACTCTTGTGTGACCATCCATCATGGGCCAAGAGAAGGAGGGAAATTTTGAAAATGGTCTGTAAAAGCTAGCCTTGGGAAGAGAAATGGGAGACACATTGTTATGTTGGCCAAATTTCTCCATAGAAAACCAACTTATGTTTTCCACCAGCAGGAGGATTGGAAGGACTCAGTTTTTGGCCACCCAACAACTCAGTCTAGGAGAGAGGAGTTCACCACATGTTCATCGATCTACCATACCTTGAGAGGGAAGAGAGCCTTGCTAAAAATATGAGGGGAAGAGACCCCCTTGTCTTGGATATTGGAGCTTTGTATCTGAAAGGATCCACTACAATAGATTTAACATTCTATCCTATACTACCACCAACACCTAATAAATGGATAAGCTCTCCGTTTTTGAGTTATTAGTGTGTTTTCTCTTTTGAACTTGTATCTTGTGCATGTTTTCTTGTTTTTGTTTCATTGTTTATGTAGCATGATATGTTTCCTTTCTAACTTAGCTTATTGCATGTTCAACTTCTTCCACTAATGTTTGACAAACCATCTTTACCCATGACTCTTATGTAGGTAAGCAGCCTCCCTATTAAGCAAAGTGTATTTTGTCCACCCATGCACCAAATACACTACCACAGGAATGGCGAATTCACTGGATTCTTTATTTTTTACTGAATGGTTGTTGATGCAGGTCCTCCTTCCTTCTTAGCTTGTTGAAAATCACCCCTGCATCCCCTGAGCATCTCCATACACACTTAGTGAAGATTTCTACCTAGGAGAGGATGATTTTTTTTTTTGCATTATTCCCGATCGTGTGCATTCTGCTTTGAGAGATGTGTGATCCGAACCTGTGGGAAGATAAGCAGTACGATAGGAAAAAAGCTCATTTTTGCTTCTTTTTTCCCATTTTTTCACTTATAAAGTGCTTCAAAACCAATTAAAAAATTTCCATCATTGTGTTCTAGTATTTCATGACTGATTAGGACTCTTATTTGCTAGAATTTAGCTTAGAAAATAAGTAGATTTAATTTTAGTTTTTTATTTTTGAAAATCATACATAGTTTAAGTAGGAAAAAGTAAGTGGCCTTCAATCCACAGATGTTGTCTGAACAAATGATTTGCTGATAAAAGATAAAAAACACATAACGTAATTATCTTAAAAGTAAGTTGCCCATATATCGACATATCTTTAGCTAATTCAAGTTTTTTTCAATTTTTTCATTATATTAGTTCAATTTTGCATTAGGAATTGGGACTAGGACCAAATTGTCGAAAAGAAAGAAAGTAACCTCTACCACCCTTCCACCTCACAGTGAGCCTGGGTATGCACATGAATGCTTTCCTAAGAATATTTTCCATCTCCCTATAGTTCAGACATATTCTAACTAGGCAAGTTTTTAGAGGCCCATAATACACACATCGTTTATTTTTTCAAGGAAACATCACACATAGGGTAATTATAAAATGATTGTAAAGGATCAATGCATATCCACATCTCATAACACTTGTGATTGTACACTCCAATGCACACATGAAGCATTGGTAAGCATTGGACCAAAAGCAACCCAGTGTATTGGGACCTTTATCCTCTTCTTACAGTAACTTCACCAAGGCACACCCTAAGAAAAGTGAGACTCTCTAAAAATAATCATTAACCGAACTCAATAAATCCTCCTCACAGGGGCCACATAAGAAACTATAGTTTAGGTTAGGAACATCGGGCGTAGGCATCCAATAAGCCATCGTGGTAATAATACATTTCCAAACATAGATGTTGACTTTATACGGAGCTTTAATTCCATTTATTTGTCCACAGAACGAATACCCGATCTTTATCAAAGTCAAGTTTCATAGAGGGTTAAGCTTAGGCTGAGTGTTTCCAGTACCTTTTGGGGCTACCTAACCCATCTAGTTCTCAGTACTTGTAGTTGATTACGAGGAAGCTCAAGACTCAAATTCTCACATGGGACAAAGGTACTTTAGTGGCAAAAATTAGGGCATCCTTCCCTTTAGGAGACGATGCAAGTAACACTTGATCCTCATAAGACTATCTTGGTCAACTCTTTAGCTGTTGGAAGGCATCACCAGTTCTTTGGGGACGTTAGCCCCAATAGCCATCAAAATACATCTTCAAAAGGCCTTGTTACATTGAGATTGCAAGGAAAAATAGGTCTATATAGGATTTTGAGTATCATACACAAAACACAAAAAAACACATGTTTTTCTTGATTGATCACATAGCATTAAATTAAAGGAAAACTTACCTATTATTTTTTTTTCTTTGATTTATGCATGTAATCATATCTGATTTTATAAATAATCTTCTTTCCTCCATTAAACCAATAATATCACCAACATTAAGCTAGTTGAAACCATAATAGACCCAGTGGGACCTTGTCGATCTAGACATTTCTTGGTCTCCTGCCATTTAGGCATCGAATACGACAAACTTCCACCATTATCAGTTCATCCTTGATCAGGGCATTGGTGATTGGAAACCCCCAAGAGTTATCCAACACCACACCAGTGGAAACTCGAGCAGGGTCACCACACTCAACACATCCTACAACCCCTAGAGGGTAAAGGAACACTACGCCTTCAATGAGTGAGAAGAATATTCATCGAGGCATGCAAAGGGTAATATTCCCTACGAACCTCCCCTAAACAATCACGTTGAGACACCTATTTTTCCACAATGTACAATGGCAGTCAATACTGAGTTATCCTTCTTAGCATCACTTAATCTTCTAGATCTAACGAATTTAAATAATGACCCCATTTCTCATGGCCTTCACTGTCCTCCCATGCCCACGAAGCTCCCTTCGAATATACGAAAATTAAGTGGAAGACCCGGGAATCCATATCATGACTTTCCACGTGTGGTGTTAGTCCAATAATATCATTGATGAACAATTAAACTAGTACTTTTTCAACGCACCCTAATTGGGTCTGTGGAGAAATGGTATGTTGACCAGCCTTCTACTTCTCATGGAACCTTTGGTGCCCTCGATACCGCATTCCTCACCTATTTTTGGATATCCATTCATCATGATTTAGGAATGGAACTCTTGACACATTTTAGGTAGACGCCAGTTGTCCATTGATCTGAATGGATGATATTTGTTATGCTATGCAAAGTATCCAAACTGATATAAAAAAGTGTGAAAAAGGTTCTCCTTGAATTGTAGGTTAAACAATTAGTTCTGGCTTTGTTTATGAGGTTTCTGTGTGAGGATTGATTAAGTAATTTAATTTTTTAACATTGTACATCAGAAATGAACAGAAAATAAACTTCACAAGCACATTACACAACAAATTTTTGATGCATTTCACCCCTCCTGGGCTACATCTGTCGGTCCAAGGCTCGCCAATGGCATGTCATTGTTGTCTTAATTTTCTAAAAATGCATATAGAAGTGAAAATAAGTCTCAATAGGAAAAAATATCTATAAAATCAGCTTCATAAGGTATGAAATATCTATAGATGGATTTTCATTTACATAAAATAGATAAAGAGAGCCCAATACACTACCTTCTCCATGAGGGCCCTGATGGCTCCTTCATCTTCCTGGAAGCAAAAAATGTTGTAAAACACCTTTTTTTGACTGGAAACCTATTCCAAACTACTCACAATGTTGAAAATACCCAAAATTGACTATTTTTGCACTCCATTTCATTCAATAATGAGGAAGTTATAGCTTCTCCAAGAAAATTTTCCAATGTCCCCCAAAAACCCCACTAAATGTGGAGTAACTGCTAGTTAGCAGCGCCAAATTGGCCAACCTCCCGAAAATGGTGGAGGCACCCCAAATCTGGTGGAACCGCTAACGGTTGCAATAAATGTTAATTGACAGTCACATGTGGCATTTCCGTCAGAACCGTCGGCTTAACCGCATGGATAAGCCCTACCAACATCAACCTCCACATTTAATTTTAACGACTCATGGCCACATGCGATGGTTTCCTTAACCGTTTTTAGTTCTCATGGGTTAAGGCCTTTAAGGCCATGGTTTCTAACACCCGGTCATGATAGTCTGGGCTTTCCCTAATGGGCTAGCACTTAACCCTTTTTCTGTCGTTGAAATATTTAACACTTAAATACGTTCTCAACACCCATACTATTAAGAACTTTGTCATAGGTGGGTCGGTCGGGCATGATTTTTATGCATGAGAGGACAGGTGTTCGAATCCCCTAGCCTCCATAAAACCTTTTATACCATAGCTCTTGGGCTACATGGCAGCCTCCAGTCCTACCACGTGGCAACTTCCCATTGGCCACAAAACATAAAGTCAACCAAACATCAAATAGAACCTTGCCACTTGTCAAACTGCTACTCGCTCATAGGAGATATTATAGGGAATATTCTAAGGAATATTCCCAACATATTCCTTGGAATATTTTTTTTTTTTTTTTCAAAATTTGAAAGTCAAACTTGGTCAACTCATTTTTAGAGTTTAATGGATGATTTCAAACCTCAATAAATCCTGCATACGACCTTGGTTTTGAGAACCGTTGACGGCGCACGAATCGCAGTGATGAGACCTTTCCAGTAATTTAGATTGCAACCATTTTTTAGCACTTTCATTTTTTAGCGTTTTTTAAACTTGGACATGATCTCCTGATCACACATCCCCACTAGGAAGATTTTGGACCCCAAAATCTCTATGGACTAATAAATATGAGGATGAGGAGACTGAATCTCCACTCTTCCAATCTTGATCCACTGAAATTTCCCTGATTTGATTAATTGGAGCTTCTCATAAAACGAAATTTTTTTCCTTAAATATGTTGACCGATTGTTGCTAACTTTGACTTTGTCATGCTGTAAATTATCAAAACTTGCAGAAAAAAAACTGAAATTTGCAGTAAACATATTTTTCCTACATTGGTATACCTTCAAAGGAAACTGAAAATTACATTCACCTTGCAACCTATCCTTATGGCGATTTTTTGTTGAATAATCCTTATACTTGTGTCGATTCCTGACCAAGTTTTCTCGCCATAGTACCCCGCCATTCTAAAACTAGCAATGATCATTACTAAACTTTGTACCATCTCTGCTTGGATGCTTTACCCTCTCTTGGATTTTTGCACCACTTTGCACTAACACTTTGTTTTCTGCATCGATCGACACCAAAGATAACTGTTGCAACTTCTTGTCATGTTCTGTCAAAGACAAACTGCTTTCAGATTGAAACAACTCTTTATTTATATTAGCATATACATGAAAAGGATTATGTACAGCTTATATTTGTTTAATCATCAACAAAGTCAAATTTTGACTTGCATTAACAAGCCTTTTCATCTTCCCAACATTCACTAAAGAAGAGTCTAGATTTTTGCGATGTGCTCTCATAATAAACTCCTTCTCATCCTTGAATAAATGGTACTTGTTCTCATGGAGATGGAAGACAGCTTTCCTGTCATACAAGTAAGGAATTCCCAACACCACACATGTAATATCAAGTGGAACAACATCTAATTCAACTGTGTCAATAAAATGTGTTGTTATTACAAATTGAAACATGAACTTCTTTGAAACCTGTAAATTTGCATCCTTACAAATCCAACCAAGAGGATATGGTTTCAGATGTGGAAGGGTTCCAAGATTCAGTTTCTTGACAAAGTCTTCAGAAATAAGGTTTGATTGTGACCCACTGTCAAAAAATGTGTCAACCTTGGTATGTTTGGAAATGATCCTCACATGAAATAGTTCAATTCTCTTCTCGTCACTTCGAGCTTCTATGTGACAATTAGAAATGCTAGAACTGGGTTTTGTTTCATTCTCTTTTCCCTCCAAGTTCTTTAGTGCCATAGCTATGATTTTAGTTTCATCTCCTGATTCAGACCCTAAGTCTTTTTCAGCTATTGCAAATGTCTTGCCTTTCTCCTTGGCTTTATCTTTGGTTTTAAAATTTTCTAGTTTCAACTATGGATGAAGTCTCCAACAATGTTCCTCATCATGGCTTATTTTAGAATAGTGCTGGTAGAAAAATTCTCTTTTCTAGAATTTTCATTTCTCTTTTTCCTCCCTTTGCCTTTAAACTCACTTTCCTCATTCCCATCTAAGTTTTGTTTACCCCTTCCCTCTAAATGTGTGACTTGAACACAAACCTCATCTAAGCTTGTAGGGTTAAACATGAGAATGGTATGTCCTAGGTAAGTATGAAAATATCCTATATACTTGAGTAAAGTGCCTTGGATATCCAAATCAATTCCTAGTAAAAGATATATTCTTCTAAATTATTGGGTATAAACTTGAACATTTTGTCCTTTCAATCGTTTAAAATTTTTCCAATCCATTATGGCTTTCTGCATGTGAGCTAATGGATAAATCTATTGTTTAATTGCAGAAATGAAATTAGACCGTGATACGATAATCTTACCATATTTTTTGATCTCTTCCCTTGTCTTGGCTTCCCACCAAACAAGAGCTGCACCTTCCATTCTCAAAGAAGCTAGCTGAATTTTGGTTTCGTCATGATGAAAATTTTGAATTCTCAAGTAGACCTCTAATTTCCTAATCCAATTATCTAGCTTTTATTTATTTACTTCACCATCAAACTTTGAAAATTAAAACTTTACATCAAGTTTAAGAAAAGGAATTTTACCCGTGTTCTTGAATTTGTGAGAATGATGTACTGAAGATGATGTAGAGGATGACGACGATGAATATGAAGATGAGGGCAATGATGGCAGCTTTCCACTATCTCCATTTCCTCCATTACCCTTCTTGGATTTATCCTCATAATTATGGCCTCCTGACGATCGTTCTCATTCCTTGTGAAGTTTGGACCCTTCTCCTTCAAGCCTTTCATTCCTTTCCTGATAACTGACTCTCACCATTTATATCAAATCAAGGAATAATTTTCTAAACACCCTTTCTTCCTCTTTGGGATCAATATCTTCAGGAATTTATCCTTTCCTTGAAGACATGCCTATGAATTCTTTTGCTTCTCTCAGAGGTGAGTTTGAAGGTGGAGATAATGGCACTCTTGTCCTCCTTGGCTGAGGATTACTGTAAGTCCTTGCTAATTGACCTTCTCCTCTCTTAAGCTTCAGCCTAGTAAGCATCAAAAACCTTGCAAACAGTTAAAAAAACCTTGCAAAATAATAATACAACAGTGAAACTCTAGATTTGATACCAGCTTGATCTAAAAGGATGATATTTGTTATGCTATGCAAAGTATCGAAACTGATACAATAAAGTGTGCAAAAGGTTCTCCTTAAATTACATGTTAAACAATTAGTTCTGGATTTTTTTATGAGGTTTCTGTGTGAGGATTGATTAAGTAATTTAGTTGTTTAACATTATACAAAAAAAATGAACAAAAAATAAAATTCAAAATCACATTACACAACAAATTGTTGATGCAGTTCACCCCTCCTGGGCTACATCTGTCAATCCAAGGCTCCCCAATTGCATGTCCTTGTTGTATTAATTTCCTCAAACTTGATGTACAAGTGAAAATAAAGCTCAATAGAAAAAAATATCTATAAAATCAGCTTCAAAAGGTATGAAATAGACAGCAATGGGTCTTCATTTACATAAAAAAGATAAAGAGACCCCAATACACTGCCTTCTCCATGATGGCCCCGCTGGCTCCTTCATCTTCCTCAAAGACAAAAATGTTTTAAAACACCGCTGTTAAACCTGAAACCTATTCCAAAATACTCAGAATATCAAAAACACCCAAAATTGACTATTTTTCCACTCAATTTGGTTCAATAATGAGTAAGTTATGGCTTCTCCAAGAAAACAGCCCAATGTCCCCCAAAAAACCCACTAAATGTGGAGTAACTGCTAGTTAGCAGTGCCAAACTAGCCAACCTCTTGAAAATGGCAGAGGCGCCCTAGATTTGGTGGAACCATTAATGGTTGCAATAAATGTCAATTGACAGTCACATGTGGCATTTTTGTTGGAACCGTCGACTTAACCACGTGGATAAGCCCTACCAACATCAACCTCCACATTTAGTGTTAACGACTCGTGGCCACATGCGATGGTTTCCTTATCTGTTTTCAATTCCCATGGGTTAAGGCCTTTAATTTTGTGGTTTCTAGTACCCAGTCACAATGGTCGGGGCCCTTAACCCTTTTTCCGTCGTTGAAATATTTAACACTTAAATACGTTCTAAACACCCATATGGTTAAGAAATTTATCATAGGTGGGTCGGTCAGGCGTGGTTTATGTGTATGAGAGGTCGGGTGTTCGAATCCCCTATTCTCCATAAAACATTTTATACCACAGCTCCTGGGCCACGTGGCGGCCTCCGGGCCTGCCACGTGGAAACTTCCCATTGGCCACAAAACATAAAGTCAACCAAACATAAAATAGAACCTTGCCACTTGTAAAACTGCTACTTGCCCGTAGGGGATATTCCCAAGAATATTTTGAGGAATATTCCTAGAATATTCCTTGGAATATTTTTTTTATTTTTCAAAATTTGAAAAGTCAAACTTGTTTAACTCATTTTTGGAGTTTAGTTGACGATTTCAAACCTCAATAACTTCTGCATACGTCCTCGGTTTTGAGAACCGTTTGCGGTGCCAGAATCACAGTGATGAGACCTTTCTGGTTATTTAGATTGCAACCATTTCTGAGCACTTTCATTTTTGAGGATTTTTTAAACTTGGACATGATCTCTTTATCATCCATATATCGGATCATCTCCATGAATGGTGGCGACTTCGCAGTTTCTGTAAATCCAAACTCGACGATAGAGTGTTGTTGGAATTACTTTTGAAAACTCTCACACTTGAGATTTCAAAAGACGTGATGACACTAAAAACCACCTCCAAGGAGGATGCCATTAGCAATGCCCAACAACTTGAAGTCATTTACACCTATTTAGGAGCTCATTTACACCTATTTAGGATATATTTACAATTTCTTTCCAAATTCCATGTGCTTGTAAAATTATATAGAGTTATCATGCACGTTGTATACTGCAGAAAGTTTGATCGGGTCCTTAAACCAAGGTCACCTAAGAAGTAGTATCTAGTACTGAGGATACTTGCATGGTTCTACTCAGAACATGTCGCAAACTGGCTAGCATCAAATTCAACGTGTACCTTTGTAGAATATGACGAATAGGGTAATGCCATACCATCAACAGGAGGGAATTTTATACCCTCCCTCTGACGGGAACCAATACTTAGCTAGGAATGGTGATACAAGAGAGCCTCCCAAATAATCTTACACCAATCAAGGAGAGGGGAACCTACATCCCCATTTTCCCACAGAAAATCCACCACCAACACAAAAAAATGCACTGATGAACCTAGTGCAATCATCCAGGGCTCAAAAACGATAGTATTATGAACAGAAGAACAATGATAACCCTCCAAACTTAGCAAAAAAGAAGCCTAGTAATAAGAAAAAGGGAGAATCTAGACATAGGGAAATAATCAATAATGCCCTCCCCCCCCCCCCCCACCACCCCACTGCGATATCCATCTAGGTACAACCCCAATCGAATTCAAAACTAAGAGCCAAATAATAACTCCCAAGGGAAAAACAGGGGGCCCAATCTTAGGACAAATCATTCTTGTGACATATGCGGCGAATACGAACATTACACACACCACTGTCCAGAACTCACGAAACTGAAAAAAATTCAGAGTAACCGTGGACAAGGGGGACCTCCTCAACAACATGCTGTAATGAAAGAACCATTCCACCACTAAGGAGTGGTTAACACCCAACAACGACAACCACCCCAAGATGATACTAGAGGAGGCAGTTGTGAAATCTACATGGCTAGTGAAGAATTGTTCTTAAAAACAAGGAATAGGAACTACGATACACCTCTAGACACCAACCCATTAGGTACAAATATGAGTGCACCTAATGCACCATTAACCATATTCAAAGTAACTATAGAGCCCTTTCCAAAAAATGTCAAGGGACCAACCAGGCGCGCAGGACATCACTCTAAATCGACTCATAGATATAGCATAGTAGATGATTTAACACAATCATCAACTGTTATGTTAGCCTTGGAAGTTATGCAATCATGCCCAAGACAATGGAAAGCCTTACTTTCCAGGTTAGGCGTAATCGATCCTTCCGATTCACGCCTAATGGTTTTCAATCTAGAAAAAGAAATCCCAAGGATTCCTTCTCTGGTCTCTTTCAAAATACTGGTTTCGGTTCAGAACATCATCATACACCGATGCATCATCGACGAAGGAGAATCCACATATATCATGTCCAAATCAATTTAGAGAAAGTTATGATCACCAGAATTAAAACCATATGACATCATGCTTAGAGAACACGATTCTCTCCCTTCAGCCCCCATCGGTCTATATCAAAATTTCACAATAAACCTGGCTGAAAAGATAGTTCTTATAGAAATTGAGGTCTTAGATGCACAACTATACTAGAATATACTCCTCAAGTGAAGTTATATGTATGCCATGACTATAGTCACATCTTCTGTCTTTATGGTAACGATGTTTCCCCATGATCATCAGATCATCACCAACGACCAAATCACATACTACAACAATAAACCCATGATAGCTCTCGATTTCTTGTTACCTTATGTAGACAAAACCACATAACCACTTACATGGTATACAGAATACAACCCAAGCCAGTTCAAACCATCATCCATCCTAGGGTCATTCCTAGGAGATCCCCCTATTATACAAAAGGGATTCCTGCAAAGCACAGGGGCATCGGTGTGCATGATACTCTCATCAAACACCGAAACTAGACTAGAGATAGAATCCACTAGTACGGAGGCCAAAGCCACTGGCACAAAATTCCTACCCTATGCAATTTTTAAAACCCCATTCTTGTACCCCCCACCTGGTTTTGTTTCGAAACAATTCATGGCAACTATGACATTACCAATTATGGCTTTTGCAATACCCGTGTGGTATTTGGTCCCACCATCCATTCTAGAAATTCCAAGCATCACCTCTACAAGAATAACCCCTATTGCCCCTCAAGAGGTCATAGAGGTTAACAAAACACTTGTAGTAATAACCAGCTGATACAACCAAGAAAAATAAAAAAAATGGAAGAAATTCGAAAACCCCAAGTTACCTAGGGCATTACAACCTTGCGCATTCTACGATATCGTAGCTCATCCTACTAATATTTTCCCAAAGTTAGAAGAATTGAAACCCCTTATACACACCAAAATAAATGATATGATATTGAATTCCCATAAAAGTAAACAGGCCACAAACAACCATGGGAAATAATTACACACCAATCATGCATGTGCCTTATGCGGCCATTATGGGAATTACACCCATCATTTCCTAGATATTCCACGATACATGCATGCCATGCAACCCCTAGAAGAATCTTACCAAGACAACCCCTCAACTACACCCATACAAGTGGACAAGGGAGAACCTAAAACTATATTGTATGTATGAGAGAAGTCTACATCTTCCCCATATACAATCACCTCAATGGCCCATAGATGACAAATAGAGGGCATACTGCAGGTCTTATTTGCGCACTATGTGACGAGCCTGATCACTTAGTCAGAGAGTGGCCCGAGTTAAGGGAGTTGAACCATTGGTATAAAGTATCACAAGTTGCTGAAAGAAACTTATTTTTGCATCGATGACATACGTGTCAAATTTCTTAGAGCACCCACCATGTGCGATGTTTTCCTCACATCTATCACTTCCGATCTATGTTTAATTTCATGAAATGCTACATCACTAAAAACCCTGACTTTGCCGAATTGGACACAAAATCAACAAACAACACTACAACTAAAAGGACAGAAGAAACAAGGAACATATTGTATGTTTCCGAAGAGAGAAGATCACCTGAAAGGCCACCTCTTCCCCATAATCATCCTCAAGCTCTAGTCCATCTTTGCACACTCTACAATGAACGAGATCACTTTTATCACTGACTATGCCAACCTAGAGTTATTCCAAATATGGTACCCATTCAACTTGGTGTAGTACAATGGCCTACAAGAAGTCCAACATTCTTGTCATGTGTGTTCAGATAACCACCCAGTTCATAGTTGTCCCTACATTCCCCACTTCTGTTTGGAATTAAATTGTTTACACCAGGCCATAACCCGTCTCACTGGGGTAGACAGATCAAATTTAGACTCAGTGGAAAGTTCAAAAACTAAAGAGATTGAGGAAACCAAGTCCATCCTTTTCATATCGGTAGAAAAGTAGCCAACAAGGGGGCATATTATCACCCCTAACTACCCTCCATGAATAATCTGAGCCTACTCATTGTGAAATGCATACAATCATTTCATCGCTCAGTGACCAGATTTATGATCACTTCAAAAATCATACCCAATTACTCTGGTAATCCAAAGGAAGTGGAGAACCAAAGAGCAACAATCTTGTCTTGTTTTTAAATATAACCATCACACTCGACATTGTACTTACATCCCCCAATTTCAACCTATGTTAGATGTCATATTCCCATTGGCCTCCAAATACCTATATGTAATTGGTTTCGAACCTAGGCAATGAGGCATAATGCGGCCTTCTGCGCATCGTCACCAAAACCCTTGCAAGGCTAAGGCAACCAATCATCCTAGATAAGCATGAAACCCACCAAAAATAGCATGTTTTCTATGCGATAGAAAGGGCCACATGGTCAACCAATGTCAGGAACTCAAGAAACTCACTGATAGTCTTCACATGGTCACCACCATACCACAGATCCATCTCTCTAATCAAGAAAAGATCACAATTCCACCACAAAAATTCTAAATACCTCGCAAGGTTACGATCGGCAAGAACAACATTGAGTTTCAACTCCCTAAAGGAGCCACACCAACTAATAATAAAGGATCGAAGATGGAAAAAGAAAAAAAAATGCCTCAATCCCCAATCATCTCCAAGCATCCACTTATGCCATGGAGAGTAGTGTTGGTTCTCAGATCATATACTCTATAGGCACCTTTACTCCATGCACCATTTGCACAAGCCATAACAATGAAACAGAGATGTGGCCCTTGATGAAAACATTTTTGCAACTCTGCATTCAATGCAAATTCTAAGTAAAGGAATGTGTGCTTACCCTTAGTATGTTGCCAAAAGAGCATGACTTTTCTCTCAAACAAACAACCATAACGAAAATTCTTCCGCCATTTAACACCAATGACACAAAACACCATATATGATTAATCTCATCATGCATGGGAACCATGATTCATGTTGTCTATTCATATTTCATTGGTTTTAAGACCGATGCGTCTACCAAAATAGTAGCAGTATTGTCGATAGTGAAAACCCAACCCAGCTGCACCCTGTCAACCTCATATGGTTTCACAATAACAACCACAGAATGATATTCATTTCTATTCACAAGCACTGTTAGGCCAGAATTAATTTCTCATTGCCTCACACAAACCAATTCCCCCTTAGAAATCTTGTTTCACTCTGACAAATATATTCTAGAGGCCATCATTGAACTAGATTTTCCATGGGAGTTAATGCATCACAACTCATTTTTTCTTCCAAGAAAAAACATTCGAGCCTTGTAGCCCAAAACCCCAGGATATATATGCCATTGAATCTAAACACTTCCTTCCATATGGGAAGGTATATTGGTTTAAAAACCCTATCCCAACACTTGATCCATCCTAAGAAGGGAATATGTCTAATATTTTGCCAACCATCAAGGTGAATATAGTAAGAAAACTAGGAAAAAATTAAGAAATCTCGTTAGGGACAACATGTGCCCTAGAGGAGGTACTCACTTATCCAAACTTATTACAACAGTATATAGACATATTTGTATGGGATTCTTTGGAAATTCCAGGGCTTAGCCCCACCATCGTAAAACAACACATTGACACCTGACCTAACGTATCACCAGTTCGCCAAAAGTAGTGTCAATTACACCGATCCAAGGTAGAAGCAATCAAGAAGGAGATTTAAAAGCTTCAAAAAGCTAGGTTAATCTACCAATCGCTTACATTTAGTGAGTTTTCAACCCTGTACCCATCATGAAAAAACAACGCACCATCCGAGTCTACACTGATTTTCGATATTTAAATAAAGCATGTCCGAAGGAGACCTACCCTACCCCATTTATCGACCAATTCATTAATGATTGCATCGGTCATGATTCCTTATCCTTCATGGATAGGTTATGAGGGTGCAATTAAATTCAAATCCGACATACGGACCAATACAAAATGGCATTCGCTACCCTGTGGGGCACGTTCACATATAAATTTATGCCTTTCGTTCATAAAAATGCTGGAACCACCTTCTAGCGGGCCATGAATTATATCTTCCACAACCCAACCCAACTCACCTCATCTTAGCTTACTTGGATGACCTCACCATATGATCCAAGAAACGAAGTGACCATCTCGAGGAATTACGATTGGTATTCCAATGATGCCGACACTACAACCTATTCTTCAACCCAATCATATGTGTCTTCTACATTAATGTAGGTAGACTATTATGATTCATTGTATCCCAAAAAAGGATCAGATTTGACCCCCTCAAGGTTCAGGAAATAAAGGAAGTGCCACCACCTAAAACTCTCAAACAACTTCAAAGCCTATAGGGGAAAGCCAACTTCTTACGATGCTTTTTCCTTGACTATTCCACTTGCACGCAAGGTTTCCTACACCTACTCATTAGGAAATTCCACTCAAATGGGATGGTCAGGCTCAAACGTCATTTGAGGAACCAAAATATGCGTTTTCCTCAGCCCTGTTGATCATTCCACCCAATTACGACAAATACTACACCCTATATCTATCTACATCAAACAAAACCATAGCTCAGGTGTTAGTCCAAGATGAGCCATATAATAAAGAGCATGTAATCTATTACATCAGTAAGAACCTATTTGGCCTAGATTTAAAATACAAACCGGAACAAAAAACTGCCCTAGCCCTATTACATGCAATACACTGCTTAAAACGATGTTACAGCATATGGTCAAAAATCATAAAACTAAATCGCACTATATGGTATTTTTAGCCCTATGGACATATCACACAATAGTTAAATATTCAACATGAGTCAAAAATTTCCAATCAGTATACGGGGTGGAGGTCATGATTCCCATTGAACATGAAATCCCAAAATTACACGCAGCTATCAAACTCATCGATGATACGCAGCCTTGAGAGGAACGATTGGTATAGTTAGAACTCGTCGATGAAAATATTTGAGAGTATCTGCAATGTAATGAGGTGCACAAGAAAAGGGTAAAAGCATCATTTGACCGCAAAATCACCCCTCGCTCATTTTCAGAGGGGGGCTAGTCCTCTGCTACGATGTTGCTAAAGAATCCTTAGGACCCAGGAAGTTTGAAAAATTATGTAAGGGTCCTTACATCATAGAAAATTTCCTCCTCAAAGGAGCATACATCTTGTCTGATCCTGATAGTACATACCTACCTAACCCTTTCAATGCGCTCAACCTCAAAAAAATTCACCCATATGGGAAAGAACTCTTAGCCTTAGGGATAAGATCCATGTAACATAAATTTTTGAGCTAATCACAATCATTGATGATTTTTTCTAAATAATTCTCTTGTGTGACAGATAGATCGTCCCCCCATCCATTAGTTCAGATTCTCTGATGGAGCCTCACAATGATTACAAAATCTAGCAGTAGCCGCTTGGGCCATACACTCCCCTGACTAGTAACCATTCCTCACCAACAAAGTATGTATCATATTAGATACCAATAACCGAGAATAATATGATGCATTTATCGAGGTGTTGAGTGATGCCTCCAACCAGGGCATTCACCATATACATGTCTATCTTGATTCCAAGTTAATGCTATCATAGTAAAACCAAGATTTTGATGTATGCTATTCACACCTATTTGGGATATACTTTCATGCACGACGATAAAGTCATCATTTTAATCACATTATTTTTACACATGTACCAAGAAATCAAAACCAGACAACCAATCGCATACCTAACAATATCCTAGACTGGAATTCATCTCGTATAAACCATAATCCATAAAAAACAAGACATAAAACATAAATATCCATCATAGGTACATGACATCCTTCATAAAAAAAATAATAAACATAGACACATCATAAGATCCACAAAAATATACATCTCACATATATACATAAAAAAATATACGACTCTAAGTATACAAAACTGGTCCTTGACCATCATGCCAACCAAAAGTATACATTTCATCAATATAGGGAAGGATCCTCGTAATGGGTGCTTTCCCTAACCATATGATAATCAATCATGGTCAACCATGGTCAATTATGGTCCACCATGGTCAATCATCCTAAATATGAAAATAAACCATGGTCAATCATGGTCAACCTTGATCCATTATGACATTGTGACAAAGATTGTGTCAATATGAAAATCAACCATGGTCAACCATCAACCATCATCCAGTCATGGCCTAAGGTCGCATTGTGACAAAGATTGTCTTAATATGAAAATGAACCATGATCAATCATGGAAAACCATGGTTAACCATGGTCAATAATCATGGTCACGTTTTGACGAAGATTGTCTCTTGTTCGAACGTCACATTATAACAACAATGGTCATCCTTTCTCAACCATGGTCCAACATCCCATTGTGACAAAGATTGTCTCAGTATGAAAATCAACAATGGTCAACCATGGTTGAACGTTGAATTGTTAAAAATATTGTCTGAATATGAAAATAAATTATGGTTAACCGTGGTCCAATGTCGCATTTTGAAAAATATTGTGTCAATGTGAAAATCAACCATGGTCAATAATGGGCAGCCATGTTTATTTTAGGGTTTATAATATTTTTTTTATGGTTTATATATATTTATTATATAATATTAAACCTTTAGGTTTAATATTATTCCCTTGGGTTTTTAGTATTGTTACACTGAAAATTGTCATCCTAACATTCTGCTATGTGTATGAGCTCATTATCACTCATACTTCCTCCTTTGCAAGTCTAACATATCAGTTCTTCATGTCAAGCCTTGAAAATAAGAGAAAAGTTCTTAAAAATCTCCTTAACTCTGGTATCTCACTTTCTCTATATCTTGCCTGCAGTCCCACACCTAATGATCAAGACACCTGCGTACCTGAACGCACTTTCTCTATGTTATGGGTGCGGACCCCTGTAAAGATTAAAAAGGTGCAAATAAACTCAAAAAATATCACTTTCAGTAAATTCTAGAAGCCTCTAGAAAGAATCTTGTGGTGGCAGAACCACTCTTTTGAGGTTCATGTATCCCTTACCTTATGGAGCTAACCCCTTGATGTGAGGAGCTTATCCCTTTGAAGGAGGATTCTATCCCTTCATAGTTGGAACTGAAACCTCCTCTTTTCCACTATAAAAAGAGGCATTGGATAGCCTCAAAGGGTGTTCAAGCTTTAGAATTATTTAAAGTTAAGTGTTGCTGGGATTCAGACTCGTTTAACTGAGATTTTTGTGAGGAGAGTTCACATACCTCTATATGTCTAAGTTGGAAGAGTGGAAGGCTTGCCAGAGTAGAGGAGATTCCTGCTTCGTACCCCGGGAAGGCCTGTTCAACATCAAGGCTAAGGTTGTAAGGTTTTCCTTCTTTCAAAGTTAATACAAATGAATTCATTTTTCTCAATAAGCTGTTATTTAACTGTTTATTTCATGGATTCCTTGATCACCATAATAAGCATGATTTATGATGTTTACTATAAAGGTGCTATTTAATTTTTTCTTGTTTGTGGCTGCATATTTATGAAGATAACTCCTTCAAGTGCACGAGGGACAACAACTTCGAACAAGCATTGGATCTACGGTAAGTTTTAACACCTTTATAGTATTTTTCGTAAATCGTATATGTTTAGAGAAAGATAGGTTTATTTGGCTGTTTGTTGCTAGATTACCTTTTGGTACTAGGGAGATCGATCTTGTCCGCAAGATTGATTAATCCACCCAACAAATTGGCGACTCCATTGGGGAAAGAGCTTGTTGTTTTTGGTTCTCTTTTATTTTGATTTGAGGAAAAGTTTTTCCTGGTTTTTTATTGATGGATATCTGCCTGGGTAGCTTAGGTTTTCTCTGTTTTTGATAATTTTGAAATCTTTTACATTTTTCTTGAACTTTTCTGGGGACTGCACTTTTTTCTTTTGCACAGTGCGGGCAGTTTCGCACTTTCTTTGAGTAAACAGTGCGGGACCGCACCTGTTACATCTGGGAGCCTGCGGACCCTGTTAAAATAATGGAAAAACTCTAGATTTATTTTTCCAGTTTATCTTTAATTTGTTTTAGATTTTTTAGTATCTGCCCTGATTGACGTTGTTTCTGTCAAAAGCCTTTTGTGAATGAATTCCAGCAGTATTTATGTTTTTGATGATTTTCTAGAAGTTTTGCAAGTTGGATTTCTTTTCGTTTGGTCTATGTAGTGACTCAAAACATTGGAAGTTTGAAATACATAAAATTACATTGGCCTTTTTTCCTTCTTATTGAGTCTAACCTGATTGTGAAATCCATCCTTTATTGAGAAATAGATCTATTTTTTTCTTTGCAAATCTTCGAAAAAACTTTGTTATAGGATTTGAATTTCCATTTTATAAAAAAAAAAAAAAACATCTCTGAATGTTTTTTGATTTGTTTGCTATTCTGGACAAATAAATCCTTAGTTTACTGAAAAACTGAGTAAAAAATTCTTCAAAAAATATAATATTAAAGCTTTTATTCAATTAGATTTTTAAAGTTTGTAGATCTCAAGATTAGTTTTTGTAGTTTTGGGTGCTTTTAAAATTTAGAGATTTCTTTTGAAGGAAAGTTGTTTTTGTAGTTTCAAGTTTTTGAAAGTGAAAGGATTTCATTGTGAGCTTTGATAATTTGTCTCTTTTTGAGTTATTATTGAAAAGACAAAAATATTTTCTTTCAGTTATTCTTATATTCAAAGAAAGAATTGTTTCTTAAAATAATTGCATTCTCAAACTCTTTCTTTAGCTAGAATTTAATTGAAAGGAAATGAATTTATTATCATTTTTAGGTGCATTTTTACTTTTTTTGGAAGTTGAGTCTTCACACCATCAAATTTTCATCTCCGTACCTATTGAATTAAAGAAAAACTCATAAAAGTAACGCTTAATTAAAATTCATCTAGTAATCTTTTATTTCTAGGGCTCTTATCGCCAACATAGCTTAGGCTAGTGTCTTGGAGTAGGGAGTAATTAAATCTCCAAGATATTTAAAACAAACAAGTAGATAAATCTTGTGGTAGGAAATAAATCCAATTGTAATTGGTACAATCTGGGAAGCTTCTCTTAAAGGAGTTAATCACAAGATCATATCCGAACCTTTGAGACAATCAATTTTGTTTCATTGGGAAAGATAGAAGATTTTGCGTGCATTACAAACGGTAAACCTCAGATTAACCATTTTCGAGGAGCCTAGGGTCACTTGTCGGTAAACCTCAGATTGACCATGTCGAGGAGCCTTCAAGGGGATTGAGCTTTGTTACTCTGCCCTTGTGCGTGGGATCGGATCATAGACTATTCCCACAGTTGTATTTTTTACTGTTGGTAACCTTAATGTCCATAAGCTTAAGATTATTTCCTAGGATGATGGTGAAGGAAAGATCTCACTCTACCTGGAGAAGACATTGACAAGACTCAGTTGGACTCTCTGGGGGTTCTCTTCACACGAGATGGTTTTGTGAAGAAACTTGTGCCAGTCTGTTTCATTAAGCAGGTTGTCGAGGTAACTGTTCCAACCGCCCTTTCTGTATTAAGTTTCTACTAAGTTGGATTTCATCACCAACCAGTGTTTTTTTAGTACAGGAAGTTATTGTTTGTGTGTGGTTTGAACTCTTAGATTTTAAGCGTGTGATTCAGCTGTTTGTTTCTTTAGAGACTTTAGGTTTTTTTCATTTTAATTTTCTTTGTTTGCATGTGATTGGTTAATTTTTAATCGTGGCAGAATTACCGAGACAATCCCAGTGATTTCAAGGGAAGCCCCCTGAATATTCACCAAGTCAGCTTGAAGGGTTGTGTGCTCTAGTATCATCTAGTACCGGCAGAATTAGATCAACATAAATTGGAACTTCATCTATAGTTGTTCATCCTGATCATCAAATACCCACAATAGAATACATTCAAGAATCGATTTCAGTTTCAGAAGTTACTGGTAATATTTTTCCTTCTAGTGAACTAGTTGATGAACCTGAAATTTCTAAGCCTGAAACTGAACATTCTGTTTTGGAAACATCCTCAAGATTTATTACACCAACTTCTAGCGATCCTATTTCACCTAGGGTAAGAAATATTGTTACTGAAGATCTTCCATCTAGCCTCATTTCTATTGAAGAACTTACTAATCCAGACGAAGAGTTATGTCTTCTGGAATCCCCTCAGTCTTTAAATATTAGGGAGCATGAATCGATTTTCTACAGCCCTATTCGAACTGACGCTTGGTATCTATCTTTGACAAAAAATTTAGAAAACTCGGGTCTTGATTTTTCTCCACCTCAAATTCCATTTCATCCTACGCCCATAGGTTACTATCCTTCATATATTATGGCAGGAGATTCATCTATGTTTTCCCAGACACATGAAGCATTTTTACATGGTGGTCCTTCTATTCCTTTGGGATATCAGGCTCTGTCTCGTACTTTCTCTAGAGCAGCTCCTTGACCGATTGAACAAGGAGTATCATCTAGTCTTAATGGAATTAAAACTAAAACATCAAATGTAGAGCAAATATTTATGATGTATGGTAATATTCCGAATCCTCAACCTCAAGGAAATCAGTTACCACTTGGAGGAAAATTTCAGGGAAGTCAGTTACCGTCTGGGGGGCAACCTCAAGGTAGTCAATTACTGCCTGGGGGGCAACCTTCAGGCAGTCAGTTACCGTCTGGGGGGCAACCTAAAGGTAATTTTTTCCCAGGACAAATTGTGGAATCATATTATTTTGGAGGAAAACCTTAAAGATAGTACATACCTCAAGGTCATTAATCTTCAGGACAGTACATACCCCAAGGTCAACCCCAAACTCAATATGCTTCTCAGGGTCCTTATCAACCCCAGCTTCAGTACACACCTTAGGGTTATGAACCTCAAGGTCAGTACCCAATTCAAGGTTTCCAACCGCATTTGGGTCAATAATCTCTACAAGGAACCGAAAATTTACCACTTACTTATCAACCCTACGTTGAACCAGGCTATGGTCCTTATGTTAAACCTTCTACAGGACAATACCCCAGAATGAATATGGTGTGGGATTCGTCCCAATTTCAAGAACCTATGCAACCTAATGTGTAGTTGTCTTCTCAACCTGGACAACCTTCGATTTCTGGTCCAACCCAGCAACCTGTCCAGCCTACTATTCAAACCCCTGCACCCAGTTCTATTCAGCAGTCTAGGCCTGGTACACCTCAGACTCTGCCTCAAACTACTGCAAGTTCTGCAACGTCTATTCAACCTATAACACCTATCTATGGAGTATCTGTAGCTTTGAGTTCTTCTATCCCTTCATCCGTGCAAATCCCTCAAGTCTCTGTACCCCAATCAGGACCTTCAGTTCTGACTTCGGTCTAGATACCTGTGGGACAAGCTGGTACAAGTATGTTTGTCACATGTCAACCGCAATTCATGTATCAACCATACCAGGGACAACCTCAATTCGGTCCCATTTCACAAAACCCAGCTTACCAGTATCAACCGTACCCTGGCTATACTTATCAACAGCCTCAACAACCCCAGTTTGGTCCGGTTAATTCTGGTTACCCGGGAGGTTACACAATTCCTAATGCAAATCCGATTCCCAGTTATCCTGGGTATCCTCCTCCCATAACTGCTTTGGCCACTCAAGGTTTTCGCAACCCTAACCATCAGTTACCATTTATTGCAACTTTGGATTTACCTGATTTGACACGCCTTACGAATGATCCAATTTTCTATTATCCGTACTGGCTGCCAATGCCGCATAATTTTCCCATTGATATACCGAAATTCGAGGGTAAGTCAGGAGAGGATCCATCAAATCACGTTATGAATTATCACCTCTGGTGTGTGTCTAATTCAATAGTTTATGATTCAATTCGCTTACGTATTTTCCAAAGAAATCTTATTGGTCTTGCCGCCAAATGGTACATTAAGTTACCACGAGGCTCTTTTAATAATTTCAATCAGTTAGCAACTGCCTTATTGACTCATTTTTAGTTGCCTGTCAAATATGACAATGGCACGGAACTATTAACTTCACTAAAGAAATCCACGTCCACATATATTTCTGATCATATTCATGAATGGCAACGTAGAAGGCGTTTGGTGAAAGTTTACATTCCGGATCAAATTTTGGCATAATGGTTTGTTAAATCATTGTTACCCAAAACCACTGAAGACGTAGTGAAAGCCAGAGTTTTTACTGAGGAGCAAGAAATTTCTCAAGCTTGGTACCTTGACCTCGTCTATACGCAGTCAGGTACTTTACATGAAAAAATCCCCGATATTCCAAACCAAGGTTAAATAACTGTAGCTCCTTCAGGGTCTCATGCCGCTGATGGTATGATTGGTACAGTCAATACTAAAAGCAAGAAGAAATATTCAAAGAATTCTTCTCCTATTATAACTTTACCTGATTCCCCAAAAGGAGAGACTTCCCCCAAAATTTCTGCTGACATTCATGTCATAGAGACATCTACAGCCAAATCTAAATCTGGCAGTAAAAATAAAGGGAAGAATAAAAAAAAAAAGAATTCAAAAGAGAAAAATATTAAAAATGAATCCAATGATAAAAAACGCAAGCCTCATTATCCTTGTTACATTTCTGATGAGGATCATTTTACTAAGGAATGCCCACATCGAGTGGAGGTTTTGAAATTTGTTAAAGGTTCACAACAACCTATTGTCTTGAAGGATCCTTTTCCCACTCAAGATAGTAATATGATTGGTTCTACCTCAAATGCCTCAGAAGAACCTATTCTAATGATGTCCATGTCAGGATTGTGACGCGATCGAAAGATTATGGTACTAAGAATCCTGTTGATGGTAAAGAAGCAGAATCTTCTAGTGGAAACACATCAACAACACCTCCTCCTGTTTCTGGTCCACTACATATCGAGAAACCCAATCCAGACATAATAATAAAACCGCCTGCTTAAGGTGTTCTTCGTAAATCAGCTTTCAATCCACATGCGAGAACTGCTCAGAATTACAACATTGTTGAGGACTTGGCTATTTATCCTTCAACAATGTCATCTTTGGAAGTGCTACAATCATGCCCAGCACAACGTAAATTACTTTTGTCTTCCATAGGAGCTGTCGATATTCAGGATTCGAACCTAATAATCTTCGATTTAGAGAATAGTACACCTCGCCTACCTCATCAAATGGCTTTCCAAATTCCAGTATTACTAAAAAACAAATCAATATTTCCGACTATGTTTGATGAGGGAGCTTCAACATGTATTATGTTGATCTAGTGTTGGAAATCGCTTGGTTCTCCTACACTCAATCAGTCTCCGAAAATTCTAAAGGCTTTTGATGGCCGAGGTTTCCACCCTTTTGGTATTTTGCAGGATTTACCCATAGGGGTCAAAGGTAAAACCGTAAATATAGATATGGAAGTGGTTGATGCCCCTCTAGATTACAACCTTCTCCTGGGTCGAGTTGGTCTTATGTTATCACTGTTGTTGTTTCTTCAGTCTTTCAGCTTATAAAATTTCCACATCAAGGAAGGATCGTTACAATAGATCAGTTAACTTATTTTTCTTTCGATCCAGCCTCTATAGAAACAATCCAGCACATCGGTAAAGTAGCTATCCCTTACAAGGATGTTGGAGTAGGTTTGATTAAAGATTCTGGTTTACTAGGAAAATTTTTCTTTCCTCCTCCTAACGTATCGCCTTCTATCGCAACTATTCATATGACTTCATCAAATACTGTTATGTTTGATGATCCTTGGATTGTACTTTCCGACTTCGAGTTAGATTCATTTGATGGCATGATGCCTTTGAGTCCATTTGAAATTGCATATTAGGTTGTACAGTCACTTTCCGACCCTTCTTCAACCAAAACTGATCAAATGAATGGGATCCATGAGGAATCACTTTCTATATCTAGTTCAGCCACAATGACATTTCCCAATCTTGTTCATACTGATGAGAAAATTCGTGAACTTTTGTCTGTTGAAGATTTACCATGGGAAGAGCTACATCATCGATATTCATTTTTACCTGAGCTGGATCATTTTGAAGATAATTTCGCTTCAATTTTTACTCCTAAATATGTCAAAGAAGCACAGAATCCATTGCAAAATCTTGATTTTGAGTTAAATTTGGAACATATCTCTTGAACCATTCCAATTGAAATTTCAGTAAAGCAAGGAATAATTGAAAACATTCATATAGGTGCTTGTTGTACGAAAGATGAAATTCAAACTTATAAAGCCCTATTTCAAGAATTCTGTGATGTGTTTGCCTGGTCATATTAAGAAATACCAGGAATTGATCCGTCAATTGTCGTCCATGAAATCAAGATTTACCCGGATTCCAAACCTGTCTGTCAATGTTTACATCAAATACATCCTAGAAAAGCTGCTGCTATCAAAGCCGAAGTTGAAAACTTACTTCGTGCAGGTTTTATTTGTCCAATTCCTTTAACCGATTGGGTATCGAATATTGTTCGTGTTAACAAAAAACAAGGAACGATAAGAGCATGTATCGATTATAGGGATATTAATCGAGCTTGTCCTAAATACAATTACCCAACCCCCTTATATCGATCAAATAATTAATGATTTTTCCGGCAGTGAAATGTTCTCCTTTATGGATGATTTTTTCGATTAAAATCAAATAAACATACTCCCTACTGATCAACCAAAAACAACCTTCATTTGTCCATGGGGGACATTTGCTTATTGCAAACTACCTTTTGGATTAAAGAACATTGGGGAAACTTTTCAAAGGGCTATGTCTTATGCATTTAATGACATTAAGCACATTGTGCATCCTTATCTTGATGATTTACCTGCTCATTCATCGCGTAGGGCCGACCATATCACTCATTTAGGAGCTATCTTTATGAGATGTAGGCATTATTGAATTCGGCTAGATCCACACAAATGTGTTTTCTGTGTAAAATCGAGTCGCTTACTGGGATTTGTTGTTTCAAAAGCAGGCATTCACGTTGATCCATTGAAGGTTGAAGCTATTGTCAATCTACCTCTTCCTTCGACTCTATGCCAACTCCAAAGTTTGCAGGGGAAAGAATTTTTTTTACGTCGGTTCATTCCTAACTACGCCGAGCTAACAAAAGGTTTTACCCAGTTGTTGAAACAGAACGTTCCATTCTTTTGCGATGAGGTCGCTGATCAATCTTTTGATGCACTTAAAAACGCATTGACCCATGCACCATTATTGCATCCTCCGAATTACAACTGGGACTACTTTTTGTACCTTTCCACCTCTCATTCCACCATTAGGATGGTTTTAGTTTAGGAATATGAATTCAACAATGAACATGTGATTTACTATCTTAGTCAAAATCTGCATCCGACTGAGATCAAATACACGCATGTGGAAAAATTGGCTTTGGAAGTTGTTCAAGTTGTCCAAAGATTTGGATACTACATCTTATTATGCAAAACCACAGTAATTTATGACTGTAACCCTATGATGTACATTTTAACCAAACAATTGCTAGGGGGCAAGTATTTTAAATGGATTGTTATCCTACAGGAATTTGACTTGGAATTTGAAAAATCCAAGGCAAAGAAATCTTTGGTTTTTGTCGAACTGATGTGTGATTTCCCCTCTACTGATACTGAAAATGTGGCGGAGTAGCCCATTGTGGACGAATCCTTGTTTCATGTCAGTACTCTTGATCCATGGTATATGGATATTATTTTTTATCTCCAAACCCAATCTTTTGGGCCTAAAATCTCACAATCTCAGCGATGGAAAATACGTTTCCAATCCCAACAATACAATATTATTGGTGATACAATCTATCGTCGTGGAATATATTCTATTTTCCGACGCTGTCTTACTCATGAAGAAGCTAAGAAGGTTTTAAATGACTGCCATTCTGAAGCCTGTGGCGGTCATATGTCTGGGTATGCCACAATCCAAAAGATATTGGCGCTAGTTATTTCTGGCCATCGTTATTCAAAGATTATATCTGTGCAGTCTATAAATTCCACAATTGTCAACTCTTGGATCATAAAATGCGTGTACCACCCACTCCTCTTCACCCTATAATTTTTTTCGGTCCTTTCGCAAAGTGGGGTATTGACTTTATTACATGTAACCCTCACTCAGTCGTGGGGCATGCGTATATTATCCTACCAGTAGATTATTTTACTAAGTGGTCCGAGGCGATTTCTACATTTCCAGCAGACAGAAAGACTGCTAAAAATTTTGTATTCAATCATAAAATTTCTAGATTTGGTGTTCCTAAAGCCATTATTACAGATCATGGATGTCATTTTCGAAATATCATGATGAATGAATTGACAGATCAACTTGGCCTGCGCCATGATAGTTCTACTCCTTATTACCCACAGGCTAATGGTCTGGTTGATGCTATCAATAAAGTTTTAGTCACTATGATCAGACGAATTATTGGTATTCATAAGTCAAATTGGAATTCCATGTTATTTTCAGTGCTTTTGGCATATCGTACCTCGATAAAAACATCAACTGGTTTCACTCCCTTTCAACTGGTTTACGGTTTGCAAGCTGTGTTGTCAATTGAATGCGAAATTTCGTCATTGAAATTAGCCATAGAGTTACTCCCAGCTACTTCTGAAGAGGAGAAACGTTTTTCGTACTTGGCTCAGCTAGATGAGAATCGATGAAACGCTGTAATAGCAAACGAGGCTCATGTCAAACGAATAAAAGATCAGTATGATAGAAGTGTTACCCCTCGTAATTTTTCAGAAGGAGACCTAGTCTAAGTGTACAATCAAGCCAACGATAAGCTAGGAGCTGGAAAATTCATGCCCATGTGGCATGGTCCTTTCATTGCTAAGCGAAAGCTAGCAAAAGCGGCCTATGAGCTGATAGAATTCGATGGTGTCTCTTTAGATAAACCCAGAAATGGGATTTATCTGAAGAGATATTATGCTTAAATTTGGTGTGGATATTTATTAGATTAGATTTCTTTACTGCTGGTGTGTCTTAGATTAGAAAAGCGTGCCTAGTTTTGAGTGTGTTTTTTATCACTATTCCTACTTATCTGAGTTTTAATCTTGATATTGCAGATGTCGACATCTCTTCAAACCTACATTGGTTTTGCTAATGGTGCTTGTCGTAGTACATGGAACATTTCTTCCGCAACTTGGGTTATCTATTCACCCTTTGATGAGTTAGTATCCATGCATGGGGTAAGCCCCGGTCAAACAACGAATAACATTGCAGAATATAGTGCAGTGATTGAGTTATTATCTGAATCCATATCGTTTGGAATTCGTAGTTTGATTGTTAGGTTGGATTCTGAACTTGTTGTATTGTAGTTTAACAGGGTTTATGCCATTACAAATCCAGTGTTATTATGGTTATTTTTAATAGTTCATCTCTTGGAACGTGAATTTGATTACATTGAATATCAGCATATTCCAAGGCATTTAAATACATTAGCATATGCAGTTGCTTCTAGTATGATAAATCGAAATTTGCAACAGTAAACTAAACAACATTCATAACATGTACACAGATAGCCGGTAAATAGTGATATATCATAGTATAGAAGTGTTTCAAAAAATATACATTGTCTTCGATCATAGGTTGGAAACACCTTATGATCGGCAAAAATTATAAATACAAAAGGTCAAAAATAAGAGTCTACGACACGATCATCCTATCACTCATGATGATCACAATAAGAGACCACTGCCCGGGCCACCGTACATAGGAACATCCTAAAAGGTCATGGGACACCAATCACATATCTCTATAATCTGACCAGAATATCATCTATGTCGGTCTCTGGAATGTCTACATTCACTCTAAATTAGAAATAATATTTACTGATTGGCCCTCTGGGGCTGGTGCTACGGTAGCTGGATGCCTCCTCTTATAAGGCTGGAGATGGGCTGGTCGTCGTGGGCCCACATCTACATTTAAAACTTTTGATTTTTAGTTTCAAGACAATTAAAATACAAAAAAAAATTAGAACTTAGAAATTGTTGAAAATGATTTTTACCTGATTCATCCCACTATTCCCCTGCTTGGAGAGCCATCTCTCGGTCGTCGCGGAAATCTATCCTGGCGTATGTAAAATCCTCTATAACAAAAAATTGGCGTTCCAGCCAACGAAAATATGAAGGAGGAAGTTGAACAATCTTGATGCCCTCAATAGCGTGACGGGCCATCAATGCAACCAAATGAAAAATCCTAGGTTCTCGAGGTCGACTAACATCAACAGGAGTGTTCTGCGGACATAACACGTGGATCCTCTCTAGAGCAAAGGTGATTACAATGGATCCATATCCAAAGTTATTTAGCTTTCTGTTCTTTTCTCTGGTTAGTTAGCCTTTTACATTGGCCAAAACAGTCTACAGGAATGCGCATCTGGGAATGAGTAGCCACATGCAACGTTGCCCTCCCACATAGTCTGGTGACAGTAAATGCAATAACTTTTAGCTTGGGACGGATGATAGTTTTTATGTCAATCCGTTTGTCTCAGGGGTCTGACTGATCATCACATAACTCTTGTCGAAGACTAGCGATAGTCTGGCCACCTGGCCTGGTCCCAAACAGAGAAATTTTTTCACCCCTCTTGGACAAACCAGTCAAAAAATAGATATTCTCCAGCTCAATAATGAAACACTGGTCGTGTACGTTCCACCTGTTCACCAGCCATGTCAGGAGGTCTACCTGTGCCCTCATGCCCTGAATGGCCCAGAATTTATACAAACTGCATGCTCTTAATGCCTGCATTGTAGGTAAATGATTCATTGTGGCATCATCTACATCTTCATGCTCGTGTTCTCTCCAAATAAGCATCTTGTATGTCCTACAATGCATAAAAATACATATTAGAACAAGACTTTTTGAATATTTTTTGGCGGGAATTGAGAAAATTTAGTTTGAAATTTAATTACGTGGGGCCCACACTTTATTCTTATACACAGTGTGTAGGAATGCACGGAGGTTGTGAGACACGTGCGAACCCATGACTTTTTCCTTTGTAGAAAAAATTCGGGGTTCGCAGGTACCGTGTGTTGCACCAGCAGACCCGCGAGGGCGATTTTTTGAACAAATTCTTTTCTTAAAAATGAAATCTAAAGCCCAAAAATGAAATGTAAAAGGATGAAATGCAAGATAAGGATATTGTGGATTACCTAGAGCTGACGGTTCTCAATTTCATTGGCCGGATTTTCCAGAATCTTTGCAGGAACGCTTTCACCCAAAAGCTTTTACTTTTCACTCTAAACTCAAATGGTAAAATTGAAATTAGAAAAGCCTTTTTTATAAGTTTTCTCGAATAAATGAAATTTTAATTTGTTTATTTTTCACTTTAAAAAGGTTATTTTTGAAAGAATTTTTATTTATCCTAAATAGGTATGTGTAATGTTTTGAGTTTTTGTGTAGAAATTGGCTTTTTTAGGAAAATTGATCGTTTTCAACAAAGAGCATACTTTATCACTTTTTTGGACTCTTTAAAAAATTTACAAATAAGTGAAAACTTGGAGTCCTCTTTTAAGCTCCTTTCAGACTCTTGAAAATTGAAAAGATTGCCGAGCACTTGATTATTCAAACTCGTTAAAATAAATGAATGATCGTCCTTTCAGTATAAGTTTACCCCTTTTACGAACTGAAAATGGTCTTTTTATGAAAAAGGTATACGTTGACTAATTATGGTCAATAGAGTTCTTTCCCGCATTATTTTATCATTTTTCGGGCTCGAGAGACTAAATTTAAGAAAAAGTACACCCACAGAGTTTTCTTAAGTTTTTCTTCTGACTCCCTAAAATTGAAAAACACTGAGTTTCTCCTATATTGGACTCGTTAAAATTTAACAGTAAAGGACCTGTTCAATTTCAAATAGGAATGAACCACTCCTTATTAGGTTTCGAATCTTAAACTAAGTTGGACTCATCTGAAGGATGAGCTTATAAATAAGCAAATGTTATCCTGCTCAAGCTTGTCAAAAATAAAGAGGTACTTGCAAGAAATGGTGGGGGAAAAGAGACAAAAATGGACTTTTTTTTTGTATTTTGATTTTTCGAAAAGCCAGTTAACCACTCTTAAACACGACACTTTTTTTTCACCTGGGTTGGGAAATCCTTTGCCTAACAGTTAATCAAACCAGCTTGAAATTTTTCAGCCGGTTTCTAGGTATTATCTTTGGGTCAATTTTCACCAAGCCATCTGCAGTGTCGTTATGTGTTCAAGAGGGCAGTTCAAATAAACCATTCATCTGCAAAATTCCTGTCATCCATTTTGACCATCCCTGAGTCATTCCTTGCCAATATATTTCTTCAAAACTTTATCTATGATTTTGTGTTGTGGTCTTGCCTATAACGGATCACTTTCTATCAACGACAGCTCATTATCTAGGAAAATGAACCAGAAATCATTAGTAACTTGAAATCTAAATGCCTCAATGGCAGGTTTCTCGCCTTCGACGATAGGTTGCATCATTGACCTTCGATCGAATGATTCTGTGACATGTTCTATTTCAGCTCATTCATTCACATTTCATGGATTGTACTGAGTACTTTGAGATCCATTGATATTACTGGTGGTTACTCTCACACTTGTTAACAATTTACATCATTGACTGGTAATCAAGTGATTTCTACCATGTTCGACTTCGACACATTCATTCACATTGATAGAATCATACTAGTTCGAGATGCGGAAATCAAGACCCTAGATCTAGTTTCTACCATCCAGGCTGCAAGGAATTTTGTTATTCATTTATATAGTGGACTATTCATAAACAGATGGTTGCATCCATACTGTTTCTATACACGTCTGTACTATTGATGTATTGAAAATCATTCCTATCTCAGAATAGTTTAAATCAGTTTTCTAGTTAGTTTTGATCTGAATATGGGAATGCCTACCTTAGTGATGATATGTACACATATATATTTTGCATTGAATGTTTTTACAAGTTTCGACTGTGGTGTCCACAGGATGATCCTTGAAATGATAAATTACTGCACTCTTCATATATAACAGACTTCAACTTCATCTATTCCAGACTTTGCACTTTAGGGGGAAATCTGTTACACTAAAAATTGTCATCCTGAAATTCTGCTATGTGTATGAGCTCATTATCACTCATAATTCCTCCTTTGCAAGTCTAACATATTAGTTCTTCATGTCAAGCCTTGAAAATAAGAGAAAAGTTCTTAAAAATCTCCTTAACTCTGGTATCACACTTTTTCTATATCTTGCCTGTGGTCCCGCACCTAATGATCATGACGCCTGCGTACCTGAATGCACTTTCTCTGTGTTATGGGTGTGGACCCTTGTAAATATTAAAAATGAACAAGTAAAGTCAGAAAATCTCACTTTCAGTAAATTCTAGAAGCCTCTAGAAAGAATCTTGCGGTGGAAAAACCGCTCTTTTGAGGTTGATGTATCCCTTACCTTATGGAGCTAACCCCTTGATGTGAGGAGCTTATCCCTTTGAAGGAGTATTATATCCCTTCATAGTTGGAACTAAAACCTCCTCTTTTCCACTATAAAAAGAGGCATTTGGTAGCCTCAAAGGGATTTCAAGCTTTAGAATTATTTGAGGTTAAGTGCTGTCGGGATTCAGACTCATTTAACTGAGATTTTTATGAGGAGAGATCACATACCACTATATCTCTCAGTTGGAAGAGTGCAAGGCTTGTCAGAGTAGAGGAGATTCCTGCTTCGGACCCCGAGAAGGTGTGTTCAACATCAAGGCTAAGGTTGTAAGGTTTTCCTTCTTTCAAAGTTAATACAAATGAATTCATTTTTCTCAATAAGCTATTAGTTAACTTTTTATTTGATGGATTCCTTGATCACCATAATAAGCATGATTTATGATGTTTACTATACAGGTGCTATTTAATGTTTTCTTGTTTGTGACTTCAAGTTTATGAAGATAACTCCTTCAAGTGCACGAGGGACAAAAACTTCGAACAAGAATTGGATCTACGGTAAGTTTTAACACCTTTATGGTATTTTTCGTAAATTGTATATGTTTAGAGAATGATAGGTTTATTTGGTTGTTTGTTGCTAGATTACCTTTTGGTACTAGGGAGATCGATCTTGTCTGCAAGATTAATTAATCTTCCCATCAAGTATTATTCCCTTGGTTTTATAATATCAATTGCTTGGGTTTATAATCATGGTCAACCATGGTCCAATGTCACATTGTGACAATGATTGTCTAGATATGAAAATCAACCATCGCCGACCATTGTCAACCATGGTCATTCATGGTCAACCATGGTGCAACATCTCATTATAACAAATATTAGCTCAATATGAAAGTAAACCATGGTCAACCATCTTCAATCATAGCCATCCACAGTTAAATGTCGCATTGTGACAAAGATTGTCTCAAAATGAAAATCAACCATGCTCAATCCTGGTCAATATGAAAATAAACCATGGATAATCATGGTCAACCATGTTCTAATGCCCCATTGTGACAAAAATTGTCTCAATATCAAAAGCACTCATCGTCAACCATCGTAAACCATTACCATCCATCATCCAACGCCGCATTGTGACAAATTTTGTCTCAATATGAAAATAAACCATGGTTATTCATGGCTAATAATCGTCAACAACCATGCTCACATTGTGACAAAGATTGTCTCATGGTCCAACCTCACATTCTCACAAACATGGTCTAACATCGCATTGTGAAAAAGATTGTCAATATGAAAATCAACCATGGTTAACCATTGTCAATCATGGTCAACCATGGTCCAACATCACATTTTCACAAATATTCTCTTAATATGAAAATAAATCATGTTTAACTATGGTCCAACATTGCATTGTGACAAATATTTCCTCAATATGAAAATCAACCATGGTCAACCATGTTTGTTTTAGGGTGAATCATATTTATCTTGTGGTTTATATACAGTGGCTTTATAAAATTAATCCTTTGGGTTTTTAAGTTTTTAGTATTAATCCCTTGTTTTTATTAGTGCCTTAGGTTTATAATATCAATCCCTTGGTTTTATTATTCTAAGGGTTCATATTCCTAGGGTGTAATATTATTGATAGGATTTATAATATTAATCGTATGGTTTACTATAAATCCCAGAGGTTTCTAGTCCATTAGGTTTATAATATAAATTCCTTGGGTTTATAATATTAATAATAGGGTTTATATTCATAGGGTTTAATATTAAGAATAGTGTTTACAATATTTATCTCTTAGTTTTATTAATTTTATGGTTTATATTCGTAGGGTTTAATATTAATCCTAGGGTTTAATGTTATTCCCTTGGGTTTATAATCCCTTGGGTTTTAAATATTAATCTTTTGTGTTTATCAATCAGTTGGGCTTATAATATTAATCATAAGGCTCATGATATGAATATTACGGTATAATATTTATCTTAGAGTTTATAATATTTAACTTAGGCTTTATATCCCTTCAGTTTATAATAATAATCCGCTAGGTTTAATAATATTCCTCGGGTTTTATAAGCCCTTGTGTTTTTAGCATCAATCCCTTGTTTTTATTAGTGCCTCAGGAAAAAAATATCAATCCCTAAGGTTTATTAATCGAAGGGTTGATATTCCTAGGGTATAATATTATTGATATGGTTTATAATATTAATCCTAGAGTTTAAGATAGATCCCTTGAGTTTATAATACATTAGGTTTATAATATAAATTTCTGGTGAGCCCTGGTATTGCACCAAGAGGGATGCATCTCCCAGAGGCTACTATAATTTTATTTATCTACCTGGGGTATTTAAAAACATGGAGGTGATAGTGCTATATACACATCAGATGAATTCTACTCATGCCATCCTCTTATGAGTCCTACGAAAGGGTATTATTGCTAGCGATTATGAGTGAAGTCTGTCACACTTCTGAATTAGACCTAGAACTACCAATGCCTCAAAACCATTACTCTATAAACAATGAAAGGAATATTCTAAAGCAAGAAGATACATAAAGCTATTTTTCAAGGAAGGAAATCTACAATTTAGGCTATTGCAATAAATAGAAGTAAACTATGGAAGATTCATGAAGCAAATTGTTGAATTGAAATTGCAGAAAGGAAGGCCAATCTAACCACTCATTACTGGAACAAATGGCTAAGTAAAATATAACTATTTTGTGCTTAACTGTTATGCTTTAAGAATGCATTTAGTCATGGGCTAACTACGCTTGTAAGTAATCTGTTTTTCAGCAAAAGAAGGAGGCGCTAAGGAGGCTTAAAAAGGTCCTCGACTGAAGGATTCAGAGTTGAAGGTCTCTTCAAGGTTTTGGAAGGGCTTGGTGAGGTGGAAGATGGTTTCTGAGCTGATGGAGAGGCTAAATGGTGCTGCTACATTTTTGCTAGAGGTTTTATGTAGTGCTACGGGATGTCCTCTAAATTCTACACGAAACAGGTTGAGGGTGCTTTCAAGCCAAAATTGATGAGGAAAGGGTAGGGAAGGTGAAATTAAGGTGTATTTAGGTGGATTGAATGTGGCCAACCTCTTGTACAAGCTCATAATTTCTCTCAAATCTCATCTTGCACTTCTGGGGTTGCTCTCATTGTGGTGGTGAAAATCTCAAAAACCGAGCTGAGGGTAGTTTTGTTGAAATGAGATTGATGAAAGGTGAGAAATGGAGCTAGGAATGTTGGTGGATTCCTCCTCTACTGCTATATTCAAACTTGCAATAAAACTACATGTTCATGCAATAAACATTGACAAATATATTATGAATAAAATGGAAAACATGAGTAGAATTTGATAAGAAAACATACTTATGCATACAAACATAAATCTAACTCATTATTCTCAAAATTTTCATGATAAATACAACAACCTTTGTATTATTTCCAAGAAATCATAAATTTAAGAGCAATTTTGGGCCTATGATGAAGAGCTTCCCTCCTCAAGATCCGATGAAAGAGGTGAGAGAGGGAGGCTTTGACACACAAATTTTGGATTTTATATGCTGCTGTACCATAATATACAAGAGCCTAACTACAAAAATTATGAAATGGAAGCAAACCAAAAACAATAAAAAGAAATGTAAGAAAACTAGATAAAACTCATGAAGTAAACTAGCTACAATGGCACAAAAAAAAAACATAAATACACAAGAGAGAGAGACTGGGGCCAATGGACTTGGCCCTAACCCACAAGCTCAAATATAAAAAAAAAATCAGTGAATTACAGATTGAATAATCATTTTGTTACTGAGATAGTCTCATTATATAACAATGAAAGTCTCAAAATTCTATCACAAGAGCTAAGAGTCTACTAGATTCCTCCAAAATTCGAATCCTAATGAGCTCTTTTTCTACCTTATTTAACCTAAAAGGTAGCTAACAACAACTCCTTAAAAATTAGCTGATGTGTCCCCTTTTAATGCAAGAGAAGTGGAGCTTTGGTGCACTGGATCCTCAACATTCTTGGTTTCCGTTGATTTCGAGTTGTTGGAGAGAATCTTCAGGATCCCTTGGCTTCCTTCAGGAGTTAAGGAGGTGGAAAACCCTCCTATAATCTCTCCTTGCTATATAATCGGAGCTTTCATTACACAATATTCAACAAAAATGGAATATCTTCGTGATTATCCTTAATTTAACCCATATTAGGTAGTTGAAGTATGAAAAGCCTTAATCACCATCTACACTAAGCAACATATGACCATAATCTAATTAAATGTGAGAAAGAGATACTAATAAGGTTAAAAGGGTTACAATCAAGAAATCCAATTATACCTAATGATGGGGCTCATCATCACCACCTACCAAATGTTTTCTCATCCTCTAAGAAACTTAGTCCTCCTTCATTTCTTTCAGTGCTTTAGTGGCCCCTCTCAACTCCCAAGGAAGAAGTGAAGAAGTTCCTTCATGAGGGTAGAATCCAACATTGTTTTCTGCCTCATCCCATTCTCTATTTTCCTCATCTCGATCCTTCCCTTCACCTACTCCCAGCAACAAACATGGACAAAGTTTCAAGCCAAGCCATTGTATTTTCATTGCCCGCATATCCCTCTTGTATAATGGTTCCCTTTCTAGGGCACTCCTCAATCTCTCTCGGGTATGATATTCCATGTTTCAAAGACTAAGAGGGAGGCCATTCCACCTTCTTTGACTTTCCAATACATACTCATCTCCCAAAAACCTAGAAATATCATCAACATGTGCAATCACTTGTGCTTGTGTGCTGAGGTACTTGTTTACAAAGTTGGCATCATTCTTTATCATTAGGTGATTGTTGATGAATCCCCTAGGGATGAATAGTTATACTCTTATGTGTAGAGGCTCTTTGTTTTATCTTCTCATCGCTTTCTTAACTTCGTCTACTATTTCTTCCTCATTGACCATCGAAGAAGCTAATGGCATTAACTGCATATCTCCCAACCTAGGGTTAGGGTCCAAAATGTCTAATTCTCTCAAAATAAGATTGTGCATGTAGAATTATACCATCATGGCCCTATCTCCCATGTGAGAATGACTTCAAACTTCAATTAAGTTCCTACAGTTCTGAAAAGGTAAGGACCAATGAGAGGCTAATGTATTAATGTAAAATTGGAGCCATTTTTATTTGAGGTAGATGGCATAGGAGTTTCATGGATATGTGCACGATGGCCTTCATGCACAAATCTTCCATGGTGGAATTTGTTTGTATTTTTGCTGAATTCGACTCTACAATCTTGCATTCTCTGCATGTATTTCTTGAAGCTACTCTTTCAACATGGATACTCTGAGTCTCACATTAGACAAATTCCTTCCCAACTTAGTGACCTTTTTCTCCATGATCCCTATGTCCTGCACACCTCTTGTTGTAGCAATTTACATCCACTGATGAGTGCGAGCTCTTTCTTGTTACAACTAATAAAATAAGATGACTGAATACTTCTAAGGATTCATTCTACCCCCTTCAATAAATTTATAGAAATAACTGAGATTTGGTTGAGGGCTAGGGTGTGAAACTATTGATATATATTTAGGGATAGATTTTGGGGAGGTAGGCTCCTTGTCTTTCTCGCATTTTGCATCTTCCCCTTCAACTTGTGCTTCTTTCTCAACTTATTTGGCCTCTTTCCCACCCATGGGTGCCTTATCTACCTCCTCCAAGGCTTCCTGCATTGTTCCTGTCACTGTTGGAGTTTCCTATACATAGACAGAGCTTCTTGTAGAAAACTTTGTTTTTCCTATAGAAAACCATCCCTTGCTTGATTTTCATTCTTTTATTTCTTTACAGGGTATGTGGGGGTTGGTAGATGTGTGGGAGATGCCAAACTAGATGAATTCCTCCTCCTATAGGTCACATGTGTCCTCTCATGTGAGGTGAACTTTTTAACTCTCCCTTCTTCCAACCTTATCTCATCATCCTTTTTGGGTGACTACCCAATTTTTATAGAGCTTTTGGTTGGAGTCTGTGGCTTCCCTCGCCTAAATTTGGCACCCTTTCCAGTCTTGAAGTACATGGGTGTTTGTATTTTTCTCTTAGCCTTCACTGGTGTGCTCAAAGTGGCTAAGGTACCAACCACTTATTTCTCTGTTATCTGAGGTGATATGTTGATCTGCTTAGGAGAGGTATCAATGCCTAGAATAGGGTCTAATATTTCCTCTTCACTTACCTTCTCTTCCCTATTCTCCTATGCTTCATCTCCCTATGTTTCATCTGCCTCTTTTTCTCCTTCAATTTCTAGGGTTTTTTCATTTTCATTTTCAACCTCCATCTATTCTTCTACCTCATCTTCTCCTTCTGTCTCTTTAGCCTCACCTTCTTCTTCTTCCATTCCCCTCTCTCGAAGACTAGAGGTGTAGGTTTGTCCAGTTTGGGTGGCTATGAAGGCTTCCCTATCCATATCTATGAATTAGGACCAATGCACACAGAGTTTCAATGTATTTAGAGCATCATTCAATATCGGCTTGATGAGGCCATACTGAGCTAAGTGCTGGTACTTCCTTTCCCTGGAATTTTGGCTCATCTCCCTAATTGAATGTGGGAGGAAACATGGAATTCTTAGTATTTGTTTTGGAGGGATTTATCCTTGAAATATTTGTTCATTAAACTACCTGAAGTGGTATCCATAAACGACACTAAGTCTCACCTCAAAGGAAATGAGTTTCATAATGTGGAATGCTAATTTATGAGAAGGGTATGAAAGGATTTTTCTCCTCACTCCATTTCTGTCTTCAATGAATTCTTCCCATGGCAGAAGGAAGCTATTTTTAGCTAAAGTGTTGGACACCCTATATTCCCTATTCCACTTGACTCCTATGGTAAAAGTGGTGATTTTTCTAACTAACCCAAGTGTAATTGTGATATCTAGGCCTCTAACCATAGTGGTGTCCATCTCATCTATTTCTGATTGTATGGCCACTACAAATTCTCGAGCTATCTCCTCATCAAATACTTTGAGGAGCTCGAAGAAACCTAACCAGTTGTGGTTCCTAAATATCTCCACCACTTGAAGGTGCAATACTATCCTTTTTATATATGTGGGCTCCCTTTTGTTGAATCCTCATCCCTTTTTATGGTTGTGTTAGGAAGGTGGTTGAATGATTTTTTGTGGAATATATTTGTGAAGTTTTACCTTAGATACTATAGCTTTTAAATAAACTCAAACTACCTTGATTCATCCTCTTAATTCCTGATTATTGCTGACTGTGTATAAATTTCATGGAAAATTTACAACTTTGGGGAGTGGCAACCACTTACCTCTTACCTATTATGTCTTTTAGCTTGGAATATGGTGGTATTAGGAGTTAATACTACCTATGGGTGGCTCTTATTTGCATGTTTTCTTACCGTTGGACCTTCTGTGAATTTTCCTATAGCATGGGGTTTGCATGTATATTAGGTCTTGTTGCTACGCTCTTTGATGGCTCCTATGAATTTCCTTCCTCCTACTTCTATCAAAATTGTAAATGAAAAGTGAATAATGAGCCAAAATTTCCCTTTATGGAAACTTAATTGAATTTGGAAGCGGAGTGATGACTTAGACTGTGGCACGCGTTTTCCTCTTCTGCATCATTGTTTCCACTCCACTTAATCATTTCCTCTACCTAAGAATCACCTCCATGTCCTTGTGAACCACCCCTTAACTAATTTTACTTTTATAGGTGGCATGCACACTCAACTTATCATTCACTTTAACTTCATGAGGGAATACAAGTTAACTGGCCACCTTTTCACATTTTTAATCTCTAATTCTTGACACTAATTCATTTTAGTCAACATGAGTGCATAGTGAGAGGGTGAAGTATAATACCTGAGCCAGCCTTTTGATGAAGAGTTGTAGGCATCATTTGATGCAGGGACATGGATTTTGGTCATATGCATGATTTTTTTTCCATTTGCTGTGTTTTTCTTTACATTTTGTGAGTGAGGAGCTTATGTCTGAGTGATTTTCTTAACTTTTTTATTTTCTTGTTCTTTTTTTAGGTGTTGCATGGTGGTCCTCAGGTGATCTTACTGGTGTGATAATCCTCCTGGAGTATTTTTTTGGTCATTTGAATCCATCTACATCAATTTATTCTCAATTTTTGACCTTGGTGTGCCATGTATAGGGTTGCTAATGGAAGTAATCAACTTTTTGTAGCAGTCCCTTCTCTACTTCTTTGGAGCTCCAGATTGTGGAGAAATGAAGGGAAATGGTGTATGGAGGTTAGGGATGGAGCTATGCAGTTATTGGGGTGATGGAGAGGTGAGGATAGAGGTCCCATGTCCATATATATGTAACCTACCTGCTAGTGGAGAAAAATATGGTTTAGAGAGTAAGTACTTATGCATGGTGTTAAGTGAGGGCTGAGAGTGGTAGGTATAGCCAAAAAATAATTTTTCATGCTTTTCTTGAAGTTTAGATTCCCTTGAGCGATATTATTTTCTTGTAGATGAGTTTCCTATAAAAATTACATGGTTTCCTCATGAAATCCTGTAGCAGTTAGGACATCCTGTAGCAATTAAAGACAGGAACAAAAAATAGGTTTTCTCCTTACTTGAAGGGAGGAATGGGTTGATGGACACATGTTGGAGTTTCTTATGGAGTGGGTGGCGACCCAGGTGGATATTTTTGGCCACCCACCTATTCCATTTGGACCCCCACCATCAGTTCTTTCAGTTTTTCTATTTCAACACAACTTATTATTTTTAGTATTTTTTCGGGTTCTGAACTTCCCAAGCCATGTTGAGGTCCTAAACAACATTTTTTGGGAAGCCCGAGAGAAACATGGATTTCCCTTCGATTTTGCTCAAATAAAATGTTGTATTCCTCAGATACATATTTCTAACGAGGTATTGAGCACATCAAATGGATATTATATGCTAAAGTTACGTCCCCGGGAAGTTGATGTACCAATTTACCCAAACAGGGCCCATCGCTATGGCGTTGCATCTCCTAGGGTTAAGTTTTTGGACGTTTAGGGTTTTTCATTGCTTATCAAAAATAAATAGGCCTTAGAGCCTAATTTTAACATATTTCAGAGGGTTTTGACCACCACATCTCTTCTCAGAGATAAGCTACCAATGCCCTAGCTAGTTTACTTCCATTATATCTGTAAGCATATATTAGTCATTTTATTTTAATGAAATGAAGTTTTATTTCAATTGCATCTCTATGTTTATGTATATTTTTGTATTTTATTGTCTTCCTGCATAAATTTGAATCAGGTAGGCATAGAAGAGAGAGAATATAGGAAGAAAATTGCTACTGTGTGTCTAAAGTTTCCTTTGATTAGCAACCTACAAAACATAAATGAGTGCATAGGTGTGATATTTTCTTTTTTCCTTTTTTTCCTTTTTTTCTTTTTGTATTTTTTTTTTTGGGATAGGTGGGCTGCCTCCACAAAGTTTTTCAACCCACAAGCCTACCTTGGGTGCCTCATGGAGGTTTTCACCCAAGGATCTTTTATTTATTTATTTTTTTCTTTTTCTACTCCAGGATTGCCTCATGGAGCTTTTCAACCCTGGAGTTGGTCTTAGGTGCATCACAGAGGTTTCACCCATGCATTTTTATTATTTCTTTTTATTTTCTTTTTTCTAGGAGGGGGAGACACTAGAAACTATGGAGCTTCCAATGACATACAGCTCCCTATTTGTGGAATTTATAAACTCATCCCTTGACAGGGACTTCGTTTATACTTTGAGCCTGTACACATTGACAAGTAGGGGGGTCCCCTCATCATCTATGGTTCTTATCTAAATCACGCAATTGTCATATAATTTTTCCACTTTGTAAGTGTTAATATTGGAAAATAATATGGGCAAAAGACATTAAATTCTGGCTAAATTCTTAGCCCAAAATATTAAACCCCTTGTAGGTCAAACCGATTCCTTTGTGAAGGACTCGGCTTCCTTTATTAAGGAGTGGAAAAACATAAGGTTGCAGCTTGGTGAGCTTCTTGTTAGCTTTGATGTTGTCTCCGTTTTCACCAAGATCCCCATCCAAGAAGCCATGGATGTTATTAAGTGGATCTCTGATGAGGACACGTCTAAGTTGGTTAGCCTCTACCTCACCTTGACCTTTTTCTATTTTCAAGGTGAGTTTTATGAGAAAACCTGTCTTGTTGCAATGGGCTCCCCTCTTTCCCCCATTGTTGCTAACCTGTTTTTGGAGGATTTTGAATCTAAGGCCCTAGAGACTGCTAAATTCCACCCTAGGAAGTGGAATGGGTTCATGGATGATACTTGTGTCATTTGGCCCCATGGTTGGGAGAATTTAGATCTGTTCCTTGGGCACCTGAACTTGCTATCTGATTCCATCAAGTTCACGATGGAAGTGGAGGTATATGGTTGCCTCCCTTTCCTTGATATCTTTCTCTCAAGGAATGAGGATGGTTCTATATCTCACCGGGTTTTTCGCAAGAAGACTCACATGTAACAATATCTTCATGCTGGGTCCCATCATTTCCCTGCTCAAAAATTTAGTGTGTTGTGTACTCTTGCAACTCGTGCTTTTAGAATCTCAGATGTCAACTCCTTAGAATCAGAGAAATCTCATCTTCAAGGTGTCTTTGAAAAGAATGGTTATAGTAGATCTCAAGGTCTTAAAGCCTTTCAAAAGGCATATAAATTTTTGAGTGGAAAATCTCCTCGAGTGGATCCTATTTTCAAAATCCACCTCCCATTTATCCAAGGGACAACAGACAAGATGGCCCATGTCCTTAGGATAAATAATATCTATACTTCTTTCAAACCTCTCTACACTATTAGAAATTCTCTTGGGTCCGTTAAAGACCCTGTCGACCCTAAGGACATGAAAGGGGTTTACATGATTCCATGTTCTCGTGGAACTCCCTATATAGGGGAAACAAGTCGATCCATTAGGCAAAGGATTCAGGAGCATGCTGTGAACATCAGAAATAATCGGTCCCGTACCTCAGCTCTTGCTGAACATGTGGAAAAATCCCACCACCATGTTTGTATTGAAGACTCTAAAGTCGTTGCAAGGGTAGATCACTTCCACCATAGGAAATTAACGGAGGCGATTGAAATTGAGCGACATGCTTCGAATCTCAACCGTGATGATGGTTGGAAGTTAAGTAAGAGTTGGATCCTAGCTCTCGCCAGGTAGTTTCCGTTTATTATTTTTCTTTTCTTTTATTTCATTTTTATATATAATTATTATTATTATTATTATTTTTTTTTTTAAATTAAAATATTTAAGATATATATATATATATATATATATATATATATATATATATATATATATATATATTATTACATATTTATGGAAACCCTCCTCTTTAATAGAAACTTTATTTCTCTTTATTTTTATTTTATTTACTTTTGAATTATTGGCCCTTCCTTAGTTCCTTACTCTTTTTATTTATTTATTATTTCTAGATTTTTTATATTATATAATTAAGTTATTAATATACTTCTATCTCAATAATTAAGTATTTGATTAATTAATTTTATCTTATTTTATTTATTAATTTAAAATATTCACCCATACCTATTCCTATCATATATTTTTAATTATTTACCCCCCTTTTTAACAAAAAATTATTTACAAAATTTTATTTAATTAATTTATTTTATTTTAATTATTTTATTTCCAACTAACTAACTAACTATCTAATTTTCCAACGGCTATTTATTAACAACCAATCTTAACGGCTAGTTCTCAATGGTTATTTCTGGGTAATGATGCATCCCCTCTATTAGTCTCTCCACCTCGTCCTGAGGATGAACCACATTAGCTGGTTCAAAACGTCGACCTAATCCGATCAATGTGATTAGTCCGAAAGAATTTCTATCTACATTATGGATCACAAAAGTCTTAGATATAACATTAAAAATTTCAAGCAGAAGGTACATATAAAGTGTTTCCAGAGAATAAATACATTAGGAGGAGAGAAAAAATTAATTCTCCCTAATGTCAAAGTAAAAAATTTGTAGATTGCGCACATGCAACACTGGTTGTTGGCACGCAGTGCGACTTTTTATTCGATAGCCGCACGGTCCTGGGGATGATGGAATGTAACAATTCTGGACCACATGGCACACTTGGTAAAAATATTCTTAGTTAACCTAACCAAGTACAACCACCTTTGAGCCACCTTAAGGTTTTAGTGCGACACAAAAAAGGAATCATACCCCCACTATTGTGTGACCATCCATATTGGGCCAAGAGAAGGAGGGAAATTTTGAAAATGGTCTATAAAAGTAAGCCTTGGGAAGATAAATGAGAGACACATTGTTATGCTGGCAAAATTTCTCCATAGCAAACCAACTTGTGTTTCCCACTAGCAGGAGGATTGGAAGGACTTAGTTGTTGGCCACCCAACATTTCAGTCCAAGAGAGAGGAGCTCACCACATGTTCATCGATCTACAATCCTTTGAGAGGGAAGAGAGTCTTGTTGTAAACTTGAGGGGAAGATACCTCCTTGTCTTGGATAATGGAGCTCTGTAGCTTGAAGGATCCACTACAAGATATTTAACATTCTATTTTCTACTACCACCAACACCTAATAAAGGGAGAAGCTCTCAATTGTTGAGTTATTAGTGTGCTTTCTTTATTGATCTTGTATCATGTGCATGTTTTTTTTGTTTTTGGTTCATTGTTTATATAGCATGCTATGTTTCCTTTCTAACTTAGCTTATTACATATTCAACTTTTTCCACTAACATTTGAAAAACCATTTTTCCCTATGACTCTTACGTAGGTAAGAAGTCTCCCTACTAATAAAAGTGTATTTCTTCTGCTCGTGTTGATTACACTACTAGAGGAATGGTGAATCCACTCGATTCTTTCTTTTTGAGTTAATGGTTGTTGATGTAGGTCCTCCTTCTTTCTCAACTTGTTACAAATCACCCCTGCATCCCCTCAACATCTCCAGTCACACTCAATGAAGAGTTCTGCCCAGGACAGGAGGATTTTTTTTGCATTATTCTCGATCGTGCGCATCCTTCTTTGAGAGATGCATGCTCCGAGCTTGTGGGAAGATAAGGCACATGGTAGGCAGAAAGCTCATTTTTTCTTGTTTTTTTTCCATTTTTTCATTTGTAAAGTTCTTTGAAACCCATAAAAAAATTTCCGTCACTGTATTCTAGTATTTCATGACTGATTAGGATCTTATTTTCTATAATTTAGCTTATGAAATAAGTAGTTTTAATTTTATTTTTTTATTTTTGCAAATCTACATAGTTTAAGTAGGAAGACGTAAGTGGCCTTCAATCCACATATGTTGTCCAAACAAATGACTTTATGATAAAAGATACAAAACACATAGCATAATTAGCTTAGTGTCCCATATATCCACATATCTTTATATAATTTAATTTTTTTCAATTTTTTCATTAGATTAGTTCAATTTTTCATTTGGAATTGGGACTAGGACCAAACTATAAAAAAAAAATCAAGTAATATCTGCCACCCTTGTGCCTCACGGTGAGCCTCCGTATGCACATGAACGCTTTCCTAAGACAATTTTACATCTCCCTATAGTGCAAACATAGTCTAACTAGGTAGGGTGTAAGTAGCCCATAATCCGCACATCGTTTATTTTTGCAAGGAAAAATCACACATAGGGTAATTAGAAAAGGATTTTAAAGGATCAACACATATCAAAATCTCATAACACTTGTGATTGTACACTCGAAATCACACACGAAGCATGGGTAAGAATTGGACCAAAAGGAACCCAGTGTATTGGGAAATTTATCATCTTCTTATAGTTACTTCACGAAGAAAAACCCTAAGAAAATTGAGAGATTCTAAAAATAATCATTAATTAAACTCACTAAATCCTCCCCACAAGGGAAAAAAAAAATTATAGTTCAGGTTAGGAACATCAAGGGTAGGCATACAATAAGCTATCGTGGTAATAATATATTTTGAGACATAGTTGTTGAATTTTTAGGAAGCTTCAATTACGTCTATCTTCCTATGCAACGAATACCCGAGCATTACCAAAATCTTGTTTTAGAGGGGGTTAATTTTAGGCATAGTGTGTGTGGTACTTTTTGGGGCTACTTGACCCGTTTAATTCTTGGTACTAATAGCTGATTACTTGGGAGCTCAAGACTTAAATACTCATGTGGGACAAACATACTTTAGTGGCCAAAATTAGGGCATCCTTCCCTATAGGTGATGATGCAGGTAGCTCTTGATCCTCATACCATTATCTTCATCAATTATTTAGCTGTTGGAAGGTGTCAATGCTTCTTTGGGGATGTTAGCCCTAGTAGACATCAAAATACATCTTCACAAGGCCCTGTTACATTGAGAGTGTAAGGATGAATAAGTCTATATAGGATTTTGAGTATCATACACAAAACAAACAAAACTGCATTTTTTTCTTGATTGATCACATAACGTTAAATCAAAGGAAAAATTACTGCTTATTTTTTTGGCTTTGTTTTATACATGCGATCATATTTGATTTGATAAAGAATCTTCCTTCCTCCGACCAAACAAAAATATCACCAACATTAAGCTAGTCGACACCATAATGGACCCAATGGGACCACATCAATCTAGATTTTTCTTGGACCTCCCCCCATTAGATGGAGGAGTTCCAGGTTTCCCGCCATTTAGGCATCAAAGACTACACATTGCCTCCATTATTGGTTCATCCTTTATCGTGGAATCTGTGATTGGAAACCCCCAAGGGTTACCCAACACTACACTAGTGGAAACTCGAGCAGGGTCACCACACTCAACCCTTCCTACAACCCCTAGAGGGAAGAGGAGCGCTACACCTTCAAGGAGTCAGGGGAATATTCATCAGGGCATACCACAAGGTAATAATCCCTATGAAACTGCCCTAAACCATCGCATTGAGACACCTATTTTTCCAAAGTGTACAATGGAATTCAATACTCAGTTACCCTTCTTAGAATCACTTAATATTCCATATCTAAAAAAGTTAAGTAATGACCCCATTTCTCATGGCCTTAACTGGCCTCCCATGCCCACAAATTTCCCTTTGGATATACCAAAATTTGAAGGGAAGTAAGGGGAAGACCCAAGAAATCATATCATGAATTTCCACCTATGGTGTCCATCCAATAGTATTATTGATGATACCATTAAACTAATACTTTTTCAATGCACCCTAATTGGGTTTGTGGTTAAACGGTACGTTGAGTAGCCTTCTACTTCTCATGGAACCTTTGGCGCCCTCGGTACCACGTTCCCCACCTATTTTTGGCTACCCATTCATCATGATTTAGGAATGGAATTGTTTACACATTTTAGGCAAGTGCCAACCATCCATATATCAGATCATCTCCACGAATGACAGCAAATTCATAGTTTGTGTAAAGCCAAACTCGACGATAAAATGTTGTTGGCCTTATTTTGAAAACTCTCACAGCTAATATTTCAAAAGACGTGGTGACGTATAAAACCACCTCCGAGGAGGACGCCATTAGCAAGGCCCAACAACTTGAACTCATTTACACCTAGTTAGTGTTGGTCGCTTTAATTGCTTTCACAATTCAAGCTCCACATAAATTGTCAACCCGAGGAAGTCTTTTTATTTCAAAGATAATCACGCACTGGATATGCTCAATTTCAAAAGCAGAAACAATGTTGTAGTAAAAAAACACACAATTATTAATCTCACAAATCTACTGGTTCACACTCTGTTTAATCAAAGCTGAAGTCAATTAAGTTATAGCAGAAATAATTTCTATGTTGCAATTAAAATCCAAAGAAAGGAAGACCAATCTGCAAGAAAAGAAATCAATCAACCATAGCAGGAACAGGACCCTATTCCTTAGTTAGGAACTTCAGCACCTGCTGCTTGACACTTAATCACACTGTAAGGAAGGTAGCTTTAAGAGACCAAGACCCTATTCCCATGAACAGGAACCTTCAGCACTTGTTCTCTTGTTTCTAATCACACTGCAGAAAAAGGAAAGCAATGAATGGGAGCAGGACCCTATTCCTTTATACAGGAATCTTCAGCACCTGCTTCCCAGCATCATACACTCATACAATTAATAGAAATGGATTTCTCAACTTCCAAGAGTGAATGTGTTCAATACATGCAACGCTAAAGAAACATAGTACTACTAAATTGTGCAACTAGTGTTCAACAACAATATTAAAGTAAAGTGCAAACAACGTAAAGAATTAAATGAATTACAGGAACCAAAGGGTGAATCGTGTGAGGAATGCGGGCCCTTTCCCTCTCACAAGATTCCCCGGGGAAAGAATTAAATTAGAGCGCTCAAAAGAAGAATTTATTCATCTGTCAAAGTAAATGATACATTACAGGTGGAGACTAGCTCCAGTTCTCACACAATGTTCTCCTGTAGCTTTACAACAATGAACTCTCCTCTAATGATGATGTCTCCTCTTTTTAAAGAGGAGACATCTTTTACAATTACATGAGAGAAAATCTACGCTTATCCCAAATCTGTTTACTTCCTCAAAACAGGACTATTCTGTTCTTCCGAAAAAAGATACTGTTACAACAGAGACAACAAGAATGCTATCTTCAGGATAATCCAGGTAACCGTGTCTTCATGCTGTTACTACTATTCCACAAAAGTTTCTTCCAGAATCGCAAATTACGCATGACGGAATTTGCGTGCTTGACGGCTGTTTCAGCAACTGAGTCAGCTGTTTCAGCAACGGCCGCTTGTTCCTAGCAATGCATATAACTTATCTGCGATCTTTGGACTTATGTTAGCAACGATGCACTTCAATTAATGATAAAATATAAGAGTATTATGGAATTAAATGTAAAACAGATTAAACATATAATAAAGAGGAGTATTTTATATACCTTGGGATAAAGTAGATGAAAATGATAATGGAATCCTTTCTAATCATGGTTATAAAAGTAAAATGGTGTCAAAGTATATAGCAAAAATGATACATAGTGGAGTCCTAACATCCCCCCCAGCTAAAAATGTTGCATGTCCTCATGCAACCCCTAGTCTGAATCAGAGTCTGAGTACTGGGACTGAGCATGCAAATTACTCAAGCAATAGCTGGAGAAGGTGGCATCTGTAGGAGCTCTGAATCCTCTGTTGTTCGGCAAGTGTTGCCATGCCAAGGCTTCATCTCTGTCAGTCAACTGGTAATGACACTGATATTTCTCTGAAGGCAGCCATAAAATTGGAAAATGAAAATGATACCCAATCCAGTTTACTCCACAATGTTGAATGCAACCAATGTAATTAGGAACCCTGGATAATGCAGCTTGAAGATTGTGAGGGTTAAAAGGGTGATAATCCTGTCTTTCTTTACATGACTGCTGCCAAAACATAATATTGGCCTTCAATGCAGCAATACCCTTTACTCTAATTTGATGTTGACACTTAAGAAGTGTTGAAGCCCGTAATTGTTGTATATACCTATGCATTCCTGGCTTCTGTAATAATTTATGATATTGTGCTATGAACATGGCTGGGCTTAAAGGTTCTGGTCTGATCCACAGGAGTCTATTCTCCTCATTATGACTGCTTGCAGTGAACGCAGTTTGCCAAGTGAGCTGGTTAGACAAAAATGAAACAAATGCCCTTATTTGTATATCTCCTGCAATTGGAATAAGATTAACTCTTCTATTGTCGGGAATGGCCTCATTATGAAGGTAGAGTTCGCATAGCAAATGCTGATCACTCTCAGGGGCCTCATTAAAAGTCTCAACAAATTTCTCTGAAGTAATTAACTCATACGGTCTGCCATCTTTTATTGCTTTTAATTGAAAATAAACTAATCGTTCAGAAAGAAAGAGAGAGTAGTTTACAGAGGGTTTGCGCGTAGCCATCAACTTCTGGACTAATGAAAACATCAAGGCCATCTTTTCCTTAGATTCCTTGACTTCCTTTTTGGAGTCCTTGAGTTGTTGCATCATTTGTTCCCAACTATCCCAGTTGGCATATACATGGTTCTGCCATGCTAGCTTATGCTGGCGTAATATTGTATCTTGTTCTTCAGCATATTGCTTCTTCCATTTGTTCATCTGTTCCAACTGATTCCATGGCAAGGTCTGTGTCCTGGCATCAGAAGTACTGGGTTGGGACGTTGTTTGAATGTCTACACTGACTAACTTAGGCCGAGATATCTGTAGTGGTGCTTCTGTCTGAGTGGCTGCATTAACTGGCACAGGGTGAAGTATCTGTGGTGGTGCTTCTATCTGAATGGCTGCATTAACTAGCAAGGGACGAGATATATGTGGTGGTGCTTCTGTCTGAATGGCTGCATTAACTAGCACAGGGCGAGGTATCTGAGGTTTAATTTCTTTTTCTTCCTTTATAGAGAGCCCTACTGGTTCTTGTGGAGCAGTAGGGCATCCCTCTTTTATTCCAGCTGATGTAGATACCTCAGATAATTGAATTTTAACTAGTTTGTAGCCTGCCTCCTGGTAAATGTTGCCACACTCATGGCACATGTATTCCTTGCATGGCTCCTTATTTTGCGTTGAGGCTGTGTGTGCTAACATATAGAGGTTCAGTTCTTTATCAAAAGCCTCTCGTGCAAAGGTTAATTCATTCTTGTAGGCTTCCAATTCAGACTTCAAGAATTCATTCTCCTCCAATAAAGATGTCATAGTATGTAAACCCTGTGCGCTGGTTGACTCTGTTGGGGTAGTCTGCTGATGCACAGTCGTAGCTGGTTCTTGTGGGACAACTACTGCTGGTCTCCCACTATCATCATGCTTGGTGTATTTTTGTACCACAGTGGCTGGTTCTTGTGTTTCAGCCTCTGGGTAAGTGACTGGTTCTTGTGTGACAGTCACTACTTGAGCCATAAACAATGTCGTATTATCCCGGGGCACTGGTTCTTGTGTGGCAGTGCCACCAGACGAGACGGGTTGGGGGGTTTGAAATGGGGATGAAGATTGGAGTTTTAACAAAATAGTGGCAGGGTCAGGGGAAATGGAGGTGAGTCCTGTCTCAACAGTCATCTTCATTTTTCTTTTTGGTAGGAAAGCAGCAAAGTCACTGCCTTTCCTTTTCTTTGAGGGGGAGGGTTCTTCTCTGGGGGAAGGGCTTTCAGAAGAAGTGAGAATTTGAAATTTAGCCCTTGTCCGTCATTTGGAGACTGAGACTGTTGGGGTTCTTTTCTTTTTATAAGTGGGTGGGGAAGGGGGTGTTAGAGAGTCGTCACTAGGGACAGAAATAGTGGGGACAGTTGACTCTGCTAAGTGGGACGAGCTCGGGGTTGGGTCAACTGGGGAATATGGAATATCGTCCCGTTGTCCTTCATAAGGAATTTCAGGAGTATCATGAGAACTTTCGGGTTGTTGGGACGTTTGAGCCTGCTGAGGAATTTCAGGCAGCTGGGGACCAGGGAGTGGGACATGCAGAGGGGGATTTTGCTGAGCAAAACCCCTCTGTATCAACAACTGGCATAAACGGTGGTGGGTGAGGGATAACATTGGGAATTTAGACCGTCTACAATAATAAGACATGTTTCTAATACAACCAAGAAGATAATAGGGGATATTAATCAGTCGTCCATTTCTCAAATGATTCATCAAGACAAAATCATGATTGTACACTACCTGGTAACGCCCTTCACACGTTAAGTAGTGTTTGATGAACTCTGCCACCGATGGCCATGGTTGAGGAAGTGAGTGCAGACTAACCCCGTGGCCTTTGAGTTCGACTGGCTCATCTGGGCGAAGAAAATCTTGCTGCGCATTGAGAATAACCTGCTTTCTGCTGAACCAACGAGTACCAATAGCTGGCAACCCTGATACCTGAACTATGTCCTCCTCTGTTGCTGAAATGCGAACCCCTTGAACCACTGAAAAATCGCCTTGAAGGTTTTGTGCAAACTCTAAGACTTGTTCCTGGTCAAATTCACCCAATCTTTCAAAATATATTGTCCATCCCGCTTGTTGGAAAATCTGATAGGCTTCGGGAAACAATTGAAGAAGATTTATGGAGCCGGGCTCATGTCTAATGGCCGACCCTCCCATGGCTGTAGCTTTGAGTTATACGCAGAGGCACAGAACACAGTAAACACAGACCCTGATCGCGCTAGTTGTTGCAACAGAGGCTGCAAGGTCTAAATGACGGCGGAAGTAGATATGACAAGGGACAGAGGCTTGATTAATGCGAAATGATTGTTCAATTTTTGAAATTCCCCCCCCCCTACGTATGGTGTAATGATGATTGGGCGTGTAAAGATCTGTAATCATTATGAATGAAATCCTCTCTTTAATATAATTTAACTGAATTACATTAAAACCTCATACCTTACATTTTCACCTTTGGTTTAATAATTCGAAGTGTCGAGTGCTTCAGAATGGCTTAGTATGCATGGAAGAATCTGTAGATTTCTCTGAACTTTTAGAACAGGAGTATAATTGGATCTGGTCAGTGCTGAATAATTTTTCACCCAAAGGATCTGAAGTATGAACGTGGAGAACCAAAAATCTTATATAACAGTGAAGAGAAATGATGTTTTAGTGATAACAGGTTGCTGAAACTATTGTTTCAGCAACGGAAAAATGAACGATACGTTGCTGAAACAGGTGTTTCAGCAACGGGAAAAATCAGAAAAATGGGATAAATGACTTGGGTCTGTAAGAAGTGGGGAAAATATTTGATAGGGGATAATTTCAACAGTAAGGGATAGGGAATACTAGGTGAAGGAAGATATTTCAGGAATGGTAGGAGTGGGAAAGATGGAAAAATGGAAATAATGTAGAGGTGAGGATGAAGGGATATTGCTAGGAAATGGGGTAAAATGAAGGGAACAAGCTTCTGTGATTGAAGCTTCAGATCTTCTCATGATGAATCTGTCCTCCTTAATGAGCTTTTCCAGAATCTGCAAAATTCAATTGTAATATGCCAATCCTTGACAGGGATTATTAGTGCTAAATCTAATCTAATACTAAAAATACAGTGCAGAAAATTAAATGCTGTGAGGAGCAGAAGACTCCCCCAGAAAAAGATAATGAATATCAGTCATGCAAGCAGTCTTGAAATCCTCTTTAGAAACAGGGCGCTGATATAGACGGAGCCTATGACCATTGACTAGTAGAGGTGTTTTAGAATCATCAATTGTTAAAAGTCTTACCGTTCCATTTGGAAAAACAACATCTACCTCATATGGTCCAAGCCAGCGTGTACGTAGCTTACCCTGAAATTTTCAAACCGAGAGTCATACAACAAGGCCCAATTACCTTTTTGGAACTGCTTGTGTTTGATAATTTTGTCATGCCACTTCATCCTTTGTTGCTGTATCATGGTTGTTTGATGGATGGCATCTAATCTCTTTTCATCCAAATCCAGAAGCTGCTGCAACCTAGCTGTCTGCACATCAGTCAAATCAAGATTAACAGCTAAAGCAGTTCTTAGAGTTTTAATCTCAAATTCCACAGGAAAAACAACATTTTTACCATAAACCAATTCATAGGGAGAAAAACCTGTAGTGTTTCTCCAAGTAGTTCTATAAGCCCATAATGCCTTAGGGAGCCTTTGGGACCAATCCTTCCGGTTGTCCTTCACTGTTTTAGTTAGAATGGCTTCTAAAACTTTATTTGTGCTTTCCACTTGCCCATTGGCCTGGGGGTGGTATGGTGTAGTCATTCTATGTTGAATATGATATTTGTGAAGGGTAGATTTAAAACCATGAGAATTGAATGGAGGTCCTCCATCAGTAACTAGCTCTCTAGGAATCCCAAATCTAGTAAATATTTCTTCAAATAAGAAAGCTAGGACAACCTCTTCATTGGCTCTAATAAGTGCTTTGGCCTCCACCCATTTAGTCATATAGTCTGTACAGACTAATATATAAGTTCTTTGATTGGATGGAGGGTTAATGGGTCCTATGAAATCCAAGGCCCATCTTTCAAATGTTTCAGAAACTACCTGGGGGTTTAATGGCATTTGGTCTCTATGATTGGGTTGACCCATTCTCTGGCAGCTGTCACAAGCCCTTACATATTTCTTTGCATCCTTGAATAATGAGGGCCAATAGTAACCCATCCTCAAAATTTTGTGTGTTGTTCTCTTATCAGCAAAATGCCCTCCACAAGGGCCATCATGACAAGCTTTCAATATGTCATACACTTCATCTTCTCTAATGCATCTTCGGATTTCCTGATCAAGCCCTGTGTAGAAAAGACACCCACTTATCCAGCTATACCTGGCACTTTGTTGAACAATTCTTCTCTTTTCTCTGTATGAAAGGTGTGATGGTAATTTTCCTACAACCAAATAATTGGCAATATCTGCATACCATGGAGAGTGAGCAAAAACTGCAAACAAATACTCATCAGGAAAAGAATCATCTACTGGAATATCATTATCAGTTTTTAACCGTGAAAGGAAATCAGCCACCACATTTTCTTTACCAGGCCGATCTACAATTGTGATATCAAATTCCTGCAATAATAATAGCCATCTGGTAACTCTAGCATTTGTGACAGATTTATTCATTAAATACTTAATAGCTAAATGATCAGTGTGCACAAAAGTAGAATAACCAGTGATATAGTGTCGAAATTTATTAATGGCATAGATTACTGCAAGAAACTCCTTCTCGGTAACTGTATAATTAAGCTCGGCAGGGGTCATATTCTTACTGATAAAGTAGATAGCATAAGGAAGATGATTTTCCTCTTGTCCCAAGACAGCTCCAATTGCAGTGTCTGAAGCATCAGAAGATATATGAAAAGGGAGGGCCCAATCAGGCCCCCTCAAAATAGGAGCAATAGACAACTGATGCTTGAGTTCTTCAAAAGCTTTCTGACAAGAATTAGTCCACTTAAATTCAACATTTTTCATAAGCAACACAAATAATGGAGAAGCTATCTTAGAGAAATCTTTAATAAATCTTTTGTAGTATCCAGCATGTCCTAGAAAACTTCTCACATCAGTTTGAGTTTTAGGAACAGAAAGATTCTGAATGACCAATATTTTAGATGGATCTACCCGAATACCTTGAGATGAAATAAAATGTCCAAGCACTATTCCTTCACTCATCATCATATGGCATTTTTCAGTACTTAGGGAGAGGTGAGCTTGTATACATCTTTTAAGTACTTTCTCAAGGTTTTGTAATGCATCTTCAAAAGACACACCATAAGGAGTAAAATCATCCATAAATATTTCCATAGAATCATTCAGCATATCAGAAAAATTTCCTATAACAGCTCTTTGAAAAGTTGCTGGTGCATTACATAGCCCAAATGGAAGAACTCTATAGGCAAAAGTTCCCCAGGGGCTGGTGAAAGTGGTCTTGTCTTGGTCTTGGGGTGCAATTATTATCTGATTATACCCACTAAATCCATCTAGAAAAGAAAATAATTTCTTCCCTGCCAGACTATCCAACACCTGATCAATGAAGGGTAAAGGAAAGTGATCTTTTTGAGTAGCTTTGTTTAAGGCTCTGTAGTCAACACATACTCTCCATTTCCCGGTTTTCTTAGGGACAATTACTAATGGGGAAACCCATTCACTGTCAGATATAGGGTATATAAATCCTGCATTAAGCAATTTTTGAAGTTCTTCCTTAACAATTTTTCGTAAATTAGGATTCATTCGTCTTTGGGGTTGACAAACAGGTCGGCATCCCTCTTTAATGTAAATTCGATGAGTACATAATTCAGAAGAAATACCTTTCATATCCGTGTAATCCCATGCAAATGCCTCCTTATATTCATGCAATAACTTCATTAATTGCTGTGTTTCAGCATCTGTTAGATCAGGATTTATGTTTAATGTCTTGCCGGGTTCAATTTCAATTGTTATGCTTTTAGATGAGATGGTGGTTAAAGTCTGAGATGAGTCTTCAGATTCAATCTTTTCTTGTGTATCAGTTTCAAAAATTGCAGTTAATTGATTGTGTGTTTCAGCAATGACAGAAGAAGGTTCACAAATAAAATTATTAATTATCTCATCCTCTGTATTGTCTTTAAGAGTTAAAGCCTGTCCAATAGTTAGAATAGGCTGAACAACATTATCATCATAATCCATCCATATAGAATCTTCATTATTAATTATTGGTGTAGCATGAGGATAAAGAGTAAGATGTTTTGTTTCATAACCATTAGAAATTGTCATTGAACCAGATCTGCAACTGATAAAAGCATCAGCTGTGGCCAACCATGGCCTTCCTAGAATTAAGGGATGTCCCCCCAGCTTTGTTTTAGTTTGCAATACAACAAAATCAGCTGGGTATTTCCAGGATTCAACTGAAATAAGTAGATCCTCAACAACTCCTTCAGGTTTAATTGTAGAACGATCAGCCAACTCTAGAATGGTGGGTGTATCTCTAATTGTGTTATTCAGCTGTAACAATTGTGAAGTTTCAAGAGTCATTATATTAATTGCAGCACCTAAATCTACCAGAACTTGGGGAATCATTGTTTTACCAATCTGAACTGTCACAGTAGGATGGCCGGGATCACCATATTTCACAGGAGGGGCTTTTCCGGACATTAATGCAGACAAGTCACCCATCACATGTACTGTAAGGGGGTCTTTAGTTTTCCTACCAGGTTTCTTAACACAAATATCCCTTAATGTTCTGGCATAAATTGGTACATCTCTTAATGCTTGTAAAAGTGGAATTCTAACATACAAATTTTGCAATTCCCCTAGAAGATTAAAAGCAGGTGTTTCAGCTGTTCTGGTTAAAACCAAACGCTCGGGGAATGGTGGTTCTGTTATTTCCACATTTTTGTTAGAAGGTGGTTGTGCTTTCTTATGTTTCTCAGTTTCCTCTTTATCAGAATCAGAAGAAGTTATGTCATCAATAATAGGCTCTACTATTTTCCCAAATCTTAAATGAATATCATTACATTGCATAGTAGGAAATATAGACTGATTCTGAATATCAATGACTTGCACAACTTTATTATTGGGGTTAGGATTTGGTTGCACAGGTAGCTGGGGTCTCATTTGGTTATTTGGCTGAGCATTTGATGGCAGAGGAAGTGGTTGTTGGAATTGAGGCAATTGATTTGGATACGGGAGTGGTTGACTTCTCCAATTTGAATTCCAAGGGTTGAAAGAAGATGGCTGCTGTGGAGGCCAAGGAGTCCACATTGAAGGATCAACAAAGGGAGGGTTTGATTGCTGCATGGGTGGGAAATTCATTTGATTGAAGGGTGGGTATTGCATTTGATTGAAGGGAGGGTAATTTGTTTTTCCAAAAGCAGAATAATTGTTCTAACGATTAAATGGCATACTAGGGTTCATACCTTGTCCTTTTGGTTGCCATTGTCTCCTTTGAGTTAGCAGATAAACTGCTTCAGCTTCTTCTTCCGTTGGTTGCAATGCTGCCTTTATTCCTGGCAGAGATGGACATTGTTTTGTCTCATGATCTTTCTCACAAAGGGTACAAATTGGTATTTTATCCATTGGGCATTCCCTTAGTGGATGTTTGTCTCTGCACTTTGGGAAAAAGACAGCCAGAGTTGCTTCTGCTTCAGCCTGCTTTTTCTTAACCTGCAAAGTGTCAATTTGTGAAGCAAAAGAACTTAACATTTCAGTTTTAAATTCTTCAAGTAAATTACCTATTTCAGCTCTTGTTGCTCCTCCATTGGCTAATTTCTGCACTCTTGAATAGGTGGAATCTCTTGTTCTGTTTCTTGCAGCTCCCCTAGAACACCTCTTAGCAAGTTCACAAATCTCATCATATGATTCCTTAGATATATCTCCCTTGGCAAGCATGTTTAACATATCTAAACAATCATCCCTTAATCCTTTAAGTAATATTGTTTTGCGAATTTCCTTACTTATATTCAGATGATCAGATCTCTGTATGTTGTATTGCAGCCTTTCTATATAGTCCTCCGGACTCTCATCCGTCTTTTGTGCCATATTGAATTGTTCATCCTTCTTTTCTCTCGTCCGGCAGTAGTCTTGATATTTAAGCAGAAATTTCTGTTTCATCTGCTCCCATGTTGTGATCACCTGACTTCCAAGGCTCATGAACCATCTTAAATCATTCCCTTTTAAGGTGGCTAGAAACAGTTTCAACTTTTGAGAATTAGTAACATAATCATAACTTCTGCATAATATATCAAATTCAAAAAGAAATTCATCCGGATCTTCAGAGGATAAACCATGAAAGTTAGGTAAAGCAGACAATGGAATGTTTTTCATAGGAGTTATCCCTGCAGGGAGATCACTGATAGGAAATCCCAAGGTAGAGAGGGAATTTTCATTCCTTCCTTCTCCTTCAGGATCTACACATCCTCCACCAAAGAAACCATCATTGTTTCCTTCCATTTTTGGCTCTCCTACTGCACTTGCTCGATCGTCAAGATCTTCTACTGGCTCTTCAATGTTTTCCACTGGTCGTCCAACGCTCTCTACTATTTCCTCAATGTGCTCTGCTGATTTACTAACACTCTCTTCTGACTCTCCAGCACTGACTGCTGGTTCTTCTATATTTTCAGGACCCACAACTTCCTCTGTTTTGTAATCTGATTGAGGGGAGTGCTAACGTTTTGATCTTCGAGAACTTAATCTCTGTGATGATTCAGCCTTTGATACAATCTCGTCAATGAAAGTTTTTCTTCCTCCCCTTCCTTTGCCTTTGCCACCTGTGGGGTTAGTTTTCTTCTGGTTTCCGCGTCCTCTCATACAATCTGCACATTTAAAAAGAAAAGATTAATTCTTTTGAAATCTATAATTACCTTCCCCGGCAACGGCGCCAAAATGTTGGTCGCTTTAATTGCTTTCACAATTCAAGCTCCACATAAATTGTCAACCCGAGGAAGTCCTTTTATTTCAAAGATAATCACGCACTGGGTATGCTCAATTTCAAAAGCAGAAACAATGTTGTAGTAAAAAAACCACACAATTATTAATCTCACAAATTTACTGATTCACACTCTGTTTAATCAAGGATGAAGTCACTTAAGTTATAGCAGAAATAATTTCTATGTTGCAATTAAAATCCAAACAAAGGAAGACCAATCTGCAAGAAAAGAAATCAATCAACCATAGCAGGAACAGGACCCCATTCCTTAGTTAGGAACTTCAGCACCTACTGCCTGACACTTAATCACACTGTAAGGAAGGTAGCTTTAAGAGACCAAGACCCTATTCCCATGAACAGGAACCTTCAGCACTTGTTCTCTTGTTTCTAATCACACTGCAGAAAAAGGAAAGCAATGAATGGGAGCAGGACCCTATTCCTTTATACAGGAATCTTCAGCACCTGCTTCCCAGCATCATACACTCATACAATTAATAGAAATGGATTTCTCAACTTCCAAGAGTGAATGTGTTCAATACATGCAGCGCTAAAGAAACAGAGTACTACTAAATTGTGCAACTAGTGTTAAACAACAGTATTAAAGTAAAGTGAAAACAACGTAAAGAATTAAATGAATTACAGGAACCAAAGGGTGAATCTTGTGAGGAAGGCGGGCCCTTTCCCTCTCACAAGATTCCCCGGGGAAAGAATTAAATTAGAGCGCTCAAAAGAAGAATTTATTCATCTGTCAAAGTAAATGATACATTACAGATGGAGACTAGCTCCAGTTCTCACACAATGTTCTCTTGTAGCTTTTACAAAAATGAACTCTCTTCTAATGATGATGTCTCCTCTTTTTAAAGAGGAGACATCTTTTACAATTATATGAGAGCAAATCTACGCTTATCCCAAATCTGTTCTCTTTCTCAAAACAGGACTATTCTGTTCTTCCAAAATAAGATACCGTTACAACAGAGACAACAAGAATGCTATCTTCAGGATAATCCAGGTAACCGTGTCTTCATGCTGTTACTACTATTCCACAAAAGGTTCTTCCAGAATCGCAAATTACGCATGACGGAATTTGCGTGCTTGACGGCTGTTTCAGCAACTGAGTCAGCTGTTTCAGCAATGGCCGCTTGTTCCTAGCAATGCATATAACTTATCTGCGATCTTTGGACTTATGTTAGCAACGATGCACTTCAATTAATGATAAAATATAAGAGTATTATGGAATTAAATGTAAAACAGATTAAACATATAATAAAGAGGAGGATTTTATATACCTTGGGATAAAGTAGATGAAAATGATAATGGAATCCTTTCTAATCATGGTTATAAAAGTAAAATGGTGTCAAAGTATATAGAAAAAATGATACATAGTGGAGTCCTAACAGTTAGGATATATTTACAATGTCCTACCAAATTCCACGTGCCTATAAAATTATAGAGAGTTATCAGGCATGTCGAATATTGCAGATGATTTGATCGGGTCCTTGACCCAAGGTCACCTAAGCAGCAGTATCCAATACCAAAGATATCATATGACTCAAATCAAAAAATGTCATAACCTGAATGTCATAAAATTCAGCCTACACCTTTGTATAATATGGAGAATTGGGTAAATACCATACCATCAACATGAGGGGAGTTCATACCCTCCCTCATAGAGGAACCAATACTTAGCTAGGAATGGTGATACATGAGATCCTCCCCAGCAATCTTACACCAATCAGGGATAGGAGAACCCATATCCCCCTTTTCCCGCACAAGATCCACCACAAATGCAAAACAACGCGCTGGTGACCGTAGTGTAATCATCCTGGGCTCAACAGAGACAGTCTTACGACCAGGAGAGCAACAATAAATATCGAAACTCAACAAAAAGGAGGCATAGGAATAAGGAAAAGGGAGAATCTAGAAAGGGGGGCAGTAATCAACTACGAACCCCCACGATCTCTGTTTGGGGTCAACCCAAACCGAAATCAAATCCAAGAGCCAAATAATAACTCCCAAGGGAAAAACAAGAGACCTAGTCTAAGGACAAATAATTCTTGTGCCATATGTGGTGAATATGGCCACTACACTCACCATTGTCCCGACCTCCCCAAACTAAAAAAAAATCAGGGTAACTGTGGACAAGGGGGACCTCCTCAACAACCTGTTGTAATCCAGAACCCTTCCCCCACTGAGGAGTGGTTAACACCCAACAACAAAAACCACCCCAAAACGATATGGGAGGAGGCAATCATGAAATCTACATGGTTGGCGAATAGCTATTCTTCCAAACAAGGAATAGGAACTACGATACAACTTGCGACACCAACCCATCAGGTACAAGTATGAGTGCACCTACTACATCATTAACCATATCCAAAGTACCTATAGAGCCCTTTCCAAAAAAGGTCAAGGGGTCAACTAGGTGCATAGGAAATCACTCTAAATATTCCCATAGATATAGCATAGTATATGATTTAACAAAATCAATAAATTCTATGTTGGCCTTGAAAGTTCTGCAATCCTACCCAAGGCAATGGAAAGCCTTAATTTTTGAGTTAGGTGCAATTGATCCTTTTGATTCACACCTAATGGTTTTAGATCTAGACAAATCAAGCCCAAGGATTCCTAATATGATTGCTTTCCAAATACTGGTTTTCGTTTAGAACATCACCACACCGATGCATCGTCGACAGAGGAGCATCCAAATGTATCATGTCCAAATTAGTTTGGAAAAATTTAGGATCACCAAAATTAGAACCATCAGACATCATTATTAGAGCATAGGATGCTCTCCCTTCAGCCCCCATGTTCTATATCAAAATGTCCCAGTAAACCTTGCCAAAAAGACAATTATTATAGACATTGAGGTCTTAGATGCACAACTAGACTACAATATACTCCTCGGGCAAATTTACCTGTATGCCATGACTAGAGTCACATATTCTATCTTTAGGGTAATGATGTTTCCCCATGATGATCATATCATCACCATTGACCAGATCACATACTACTAGAATAAACCCATGATGTCTCTTGATGTCATGTTACCGTATGTAGATACAAACAAAAAACCACTTACATGTTATACAATATATAGCTCAGGCCAGTTCAAACCATCATCCATACTAGGGTCATTCCTAGGAGATCCTCCTATTATACCATAGGGACTCCTAGAAGGCACGGGGGCACCAGTGTGCATGATGCTCTCATCAAACACCAAAACTAGCCTAGACATAGAAACCAGTAGTACGGAGGCTGAAGCAACTAGCACAAATTTCCTACCCTATGCCATTTTGAAAACCCCATTCTTATACCCCCCACCTAGTTTTGTTTCAAAACAAGTCATAGCAACTATCACATTACCAAATATGGCTTTTGCAATTCCTGTGTGGTATTTGGTTTCACCAGCCATGCTAGGAAGTCCAAGCATCACCTCTACATGAATAATGCCTATTTCCCCTCAAGAGGCCATAGCGGTTAACAAAACACATGTAGTAGATCCAGTTGATACAACCAAGAAAAATAACAAAAAATGGAAGAAATTTGAAACACCCAAGTCACCTAGGGCATTAAAACCTTGCGCATTATGTGATATCGTAGCTCATCCTACTGATATTTCCCCAGAATTATAAGAATTGAAACGCCTTCTACACACCGAAAGAAATGACGCGATCTTGAATTACCATAAAAAGGAATAGGCCATGGAAAACCATGGTAAATCATTACGCACCAATAATGCATGCACCATATGTGACCACTATGGGCATTCCACCCATCACTTCCTAGAGATGTGACGATAGAGGCTTGCCTTGCAACCCCTAGAACAATCTTACCAAGAAGACCCCTCAGCTCCACCCATACAAATGTACAAGTGAGAACCTAAAACAATATTGTATGTATGAGAGGATTCTACATCTTCATCATTTATAGTCACCTTAATGGCCCATAGAGGACAATCAAAGGGCATACTACATGTCCCATTTTGGGCACTATGTGATGAGGCTAATCACTTAGTTAGATAGTGCTCTAAGTTAAGGGAGTTCAACCATTGGTATGAAGTCTCGCAATTTGCCCAAATAATCTTAGTTTTGAATTGATGACATACGTTTCAGATTTGTTACAGACACCACCACGTGTTCCCTTGTCCCAATATCTATCCATTCTGCTCTATGTTGAATTTAATGCAACACTTCATCACTGAAAACCCTGACTTAGCTGACTCAGACATGGAATAAACAAACAAAAATACAACTCAAAGGATGGAATAAACAAGGACCATATTGCATGTTTCAGAAGAGATAAGGTCACCTGAATGACCACCTCTTCCCCGTAATCATGCTCAAGCTCTGGTCCAACTTTGCACACTCTTTGATGAACGAGATCACTTTATCACTGACTGTATCACTCTAGATTTATTCCAAAGATGGTACCTAGTCAACCCAATGTACTACAATGGCCTAAAATCAGTCCAATATTCGTGTCATTTTTTTCAGATAACCACCAAGTTCATCATTGTCCCTACATCCACTACTTCCATTCAGACTTAAATTGTTTACGCTGGGCCATAAACCAGGGAAAATTTTAAGAACCCCCCTAAATTTATATATATAATAAATAGGCGAGTCCCCATGATACATAGGAAAAATGGAAGGCGATTTTATTAATAACATAATATGTATATATAATTTTTTGGTGAATCTCTCACGAGATTATATTATCTTGTAAAATCATGGCGAATCACCAGTACAAATAGCAAATCACTACTACAAAATGGTGAATCGTTTTCTAGTGGAGTTTGGGGTATTGGTTCCAATGAAGATATGGTAGTTGAACTAGGAGTATAAGGAAGAGAACCACCGAGACCAAGCATGTCACATGGTGACTTGTGAGGGAAGTAGTTATCATGTAGTTTGGAAAACACATTCTTCTAGTTCTGCTAAGCGTAGTGTTGTTGCTCATGCTATTACTAGCACTGATATTGAGGTTGGAGAGGAGTTTGAGGAAGCATGGAAGGTAGCAGTGGTGGAGAATTACAAAGAGTACCCCATGATGGGCTCCATTTTTTCCTTTGGTATCTGTGCCTGCAATATCTTCTATCCATTGAACCAACAATTAACCATTCAACCAACAATCAACTTGACTGAGTTGATTAGGTACGATTCAACTTAGACTAATCTTCAAAACTATGCTTTGCACTATCCCATATTTATCACACTAATGCTACACAACATTATGCATTTGCACCCAACTCTCAATAATTCTTTTCGAAGAAAAATATATAATAATAAAAATATTTTACTATATTCTAAAAGGTGAAGATGTCGAAATCATGCCACAAAGTGAAAGGAAATAAAATATCTTTCCCCAAACCACCAAGTATATAAAGAAAACAATAATGATTATAATAATAGAACTAGATCTATCGATCTATCGATCTATGCATCATATGAGAACCATAAGCATTCAACGAACTAATTTCAAACTCAACAAAATCCTCTAAACAAGCAACAAACAAACCATTAAAATTTTCAAAGATATCAAGACTAGACATTAACACAATTTCATGTACTTGAATAAGCCTTAGCGTTAGACTTCTTAAATTAGTCCTTTATCATTTAATACTAGGACACTATCTATGTGAAAAGAAATAGGTCCCAACTTCATCAAATCCGACTTCATTTCCAATCAAAGATCAAAACTATCTTAGTTTCCAATACCATTATAAAATCACACATTTTCCAAATATCAATAATTATTTTCCAAGAAAATATAAAACTCGAAACTTAGCAAAATTCCCCAAACACAAGCAACATATATACCATTAAAATTTTCCATGATGTCAAAGCTAGACATCAAGGTAGTTTCATGTACTTGAATGAGCCCATTGATGCTTTACGTTAGTCTTGTTAAATTAGTTATTTATCATTTAATACTAGTCAAACATTGTCTATGTGAAAAGAAATAGGTCCCAAAATCATCAAATCCAGCTTAATTTCCTGTCACAAATAAGAAACAAACAATGTAAGGATTAAATATGAAACATCAATCTTAAAATAACACACATGAAAGAAATGTAGCTGCAATGTTACAATTAAAAATACAAAATATAGAACCCATTTTTACCTGAATTTGACATGTAGTAATCTTGCATGATCAACGGAACATGTATACCAAAATAAGAGTCCTAGGGTATTTCAATTTCCCAATTCTCATCTTGGTCATCATTTTATACATTGTGAGCATGATCTTCTCCAGATGTACTGTCATTATGAGCCTCCAAAACATTATGTTATGTATCAAGTTCATTAGATACATTTGTTATATTGTTTTCTCCCTTTCTATTACAATCTGATCGCCAAAGCGCTAGTGCTTTTTCATATGGAAAACTATCAACGTCATACTTTGTTACATATAGTCTTAAACATGTATCCACATGTTTATCAAGCTTGTTCCTCAAATTTTACTTCAAAAATGATAGTGCACTAAACATTCTCTCATCCTCCACTGATCCCAAAATCATGGTTTGACACAAATCTACTAATTTAAAATATTCTGATATGTTTTCTTGCAGGTATTGGCTAGCAGTTAAAGTATTCCATAATCTTGTTATAGCACCGTTTTCATTAGGATTCTCGAAAAAAGGATATTGTTTCCACATTGTTTCAGCAAAGCGTCCACCTTGTTGATACAATTTTGATGAATCTAAAATACCTTCAATCCGTTCTCCATGTATCGAGACTTTCTTGCAAAAGTGCTCTACTAAACATTTTAATCACTTTTGAAAATTGGATTTTAAATTTCTTGGACATTGAAAATTGTTTCAATATTGAGGGTATACCACACACATGGCCTACAGCAATTCATCTCGAGGAAATCGTTCTCTTATCTCTGATGATAGTGATCTTGCAATTTCTATCAAATTTTGTCTCACTAAGATCACAATATTATCAAATTGGTCTCTTGACACGGGGCAATATTTGGTGATTTGTCCCGTCTTACTAATATAATGAAAGGGGACCATATACCCACACACTATGATACATAGTATCCCTTTTTCATCAAACGTCAATTTTTTTTTAGTATTTTCTATATTGATGATCTTAATCCAACTTGTAAACTTTGGACTAGTAAAAGAGTCTGGCATCATATACAAATTGTCCAATGCAAGGCATTCTAACTTTCTCGCATTTGTGTATTCGGAAATATACATTGTGTGATTCTAAGACATTTTCACGAGGACATTCATTTCATGTAACATAGGAAGAATTCCAGCCAATGTTAATAATGTTTCTATATCAGTTAGTCGAAAAAGAAGATCTTGAGCTTTATCTACATTGTAGCGATTTTCATACATCAACCCTACCAAATATTTGAACTCACTAAATAGTCTTTGATCTGGTCCATTTAATGAGATCCATCTTGTGTCAACATATTTCAGTAGTTTTTTTCCATCCGTAACACCATCTGCAAATTGTTGAAACTCTAAATATCGTTTGGGACTACGAGAAAAATATGCATGAGTCTCACGTACAAGATCTTCAACTTTTGAAACTAATGGAAACTTTCTTACCATCTTAAATGCAAGATTGATCCTATGAGCCATACAATGAATATTAATCATATATGGAAAATATGATAGTTGTAGTCTAACACAAAGACCATTCCTTTGTCCTTGAATTGCCGATGCTCCATCTGCTCTAACACATACCAACTTTTTTGCAATCATTAAATGATCCATACCACTTTCTTTCAAAGTATTAAGAACAAGTTCATAAATATTTTCAGTTGTAGAAGTCTCTCTCATCTTTTTAATCCCAAGTAGATAGGAATGCCTAATATGGTCATTAACCATATAAATGCTCATGTAGATCCATGAAGTATTATCAATAGCTGTAACCTCATCCAAAGACAATGCCAAAAACCTAGCATTTGTAATCTCCTTTTTCAAATCATCAATTTCTACTTGAGCTAGATATCTTGCCCATTCCCAACCACTAGTTACGGACCAATGAGAAGATGGAAAGTTTGGCACGTGAAGAAAAGATAGAAATTTCATCTGATCTGGATAATCTGTCATAGGACGACCTTTACATAAGATGTGAAATACAGTGCTCAATTGTATTGTCTTGGATAACAAACTTATTTCCATCGTCTTTTCAAATTGAGATATGATGGTTCCTCCACTTGCCTCAAGTTTCTTCTTACTTATTAAATATTTTTTGTATTCTTCCACACATTGGCTATGTCGACATTCCTCCAAAGATTTCCATCTGACAATAGATTTCTCTTTACCATTTACAATTTTATTTTCATAAACCTTTCCTACATGCTTTTGTATTGTATCTAGCTTCATCTGAAATTTCACTACCTTGGAACTTTTCGAACTACACGCAAGACATTTAACTTCTCCTAAATCCTCATTTGTAGAAGGTATTTCTTTAATGAATGGAAAACTTGAGAGCCAATCATCTTGGAATTTTATCCCTATGGTCCACTTTCCTTTTTTCCTTTTCCATGAATGGTTTGTGTCACCTTCCAAGGAAATATCTTTAACATTTTCATCATTAATTTATGTTGAAACTGCATTTATCTCACCCTGGTCACTTGAGGAACCTATTATTTCACCCATCATATGGATATCAGATGCATTTTCACAAGAGTTAGTAACATATTGTTCAAAGGAGCTTGAAGCATGAAGGGAATGTGTATTCTTGGATTGAGACTTTTTAAAGTATGATAATACATCAATTTGCCTAGATAGTTTCTTCCTGGGATTAGCTTTTGACATCTCACTGAATATTCCAGAATTAAAACTTCAAATCGATCTAGAAACCTGCATCAATAGTTTCCAAGAGTTGAGAATTACTAGATTTGTAAGTAGCTTTCAAAGTAAAATAAGTGTAATGTTCACAAAAACCATTATGCAATTTTTTATTAAAATGTTGTACCAAGGCCCAAGCCCAAAAGAAAAATTAAATCATTATACACAAAACAATAACATCATGAGTCATCATCTATAGAACAAAGAACATCATTCAAATGTAAAATATATGAAAATTTCCACTAAATTAATTCAAATCTCCAAATCACCTATAGAACACTTGAAAGCTTTAAACAAAAAAACAAAATATTACGATAACTTTAATCATCCTTTCCAAAACACCTCTTCCTTAAGTTGTAAAGAATTGGTTATAAGAATTTGAAACATATCCTCTATCATTTTCCATGATAAAAGTGAGGAAGGAAACTAGTCAGTTACTAGTGATTATTTTACTTATAAATGGAAAGAAATCCCTTAAGACATTGTCCTCCTATTGACCATAGTTTCCTTTCCATAGTGAAACACATCCAGTATGGCCATGAAATAACCTAAAAGGACTCACATTTTTTCCATGATTTGTAAACACACAGGTGCCATGTAAATTTTCAGGCCCAAAAAAGCACATTTGGGATCCTATAAACCAAAATTAGTTATTGTATCAAGCATTTAAAACTCCTACTTAGCACTTATTGTTTGTTATTTAACCAAGTTCCATTGAAATAACAGTCATCGGATGTTACCAAAGAGTTAACCAATAGATAAATTCACACCACAAATCATACATTCACTGGAACTTCCCCTCCCATGAATGACCATCTAAGAGAAAGGGGCAAAAAGGAAGAAAAGAATTCAGCGAATCACCACAGTCAGCCAATGATTCTTAGTGTCAAATCATTGGAAACTGAAAATCAAGTGCAAATTTAACCCATGCATCCATGGGTTGACAAAAAGAGTTTATAGCAGCCACAAGCTAATCATTCTACGAGTCTATCCAAATCTGACACAAACTCCTAAAACTTGTTGATTAAAAATTCCCCAAGAATTTCCACTTGGTTCATGAGAGAATGAAAGATGAGTGCAAATAAACTTCCATGAAAGACGAGTGCAAATATCCTTCCATGAATGGATATCACTCTTCAAAATCATTTTGGGCATATTCCAATATGTAGGAGCCAGGGAAACATGGTGCATAACAGCAATCTATTGTCCTTCAATTTAAACCGCATCAAGGGAACATTTGCACTCTTCACACATTGAACATTGAAGACAATTAATTAATGGCTGACATGACCATAGCAACAAAAGAATCAAGCAGAGGCTATAACAAGATTATGTGAAAGTGAGAAAGAACACCCATCATGAAGCATCAAGTAATATCATCCACAACATCAACATCACTGTTGGGCAGATTTTGATCGCCTTCGCCTACCAGGAGTAACTTCTAGTGGTAAAGGTGGTTTTAAATCTAATATACGCGAACGAAGAGGGATAGGATTATGTTCTTCCACGATTGTTGATTAATTTTAACCAAAAATAAATAAACAAAAGGAGGGTAATGCTAGGCAAAAGGGTTTACCAGTAAACTGTGAACTGCAGAATACCTCTTGGAAAGCCAAGAAGTAGGGGCAGGAAATCTCTCTGAATGTTGTGTTCAGTGTATCACAATTTAAAGGCGGCCGACTCGGTTCACTATGGATAAATAACACCTAAAATTTGTCCTCCCAAATATACCGGAAGGTACGTGGAGGCCCAAGTCCGTATTAGCACTGTCTGATGCGAAACCGCATAGTGAGAGCACCACCTATATACTTATCGTACTGTAATGCTGCCTTGAGGGACGTGCTACGATATACTTACGTACATGGGGTGAGATATCACACTTGGAATGTATCACAGACAATTTAATGACAACTGCTATGTTTTATGACGCTGGAACACGTCTCTAGCCTAGACCTTCTAAATGTTATCGTTATGGTTCCAATGCGTTTTTAGGTAAATTGAAATTAATTTTATGTTGATCTTGCTTAACAATTTTCCTTTCAATGGTACTGCGATGATGTATGTAGAAATTCCTAAATGCAAACTAAGAATGATAAGAAAACTTTTCACTTTTAGTTTTTCAATGAAAGACCTAGCCACAAAGGGAAAAGAGAAAATAATTTTGTGAGCAAACAAATCAATGAACAAAAGAAAACATTGAGCAAAAAACTAAATGAAGATTTCCTAATGTTCCTTTTTTGCAAAAAACACACAATCCTACATGCAAATGCAAGTTTTTCTTTTCAGTTCCTTTAATGTTATAAATGCAGAAAAGAAACTAAGTGCATCAAACAAATGCTTTTTACTTTTCGAGAAATGAAGAATATGAATGAATACAAACTACACTGAAAAACCTGAATAAACTGAAAAACAAACTACACTCCCTCCTACTCATACTACTAACCTAAAACTAAAGCATTCAAAAATTACAAAACCAATTTTCTTTATCTAAAATATAACCCTTTCTGTTTTCCAAATATTACACCTTCATATCTTAACAAAAAAGTATGAAACATAGAGTTTCATGAGAGGAAAAATGTTATAATATATTATATTGTAATGGTTTATTGTTATAATATATCAGCCTAGATTCATCTTAATTTTTGATCTACCAAGAACGGAGAGGGATCAAATCTCTTTTCACTCTAAAACATGTTTACATCTCATGAAATTTTGATCCCTCTCGACACTTGGTAATTTAGGGTTAAGATGAATCTAAATTAGTTATAAAAGTGAAAAAGTACACAGGTTACAATTGAAAAATGATGTCCATTGTACTAATATTTATTATTGATATTAATAATAAAAATCTATAGATTGATTTCAGTTTCATGTAATTAATTAATTATAAGAAATATGAGTAAACAAACATGGAAAAAATTAAGCATGTTACAACTTACCAGTGAAAAATTACATGTCCACTGTACACTTCCACGAGCAAATAAACAACAAGGAGAGTGGTTTTAATGAATAGAGGAGGTTGGTTTTTGAAGGAGGGAAAGGTTTCAAGTTTAATCTCAGTAGCCACAATGTTCTATATCTACAAGTTGATTGAACACATGGATTGTGACTTGGTTCCACCGTACACATGAGAAAAATTAAAGTAATTGGACAAATCGACATCTAAACTGATTGAACACATTGGCCATGTTGGTCCCACCATACACATCATATAAAGAACCCGACACTCGTACATACCTCATACCATGTATGTAGCACGTGGGTTGTGATAGTCCCACCATACACATTGAATAAAAGAACCCAACATACGTACACACTTTTTACCATGTATGTCCACTCCACCTCAAGGGAAGGTAAGCGGTTTCGTAAAATAGAGGGCTTTTTTTTCTTTTTTCTTTTTTTTTTTAATAATCATAGAGGGAGAGGTTTCAAGTTCAATCCTCGGGCACTATAACATCGATGTAGGAAGGCAATAATGTCATCATAAATCTTCATTGAAAAATGTAAAAATGTGTGCGAAATGACAGTGCACCCATCGCTTATAAATTCAAAGACTCAAAAATAAAATTGCAAATATTAAACAGAGAAAAAAAATGTAAACTTCATACCCAATGCAACCGACATAAATGAAGAAATTCAGGCCAGTGCAACTAGTAATGATGGTTATCTTCTTTGAAAATGTATGTATAGTCTTAGTCTAATCAGGCTTTAAATTTTCCTAGAAAATCATGGAAATTCTCTCAAATTTTTGATAAAATGCTGCATATTGATAAGATCTTGTATAAATTTATATAAATCCAGGTTAAATTTGTCAAACTTCAAGATGTTGGGTATCCCACGGGTTTTTAATAGTGTGAATCCATTTCCACCATCAAAAATAAGATTCAAATACTCTTATTGGACTCCCACTATTTTTGAGCATCTAAGCAAATTTGTCGCCTCGATAGATGACACATATATGTATATGTTTTCCAAGAAAACATAGTTTTGTAAAACATATTGTAAAGAGTTTTGAAATTTAAACCCCTCTCATCTTTTTCTTTAATGATTAACCGATATCTTATACTAGTTTCAAAATTTTGACACAAACCTTTTATATATTTGTTTTAATTAATAAGTGGATAATTTTGAATTTTGAATTAATATTTACTTTTTAAATTATTTTTAAATGTGATATTTAATAGTTATTTATTTATTAAATTAATAAAATGTTAATCTAAATAAATGTAACTAAATTATTTAATAAAATATATATTATTATTATTATTACTTAAGTTTCTTTAGACTGTATCTTCATCATGTTCAATATATCACTCCAATTGGCCAAGGGAATTAGCCCAGGGAATTGAACCCTTCAGTGACTCCACATCAAGGAGAATCACCATATATCCAAGACCCACGGACAAACTATAAATTCATTTGAAATAACTATACAAAACCCATGGACAAAATATAGATTAATTTGAAATCAATAATTATTTTATATTTAAAAAATAATGATTATAAAAAGAATAACAATATTTTAATCCTCTTATATCAATGATATATTCTTCTAAATATTCTATATTTTAACATCTTTATCTTTATAGCAGGATCTTCATCCCCAAAAAATTTATGAAGCTCTTTTTAATAAATTTGCAAATCAAGTCTAATGCTCATATTGAGGACTCTATACCCAACTCCATTGCCATAGTCAAAATTGAAACTATTTAGTTATGACGAATTTGCAATCAGAAATTTTTTTTGTTGAATTTGGCATAATTCTTCCACCCAATAGTGTTGGCAATATTTTCCTTTCTCTCTCAAAGTCATAATTTCACAATTATAATATTTATTAAATATATTTGTAAATTCATTTTCATGTATTTGTAAACTTTTCCTAGATAAAATTATTTTTTTAAATATTTTATTTTTAAATTTAAATAGCAATAATATAATTTATCTTTTTCACCCGACTTTTTGAAGGCTTTTATGGTGGCTTCTTTCAGTATAATTTCTCTAAAATCCAACAGGAATTTATTGAAAAGAGAAATTTCACTCATATTTTTTGGTGACATAACTTTTTGTATTGCTGGTTTTCATAAATTTAAAATATGTACTAGCCTGCTACTAGAAAACTAAACCAGACATAGAACTTTCAGAAGTTTAAAAAAACCAAAAGTTCACATGCTGATATCAACACTTTGATTAAGGGTCTCATCCATACTGCCACTTTCTGAACCATCACAATTTTTTTGACTTCACCAATGATTTCAATCTGACATGCTTGCACTACAAATTGCTAGAATGTTGTTTTATCCTCTGTTGAAACAGTTCAAGGTGAAGTCACCAGTGGTTAATGAGACCATCAAGTACGACCTAGACAATGTTCTAATTGATAATGCACTACGAAAACTTCTAAAACACTTACCACATCATATACCACTATGAAACATATCAATGTCAAACTTTTGCTTCATAGATTTTTTCACTATTCTTTTGCACAACTCAGAACATTGAAGACTAATCATGGAAACAAGCCCATGGTTCTAGGGAAACATTGGTATTTTCCTCCAACCATGGTCCCTAGAGTTCAACCCAGTGACGAACATGTATATCTCCATAACCTCAATGCCAGTGCTAAATATCTTTGCTTACTTGTGGTGCAACAAAACTATGGAAAAGATCAGAAATTTTCTCAATAGATTTCTCAAAATTGACCCTAGCCAAGTTGAAAAAGGAATCGATACCTCTACAAGAATATTTCCAGAGGTTGACCAAGCAATGATCTACCATCTCATATCATATCATATCATGGTATAGAAGTGGAGACTACTAATGGTCAAGATCAATATGATATCATGGTATAGAAGTGGAGACTACTAGTGGTCACAAGTATTGGATTATGAGAATACAATTTTTCAATGCAAAACTTGTCAATGGATTGAAAGATTCATGCCCAATAACCCCAATCCCTAAACATCAAAAACAAGAAATCCAAAGAATGACGACCATAAAATAAAAAACTTAAAAAATCTCCAAATGCAGTGCCCATACAATCAAGCATTGCGACACCAAGGTGCCCAACCCTCCCCACAGCAGTAGTGATGTGGATATGGACTCAATTTCTTCCCTTTCCTTGCAGGTGGTCACAGTTGAAAACTCATCAGGTTGAATGAAATGATATTCTGAATCAAAAAATCCGTATTTAGAAAGGGGAAACAATGACTCCTTCCAACTTGGACAAAAAACGATAATCACCATAACCTCCATCAACAATAGACCCTTGGATGAATGCAAAGAAACCCGAAAGGAAAGGGGAAAACACAAAAACCTACCTTTCCTTCAAGTCTAAAAAAAATTGATGCAAAAACACAATGTATATATGTATAAATCATAAAATTCCGTGTGTCAGAAAAACTAGCCTTATCTCAATAAAGTTTGTATTGTAAAACTTGGCTCAGAGAAAAGGTTACAGAAATGAATGTCAAACCTTGTGTCTAGGTAGATAGGAGTAAAATTGTAATTTTGTGACGTACATTTTCTGGTAGCATATCTCTCATATTTGTACAAATTTTATTGTAATTTGTTCATGTACATATTCTAGTAGCATATATCTCATATTTGTACAATTTTTTTTTCATGATAGAATATGAATTTTGATGTTTTTATCTACCAAAAAAAGGTTCTATTTATTCCACCTGTGCTTTCAATTCCATTGATTATGAACACTAAATAAATTGATTGCATTCCTTTCCAGCATTCATAAATAACTTACCACACCCACTCATAGAAAATCTATCTATGCTCATGGGTTATTTATTCATGTCACAAGTGAGATTTTGCTCTCCAAGATTATGTTGTGAGTTGATTGTCCAATCCTTCAGAAACAACAATCAAGAAAGTGTAAAAACTACACAAAAAAACATTTGTATTAGGGTAAGCTCATAAATTTAACAAAGAATTTCTTTTTTCCTGTACAAAAGGATTTGCTCAGGGGAAAATTTTTCAGCACTTAGTTGTTTGACATTCAGGATAATCTCTTAAGTGCCCTATATTCTCACATCATGGAATTTGAAACTTGTAGCCTTGCATCACAGAACTTGAAGCTAAGCAGGCACAAGTGTTGTTAGCAATAAATTTGGATATTTACTAGTATAATTAATGATCTAACAGTATCCATATGACAACATATTCATTGGGTAGGTATTTTTGTAACTAATATATTTACGATTTAATTTCATTGTTTTTGGCTTTTATATTTGATTCCCTGTTGGAACCTGTGTCTCCTGTCCCCTAAAATTAGGGGGTATCCTAACTGTCCCTGAACTTGGACCCACTCGAGATTTTCTGCAACATATATACATGCTATCCAACGCATGCTCCTATGAAAGTCTTTCTCCGAACTTGTAGAGGTGAGATCCTGTGAATGTGAACCGTAGGCTCTTATTTTTCTAACCAGCTTGTAAGAAATCTTGTAGTCTCAAACTGGATACAATTCTGGGAGTAAGGCTCTAAGGGGAAAGCTATAAATAAATACGCTTACAAATGATTATAATTTTCTTTTCAGAACAAGTATGCTTGTATTGAATCTTGAAGCATAGTATTGAGTCAGAGACTCTGTCCATGGATGTTATTCTTGTGGGTAGACAGGATACAAAATGAAAACAGTAGTTGGACTGCTAGAACGTTGATCCAGTGTAGCAAGCAATAGACATAAATTATATTTGATTGAATAATTTTCTTTAATACTCACAATAGTTTTCAATCTATTTTAACTTTTACTAATAAACATTAACTTTGTGAACATAAACATAGGCAAAAAATATGTAAATCACTACTAATGTTATTAAGCACAACATTTCTTGCTCTAATTCAATATTTTACTCTTATAACAATCTTCAAGTAGGTTCCCCTCGAATAAAAAAGACATGTAAATCATTGCTAACGATTATCCAGTGCATTTTGTCCTCAAAAGGCACTGAAGCCAAATGACAATTCTTTTTGGAGTCTATTTTTGTTTGGTCACTTTTAGAACTTTAGGCAATAAATTGGCTAAAGGAATGAAATGCAGTGGCTGCTTGCTTGCAGATTTTCACCCTGTTAAGAATAGATTAATGTCCTTTTGCCCAAACTTCATCTCCCTTTCTCTGATTTTGTAAAAGCTAGGACTATGTATAATGTTCTAAAATTGTATGACCTATGTATTTGGAGTATTCAATCATATCTTTAATCTGAAAAAAGGAAATTAATAGATTTACATTTTCTCCAGCCAAAGATATTAACTTTCATACCTCGCTGTGTGATTTATTTACCTTCCATTCTATTTGTTTGTAATTCATCAAGTATGGGCTTGTTCAATCCACATAGTATTGAATGAGACTACATCAATTAATTATCTTGTCTCCATCTCTGACAAAATCTTTCCTGTGGTTGATCATACAACATCTATTGAAATGGACTAGTCCGTATTTAAGAAACAAATAATTTGTTAATATTGCAACCATGTATTGGTTGAACTCTTTCTGTCCTCGACAACTGAATATAGCCAATTCAAAAGAACTTCAACCTGACTTTATGCAGAAGGAAAAATTATAGACCGAAGTAGCCTAAAAAATTATTCAATCTATCCAGGGTATATTGTTGGCTTATAATCTGGCCCTTGAATCACTAACGTGTGAGGTCTAGTACACTATTGACTACCGACATTTTACCCATTAAATTTGGAGCCCCAAGGTAGCAAAGGGGGTTTTGACACCTTTCCAGCTGACTTACAAAGGAAATTTCCTAGAATTAGAGAAAAAAAGCCATGACATTCATCACACCAAAAATGTTCATACCTTAATAAAGGACACAAGCCCTAAAAGTTATCTCAATCGGTTGAACCATCCACCCATGCACCCAAGGCATCTTGCAGATAGGAAGGCCATAGGGCACATTCAAATTCAGTTGAGCCCCTCAGGATTACTAGCTGCTATTGTGGCTAATAGTTGAGTGAACCTCCATCAAGATACTTCAGGGAAAAGGAGGGGATCCCGCAAGGTTTTCCTTGGAAAAAAATAACAAAAGACACCAATAATATGGGAGCATCTATGACCATCTAAAAAATTCATTAATACGATAAATAAAAATGCATGATGATGACAAAATAAACAACCAGAGACATGCCATGTAGGAATTTCAACAACATTTCATTATGTTTTCCATCATAATCTTCTCACTAAGTACATAGCTGAAATTTCATTTATACTGTTCAAACCTCTTTACATGATCAGACAGTTGTAAACAATTTTACATGGTTGCATATGGCTCCGTCTTGTCACAGATTCCAAGTTGCAGTGGCAGTGCATGTTTGGTCATTGTTGCTTTGTAACTCTGAAACAATAATTATAGGGAAATTACCCAATTTTGCACAAGTGAAAAAACCCATCAAACATATATACAAGGACTGATATCTATCTAATTATCAACAAGAAAATGCAATGGATGCTTAGATAGCATAACTATTTGACATGGCCCATATAGCATTGTCTTGTTGCAAATTCCTAGTCGTGGTGGCAGTGTGTGTTTGGTCGTTGTCACTCTACAACTCTGATGCAGTCACAAGGTAACTTTAACCAATTTTGAGTAAGTGGAAAACCCATAAAACATATACATATGGAATGAAATCTATCTAATTATCAAGAAGAAAATGCAACCAATGCTTAGATAAAATATGACAACATGACTTTATACCAAAATTTGAATTCCATATATAAGCCTCAAGGTAAATAATCTTCAATCAGTGACATTAGAACTGAAAAAATGCCATTTACATATGGATAGAAAGAAAGAATGCAATATATGAATGGAAATCAGCGAGGAAATGCCAAGATTTTATTAAGTTTAAAAAGATTAAAATTCAGCTACTATAACTGCACTGTTTCACAAGCCGTTAAAGCCAGCTGGCAATACAAGCAGGCAAATAAAGAAACCAAAGGTCCTGTACTACTATCCCAGGGTCTTGGTAATCATTGCTCCATTAGCCGCTTGCTGCAACTACGTCCCCGTCGCTAAGATATATATATCTTTCCTAAGATCATATCATCTCCACATGTTTATTAAGGTCCCAATATACTTGTCTAGAATTGTCATCTTGGGGAGGGGCTACAGCTCTGGAGGTAAGAATTTTATCATGCATGCCAACGATTGCAGAAAAAATCTGATATTCCAACAAACGGTGGCATGCTTTAGAGTTTATTCTGTCTTGAAAGTTGAAACTAATTCCCACATTTGACATTTTGATTTTAACTTTGAACTTGTGAAGCTCAGGATTTAACCTGCAACTGGATAGTTATTACGCACCATGTTCTCACTGCAGTTTATGAGGTCCACACTGGCCATTTAAACATGTGCACATCCTACTAGCATACATGAAATTTTGCAGGGATACACTGACAACTTCTTTGAAGATGTTTTTCATATATACTCTGGGCAGTAACAAGGTCAACAATTGCAAAACCTATAGACTTGAATACCGTAATCTCCTCTTCCCAACTCCTGCCACCCTTACTACCCCTCGCTAGCTCTGCCAGAGTACCCACAACATCCTCGGGCCAAAGCAATCCTCTGCAAAAAGCCCCAATTAATTCGCCAACCTCTTTCAATGCGGCCTCACAGCCTACAAAGACTCTAGCCCTCGCAAGAGCTTCATCATCACATTCCCTCATCGATGGAGCAAAGGATCCCACAAGATCCAAGTGATTCCCAGGCTTCACAAAGGCACCATGGATTAGTGGAGACTTTGAACTTATGGCACATCTTATCACATCTGCAGACCCAATAATGGCATCCAGATCATCTCCCCCACATACAATCTCAATAGAACCCAACCCCACTCTGAGCTTTTCAACTAGGGCTTGGGCTTTGGAAGGGGTTTTGTTCCATATTATGACTCTTTTAAAGTTGGGTCTCATAGAGAGATGCACCCTTATTAAATAAGGGGCAAGCTGACCAGCACCCACCATGGCAAGAACATGGGAATTTTGTCTTGCAATATATGATGCAGCTAAAGCTGATATACTTGAAGTTCTCCAATGGGTAATCTCTGTTCCATCTATAAATGCCAAAGGGCTTCCAGTGAATGAGTCTAAGAGAAGATATGAGGCATTTATGCCGGGCATACCCATGTGGGTATTGTGAGGAAATAAGTGACGAGCTTGACTCCTATATAGGGGGTTGTGGGGGATTGAGACCATGCAGGCATCATAAGCAATTGGCTAGGTGGTGCGTTTCTGTTGGTGTTGTCATCGATGCAGAGATTTTGGTGTTGAGGACAATTGATTGTATCATTTGAGATTGATGATTGAAGATGGTGTATTAGAATTGATTCAGTAAGCAATTTTCTTACCCGGTCAGAATCTATGATAATACATTTTTGCAGATGTTGCTGGTCATTTTGGTTTTGTCGATGGCCCATATTGAATCCCTCCATCTTCACGAGTCCTTCCCTCTGCTAATATGCTTTTGGATCACTACATAACACCGAACAGACCAGAGAGGGTCGACCTCGATCAGCCAGCAAGAAGATCGATGTCCAGCCACCTCTCCTAACCATTGAAAAAATGGGGGCTAATCACTCTAACGCCTCCTTTCGACCCTGTAAATCCAGGCAAATGCCATGGAAATCCGCTCCAACGAAAAAAAATCGGGGCGAATTTCATTTTTCCAGTTTTATGCGCCCTTTTTTTGGTGGGCTAATATTTAATAATTAATTATTTCTAAAATATTTATTGGGCTAACTTTATTAAACTATAGAAAATGGGTTTTATATAAAAAAATTGCCCTATTAAAATTGAAAATCCCTTAAAATTCACCTTTGGGCTAAAATTCGCCCCTAAAATTTTCCCTACCATAAACTGTCTTGGTGCAATAGATGAATTAGATTTAGACTCAATGGAAAGTTCGAAAACTCAAGAGAATGAGGAAACGAGGTCCATCCTCTTCATATTAGCAGAAAAGTAGCCAACAAGGGGGCAGATTATCACCCCCAACCACCCTCCATGAATAATCCCAGCATGCGCATTATGCAATGCATGTAATCATTTGACCGCTCAGTGCCTAGATTTACGATCACTTCACAAATGCTACCTAATTATTACGATATTCCAAAGGAAGTGGAGAACCAAAGATCAACACTCTTGTCTTATTTGTCAAGATAACCATCACACTTGACATTGTACTTACATCCCCCAATTTTGACCTATGTTAGATGTCATACACCCATTGGTATCCAAATACCCAGATGTAACTGGTTTCAAACCTAGGCAACTAGGCATAATGTGGCCTTCTCCCCATCATCACAAAAAATCTTGGAAGGCTAAGGCAACCAATCATCCTAACAGAGCATGAAACCCGCCAAAAATAACATGTTTTCTATGCAATAGAAAGGACGACCTGGTCAGTCAATGTCAGGTACTCAAGAAACTAATTGATAGTCTTCGCATGGTCAACACCATACCACATATGAATCTCTCTAATCAAGAGAATATCACATGCTCCTATTTCAAGATTTTCTCGCAATTCCACCACCCTGTGAATTGAAAATGCCTCCCAAGGTTACGAGCGACAAGAACAACATTGAGTTTCAACTCCCTAAAGGAGCCACACCAACCAAGACCAAAGGCTCAGAGATGGAAGAAGCACAACAATTCCTCAATCCCCAATCAGCTCCAAGAATACACTTCTAGCATGGAGGGTAGTGTTGGTTCTCACACCATATACTCGATAGGCACCTTTACTCCATGCACCATTTGCACAAGCCATAACCATGAAATGACGATGTGCCCAATGATGAAAACATTTTGGCACGTCTGCATTCAATGCAACTTTCAAATAAAAGAATGTGCGCTTACCCTTAATATACCGCCAGAAGAGCATGAGTTTTCTCTCAAGCAAACAACCATAACAAAAATTCTTCCACCATTTAACACAAACGACACACACCACCATATATGATTCATCTCATCATGCATGGGAACCATATCTCATGTTGTCTCTTCATCTTTCATTGGTGTCGAGACCATTGCAACTACCAAAATAGTAGTAGTACCTTCAATAGTGCAAACCCAACCCATCTACACCTTGTCAACCTCATCTAGTTCCATGACATCGACCACGGAATGATATTCATTTATATCGACTGGAAATTTTAGGCCCAAACCAATTCCTCATGGCCTCACACAAACCAATTCTCCCTTAGACATATTGTTTCACTCTGATGAAAATATTCTAGAGGCCATGATGGAAATAGATTGTCAATGGGAGTCAATGCATCACCGCTTTTTTTTTCTTCTAGATAAAACTTTCAGGCCTAGTAGCCCAAAAACCTAGGATATATACCCCATTAAATATAAATAATTCCTTCCATATAGGAGGATATATTGGTTAAAAAATCATATCCCAATGCCTGATGCGTTCAAATAAGGGAATATGTTGAATATTTCGCGAACCATCAACATGAATATCTCAAGAAAACTAGGAAAAATTGAAGAAATCTCGCTAGGGGTAGCATGCACCCTAGACATGGTAGTCGCTTATAAAAAAATATTAAAAGAGTATAGGGATAAATTCACATGGGATGCTTTGGAAATTCCAGGGCTTAGCCACACCATTGTAGAACAACACATTGAATCCAGCCCTGACATATTACCAGTCTGCCAAAAGCAGTGTCAATTGCACCTATCCAAGGCAGAAGAAATCAAGGAAGATATTGTAAATTTTCAAAAAGCCAGGTTCATCTACCTAATCACTTACATGTCGTGGGTTTCCAACCCTATACCCACCATGGAAAAATAGGGCACCGTCCGAGTCTACACTGATTTTGAGATTTAAATAAAGCATGTCCCAAGGAGAACGACCCTACCCCATTTATCGACAAAGTCAATAATGCTTGCCTCAATCATGAAGCCTTGTCCTTAATGGATGGATTTTTAGATTTCAATTAAATTCAAATCTGATATACGGACCGGTACAAAATGGTGTTCACTACCCCTTGGGGCACATTCACAAATCAAGTTATGCCTTTTGGTGATAAAAATGTTGGAGCCACCTTCCAACGGGCCATGAATTATATCTTCCATGACCTGAATCACCTCATATTAGCTTCCTTGGATGACCTCACCATATGATCCAAGAAACTAAGTGACCATCTGGATGAATTACGATTGGTATTCCAATGGTGTCGACACTACAAACTACGCTTGAACCCGCTCATATATTTCTTCTGCATTAATGTAGGAATAATAGTAGGATTCATCATATCCCAAAAAGGGATTAGAGTTGACCCCCTAAAGGTCCAGGAACTAAAGGAAGTGCCACCACCTAAAAATCTCAAACAACTTCAAATCCTGTAGGGGAAATACAACTTCCTATGATGCTTTATCCCTGACTATGCCACTTGCGCGCAAGGTTTCCTACACCTAATCCGTCAAGACATTCCACTCAAATGGGATGATTAGGCTCAAAATTCATTTGAGGCACTAAAATACGCATTTTCTTCAGCCCTGTTGATGAGTCCACCCAATTATGACAAAGAATACACCTTATATCTGTCGACATCAGACACAACCATAACTGGGGTTCTAGTCAAATACTAGCCATATAATATATAGCACATATCTATTACGTTAGTAAGAAATTATCTGGTCAAGCTTTAAAATATGAACCGAAAGAAAAAACTTCCCTAGCCCTAGTACATGTAGTACAAAAACTTTGCTATTAAATCATCCTAAGGACTACAAAAGTGATAGAACCTATCAACCCCATGACATATGTGCTAACCCATCCTCTGATGAACCATAAGTATGCTTGATGGGTAGTCATACTGTAAGAATTTTACCTGCAGTTTAGCTCCCCAAATATAAAAAAAATCCTTAATCTTAGTTGAGCACCATTGACCTTCCAATTCTAACTCAAGGATCCCCAGTTAATGACTCACTACCAAATGAACATATATTCTTAGTGACGACTGAGGACCCTTGGTACAGTGACATCCTCTTATTATTGGAAACCCAAAATTTCAATCCACATCTCACCCGTGACGTATGAAGGTGCATACACCATCAGGCCCTCGAGTACATTCTCATGGAGGATGCCCTTTATCAAAGAGGCATTGAAACTTTTTTACACCAATTTCTCATACATGACCAAGCTGAGTAAGTGCTAAACGATTTCCATAGTGGGGCTTGCGGCGGTCACCTCATAGGGATGGCCACTACCCAAAAAGTCATGTCGACCAGTTTTTTTTTTCCAAACCTATTCCACTATTGCATTCAAGTAGTCAAACAGTTCGAGTGATACCAATGCTTAACTCACAAGGCAAGAGCACCTCCCTGTCCTCTACACCTATTCATTGTAGTGGGTTCCTTTTGCAAATGGGGAATCAAATTTATGACTTGCAACCCTGCGTCCTCTGGAAACCACAAATACAATATTTTAGTCGTCGACTATTTCACCAAGTGGGCATAAGCCATGCCTACATATGACAACACGACAGAAACCGCAACTCAGTTTCTCTTAAACTATGTCATCACATGATTCAGTGTGCCTAAGGAATTAGTCTCTGGCCACATAAAGCCATTAGGGGAATTTTGAGGTCTAAAATGGGCCTCCTAAGAAAAATGTACAACCAAAAAAAACTTTATAAGAACCAATTGGATTCAAGATGATAATTTCAACCATGGGGGATGATTTACCATTTTTTAAGTGAAAGGGTAAAAATATAAAAATATAATATAATAATAAAACTACTTTTTCAACTCGTATTTTCAACTTATCTCCCAAATTTTTTACCAGAATTTCAAGTGGGAGTACTCGTTGGATGAAAAAATTAATTCCTTATCCAAGGAGTACCCATGTTGCATACTTCCGATGGACCCTGCTACACGAAAAATGAGAAATACATGAAAAATGTGATTGCAATCATATTTTTCATGTATTTCTGATTTTTCACATAGCAGGGTCCATCGAAAGTATGCAACATGGGTACTCCTTGGATGAGGATTTAAATTTTGCATCCAACAAGTACTCCCGCTTGAAATTTGAGTATAAACTTTGGGAGATAAGTTGAAAATACGAGTTGAAAAAGTAGTTTTTTTCTTTTTTCTCTCTAAAATTTGATGATGTCATTAAATCTTGTCTTATTATTTCCTCTATTATTTTATAATTTCCTTAGGAGGCCCATTTTAGACCTCAAAATTCCCCTAATTATTTCGAGAAACAAATATTCCAAGATTTGTCCCATCACCTAGGACTCATACATTAGTTTGCTTCACCATAATACCCTGAGTCCAATGGTAAGGTATAAGTTGTTAAAAAAGTGCTCAAAACAATTTTACGACGTATTGTCAACAACCGTAAAACTAATTGGCACCATATGTTATTTTTAGCCCTATGGAAATATCACACAATGGTTAAATATTCAATAGGATTCACACCTTTCCAAATGGTATATGGGGTGGAGGTAGTGATTCCCATTGAGCGCGGAATCCCAAACATACAAACAACTATTGAACTCCTCGATGATAGCCGACCTTTAGAGAAACGATTTTTATAGTTATAAATTGTCGACGAAAATCGATGAGAGTCTCTCCAACCTAATTAGGCTCACAAGAAAAGGGTAAAGGCATCATTTGACAGCAACATCACCCCTTAATCATTTTCAAAGGGGGAGCTATTCCTATACTACGATGTTGCAAAAGGATCCTTAGGACCCAAAAAGTTCGAAACATTATGGAAGGGTCCTTATATCATAAAACACTTCCACCTCAAAGGGGCATACATCTTGTTTGAGCATGATGGTACATGCCTAGCCAACCCTGTCAATGGGTGCTACCTTGAAACATTTCACCCATAAGGAAAGGAACTTTCAGCCTTAGGGATAAGATACATGTACCATAAATATTTGAGATGATCACAATCATCGAGGACTTATTCTAAAAAATTATCTTGTTTGACAAATGGATCGTCCCCCCATCCACTATTTTGGATTTGTTGATGGAACCTTGCAATGGTCACAAAATCTAGCAGAAACTGCTTGGGACATACACTCCCCTGACCAGTCAACGTTCCTCACCAACAAAGTATTTATCGGATTAGCTACCAATAATGAAGAATAATATGAAGCATTCATCGAGTTGTTGAGTGATGCCTCCAACCAGGGAATTCACCATCTACATGTCTATCTTGATTCCAAGCTAGTGGTATCGCAATTAAAAAATATATTGAAGTACATGATTCACACCTATTTAGGAGACACTTGCATCCATGACGATAAATTCATCATTTTAATCACATTTTTTTAAGACATACCAAGAAATCAAAACCAGACATCCAATCGGATAGCTAACCATATCCTAGACTGGAATGCATCTCGTATAAATCATAATCCATCATAAACACAAATAATGAACATACACACATCATAAGATCCGCAAAAATATACATCTTGCATATATACATTAAAAAAATATATGACTCTGAGAATACAAAATAGGTCCCAAACGATTATGCCAACTAAAAATATACATGTCATCAAAATAGGGAAGAATCTTCAGAATGGGTGCTTTCCCTAACCATACAAAAATATCGGGGGCTGAGCCTCGCCTTGTGGGTCCTATGGCCCCATCGCTTCACTCAGTCCCAATATAGGTGCAGCAGCCACAACTGCAATTATCGCCCGACGTAAATTCGGGTGATGCACCCTCTCTCAAGCCATCACAGTCTTGATCCAGATGTCATCCAAGTCATCAAAGAAACCTCGGGTTGGCATGACTTAGGTCAACCTATCTAGCTGAATCACGAGTGAGCTAGACCTGTTGCATGAGTGTTAATAGAATCAACCCGAGCCTCTTCTGCCACAACTCTAAGGACGGCACCAACCAACTTCTCCTTGACCACCGCTACCCATGCCTTGGCTGCCTCATCACAGGAAAGGAGGACAACATCCCCACTGATAGCTGCAACACTTCTTCCCTCCCCTAAAGGGGCTCCTTCACCACCCAACCCCCCAACTGGGGCATAACCCGCTCCAAGTGGGACCCTCCTCAAAATCTAATTACCCGCCAAGCGGGCAGTAGGATGCCCTACCTAACCCATATCTGCAAGAGAAACTAGAAATAGTATCAGTGCCATCATCAAAGACATATAGATCTATATATAATAAAAATCCTAAAAATGCAAAAAACATGAAAAGTCATACCTGTCGAGCCCCATGCATAACCTATAAGAATACCCATATATAGGTCCCCCTGGAATTCCATCCCAGAGTACGGGTAGTCACGAACAATCTGCGGGTTCGAGTTGAACAACGCCTCAACCGTCGCATCCCAAGGGTCCCTGTGCTACCAAGGGGCATCCTAGGTTCCCACTGACGCATCCTAAGATCCATGGAAGGACCCATGGGAACTGCCACAAAAGGTCGAACCATCACAATCCTCTCATACATGATGTTGTAGTGGATACTTGAATAAGTCAATAACTTAATGGTCCCGCTCTAGGCCTTTCCCAGTTATTTAAACATGCCCTATTAGACATAGCGATTCTATTCGAAGAATTCATCAGTACAAAGCCGACGCAAATTTACAATATGTGGGCCTGACACTCGATGAGGCGCTATCGACCCTCATAAATGAACTATCATTTCCATAGTAACCCTCTTAGCCAAGTCCATCACCGAACTCAAATGGACACATTCCTGACTGATTGCATCAGGACCATAGTGATATTGGGTCCAGCTACAGATGTTCACTCCCCAAACTGGAAGTGGATACAGAAGATCCCCTCCCTAAGGCAGTAGACCAATCACAAAGTAAATTTCAATCTCTGGTTGGATCACAACATCTTTGCGATGCAACACCATAACATGTTGTCTCTTGTTCTAGCAATGAGCTAGGTATCATAGTAACCCATCCTGTAATCTTAGTAGTTTTTTCTCTAAGAACTTAGTAACCCATACTGAGCCAAAACCCCCTGAGCATCAGGTTATTGGGCCACAACTGCACACAGACCAAGCCAGTCTCTCTCCCACCATAACATCCCGTCACTAGAGAAAAAACCAAAAATCAATTTTTGAACCAAAAGGATTAAAAAAAATTCAAAAATGGACTTTGTGATTCTTGTGAAAAGCTTAGGTGTGTTGACTGTGTGTTTGTATTAGATACATATTTGTGGTCCATTTCACACATTTTTTCCCGACTACAATGGCCTTGCAAAAAAGTTTCCTTCTGCACGAGGACTATGTGGGTCAGCCTTGATCGCTTGTGTGGTCAGACCCAAAAATTGGTATAAGGTCTGTAAAAATACATATTTTTACGGACCCCCCATGAAATAAAATGACAAAAAATGAAAACCAGGATGTTTATGTTCCTACCTCACACTGACGGCATGAATCTAGGTTACTCAGGCTCACCACAACAACAATAAAAGCTCTAGAATAAGGTCTCAGCTCTAACCTTGGACCCTGAAATTACACAAATGAGTTGAGATGAGACATATTGACCCATATGTCACCCTGTCCTCATTATTCAACAGACCATAGCTGAAGCTCAGAGTACCCAATCGCAAAATCACAAGAAACATAGTGATCATCACTTCATCATGTTCAAACCAAGCCCAATAAATCCACGCCTCATAAAAATTCATTTTCAGTCACAACAGGTATACCCTCTCTTATTGCTTTACACTCAAATTATTTCAAATATGTTTGTATGAAAAATATGAGTTTACTTGGAGTATTGGTTGCATGTATTACAAACATGCCAAATCACCATATGTCACAACCAACAAACGTACAAGAGCTAGTATCATTCTACCCCTACCATGAGAGGATCCCCAAAGAAGCTTTGCATATCCTAACATCATTTCTCCAAATAAATAAATCATAGGTTTCATTCACCTAACCATGTTTATCATCACCCCACCGTGCACATGATAAACACCCTTGCAAGTCAGTAGAGCATCACCCTCCATGGCGGCCATCACTCATGTAGACCATACACCAAAGTTCTGGAGCCATGGCAATAAAACCCCAAGTTCGGGAAGCAATTCATGTTCATTCATCCATCATACATCAAGTTAATTTTTACCCATGTCATGTTAAAACCCCTTACTTGGGCTACCATTCTCAGAAGCAGATAAAACAATGCACCACTGCATCTCACACTTGGCCTATCACATCCCCATTAGCATAGCCCATTTGTGACATTTTTCATCCGCTTCGTCATCCCTGCACCGATACCAACCAATAGGGCCCCTGCCCTCATCAAAACACACTACTAACACCATAGTGGCAGATTATTTCATGCTTATAGGGGCACCTGTCTTCATGAGCCTTGTACTTCCAAACCCATTCTATAGTCTTTTTGCAAGTGTACAAATATTTTTTAGGAGAGCACTCCCACCCATCCCTTTTTCATTTCTCACCTAGAACCAGTCCCTATTGACCCTATGTTGGAGATACAAATTATTTTACCAAACCCAACCATGACACTCATAGCAACCATATACCCACCCTAGACATCCTACCAACCCCATGGATGTCTCAGCACAAATTGTTATGACAGTCACCAGTCACATTTATAGCTCGTACCTCGGGCCAGTTAACTAATCTCTTCAGTTATAACCATTTTTCACCATCATGGCTATTTAACCCATCATACCATTCCCTGCTACATCAGAAACCTTTGTTCCTTGCATCAGTACTCATTTTAGTCTGTTGATGCTTCCCTCTTGTCAACTACAACAAACATTTACCAGGAAGGAGGTGGTACCTTGGAAGAATCCTCACCTCATAGGGGAATCCCCAGATGGCACTATGGGAATCATTATTTCCCATTGATTTCATAGATCCTCTAGAAATTCGACTTAAAGATAAGATTTAATGTCAAGATGGTATCGTACTTCACTGTGAGAATTCCTCGAAGTCCTGTAACTTGATAAGAATATATTTCAGAAATGCTTACACGGGAAGGTCCCTAATAGACAAAGACCCATGCATATAATGAGCACTTGTTATAAACAAAAGTTCCATACCAATATTATGCATGTGGGCACCACATTCAACCTTATTTCAAAGAAAAATGCCCTCTAGGGCATCGGCAACCATCATTGTGAACCAACAGTGGGTCAGTGCCAAAAGTGGCATAAAAAAAACCACCATCTTTCAGATAAGCTTAACTATTCAAAACATCACAATCATGGGAGATGTTAGCCTCATAGAAATATTTTATTCATTATGTATCTTGTAGGTTTCCAACAGAGCATGGTGTCTTTTTACTCAATGCAAGGGGTCTCTCAACTCACTTCCAAAGAAAGTTACTCTCTCTCTCTCTGTCTCAAAAGGATCACATAGAAAAGAAACCAAAATTCATTTTGGCTATACAATTCTTCCTAGACCTCATACATTAGGGGGAAACTATTAACACTCAAAAATTGTATGGGGAAAATAAATTAAAAATGTCAATAAAAAGGTACAGATAAAGGGTTTCTAGAGAATAAATACATTAGGAGGAGCCAAAAATTTAATTTTTCCTAAGGTCAGAGGAAAAAATTTATGGACCGTGCATAGGCAACACTAGCTCATGGTGTGTAGTGTGATTTTTTCTTCGATAGTCATGCGGTCCTGGGGATGATGGAATGTCACCATCCGGGACCACTTGGTACACTTGATGAAAAATATTCCCACTAAACCTAACCAAGTATAGTCGCCTTTGAGCCACCTTGAGGCTTTAGTTCAGCACACAAAGGAATCATCCCTACACTCTTGTGTCACCATCCATCTTAGGCCAAGAGGAGGGAAATTTTGAAAATGATCTATAAAATCCATCATTGGGAAGAGAAATGTTAGACACATTTTTTATGCTTGCCAAATTGATCCATAGCAAACCAGCTTCTGTTGTCTAGTAGAAAGAGGATTGGAAGGAATGAGTTATGGGCCACCCAACATCTCAATCCAAGAGGGAGGAGTTCCCCACATTGTCATCTACCTACAATCCTTTGAGAGGGAAGAGAGCCTTGCTAAAAAATTGCAAGGAAGATACCCCCTTGTCTTTGATATTGGAGCTTTGTAGCTTGAAGGATCCACTATAAGAGATTTAACATTATATATTCTACTACCACGAGCACCTAATAAAGGGATAAGATCTCCATTGTTGAGTTATTAGTGTGTTTTATCTATTGAGCATGTATCTTGTGCATGTTGTTTTTTTTTTATTTCATTGTTTATGAAGCATGCTATGTTTCCTTTCAATATTATCTTATTACATGTTGAACTTGTTCCACTAACATTTGACAAACCATTTTGACCTGTGACTCTTGTGTAGGTAAGAAACCTTCCAACTAAGAAAAGTGTATTTCGTCCACCCATGCACAAAATACACTACCAAAGTAAGGTCCCAACCATCTGGTCATTAATTTTCCTTTAAAGTCCATGAAAATTGAGTCATAAAGCAGTGACCATTCTCCTTCTTGAAAGGTCTTTTCCTTAATTTTCTTATCATGCCAAACCTTCCTTTACAGCTGAATCACTTATTTGTGAAGGATTTCTTGCATCATGAACTCATCCAATCCATTTAACTGCAACAACCTTTCTTTTTGGGCCTTTGTGATATCTAGGTATAACTCAATTGTCATCCTTAAGGTGTTGTATTCAAACTCAATGGAATGCATAGATTTCTTCCCATAGACTAAGTCATAAGGAGTTAACCCTATGGTTGTACTCCAAGTGATATTATAGGCCAAAATTAGTTACAACAATCTGTCTATCCTATATTTCGTGTTGCTGCTCACAACCTTGGTGAGGATATTCTCCAAGGCTCTGTGTGTAGCTTCCACCTGGATATTTTCTTGAGGATGGTAAGCAGTGGAAGCCTTATTCTTGATCCTTTGCTGCCTGAAAATATTTTCACTGATATGAGATTTAGAATGAGCCCCCTGATCAGTGACTACCTATCTAGAGTATCCAAACTTGTAAAACACATTATCTATCAGAAAATATGCTATGTTCCCTTCTGTTTCCACCTTTACACCCCTTGTTTCATCCCACTTGGTCAGGTATTCAGTGTAGACTATGATATACCTCTTATGCTCGGATGGTGGATCAATGCATCTAATGAAGTCCATGCCCCATTTGTCAAATGGATTTATAGCCACCTAAGGGTGCAGAGTATTTTTATTCGTTTGTGTAGGTTTTCCCATCCTTTGGAAATAGTCACATCTACTAGTGTATCTCTTGGCATCTTGGTGGAGGGTAGGACAATAGTAACCTTCCTGCAAAGCTTTTAAGGTTTTTCCTTTTCTAGCAAAGTTGGCTCCACAAGGACTATCATGACATGCCGAGAGGATATCAAAAACTTCTTCCTCCATCACACATATTCATATAATTTGGTCACGACCCAACTTGAAGATATTTCCACCGATGCATGTGGAAGGGTTGTTTTTTCTGATGATATTTCTCTTCTCCCTAGATGAGAGGTTTGGAGGAAATTTTTCAATAACCAAGTAGTTATTTATGTCAGAAAACCACAAAGAGAGTGTTGAGATAACAAATAGGTGTTCATCAAGAAGTTGGTCATCCACCATTCCTTCCTGATATGTAGGTAGAATTAGTCTAGATAAAAATTATGTAACACCATTCTCCTTCCCTAGCTTATCAACAATTTTTAGGTCAAACTTCTATAATAACAACAACCATATAATTATTATACCATTAACATAAGGTTTATTTATTAAGTACCTAATGGTTGCATGGTCAATGTGTTCAAAGGTCTAATAACCAGTGATATAATGTCTAAATTTGTTTAAATCATGGAAAATGGCTAACAATTCCTTTTCTATGACAGTATAATTGAGTTCGACCTTGGAGAAATTCTTTCTAATGAAATAGATTGCATAGGGTAATTTTTCTTCCAACTTCCTCAAAGATACCCCCATAGCCTTTTTAAATGCATCTATGTGGATGTGGAAAGGCAGAGCCCAATTTGGAACTTAGAGAATGGGGGCAGTAGTTAAATTTTCCAGCTCAAAACCTTCCTGACAAACAATGGACCAGATAAATTCAGAATCTTTGGCCAAAAAATGAAATAATGGTGAAGCCAATTTGTTGAAGTCTTTGACGAACCTTCTATAGTAGTAAGCTAAAACTATGAAACTTCAAACATCTCTCTACTTTTAAGGAAAATGGACCCTTTTTATGATGGTGATTTGTTTCGGGTCCACCTTTATTCCTGCTTGTGATATTGAGTGGCCCAATACTAATACTACTCTTTTTAAGAGTTGAAACTTTTTCGGACTCAAGGAGAGATCCACCACAATGCACCTTCTCAAAACCTTTCTGAAATTGGAGAAAGCTTCTTGGAGCTCATCCCCATAAGGTGTGAAATATTCCATGTATATTTCTACAGAGTCATAGACTATCTCCAAGAAAATTCCCAAGAAAACTCTTTGGAGAGTAGCTGGGGCATTGAACAACCCAAATACAAGGAATTTTTACATGAAGGTGCCCCATGGACATGTAAAATTTGTATTTTCCTCATCTTGGGGGCTAATTTGGATCTGGCTATACCCGCTGAACCCATTTAGGAAAGAAAATAATTTATTTCATGCAATTTCATCCAAAACATGATCTATAAAGGGAAGGTGAGGGGATGCGAACAGGCACCGGAGGGAGGCACGTGTAGTCGGAAGTTGAAGGATCATGAGAAGGAGAACGATGGACATGGGAGCTATGCGAGTGGAGGACTGTGGAGGGGACATCAATGGAGGTCAGGCCTGCTGATATGGGAGGCAGGTGAGAGCAATGGGAGGCCAGAAGTGGAGGGAGCCCATGGGACGATATGGGAGGTTGGCGGAGGGAGAGCCAATGGTTGATGGGGGCCATGCAGGTGAAGAGTGAAGGCCATATGATATGGAGACTGTGAGGAGGTGAATGTTGCGACGCATGGAGACTGTGTTGTGGAGAGGAGAAGTGTATGGTATGGAGGGTGCAAACGATGAACTCATGGGTCAGGAAGTGAGAGGGAGTGTCAGACCTTGGCCTTCAGAAATATTCAATGTAAGAATACACACTGCATGGTTTGAATTAAACAAAAATTTCATTCCAATCATAATTAGGGTACACCAGTTTGTAGCTCAATCCAGCTTGGAGGAACCAGTTCCTAGTTCGATTCTGCATGGATGAATATCTAATTCATACGTAGGAGAAACACGTCGATGGACACCACACACCAGGGATGCTATTGCGAGAAAGGAGGGCTCTAGAGATATTTGGGAACCAACTACAATTACAATACATGCCATTTTCTTTAGTGTTGTAAAGGCACGAATGAAGCTTTTGTTGTAGGGGTAGGCAAAGCAATAGCAGGAGAGTAGGCAGAGTGGTAGTAGAAGGTTACCAAGAAGCCACATGCCAATGTAGATCCAAGCATAATTTATTTTTACATTTTAGTCATTAAAACCTCAAATAAAACACATATATATGAACTAGTGCTCAGAACAGAAGGAGTTTCAACACTTCTATAAAGCACATAAGAGAAGGAGAAACTTCATTGCATAGTTACACAGGTACACTGAGGTAAGGAATTTTGGTAATGCATTCTAGTCAATTAATGTAACAATGAGACACTCAAGGTAACAACAATGCAAAAAAACAACTACCTTGAGAAATAAATCTAGATCATAGCTCTAATACCATGTTAAACTCAACAATAGTGAGCACTGTAAATACACAAGACACATGAGAAAGATAAACCTTTGATTCTATATTACTCACAATGATACATATTTATCATACATGGAGTGACCCTTGGATTCCATATTCTAGGGTCTCTTGGACTTCCTATGTCTGTTCGTTCTCTACACCTACCCATAGAGGATTAGGTGTCCAACAAGGGGAAATGGTCCTTCTTGATGGCCTTGTTGAGTTCCATGTAATCAAGATAGATTTTTCATTTTCCATTCTTCTTTGGTACTAGGAGAGGAGGAGATACCCACAGGTTGTATGATATAGAATATATGAAACGTGCATCCAATAATTTCTACAATCTTCATTTACTATATATTTTAGACTTGGGTTCATCCTTCTCTGGGTTGGTGCACAAGCTTTCATCCATCTTTAATGTAGATATGATGTGTGCACACTAAGGGATGCACCCATTTCATGTCTTTGTAGTCCCAAACAAATTCATGAAGGTTTACTTTCAAGAGCTAGCTTATCTTCTCTTCTTCTTAGGTGATAGGGATGAGTTAATTTTCAGATATTTTTATGTGCCAAATTCCACAGACTTGGTGGTTTGATAAGTTGAATCCATTGAGTGTAGTTTAATATAAGGGTGGCTCCTAGACTCTTTGACTAGGTCATCTAGTGGACTGTCAGCAGGGGGTTGGTTCTGAATGATTTGATCGATGAGGTCATCCTTGTCAGGTTCCCCCCCCTTCTAAGAACAATATCTATGGTACAAATGGGGTAGGGAATTGTCTTGTATACTTCACCTTCTTCTTATTAATCCTCCAACCATAAACGTAGGTCATGGTCAATGGAAATTTGGGTAGGAGGATATAATACTAGTTATTTAGAGAAAGAACCATTCTTTATTGTTATGTTTCTGACCCAAAAGTTGTTATAAGCATCATCAGTGGCTAACGAACGTCTCCCTAAAATGAGAGGATATCCATTGAACTTATTTTTTGGCTAGAGAACCAGGATTTCTATAGGGTACGCGCAAGTTTCATTTGAAACCATAACATCATAAACATTTCCTTCCAGAGCTACTCTAGACCAATCTGCAAGTTGCAAAATCGGTGTGGTTTTCCTCAAAGTCCCTTGGAGGTTGACATTAACCATAGTTTTCTTGGTCATTACATTGATGGTAGCCCCGAGAACAATCAAAGTATTGGGGATTATGACACCATATATGTGTACATATACAACTAAACTACTAGGGTCTAGGTACTTCGGGAATATCACCCTTCCCAACATTAAGTCAGAAAATTGTCCTACTACATTGATGGAGGGGGTATCTTTCTTCTTTCCCTCGGGTTTCTTAAATCTCTTTTCCTTTATGAGCCTATTGTGAATAGGGACATCCTTAATGGCTTGGAGAAGGGGTATTTTTACACAAATTTTTCAGTTCTCCCAGAAGTTGAATCTCCTTTGGGTCCGCTGACTAGAGTGGATCAAGCACCTAGGAAAAGGAGTTTGTCTGTTCTAAGTGTTACTTCCTTTGTTTTCCTCCTCAACCTCTGCAAGTGGAGATGGAGGATGATTTTTTGGGATTACTCTTCCCGACCTGAGATTGATCTCATGTATCACCATAACATAAGTTTGATAGGATGTATATCCACTTTAACCTTATTGTGCTTGTTTGTTTTTCGGGTTCATATTGGACTGTGAATGCATCTGAGGCAGCTTGGGTGGAGTATATTGAGTGATATGAGGTTGAGGTTGGGGTGGAGGTAGTAGAGTAGGTGGTTGATTATGTTGAGGCCTTCACCCTTGTGATGGGTTGCCACACTGAGGTGGTTGAGGAAAATACTGCTGAAATGGTTGGCTGACAGGTTGAGGGTGATATGTATGGTTGTAGAGCCAAGCAGGAGGTGTAGGCCATGATGGAGGAGTGGAGGTGTACCAGGAATGCATTGGTGCATTCCAATTTTTATGGTAATAAGAGTAAGGTGCACCTTGCATACCCTATTTATATGATCCAGATTTATGAAAGAACACAAAGGAATAAACATATAGCCATAAATGAAAAGATGGAGTGGAAATAATGCTTCATTTTATTAATAAAGGAATGATTGAAATATGCTTACACACATCATGGAAATAAACTAGCTAGGGTACTGGTAGCGTATCTCTAAGAAGAGATGTGGTAGCTACAGACCTCTAAATTGTGCTATAATGAGGCTCGAGGGCCTATTTATTATTGAGAAACAATGGAAAACTCTAAACGTCCAAAAACCTAACCCTAGGATATGAAGCGCCAAAACTATGGGCCCCGTTTGGGTAAATTGGTGTTTCAACTTCCTGGGGACGTAACTTCGGAATACGATCTCTATTTGACGTGTATTATACCTCGTTAGAAATATCTATCTGAGGATTACAACTTTCAGGTTGAGAAAAACTGGTCCATTCACCCATGTTGCTCCCAGTTTTCCCAAAAAAACGTCGTTTAGGGCCTCAAAACGGCTCCGGAATTTCAGGACCCGAAAAAATTCTAAAAATAGTAATTTGTGCTGCAACTTAAAAATGAAAGAACTGATGGTGGGGATTCCAATGGAATAGGTGTGTTTCCACCAATATCCACCTGGATCATTACGGTCCCAAAATGACTCCCAAAGTGCAGGACCTGAAAACCTTCTAAACATAGTAAGTTGTGATGAATTTAGCTGCAAGAATTGATGGTGCAGGTCCAAATGGAATAGGTGGGTGGCCACCAATATCCACCTGGATCATTCCTCCCTCCTTAGGAAGCAATTTTCCCCATTTCATTGAGATCCTCCATGAGATGAGGCAAATTCTGTTAAATTGGGTATGAGATTTGTTGAAGATGCCATGGACCTACGGGTGGACATGCTACATGCTTTTAGTAAATTTTCTTTCTTTATCAACCTTTGATAATACATGTGTGGATTCTGTATGTGTAGTTGCAAGATATATGGAAACATTGGGCAAGGGTGCGTTGGGGGTCATATCAATGGAGTGCTTGTCCTGATAGTGTAGAGGAACCTTTGTGAGTGAGGAGAAAATGCCTTTGTATTCCTCCATGACTTTTTCCATCTACTGCAGCCATGAAGGGGAGCCCAGTTTCGAGGTTGATGCCACAATATTCTTATTTCCTTGTGAGCGAGTTGTAAGGAAAATAAATTTCCTGGTTTGGGAAACAATCTTATTGCATTGTTTTGCAGTAGTCAAAGAGATGACAAGAGGTGGTACTACCTTCGGTATACTGTACAAGCTATTTCCCAAAGTGAGAACAACAACAGAAGGCCTAGACTCATACACAACATGTCACCTCCACAAGTAAGGCTATCCCAGTAATACATCAGCTACATCAAGAGGAGCAACATCACACAATACCTCATCCTTTAATGGCTTGATACTGTATAGAAGGCGGCACTGTTGGCGGATGCGGATATCTCTCCTTGGGTGAAGCCACCCGATGGTATATGCCTGTGAGTGTTCTATGGTTGGTAGGCTTAGCCACTTCATGACCTCTGCTGAAATGAGGTTCTTTTGGCTTCCGCTATCGATAATGAATTGCAGTGGATAACCCTTCACCCACATATGCAAATGGAAGAGGCACTCCCCCTCCTCTGGATCCTCAGGATCCTCCGTCTGGATCTTGGTGGTGGAAAAAATAGCACTGGGCTCTGCATCAATGATCTTCTTCCATTTTTCATTTCCTTCGTCTGGTTCTGACTCAGGATCAGAACATGCATGTGATTCGGGTGCATTTAGTTCGGCCACCAATAACTCTTTGGCCCGACACTCATTTGTGCTATGAGTGGGCTGTTATGAAATTTATACCACTTCCCCGTGTCCTTCTTTGGATTTGTGGTGTTGTTATAAGGTGCCCCGCTTTGGCCTTTCCCCTTTTTCTTCAGTTTGGGGGCACCTTTCCCTGGCTTCAGATTTGGAGATCCAAAGTCTCGCTTCTTCTGCTTAAATTTCTACTCAATCTCGGTAGCATAGTGATATGTCATGCCAAGCGATTTAATTTATAGGAAATCCATTTCCTCCTCAATGTGTTTTTTTAGACAGCCGCGGTACTTGAGCACCAAATGTCTCTCTAAATATTTAATACCCAACTTTGTGCGCAGGGTATGGAAAAAATTGGTTAGTTTGTGCACATCTTGATGCCTTTGCTGCCGCAACATGGTCCATTGGATGTATTTGTCCTTATAGCTCCCCATAGGGTAATATTGTTCCTTGATGCCATCTCGGAATGAATTCCAAGTGGGTGTGGCCGAGAACAGAGAGGATTACCCTTCATCCTCTTGCTCACAATAGGTTTCCCACTAGTATTTGACACGGGGAGCAGCTTTGAGGAGTGAAAATGTAAACTTTTCTCGGTCGGAGAAATCATGGACCAAGAAATAGCCTTCCAAAAAATTTAACCATCTATATACACCGTTTGCATCTATCTAGCCTTCAAATATAGGAATGTCAAATTTTACCTATACCTTGAAGGGAGTGGCGCATCCAGACTGGCTTTTGGATGCAGATGCGCCGTAGGTGGGCAGTTGTTGAAGGATCTGAGCAAATTTATCCATCGTCACATTCCTTCGTTTCTCGAGAGCCTCCTTGAGCAATATTTTGATAGGATGTCTTGCTCCCTCATATTTCTTTTCTTCCGCCATGCGAGGTTGTCGGGGTTTACGAGGTTGATCTTGCAAGGGTTCAACCAGATTGAGCCCTGACTCCTTATACCCTGACCGCGTTGGGGACATGCAAAGAAAAACAGAAAAAGAGCAAACCACTCTAATATGATTGATCTGTATTTATCCAATAATGTAATAGAATAAAAATATAACCATAAATAAAAAGATGCAGTGGAAATAATGCTTCATTTTATTAATAAAATAATGATTGAAATATTCTTACAGACATAATGGAAATAAACTAGCTAGGGTGTTGGTAGTGTATCTCTAAGAAGAGATGTGGCGGCTACAGACCTCTGAACTATGTTACAATGAGGCTCGAGGGTGAATTTATTATTGAGAAACAATGGATAACTCTAAATGTCCAAAAACCTAACCCTAGGAGATGAAACACCAAAACTATGGGCCCCGTTTCGGTAAATTGGTGTTTCAACTTCCCGGGGACGTAACTTCAGCATACGATCTCCGTTTGACACATATCATACCTCGTTATAAATATCTATCTGAGGATTACAACTCTTGGGGTGAGCAAAATTGGTCCATGGACCCAAAAAAAATCGTTTAGGGCCTCAAAAAATGGCTCCGGAAGTTCAGGACCCGAAAAACTGCTAAAAATAGTAAGTTGTGATTCAACTTAAAAACTGAAAGAACTGATGGAGGGGATTCAAATGTCATATGTGGGGGGCCACCAATATCCACCTAGATCATTACGGCCCCAAAATGGCTCCGGGAATGCAGGACCCGAAAACCTGCTAAGAATAGTAAGTTGTGCTGAATGTGAAAAGTGGAAAGAATTGATGGTACGGGTCCAAATGGAATAGGTGGGTGGCCATAGATATCTGCCTGGATCATTATATGACCTAATCCCTTGAGACCTTCTCTATTTTATGAAACAAATTTTCTCTGGTCCTACTTCCCCACCTTGATATACAGCTTTGGTCCCAGGTAAGGAGGGACACTTATTTGTGGCATGATTCTCTTCACAGAATAAGAAAACCTATATAAAATTTAATGAACATTCATTCCAAGGTTGTTTTCTATTACATCAAGGAAAAAATATAGTCAAGGCTCTTTTTTCTTCCTCTTTCTTCCTCTTGATCTACATTGTGTCCATTGTCAAAGAAAAGGTGTGCAACATCTCACTCTTGAAGTCCTCCACCATATTTCCAATCTCATGCTTGATGGAGGTGGAAGAGAAAGTGGTGTTAGGTATACTTTGGCTACCTATACCTTCCTTCATAACTGCCCTAGAATGGTTCATGTAGATAGTATTGACGTAATCATAAGGAAGCTGATATATATCTCCTCCTGATAGCATATTAATGGCTTTTATCACATCCTCCCTGATGCATCGAAGAAGTACCAATTTAAGTGATTTGGGATCAAGAGTGCAGTTAGATTTTTTATAATTCCACTGGAATAGTTCTTCATAATCTTCTAGAGTTTCATGAGGCCCTAGAGTCATCCTAAATGTTTCATTTTTATTTTCCTTGGATGTACAATAGTCTTTGTACTTGTTGTTAAAGGCCTCTTGCATATGTGTCGAGGTAGTAATTTTGTTCCCAAGAAGACCCATGAACCAATGCAAGGCTACATCTTTCGGGGAGGATAGGAATAGCTTCAATTTTTGATCATCTGAGGCATAGTCATAGGTTCAAAAAACGAAATAAAATTCAAACATGAAGGTGTCAGGATCCTCAGAGGTAATTCCATGGAAATGTGTAAGGGTTGAGGGACTGATGTTCTTCATCCTAGTTTCCCTATTTATTTCTCTAATGGAAAATACTTCTTGTGTCCCAGTCCCAGCCATGGCTTGGATTGGTGAAGGAGGTTCCTCAAGTCATGCAAGTTCTTTTTCTTCTCCAATAGGTTATTCAAATTATTCAAGAGACTCACCTACGGTGTGTTCAACCTCAAATTCAATGAAGAAGAGTGAAGGGTGACTGTGTGGGAATGTGGGGGGTTTTGTTAAAACATTTTCTTCACTATCCCTACTCCTACAAGGCATAAAAGTAAAAAATAAATTGTATTTTTTAATATTTTTGGAATTGCATGTAAAATAAAAGTAGAAATGAATTCTAAAACAAAATCAAAGCATTTACTTAAACATCTCCCCAAAATTGAAGACAAAATGTGGTGAGCCCTGGTATTGCATGAAGAGTGTTGCAACTCCTAGAGTCTACCTTAATTTACTTTATGGACTTGAGGTTCGTACAAACTTGGATGTGACAGTGCTATATACACAAGAAATGAATTTTACCCATGCCATCCTCTTCTGAGTCCTACGAAAGGGTGCTATTGCTAGGGTTTTTGAGTGACATGTGTCACACTTCTGAATTAGACATATAACTACAAATGACTCATAACCATATTCTATCAACAATCAAAGTATTATTATGAAGCAATAAGATACATATAGCTATTTTTCAAGGAATGAAATCTACAATTTAGGCTATTGTAGGAAATAGAAGTAAAATAGGAAACATTCATGAAGCAAATTACCCAATTGAAACTGCAGAAAGGAGGAATAATATAATCACTCATTGTTGGACTAAATCACTAAGTTAACTCTAACTATTTTATGCCTAAATAATAAGCTTTAACAATGCATCTAGTCGTGGGATAACTATGCTTGTAAATACTTTGTTTTGCACCAAAAGAAGGAGGCTCTAAGGTGGCTTAATAAGGTCCATGAATTATGGATTCAGAGTTGAAGGTGCCTTGGGTGTTTTGGTATAGTTAGCTGAGGTGGAAGATGGTTTCTAGGCTGATGGAGAGGCTAAGTGGTGTTGCTAGAGGATCTGCTATAGGTTTCCTTTAGTGCTACAGGATGTCCTCTAAATGTTACATGAAATAGGCCGAGGGTGTTTTGGGGCCAAAATTAATGAGGAAATGGGTTGGGAAGGTGAAATGAAGGCATATTTGGGTGGATGGAAGGTGGAAATACCCTTAGATAAGCTCAAAATTTCTCTCAAATCTTGTCTTGCACTTCTAGGGTTTCTCTCGATGTGGTGGTGAAAATCCCCAAAACAAGGCCAAGGGCGATTATGTTGAAAGGATATTAGTGAAAGGTGAGAGTCCTCCTCTATTGGTCTATTCAAACCTACAAGAAAAATACTTGTTGATGCGATAAATATTGAAAGATGTATGATGAAGAATATGGAAAAGATGAGTTGAATTTGATAAGAAAACCTACTTATGCATTCAAACATAAATCTAACTCACTATTCTCAACATGTTAATGATAACTACAACAACCTATCTATTCTTTCTAAGAAATCATAAACCAAAGAGAAATTTTCGGTGTGTGGTGAAGATCTGCCCTCCTAAATCTCGAATGAAAGAGGCGAGAGAGGGAGGCTTTGAAACTCAACTTTTGGAATTTATATGCTATTGTACCATGATTAACAAGAGCCTAACTAGCAAAAAAATTGAAATGGAAGTAAACCAAAAACAATAAAATGAAATGTAAGCAAACTAGCAAAAACTCGGGAAGTAAACTAGATACAATGGCACAAAACTAAACATAAATACAGAAGGGAGAGAGATTGAGGCCAATGGATTGGGCCCTAACCCATAATATCAACTCTATGAAACTGAATTTCTAATGTTAATCCTTTGGGTTTATCATTCCCTTAGGTTTATAATATCAATCCCTTGGGTTTAACATTATTCCCCTTGGTTTATAGTCTGTTGAGTTTATAATATTAATCTCTTAGGTTTATTAATTCATTAGATTTATAGTATTAATTTTTTAGGTTTATAATATTAATCCTAAGGTTTATCATATTAATATTAGTGTTTATATTCCTATGGTTTAATATTAATCCTAGGGTCTAATGTTCTTCCCTGAGGTTTATAATCCCTCTGGTTTTTAATATTAATCCAATGGGTTCAGTAACTGCTTCGGTTTATAATATTGTTCCAAGGGTTTCTAATATTAATCATAGGGTTTATATTCTAAGGGTTTCAAATTAAGCATATGGTTTATAATATTAATTTTATGGTTTAATTTTAATCCTTTTATTTTATAATCCCTTGGGTTTATAATATTAATCACTTGGGTTTATTAATCTTATGGCTTTTGTTCCTAGGATTTAATATTATCGTGATGATTAATATTATTCCCTTGGGTTTAAAATCCCTCGCATTTTTATATAAATCCCATAGGTTTATTAATCATATAGGTTTATAATTTTAATCCTAAGGTTTATAATATTAATATTAGGGTTTAATGTTTATTTTACGGTTTATAATATTTACATTAGGGTTTATATCCCTTGGGTTTATAATATTAATTCCTTGTGTTTAATATTATTCTTATGGGTTTATAATCCCTTGTGTTTATTAGTCTCTTGTATTTATGTTATCAATATCTTGGGTTTATTATTCTAAGGGTTCATATTCCTACGATATAATATTATTCATAAGTCTTATAATATTAATCCTAGGATTTAATTTAAATCTCTTGGCTTTATAATCCATTGGGTTTATAATACACATTTCTTCTGTTTATTAATCCATTGGTTTAAAATATATTAATATAGATAAACATATTTCAAAATAATCACATCATTAGGAGTTGGTCGATGTTTCAAACCATCTACTGTGGTTCATCCTCACGAGAAGGTGAAAAACATAATGTGGTGGATGCATCATTGCCCGGAGATATCCATTGAGAATTGTCGTTAAAAACTAGCCATTATTAGCTAGTTATTGGTAACTAGTTGTTAATTAGGTAATTAGTCATTAGAAAATTAATTATTTAATTTTTTTTTTGTTAATGAATAATAATATTCTAATAAAAGGATTCAAATTTTATCGGTGATTTTTCGCCCTTACTTTGAAGCTCCTTTCGCCTTTGTTTTGTTGTGTTTTATCTTTTTGTTGATTAATTAATTGAATAAATAAAAAATAAAAATAAAAAATCATCCCCTATTATTGTTTATAAAGGAAATAAAAATTCTTAAAAAAATTATTATTTACAATTTTTTTTTATCTTTTTATTTTATTTATTTATTTATTTATTTATTAATCTTTATCCTTAACTTTAATCCCATTATAATTAATTTTTGAATCTTTCTATCAAAATATTATTATTCATTAACCTATTTAATAAAAAATTTGAATATTTTTATTAAAATATTATTATTCAAACCCAAAAAAAATTATAATAACTAATTATCTAATTAACGACTAGTTACCAATGAATAACTAATAAAGACTAGTTTTTAACAACTAATTTTCAACAACTATCTCCAGGCAATGATGCATCCACACTATTTATTCAATACGATCGATTATATTTTTCACCTTGTCATGACGATGAACCACACTAGATGGTTCAAAACATTGCCCAAATCCTAATGATGGGATTATTCTAAAAGACATTTATCTACATTATGGATCACAAAAGTATTAAATCTAACATATATCAATATCTTCAGTTTAATATTAATATTAATTTTTTTGATTTATAAATATTAATTTTTTTGATTTATAATTTAATATTAATATTAATCTCTTAGATTTAGTTTCATTTTATTATTAATCCCTTGGATTTATAATTTTAAATATTAAGTCTTATGATATTAATCCTCGAGGTTTATAATACTAATACGTTAGGTTTATCGATCCCTTGGGTTTATAATATTAGTCTGTATGGTTTATTAATCTCTTCGGTTTATAATACTAATAATTAGTTGGGTTCATTAATTCCTAGGGTTTTTAATACATTGCGTTTATAGTATTAATAATTAGTTGGGTAAATTGATCCCTTAAGTTTATAGTGTTAATCCCTTGGGTTTCTTTCCCCTTGGATGTATAATATTAATCCTTTGGATTTATAACATTTAGGTTTTTATATTGAGTTTATAATGTCGCATTTAGTATAAGGGTTTGAAGTGTTCAATTTTTAATATTGGGTTTTATAATTTTACGGTTTATAATATGAATATTAATATTAATGTTAATCCCCTAATTTTATTAATCTTAAGGGTTTATAATATTAACCCATTCGGTTCGTTATTCCCAAGAGTTTTTAAAATTAATCACTTCATTTTATATCATTAAAACCTTCGGTTTATTATTAGAGTTTATAATACTAATATGATGATTTATAATATTAATCTTAAGCCTTATAATACTGGGTTTTATGATGTTAGGGTTTATAATATTAGGTATAATATTAAAGTTTAATATCATAATGTATGACATCATTTTTATTAATAATGTAACACTTTAATCCTATGGTTTAGTGTTTTTCTATTTAGTATATTTTCCCTTGGTTTATAATATTAATCCCCTCGATTATGATATTGTAATTTTTAAGTTTGGGTTTATAATATGGCATTTAGTATGAGGATGCGAAATGTTGGGTTTTTAATATTGGGGTAGATAATATTAACTTTAATATTGAGTTTTTTAATATTAGGGCTTATAATATTAAACCTATGGTTTAAAATATTTATTTTAAGGTTTCTAATATTAATCTTAGGGTTTATAATGTTGGACTTTATAATATGAGGACTTATAATACTTGATTTAATATTGTTATGTGGAAATGGTTCATAAATCTATGATTATGTATAAAACATATTGATAGTTATATTAATATGTTGATAAATGTATACTAATCATTAAGATAACCATGATGGATAAATAAGTATTATTAGTAATAACCCTATACTATTATTATATTATGTTAATTTTGCTAGATCTAAGGCTTTTGTGATCCATAATGTAGATAAATTTCTTTAGGATTAATCACATCATTAGGATTTTCTCAACGTTTCGAACCATCTAATGTGGTTCATCCTCAGGACAAGGTGAATAAGGAAATAGATCTCATTGAATAAATATTAAAGATGCATCATTTCTCGGTGATAGATATTCAAACTAGCCGTTAAAAAACTAGCCGCTATTTAGTTAATTAGTTGAAAATTTAAAATTATCTTAAAATATAATTTAGAGGGGGGAGGGGTAACAAATAATATAATAATTTAGCAAAATTGATTAAATTATAAAATTATTAAGGGGAAGGGGTAAATACTAATATAGGGAACAATATTAAAACATTGAAATTAATAAAAAATAGAGGTTAATGAATAATATAGAAAAATAGAGAATAATATAAAAGGAAAATATCTAATAATTCTATAGAGCAGAAAGGGGGAGGAAATTAAATATCAACAAATCTATATATATATATATATATATATATATAAGTTAGGAATCAACATGAGGGATAATATCCAACAAGATGAAGATGCATAAAAATGCAAACCACGGAGAAAGAAAAAAAGGATACAAAATGAGGAGGAAAAAAATCAAAACAAAGGGAAGAGAATCAAAGACAATCCCTAGTGGGTTGTTTTCCTTTGTCTTTGATTCTCTTCCCTTTGTTTGTATTTCCCCCCCCTCCTTTTGAATCCTTGTTTTCTTTCTCTCTGGTTTGTGTTTCTATGCATCTTCATCTTGCTCGATATTATCCATGGTTCTGTCGATTCCTAACTTTTACTAACACACACACAAGATAAAAATTAGACTGAATTAAAAAGAAGCAGTTGCAGCTCACAGGTGAGTACTGCGCCTGGAGATTGCACTCAAACAGAGAGAACACTCTGAGTTTACTCTACATTTATGAATGAGAAATTACATCATTAAGTACATCGCTAAGAATCAGGAAGTTGCAAACAAACTCCTAAATTGTAGGAACTAATCCTAAACTAAGGAGATACGTTACAACTTGTGTAACCATTTCTCCATTAATATAAAATAATATTAATTATTTTCAACTCCCCCCCTTAATGGAGAAAGGATTACCCTGAACTCCTAGCATCCCTTTAAACAATTCAGACTTTACACACCCAAGAGGCTTAGTAAAAATATCAGCCATATTATCACAATTTTTACAATATTCAACAAATATCTCTTTTGACTGTAGTTTTTTTCGAACAAAATGGAACTGAGTATCAATGTGCTTGGTATTTTTATGAAAGACAGGATTATATGCAAGCTTGATGGTACTCTGGTTGTCAGTTTTGATAATAGCTGATTCTTTCTGTTCTTCTTCTGCATCGTTGAGAAGTCTTCTCAACCAGATAGCTTCACATGTGGCTACACACAATGCTTGGTACTTAGCTTCACATGAAGATGAAGCTACAGTGATTTGCTTTTTGCTGCTCCATGCTATGACCCCGGATCCAATGCTTAATGCATACCCTGTGATAGATCTTCGATCATCCAAGTTACTTGCCCAATCTAAATCTGAAAAACCTACTAGAGTAACATCAGATGTGTCAGTGTTCAAAATACCATAATTACTAGTACCACTAAGATACCTCAACACACTTTTTGCTGCGACCTAGTGACTTTCGAGTGGTTCTGACATAAACTAGCTCAACATACTAATAGATTATGCCAAGTCTAGTCTAGTTGTAGTAAGATATATCAAACTCCCAACTAGTTTTCTATACATAGTGGCATCCACCTCTTTAGTACCATCATCACTTCTCAACTTTAAGTTCTGCTGCAATGGTGTTGCTGCTGATCTACACTGCTCCATTCTGAACCTTTCCAACAAGCTTCTGGCATACTTCCCTTGAGTAAGAAAATTCTGTCCAGAATCTCTCCATACTTCCAATCCCAAGCAATAATGGATATTTCTGAGATCTTTCATCTCAAACACTTGTGAAATTTTTCGTTTGATTTCTTTGATCAGATTCTTAGCATTCCCTGTTATGATCATATCATCTACATACAAAGAAATCAAAATAATTTGCCTCTGTTTATTAAACTTGGTATACATATTTGGATCATTCAAGCTCCTATGAAAGCCATGTTGTACAAAAAATGAATCAATATTCTCATACCATGACCTGGATGCCTGTTTTAAACCATAAATTGCCCTCTTCAATTTACAAACAAGATGTTCCTTCCCCTTTTTCACAAAACCTTTAGGCTGAACTAAATAAATTTCTTCTTTCAAGTCACCATTCAGAAATGCAGACTTAACATCTAGCTGGTGTAGCTCCCATTTATGTTTTGTTGCTAAGGAAATTAGCATTCTAATGGTGTTTAATTTTGCTACAGGAGCAAAGGTGTCATCGAAATCTATTCCCTCTTGCTGTGAGTAACCCTTTGCTACCAATCTAGCTTTAAGTTTTTCTATACTCCCATCTGCATTTATTTTAGGTTTATACAGCCATTTGCATCCTATGGGGGTTTTACCTTCAGGAAATTCAACCAAATCCCAAGTATGGTTTCTATTAATTGATTCAATTTCCTCATGAATTGCAGTCCTCCATGCATCAGATTGACTTGCTTCTTCATAATTTGCAGGTTCTACAATGTTTAAAATGTTTGTCATTAATGCATAGTCTTTCAATCTGGATGGTAATCGAGCCTTCCTACTTGATCTCCTTGGTAGGGGACTTTCCTCAAATCTGTCTATTTCAGCCTTCTCCGGGCTTGCATCATTACCTGTTACTTCTTCTTGTTTTTGCTCCTGTTCTTCATCATCCTCACTGTTTTCTTCCATTAGCAATGGAATGTGCCAATCATTGTTACAGTCTTCCTTTCCTTCTTCAACCTGTTCATGAAATATGACATCTCTTCTTGCAAAAAATTTATGATTCATAGGATTAAATAACTTATATGCTTTGAACTCAGTGCCATATCCAACAAACATACGTTTCAGGGCTTTAGGATCTAACTTCTTCCTATCTGCCTTAGGTATATGAGCATAAGCTTTTGACCCAAATATTCTTAAATGACTCACTGCTAGTTTGAATCCAAATAATGCTTCAAAAGGGGTTTTGAAGCCTAGACATTTAGTAGGACTCCTATTATTTAAGTAAACAACAGTGTTAATAGCTTCTGCCCAAAAACCATTTGATAGACCCTTACCTTGAAGCATGCTCCTTGCGCACTCCACAAGAGTTTTGTTCTTTCGTTCAGCCACTCCACTCTGTTGTGGTGTGTGGGGCACTGTAAACTATTGCACAATCCCATGATGCTTGCAGAAAGTCATGAACTCTCCCAACCTGTATTCTCCCCCTTCATCTGAGCGGAGAATTTTTATGCCTTTTCCCATCTGGTTTTCTACCATGGATTTAAAATCTTTCAAATATTGAAAGGTCTGACTCTTTTTACTCAGAAAGTATATCCAAGAGAATCTAGTGCAATCATATGTAAATAAGAGAAAGTAATATGCACCTCCTAGTGACCTAGTCTGCATAGGTCCGCATAGGTGTGTATTCACCAGTTCTAAAATATCTCTTTCCTTTCTGTTAACATGCAGAGGGAACTCTTCTCTATGCATTTTCCCTAATGCACATCCATCACAATCCAACTGAACATTATGGAAAAAAGGGAGTCCATCGACCATAACTTTTCTCTGAAGTAGGATGAGGTCTTTCAAATTAAGATGGTCGAATCTTTGGTGCCAGATATTTTCAGCTGTCGATCCAGTTGCGACCATGGCTTGCTGTGGCATACTTTTCACATCTAGTCTGTACAGGCTCCCCACTCGCACTCCTGTTGCAACTGTTTCCATCTGGCTATCCTTTATGACACAGTTAGTCTTAAATAATTGAGCTTGCATGTCCTGATCAGTTATCATTGAGACAGAGATCAAATTTTTTCTTAATTCCTCGCACATACAATACATTTTTAAGGCGTCTAATGTCACCACTAGGTAACTTTACCGAAATATCACCATATCCTTTGATCTCATATCCGCTATCATCTCCTAAATAAATTTTCGACCCACATGAATTCTCTTCAAGAAATTCAAACCATTCCTTCTTACCTGTCATATGTGAGGATGCACCAGAATCGACATACCATATGTCATCCTCATCTCCCTTTGAAGCTAAAAGGGCACAATAGATTGTAAATAGTCGCATTTCATGGCTATGGTCCTCATCTTCCTCAACAAAGCAACCTTTGTGCTTTCTCTGTTTATTTCTTGCTTCGTCTGCCTGCCTCTTATAACATTCTTTAATCTGATGACCAAGTTTTCCACAGTAAAAACATTTCTTGTTGGGAAAATTATTAACAGACGTACATTTAAGTGGTCTCTTTTGAAACGTGTTGACTCCTTTCTGCTGCTGTTGTTGTGGTTGATGTGGCTGCTGTGGTTGTTTCCCTCTATACTGTTGCCTTTTCGCCATCATAGCAAGATCATTTCTCTGTGATTTCAAATTTTGTCGTCGCTCTTCTTCTTATAGCAGAATCCCTGTCAGCTCTTCAAATGCAGGGGCTTTCTCCCTGGCTGCCAATCCTATGATGAACATCCTATATTCATATGTCATTCCATTCAATGTGATCGTGACCAGATCGGAATCAGAAACTTTCTCTCCGATATCTCCCAATCTGTCCTTCAGGTCTTTGACTCTAGCAATGAATCTAGCAGTAGACTCATTCTCCTCCATCTTCATCGCAAACAGCTTGCCTTTGAGTGACAAGACATGGTTTGTATTCTGCATCTAGTATAGGTTCTTGATCGTCGTCCAAATGTCAGTGGACGATTTGCAGTCTCTAATATGTGGGATACTATTGTCCTTAACTGACATCTTCAGTATGACCTTTGCTTTGGTCTCCCTTTTATCCCAGTCTTGTTCTTGTGCAACTGTTCCTGGTCTCAGCTCATTTCCTGTAACAATCGACCATGCATTTGCGCTTTCAAGTAATGTCTGTATCTTGAATTTCTAGTTGGTGAAATTAGATCCATCAAGTTTGCCAGACTCGTGGAGATACGATTCTAAACTGTTATTCATATTGGACTGATAAACTTTCTGATCCTCTGATGAATAATTGTACCCAACTGAACAATTGCAGGACACACTAAAAAAAAGAAAATCACCACATACCAAATCCTGACCACTGTTTTGCTGAAAAAAAAAAATTGTACCTTCAATGTGCCACCAACGGGCAATCCGATCTGCTATCACCAAGCAAATCCAATACACCACCACTGGGAAAGTCCGATCTGCCTCCTCCAGGCGAATTAGGAACTTCAATGCGCTACCACCGGGCAAGTCCGATTTGCTGCCACCGAGAAAATTCGGAACTTTAATGCGCCACCACCGGGGAAGTCCGATTTGCTGCCACCGAGCAAATCAAGAACTTCAATGTGCCACCACCGGGCAAGTCTAATCTGCTGCCACCGAGCAAATCAGGAACTTCAATGTGCCACCACCGGGCAAGTCTGATCTGCCACCATAGGGCAAATTCGGATCTTCAATGTGCCACCACTGAGCAGAGTCGATCTGCCAAAAAAAAATATTGCAGACCTTCCCAAAGAGAAAGAGGCTGGCACTTCTCTAAGCCGAAAAATCTGCGCCCAAATCGAAATGCATGTAAGTCCCAAAATTGGCGTGATTATGGTGTGTATTTTCGTGCCAATAGGGTGTTTTGACACGCTGGCATGGGTATCTCCCTCAAACTCGCGCCAATGGCGTGACTGTTCGCAACAAAACCGCGCCAACCTTTTCTTCCGCTCAGAGATGATCAATCATCTGAGACCTATGCTTCAGGTGTTACTGCAGTCCACCTGATTCTACGAAAGCTTCTGTATACACCTCCACCACTACAGTTCTGTAATCAATGATGCTAAAAAAAAAAGGTTGTCCCTACTCTATGCTCTGATACCAAGATAAAAATCAGACTGAATTGAAAAGAAGGAGTTGCAGCTCACAGGTGAGTACTGCACCTGGAGACTACACTCAAACAGAGAGAACACTCTGAGTTTACTCTACATTCATGAATGAGAAATTACATCATTAAGTACATCACTAAGAATCAGGAAGTTGCAAACAAACTCCTAAATTGTAGGAACTAAACCTAAACTAAGGAGATACGTTACAACTTGTGGAACCATTTCTCCATTAATATAAAACAATATTAATTATTTTCAACTACACACACACACACACACACACATATTTCTTCATATTTAATTTTTTCCCCCTCTCTGTCCTTTATAATTATTAGAATTTTTCCTTGTATATTATTCTATATTATTCATGAACCCTCCCTTTTTATTAATATCTCTTATTAACTTCAATATTTTAATATTCCCCGCCCCCTCTTCTCCTTATTAATTTTATAATTCTATATTATTATCTATTATTAATTAACCCCCCTTTTTATAATGACTTCAATATTTTAATAGTATTTCCTATACTAGTATTTATCCCTTCACCTTATTAATTGTATAATTCCTTTTTATATATTATTTTTACTAATCATTAACCCAATTTTTTTAATAATTTGAAGGTTTTAATATTATTCCCTATACTATTATCTACCCTTTCTCCTTATTAATTTTATAATTTAATCAATTTTTCTAAATTATTATATTATTGGTTACCGCTCGCTCCTCTTAATAATATTTTAAAATAATTTTAAAAAATTTTAAATTTTCAACTAATTAACTAAATAACGGCTGGTTTTTAATGACTAGTTTGAACAACTATCATGGGGCAATGACACATCCTTACTATTTATTCAATGTGATGGATTTCCTTCTTCACCTTTTCCTGAGGATGAACCACATTAAATGCTTTGAAACGTCAACCAAATCCTAATGACGTGATTAATCCAAAAGACATTTATCTATATGTTAATTTTGCTACTATTATATATGTGTGTGTGTTATTATTTATATAGTTATTAATAAGTACAAATAGTCAATATTTAATACCCACATTAACACTATACCTCTAATAATTATATTTTTTATGGCCTTATATCAACCACATTTACTAGTGTGATCGAATATGTTTTTCATATTATATCAATCACATTGGTAAATGTGGTTCTGCTAGTTTATTAATATGGTAATTACTTCATAGATGTCTCCCTATTGGAATTGTCTACTTTAATTATTTGGTTGATTACCTCATCTCCCTATTGAAATTATCCACTTTAATGATTTTGCTAATTAATTATTTTGATTTAATGGTCTAAATTAAAAAATACACATATTTTTTCTTGATCCCCACTATATCAATGAATCATATTCACACCACTAATTTCTTGGCATTTCTAAATCCTATAATTAAACCATACATTGATTAAAAATTTATAAAACATCATTAAAAATTTTACCACACCATTGGTTAATTGCCACTCTAAAAATTAACCAAAGTGAAAAGATACAACTCAAACAATTATTTAGTGGAAGGATAAATGAAACTCAAACAATTATCTAGTGAAAGGATAAAGGAAACGTTTTATTCTACCAGGTAGATCAAATAATTATTTTAAAGCAACGTTAGATCAAAAGTTTTATTCTAACGTGGAGATCAAACTCGAAGTTGGCCGTTTTGCTGCAACGTGTCATGGTGCATACGTTTTGTTCTAGAGTTGAGATCAAATTCGTAGGTGAACGTTTTGCTGCAGCGTGTCTTGTTGTGTTGAATTTTTATAAAGCTAAGGTTTGATAACGCTTTTCAATTTACAATGCAACTTGTCATGGCTGCATTAAATCTTTATAAGCTGTCAATTCTGTCAATTTTAGAAGAATATTAATTTTTATATAGTAATTCCTCTCTGTTTCGATAGGTTTATTTTTCTGTAGGTTTTGGTGAATGAAAGGACGAGAGATGTTGGATAAAAGGGACGAGAGGTTTATTCAGTAAGCGTCCGTTTTGGATAGATGATTTTGGTGGAGAACATTAGGGTTTCTGGCCAGGGTAACTTTAGAATTCATGGGCAGGGTTTGTAGCTACCTTGGGATACATAATGCCCACGGTTAGAGCAATGAAGCACGGACGGTGGGATTGGGGGATTGAGGCCTACGTTCATGAATTTGTACCCCCTAGTTTCTTCGTTTGCTGCGTATGATGACCAGTGACTTCACAAACCCAACACCACTGCGTACTGATACCGATGGTGGCTTCCGATATATTTGCATTTAAAATTTTATATTTTACAGTTTATTTGTTATCACATAGTTGTTATTTATGTTTGGTTGTTTTTATCAGAGCAGATTATAAGCTGCAATTGGTGTCGAGTGATTCGAAAGGGTTGTAGGGAATCTTGTGCTCTCAAGCCCTGGGTACACCACAAAATCACATAGTAACCCAATTTTCTTTTTTATCTTAGTTTTACGAGCGCACTGGACTAAGTAATCTCACATGCAACAGTTCTGAACATTTGAGGCCTGGTAATATCCATGTAATTCGGCTTTGCAAGTGATATTACCAGACTAGTGTTACTTTAATAATTAGTTTAGTACTTTTTCAAAACTGAATATAGCCCAACAAGTTTTTAATCAAACAAATATTTGAAAAGAATTATTTTCGTACCACAAAATATTGAAATCTCTATTGTAATACTAACTGTATTTTGAACATGGCAACACATATTTATCACACAATGTTCCAAACAAGTAATACTAAACCAGGACACAACTGATGAATTCAATGTTGTATTTGTATCCATAAATTTCTGCTCAACAGAGGTATTTGTATCCACCATAAATTAGACAAATGTAAAATTAAACTCTATGTATTTTAGCTTGGTGCATTCAGATGATGTCATAGCATAAATCCTCTTTCAAATTTAGACAATTGAAATTTAAACATTTAAAGTGGCAGCGTTAGTCAATATTAAACTAAAACAGGTAAAAATAAATAAAATTATTGTCAGAGTACTACCTTGGCACGGGCGAAGGAATAATGTTGAGGAATCAACCGAAATTAACGAATGCTAAACATTACTAACTATCATCATCATAAATTAAAAACAAAATTATAGTATAATTTATTTATCATTATGTAATAAAAATGTGTGGGTGTGATAATATCACCAACCTACCACTAAAAATATTCGATAATTTTTAGTTTCTTTAACAAATTCAATGAACTTTCTATCACCTCAATGAATTTTTTCTATGAACTCAACGAATTTTTCTTTGTGTCCTGTCACTTGATTTTTCCATATAAACCTAAAACCCCTATTTTATTTTTTGAGTCAACATCTTTAATACCTCTACTGTATTTTTTTTTTTTTTGGGTCACTTTAAAAACCAAAACGAAACCCCTCAGTTAGGAGACAACCGGTGAGATGGACCTCCTCTGTCAATAAGCCAATTCGCCATCATAAAATCATAAGACAATGTAAAAAGGAATTTCCCTTAAAAACGGAGTAGTTTCACTTTTTATTTTTTTTGGCACTAATATTTTCAAGTCAAACAATCCTTTCACATATATCTCTTTCTATATATATTATAAAATATTATTTATATTAAATTATGTACATTTAAAAATAAACTATTTCTTAAATTTTGAAATAGAAAATATTGTATAGAAGACAATAATGATCAGATTCAATTTCAAGTTGATATGAACACCTCTCCTTCAGCGTAACAGACGATATATTTCTCATCTGTTGCTTCATTTTTCGAAAAAATGGGTCCCTTTCTGATGTCGATCTTCGTTGAAATTGTAGTATATAATGTTTTTTTTTTTTTTTTTACTGGAATGGATGTTAATATAAATTAGGGATATAGAGCACAAACTCAAAATCAAGCTTTACCTGTCAGGTGTATGCACTATATAACCTATAAACTAAATGTAAATTAAAATCTAATAAACACTGCAAGTTTAGATGTAATAAACAATGTAAATTGACACTAAATTAATCCGTGAATGTAATCCAAAAGGTAACCGATGGCACATTAAAATGTAATAAGTTATGTAAACTAAATATAATTATGTGAAACCTTAAAACTCAAATGTAATATACCAAATTAGTAAGTAAAAACAAAATGTGCTGTTTCAAATTGTATTAAACCTCAAAAGAAAATGTAATGTGATAAAATATAATCCGCTCAAACTCACTGTAATATGCCGAATAGTGATATTAATAATTATAACTTAACTTTTTTATGTTTAATGTTAATAGCGAGATTAATAATTATAATCTATTTTTTTAGTTTTTAGTTTGATGTTAGATTTAAGTTTAATAAATATAATATAATATAATTTTATGTTTATATAGAATATAATGTCTTTGAGTTTAATATTAAGGTTATATATATATATATATATATATATATATATATATATATATATATATATATATATATATATATAAAGTTTATAATGTTAGGTTTATATATAATATAATGTTTTAAGGTTTTGTTCAAAATTTTAATTATTATATTATTTTTAGATTTACGTTTGTAGGTGAAATGTAAGATAATATAATATGATGTTTTTCTAAATTTTATAACAATTTTTTATATTGTTTTATAATATATATATTTTTAAGTTTTAACATTAGATTTTATAATAATAATATATTTTAGGTATAGATATTGTATTTAGGTTTATAATTTTAATTTTAGGTTTAATAATTATAATATATTTGTTAAAGTTTTAATATTATGTTTTAAAATTTATAGTAATAAATTAGATTTGATAATCAAGTTTAATAATAATAGTTTATTAAGATTAATAATATTATAGAAATACTACATTATATTACAATAGTAATAATTAATAATACTATTATTCATGATTATTAATAATAATTTTATTATGATTTAATAATTTTATTAATAATGATGTTATGTAATAATTAACATCGATGTAATTTCCAAACTTGATTTCCAATAGTGAATTTTGAACAAGTCTAAACAAGTAAAAATTCAAGTAAATATACATTGAACAAGAGGCTCTTGCACTTTCCATTATTTTGTTTTAAAATATGCTTTATAATATTAGAGTTTAAGAGATTGTACTTTACATTATTTTGTCTTACATTATGGTTTATAATATTTAGTTTATATTATTATGACTTTTTAATATTCTCGTTTCTAATATTTCGATTTATAATATAATGTTTCATATTAAGGTTAAAAATATTGGATTCATAATATTGTGTTTTTAATATAGAGTTTCAATTAATATATAGGGTTATAATACTAGGGTTTATTTATATTAAGGTTTATCATATTAGATTTTAATATATACAGTTGATAATATTAATGCTTAAAATATTGGGTTTATAATATAATAATGTAAATCTAGTCAAATTTATTTTACCATATTTAACAAGAGTCACCCTTATTCACTTATAGTTGATAGAAACTGTAATGTTATAAACCATACTAATATTGATATTACTAAAAAATGTAGACATTGTCTTATTAGTGAACATGGTTGATTATGGTCAACTATATTAACTATGGTTTTAAAGCATGACCACTATAGTCAACCATGGTCATGGTCAACGATGTTCATTGAGGGTCTTGGGTTTATAAAATCATGCCGTTGTAATTGTATAAAAATGTGTCGAACATTTTATTGTGACAAACATTGTCGCAATGCGACAATCAATCTAATAATTATTGTGGCAATGTTACATTACATTACAATTCATTCAACATCGCAATGTCACATTACACAATTGGGATTTAATATCCAGGTTTATAATATCAATATTAGGGTTTAATATTAATCCCTTGGGTTTATAATATTAATCCCTTCGATTTAGAATATTAATAATTTATTTTCTGTATTGATCCCTTGCATATACAATATTAATAATCCCTTGGGTTTATAACATTAATCTTAGGTTTATAATATTAAAATTAATTCTTTTGGTTTATTAACCTCTTCGATTTATAATATTGATCCCTTCGGTTTATTAATCGCTTTGTTTTATAATATTAATAACCCCTTCAGTGTATAATCTAAATCCACGGGGTTTATAATATTAATACCTTGAGTTTATAATATTAATCCCAAGGGTTTATTGTATTAATCACTTGGATTATTAATATTAATGTCATAGGTTAGTAATATTAATCCATTTTCTTTAGTAATCTCTTGGGTTTATAATATCATGATGCTCGAATAGTACATAAATGTGTCCAACATTGCATTGTGACAAACATTGTCTCAATGTGACAACCAGTGTAACAATGGTTTTCGTAATTTTACATTACATTGAAACTCACTCAATGTCATAATGTGGCATTGGAAAATTGGGGTTTAATACTAAAATTTCTAATATTGTTTTTAATATTGGGTTTATAATTTTAGGTTTTAATATTGGGTTTCTAATATTTGGGTTTTCAATAATGTATTTAATATTGATCTCTCGGGTTTATAATAATAATCTTAGGGGTTATATTCTTAGAGCCTAATATTAATGTTAAGATTTATAATATTAATCTTAACGTTTAATTGTAATCACTTGGGCTTATAATATTAGTCTCTTAGCTTTATTAATGCCTTGAATTTATAATATTAATAATAATTTTTAGGATAATACTTTTTTAGGCTTATAAAATTAGATTTATATATAATATAATGTTTTGAGGTTAGTTGAAAATTTTAATTATTTACTATTTGTAGATTTAAGTTTGTAGATTAAATGTGAGAAAATATAATATCATGTACATTGTTTTATAATATACCTTTTTAAAGTTTTAATATTAAAATTTATAATAATAATATATTTTAGCTATAGATATTATATTTAGGTTTATATATTAAGTTTAGGTTTAATAACTATAATATATTTTTCTAAGTGTTTTAATATTATGTTGTAAATTTTATAATAATAAATTAGATTTAATAATCAAGTTTAACAATCATAGGTTATTATGTTTAATAATAATATAGCAATAATATATTGCATTAATAAAACAATGCTTAATAATATTATTATTGATGATTATTAATAATAATTTTATTAATAATAATATTGATGTAATTATTAACATTGATGTAACTTTCAAACTTGATTTCCAATAGTGGAGGCAGAATAAATTTAGAAAAGTAAAAAATCAAGTAAATAAAAATTTAACAAGGGATTGTACGTTAAAAAAAGTTTATAATATAAGAGTTTAATTGATTATACCTTACATTATTATTTTTTTTAAATATGATTTATAATATTAGGTTTTAATAATAGAGGTTATGATATTGAGTTTACTTTATTACGACTTTTTAATATTCTTGTTTCTAAAATTTTGATTTATAATATAACGATTAAAATTAAGGTTAAAAATATTGTGTTTTTAATATATATTTCTATTTAATATATATGGTATATAATATTAGGGTTTATTTATACTAAGATTTATCATATTAATATATATAGTTTATAATATTAATGTTTAAAATATTGGGTTTATAATATAATAACGTAAATCTAGTCAAATTTATGTTTACCATATTTAACAACAATCAACCTTATTCACTCATATTTGATATCAATCATAATGCTATAAATCTCACTAATATTAATATTATAAAACATTTTTAGACATTTATTATTAGTGAGTATGGTCGACTATGATCAAATATGATTAACCATGGTTAAGCATGATCAACTATAGTCAACCATGGCCAGCCATGGTCAACCATGTTCAATGAAGGTCTTGGGTTTATAATATTGTGACACTGTAATGGTATAAAAATGTCTGCAACATTGTATTGTGACAAACATTGTCTCAATGCAACAATCAATCTCATAATGATTGTCACAATGTTACATTACATTGCAATTTATTCAATGTCTTAATGTGACAATACAAAGTTTGGGTTTATTATCACAGTTTATAATATTGAGTTTATAATGATGGGTTTAATATTATACCTCATTTTTATAATCCCTTGCATTTAAATATCAATCTTATGGTTTATATTCCTAGGGTTTAATATTAATCCTAGCATTTAATATTAATCATGTGCGTTTATAATATTAATCCCTTAGATTTAAAATATTTATAATTCCTTGGGTTTATTGATCCCTTGCATAATATTAATAATCCCTTGGGTTTATTAATCCTTTTGTTTATAATATTGATAATCCCTTGGGTTTATAATATTAATCTTAGGTTTATAATATTAACATTAATTTATTGGGTTTATTAATCTTCGATTTATAATATTGATCCCCTGGGCTTATTGATCTCTTGGTTTTGTTAATCCATTAGGTTTATAATATTAAATACCCCTTGAATTTGTTAATCCCTTATGTTTATAATATTAATAATCCCTTTGGTCTATAATATAAATCCTACAGGTTTATAATATTAATTCCTTGGGTTCATTAATATCTTGTGTTTATAATATTAATACCTTGAGTTTATAATGTTAATCCCAATGGTTTATTGTATTAATGAATTAAGTTATTAATATTTATTCCCTAGGTTTATGATATTAATCACTTTTCTTTAGTAATCTCTTGGGTTCATAATATCATGATGTTGAAATAATACATAAATGTGTCTATGTAACAACCCCAAGTTCTATGCTTTTCAAATTAGACATTTGAACATAAATCCATAGGGGAGTGGACCCAAATGGATAATTATTATGTGGATATGGTTAACTACTTATTTATGGAAAATAAATAAAATATTGTTCATGCACTATGACCAGATGAGAAAGTGAGATCACATGCCTAATCCATGAGGTGATGGAAAAGGAAAAGACTTTCCCCAAAATCTTTCAAAAATCCTTGAAAGAATTATTTCTAATTTAGATTTTGAGGAAAAATCTAAATTTCCCCAATGAAGAGGAGTAGTTGGGAAGAGGTGAGAAAAAGCTGGAAAAGCTGAGGAAAAGCTTAAAGCAGCTTTAAAGAGTCCCAAAATGGGAAGCCTAGGCTAAACGGGAATAAAGCATCCTGAAATTCTGGACGCAGAATTGGAAACAGGCTTTGGGGAAAGCACAGCTTAAATAAGCTGCTCCAGAACAGATTGAGGTTAGTCTGTTCTTGGAGGATCTCAGCTCGGGGGTGAGTTCTGGAGATAAACGAACTCTAAGGTTGGGAGGACTGGTCATAGTAGAGGTATGCATGCATGATTTTGGAGATTTCTGTAAATCTGTATTAAATATATCCCTGTTTTATGAATTGTGATGTTATGGTTCATTATGCAATTTATGAATTGTTATGTTATGGTTCATTATGAAAATTTTAGATTGATTATTTGTTCAGTAACTCATGTAATTGCAAACTAAAGCTATTGATAGCAGAGACAAATGGTTGGATTATAGGGATGAGTACCTTGTAGTAATGAAGTTAGAGATGGTAGATCATTTGAATAGCTAATCTAATAACTATGTACAGGTGTAGCTTGTTGGCTTTTAAAGGAATAAGTAATTGCTGTGTGTATAGACAGAAAATGTTAACAAAACAGTACCCATGAACAGCAAGTACCAAACAACTAAACCTATCATAACAATATTGATGGCACAGAATTCCCTGTAACCAATAATAGAAAGTAGGAAACAACAACCCTGTGATAGCAGTATGGGGTTCAGTATGTCAGCTGTGTTACAATGGAAGGAATTGTAAAATTTAGAATTTAAATTATTCTATTAAATGTAAGTGTAAACATATGAAAGCAGAAGTTGAATCCTAACTAAGGACGAGGATCTAACACTAGGAATTCTAAACTATCCAGTTCAGTATTCTCTACCTCCATTTGATTGAAGCAAGAGGATCTGTTTCCTAGTTTTCCCATGGAACAGTTGAATCTGTACCAGAGTGTCACACATGTTGAATGTAAAATAAGGGGGGAAACCTATTGAACAATCTTGTGTGTGATAAAATTTTGTGTGAGGGAAGATTTTAAGCATATGTAAAAATACCATGAACAGAGCATCTGTTTACCGTCCACATAAAAACTGCTGGGAAAGTAGTTGGAGCAATGGAGGTTAACTGCGCAGAGATAGATGTATGCGAGGAGGCATACATCTATACCTTGATGCTGAAACTTCAAAATGTTGAAAATTTTAAGAGGCCTGCAAACTGGGAAGTTGAGTAAGGGCCTAGTGATCATCTAGAGTTGGACAAAACTCTGAACAGAAAACCTGAGAAATACAAAGTAATATATATAGATATATAAGTCTACTATATGGACTGAGAAGAGGGGAGGTCAAACCCAAAAATTCTCATGGAAATTCTTGTATTCCATGACTGTCTATAAGTACTGAAAAGAATCTAAACCCCGGATAATAGTCTGAATTTGTAAGTGATTCAGTATAAAAACTATAATTGTTATCGGCGCATAAAGAGGAGAATATTTGAGTTATGTTATATGTGTAGCACTCGTCATTGGTTCAATTGTCTTCCCCAATTGGGCTGGTGTATCTAGACATGTTATGAAAATGAAAAAAAAAAAAAAAAATGGGTCTGGGAGACGTGACAAATGGTATCGGAGAAAAGTTCAAAAATTGGGCAAGATATGTGCTCACAAAAGAAATGGTTAACTATTATAAATTTTATGAATATTAAAAATATTTCTTCAAGTATACAAATATCTTGGATATACTTTCAAGTATACATGTAACAGATGGTGATGAAGTAGAAACATTGATATGGGAGTAATATGAGGAGGCTCATATACCAGAATGGTTAAATCTATAATAGGTTTAAAACTGGAAACTGATATCTCTCAGAAAAATAGTATTTCTATGTAAAATAATAGAGTATGAAAAAAAGTTTATAATGACATATTTAGCTATTGTTCTACTATCATCGTTATATAAAAAAAAAGAGAAATTTCAGCATTCATAAAGTTAAGATACTGAAACCATCTAAATACAGTAGAAAAGATCAATGCTGAAGTTAATGGAGAGGAAAGGGAAAAATGGTACTACCAGGAACATGCAAATGTCGAGCAAAGACTACAAGGAGTATAGAAGGATGATTTCCATTCTTAAAAATGCTAAACTAAGTGTTCCTTACTGTGATGAAAAACAAGAGAAAAATGAATTTATATTTATTTCCTAGATACATAGAAAAGGGAACTTCTAGAGATAAGAGTCAAGGTTGTTTTGTGGTGGGAGGTTGGTCCTTTGCAGATTTTGGTATGTTCTGAAATTTTTGTTCATTTTGAGGTAGTATGGTATGAATTAGATACATATAAAACTTAAAAGAAGTTGTATGATTAATTTTAGTACTACCTTTAACAGAATCCATCTTAAGGCATTTACCTTCCCAGCTCTGGTTAGTTGTAGACCATAAATCTGTGGCAAGGAATCCAACAGAATCTTTAAACCAGGGTTGGTTTAAATCTGAGGATACTTATTCTCCACAGAAGGAAAAAAATTATGATTTAACCTTAATTTGCTTCTATTTCATAGACTAATACTAATATATATACATATAGTAGAGAGAAATCTGAGATTCCCTGTATTATACTGGAAATTAACAGGAGGTGAAAAAAAAAACAAGTAACTCTGCCCTATAGAGTTTTTCCTAATATTCATAAAGGGGTAGCTTTCACTTCTAAATTTACCTTTAGTCTTTGATTAAACTACCATATTCAAAGATTTCATTTATAACTAAGGACCTCCCCACAAGCACCATTGAACGTCTATATAGGCATAATACAAAACCTATATAAGAGTGTAACGGTTATTAAAATATCTTGAATACACATGATATCTCCATATCCAATTGTAACCTTTGAAATAAAGATTGTAATAATATAATTCCATTAAAGGTAAAGTCGCACCCCCAAACTTAGTGGCATGATAAAGTTATTTGCATTAAAATAAAATAAAAAAATTTAGTAATCTTAGAGGCGCCGAGAGAGCTACATAACAGCTCGTTCTACCGTAGTCCAATGTATACACATATAATAAAACAAATGTCATAAGGGTTAAAGGTGCGAAATATATATATATGCATCACATATGAAAACAAAAAGAGGCCTAAAAATAAAAATAAAAATAAAATCCACAACTTGTTTACATATATGGATGCCTATTCCCATATAAGAAATTAACGAGTTGGTTCAACTTTACCCTTGTAACATAACCCAAGGGGAATGCATATACATACCGACATAGGAAAGTAAAGTGAATTAAGATTCTTATATTGAAATGGATATGGACATTAGAAGTGCATGCAAGTAGCTATAGTAGGTATAAGCGTTCTCATACTCCTACTAATTAAATAGCATCATTTTGACCGCCGAGGGCATATAACTGATTCACACATGTTATAGTTAGATACACCACACGAATTATGATGGGAAGCCGTGATAAACAAATAAAACTACTCTTATGTCTACCTAACTCTATTTCTTATGCGCACCTTACGATAAAGCAAGAAAATAAACTTTGGGAATAGTAAATAATACTCGGGCTGCTGCAAATAATGACATTCCACAGTGAATAAGGACTGTGGGCGTAAATGACAGTCAAGAGCGCAACTAGTTTTGGTAGCATTGAATTATTTCACACACATGGCATCGTGTAAATCCTAAAACACGTGAAACGCAGAGATAAAACCATAAAATAATTCCACCTTTCATGTTACGAACCGGTCATGGAATTTACGGCCAGTAGAGTCAAACCCTGCACCGAGTAATAACAATTAGAGAAACCCTGTTAGAAAGCGGAACTGCACATTTTAGTAAACAGGGAGCAAAGCAAATTAGCAGATGGTTCTATACGGGTTACGGGAGAAATTTTATTAACCCTGAAGGAGACGGCAGTGGGTATACGAGGAAATAAGAAAAGTAGGCCTGAAACAGAAATTAGTAAGCGGAAAATAAATTTTAGAATTTGAACAGATGGTCGATACAGTTAGATTGAAAACAAAAGAAGTTATGTAAAACTGCTACGCAGGAGAAAATGTTTAATTGCGAAGAGGGGAGCGTAGACCAGCAAAAAAAATTGGTTACCCATCCGCAAATAAACCTCGCCACAGAAGGCAATACAGGAATGGGCTAACAACCTGCCAAAGAACGACTCATGAAATGTATAGAGGAAGCACAAACCAATTTTTGCGAGAGAGATACAACCAGGTATGATCCTGGGCTATGAAGAGATAAAATAAGAATGCGAAAACCCTAGAATCGGAACCGGTACTCTGTCAACAGTTAGAGAGTGAACCAGTGCATTTAAACCTTCACACCCGTTTCCTTAAGAAATCCCAAGGGGGATTTTGTTGAGTACACAGAACTGACAACGAGTTCTGCTCGGCAAACGTTTAATACTATTCTATACCCTCTGATGTACCTTGCCAATCCGAATTTCGGCGAAGTATTGATGTACACCGCCAGATTTTACTTACCCGACGGCGTCTCCAGCCAGGCCGGTACGTGCCAAATGGCTGTCGATGTGTTTCCAATGGTGAAAAGCGGGTTCCCTGAAAAATGCGTAAGAAACACGCCATGAAAAAAACACCTGCCGCGCAGAAGAAGTGTACCACACTTTGCTTCTAGTTGAAGAAGCTGCGTGGCGATCCTCCAAGCTCACGTACACGCAGGCTTCGTATTGCAGACCAGAGCGAAATTAAAGTGATACAAGAATTTCCAATCACACCCCACGGAGTTCCCACACTAGAACCTAGACGCTTAACGTATCTCGGCACGAGAAAAGGAAAAGAAAACCCTAGAACTCGCATGAAGCGTGTCGAGAGCAGCACGGTCACCTGAGTCCAACCGAGGTAACGTCTGCAGTGGGTTTATCGATTTACCTGTTCAACATAGTCATTCGCATCATTAGCATTTTCACCTGCAAGTGGACGCTAATTGTGCAATAATGATTAAAACAAGTAAACGACTCCCTTACTGTTCATCCAACGCAGATAGGCTATGGGAGCCGAGTCTTCATTTCACACGTAACGATATAAAAGGACAACTATATATATATATAGAATTGTGGCCGAGTAAAATATTAACCATAGATCGACATATCCATGTTGTAAATAAACAAAAGGTTAGTATTATAAAATAAAAGGTTGCGGTGCCATGCAAGGTATATATGATGATTATATATATATAATATGAGGATCTATATATATGTATATATTGTTAAATACAAATATATAATATATATATAATTATATATATAAGGTGCGGATCTATATATATAGGTATATATAAATGTACCTTGGGACTGATAAATAGTGTTATGTATATATATATGGTTTTAAAAAAAAGTTAAACCATAGTTTACAAACATGTCATATTTGGGATGATAACTATAGCGGTATAGAATTCTCAAGGTAGGAAGGAAGAATTAAATTTTAAAATATCATGTTAAAGAGCATCGGTTTGGTACGCGTGCAATGATATTGTTGAGTGGAATAATTATAATGGAAATATATATATGCCACATGTATAAGGGAGTGATTGAGTCATGATAGGAAAAAAATTAACGAAGAGAGGTTTGGATATATGGGATGTATATCTATAATGATAAATATACATATGGGTGGACGCACAGACATGAACCCGAGATGTTTTATTGGTATGTAAGTACTATATATATATATATGTGAGAATATATATAGGTGAAATGTTTTATTTGTATGTCGGTAATACATAGGTATATATATATATGTGTGATAATATATATATATATATATATATGTGTAAGCCAAAGATGTATATGTATGTGATTAAGAATAATATAAGTGGAATGTTCCATGGTTTTATAAATATAAAGATGCTAGATGAGTAGAGAAAAACTTTGTCAATATGTTACAAATTATGTGATATATATATAATTGCACATATGATATTTATTACATACAAGTGGTTAATGTGGTAGTATATCGTTATATGTATTGACATATGATATTTATGTTATATAAGTGGTTGACATAAGTGTCTCGGTATATGTATGGATCTATATGGGAGATAGATGGTATAAGGTATGTACGTATATAAGGGCCTTAATAGAGGCAATAAGATTGTATGTGCAATAGGATTGTATGTGTTATAAATGTGATGTTGGAAAAGAGAGACGAGTTAAACTAGTGGTTTCACAATTATTATCGAGAAAGAATATCTCTAAGAAGAAATGTTATAAATATGGTTGGATAATTGGATGATCATTCCAACTAGAAATATACATCGTGAATTAAGAGAAGAGGTGAAATGAGAAAGGTTACAAGTACTTATGTAAGTAAAAGTCAATGTAACCAATAAATATTCAAGGTTAAAAGTGGGATGAAAATCATATATAATTATTATAAGGGCTTGAATTAACACATAATTTCATAGGTGACATATGAAATTTAGATTTAGTATATATATGGAATGGTTGTTAAGGAATTTTAAAAGAAAAATTAATACACCTATAAACCCCACTAGAGTGTGGTGGAAGTGAGTATAAATAATTATGTGGGCAAGAATATATATATATATATATATCTATAGGGAAATTAACCTTCAGGATAAGGTTAAGAAATGGATATATGTTCCTAATATGTGTATAATACTATGTGTTACCATAGTTATTGGAACAAAAGAAGAAGGAAAGCTTATAGTGGAACATATAGAGAAAAGTGGATAATAGAAAAATGACAAATTATATTTAATAGAGGTATATTAAATATAAATTGTAAATTCTTAAATTCCTATTAAGAATATATATATATATATATATATATATATATATATATAAATAAATTAAAATGAAACAAATTTCACGTGGGACATAAGTTAAATCTACAATTAACATTATAAATATAGGTGATCTAGCTATATGTTATAATGTTAACTTTGGTTGTATGAATATAATATCTTCAAACCTGATAGATTAAGGAAGAAGAAATAATTCACTGAGGAAATATTAAAAGTCAATTCACCGTAAAAGCTGCAAGTAAAGGTATGAATTAGGGTAAGTTTTTGGAAAAAGGGGAAATTGTATCAAATTCCATTTTGACGTTATCAAGTAGTAATACTTGCGAATGGGATGAATGATAGTAATTACATTCATTCACACTATAAAATTGTGTCGGTGTAAAATTTAAGTAATTTCCCTGAGTCTTAAATTCAAAGATAAGGGCAAGCATAATCATGCATATGATACGATTGTTTCCATTCATGTATGAGTACTAATGAAAAGTTGTAAAATTATTTAGCCAAGTGTGTAACAGGAAATTGTGCACTCTGGAAACAAGGAGGAAAAAGGTGAAGATAAAGCACCTAGAAAAACAAGAAAGGATAAGTAGTGTACTCAAAGGGCACTAAACTATTATGAACCTGAACGGTTTGACTAATAACTGAACTTCTTAAGTTTATTGAAATGCAGGATGTTGTTGTGGATTATCAATTGTATGTACCTGACATTACTTACATTGGTATGAATTGTGGACAGAGAAAACAGAATAAAAGATTTTCTAGACCGACTTCTTGCAAAGAAGTAGAAAGAAAATCAACTGCATAAAGCAGGAGAGTACTCTGCTGGAACTAAGCAAGAACGAAGAAGAAATCTTCATCAAATTTGAAAAAGTCAACGTTAGAATGTAACACCAAGGAAGGTGTTGGAAGGAGGGGAAACTAATGGCTTATAAACTAGCCTTACCCTTGCATATTAAATTTCATGATGAGTTTCATATCTCCTTGTTAGAAAAAAATATATATAATTTGTGTACATGATGCTTCTCACATTATTGATTGGAATGTGGTCCAGGTGGAACCAGAAGAAGAATTCCTTCCAGAGCCGCTTCAAATCTGAAAACGGGAAGAAATTGAATTGCGAAATCAAATAGTAGCTGGAGTAAAGGTGCAGTGGAGCACTTTACTGCTGAAAAGCTACATGGAACAGTGAAGCTAAGATAATGGAAAAGCATTCATAATTATGTGCAAAATCAACTAAGTAGATAGTTGTCCACACCGAGGACGGTGTTTATTTTCAGAGGGGGAATATGTAACACCCCCAAGTTCTATGCTTTTCAAATTAGACATTTGAACATAAATCCATAGGGGAGTGGACCCCAATGGATAAGTATTATGTGGATATGGTTAACTACTTATTTATGAAAAATAAATAAAATATTGTGCATGCACCATGACCAGATGAGAAAGTGAGATCACATGCCTAATCCATGAGGTAATGGAAAAGGAAAAAGACTTTCCCCAAATCTTTCAAAAATCCTTGAAAGAATTATTTCTAATTTAGATTTTTGAGGAAAAATCTAAATTTCCCCAATGAAGAGGAGTAGTTGGGAAGAGGTGAGAAAAAGCTGGAAAAGCTGAGGAAAAGCTTAAAGCAGCTTTAAAGAGTCTCAAAATGGGAAGCCTAGGCTAAACAGGAATAAAGCATCCTGAAATTCTGGACGCAGAATTGGAAACAGGCTTTGGGGAAAGCATAGCTTAAATAAGCTACTCCAGAACAGATTGAGGTTAGTCTGTTCTTGGAGGATCTCAGCTCGGGGGTGAGTTCTAGAGATAAACGAACTCTAAGGTTGGGAGGACTGGTCATAGGAGAGGTATGCATGCATAATGGTGGAGATTTCTGAAGTCTGTATTAAATATATCCCTGTTTTATGAATTGTGATGTTATGGTTTATTATGCAATTTATGAAGTGTTATGTTATGGATCATTATGAAAATTTTAGATTGATTATTGGTTCAGTAACTCATGTAAGTGAAAACTAAAGCTATTGATAGCAGAGACAAATGGGTGCATTATAGGGATGAGTACCTTGTAGTAATGAAGTTAGAGATGGTAGATCATTTGAGCAGCTAGTTTAATAACTATGTACAGGTGTGGCTTGCTGTCTTTTAAAGGAATATTTAATTTCTGTGTGTATAAACAGAAAATGTTAACAAAACAGTACCCAGGAACAGTAAGTACCAAACAACTAAACCTATCATAACAATACTGATGGCACAGAATTCCCTGTAACCAATAACCAAAAGTAGGAAACAACAACCCTGTGATAGCAGTATGGGGTTCAGTATGTCAGCTGTGTTTCAATGGAAAGAATTGTAAAATTTAGAAAATAAATTATTCTATTAAATGTAAGTGTAAACATATGAAAGCAGAAGTTGAATCCTAACTAAGGACGAGGATCTGACACTAGGAATTCTAAACTATCCAGTTTAGTATTCTCTACCTCCATTTGATTGAAGCAAGAGGATCTGTTTCCTAGTTTTCCCATGGAACAGTTGAATCTGTACCAGAGTGTCACACATGTTGAATGTAAAATAAGGGGGGAAACCTATTGAACAATCTTGTGTGTGATAAAACTTTGTGTGAGGGAAGATTTTAAGCATATGTAAAAATACCATGAACAGAGCATCTGTTTACCGTCCACATAAAAACTGCTGGGAAAGTAGTTGGAGCAATGGAGGTTAACTGCGCAGAGATAGATGTATGCGAGGAGGCATACATCTATACCTCGATGCTGAAACTTTAAAATGTTGAAAATTTTAAGAGGCCTGCAAACTGGGAAGTTGAGTAAGGGCCTAGTGATCATCTAGAGCTGGACAAAACTCTGAACAGAAAACCTGAGAAATACAAAGTAATATATATAGATATATAAGTCTACTATATGGACTGAGAAGAGGGGAGGTCAAACCCAAAAATTCTCATGGAAATTCTTGTATTCCATGAATGTCTATAAGTACTGAAAAGAATATAAACCCCGGATAACAGTCTGAATTTGTAAGTGATTCAGTATAAAAACTATAATTGTTATCGGCGCATAAAGCGGAGAATATTTGAGTTATGTTATATGTGTAGCACTCGTCACTGGTTCAATTGTCTTCCCCAATCGGGCTGGTGTATCTAGACATGTTATGAAAATGAAAAAAAAAAAAAATGGGTCTGGGAGACGTGACAGTCTAGCATTGCATTGTGACACACATCATCTCAATGTGATAATAAATCTAACAATGGTTGTCATAATTTTATATTTCATTGAAACTCATTCAATGTCATAATGTGACATTGGAAAATTTGGGTTTCATAGTAGGGTTTTAAAAGATTTTGTTTAATATGAGGTTTTTAATTTTAGGGTTTAATATTGGTTTTATAATATTCAGGTTTTCAATATTGGATTTAATATTGATCCCTTAAGTTTATAATAATAATCTTAGGGTTTAATTCCTAGATTTTAATATTAATCCTAGGGTTTATAATATTAATCCTAATGTTTAATAGTAATCACTTGGGCTTATAATATTAGTCCCTTAGGTATATTAATGCTTTTAGTTTTTCAATATTAATAATAACTACAATTTATTAATTCCTTCGGCTTATAATAATAGTCACATGGGTTTATAACTTTAATTGCTTGAGTTGATTAACTCCTTTGGTTTATAATATTAATATTGATCCCTTTGTTTTATAATATTAATAATCCACTCGGTTTAATAATCTCTTGACATTGAATTATAAAAAAAATTATGTCCAACGTTGTTATGTGATAAACATTTTCTCATTACGATAATCAATGTGATAATTTTTGTCACAATGTTACATTACTTTGAAATTTATTCAACGTCCCATGTGACATTACAAAATTAGAGTATAATATCATGATTTATAATAATAATTTTTCTAATCTTGGGTTTATAATACTTTGTTTAATATTGGGTTTATATTTTTAGGGATTAATATTGGGGCTATAATATGGGGGATTTAATATTGGGTTTAGTATTAATCTCTCATGTTTATAGGCCCTTGGATTTATAATATTGATAATCCTTTGGGTTTATTAATATCTTAGATTTATTATATCGTGATCCTAGAATGGTACAGAGATTTGGACCCCTTGTTATTGTTATGTCGACTAGGATTATATTCTAACCCCTTGGACTCCTATATATAGAAAGGAGTTTTTTTCATCTGTATCATCACAAAATTTTTCATTTATGTAATGTAAAGGAGGATGCGCTCTCAAAGAGGATGATTTATATGTGATTGATGTATATTTTCTTCCATTGTGAGCTCGTTTCATAACATTTGGTATGAGAGCTTTGGATTCTAGGCTTTCGATGCTACAAACATGTCATCATGGAATTTTCGCTATAACTATTTTTATTCAAAGTTTGAGATGCTGAAAAAAAACCATTTGACCTGAAATCCAGAGAAAATTCATGTAACAATTTCAGATATTGTTGCACTATATCTTGAGAGATATGATATGAGGAAGTTATGGTTTTTGAAAGCTCCTAAATTTCAATTCAAATAGGTGGCAGAGGGAAAATCGTCATAACTGTAGTTTCATACATCGGATTGGAATTTTGTAAAAGTGAATGAAAGTGAATGGACTCTAGTTTCTTGTGTATCAATTTCAAAGAATAAGATCGGAACAATGAAATTTTTAACGTCATACAAGTTCGATCTCCTTAACCAACCCATACTTAGATCATTGGGGGAGATTGGGCATAACTTTATCTTCAAGAATCCAAATTAGGTCCGACCTTTGGAATTGGAAAGTTGACTCAGAGGGATATGATAGGACCAATGTTAAGATATTGGATGTATGAAATGATGGAGTTACAACCGTTTCGCGATCGAGCTCCTAAAAGTAAGAAAACTGTGTGTATTTAAAAAAAACAAAAATTGCATAATTTTTGCCTGAAAAATCAGTTTGTACTGATTCCAAGGACATATTGAAGCATAGATATCAGTATTGAGTTCTATAATGCCTAGAAAAAGGAATTACAAACCCATTAAACCCTCATAAATCTCTATTATGACGCATGAAGAGGAAGAAGTGTAACATGATATATCAAAATTATGAGACGAAGTGCAACAAATTTTGTTCTCACAAAATGTAACCAAAAATGAAATGGAAGCTAAGATGGATGGTTTGAAGAAAGGCTTATCAACTAATATGGATGGTTTGAAGAATGGAATGGAAGCTAATATCAATGATATAGAAGAAAAACCGAAAGATAACATGGAAGACATGAATAATGATATGAAAGGAGACAAGGAAGGTTTGAAGGAAGGTTTGACAAAGTTACAACAAGAAATCATTCCTAATGGAGAAGAGGTATTAGATGAAACTTATGATGAGAACTAAGGAAATTTTAATCATGATTTTATAGACTCGAATGCCATATTTAAGAGCCACCGTATTCTAGAGATCGCTATGAGGAATTTTGATGGGAAGGATCCGATAACATGGATACTACAGGTGGAGCAAGTCCGAGTCAAACAATACTACTAGAACTTGACGAGGAAGGAAAAATAATTTTGGAATGTGAAGCATTCACATAAACAAGAACTTGACGTCTACAAAATCGATCAATTTCAAAGTATCTCATCAACTAGAATAACTTACCACCTAAAAATTCAACATGGGAGGATGAGAAGGTTATACGGAAGCATCTAGAATTAATAAAGCATTGAGGACAAAACTTTTTTGAAGGAGTGGGGCATGTTAGGTCCTTATAATACTAGTGTATTCACATATTTTTATTGTTAAAATAGTCCCTTATTGTTATTTTTGTGCCCATGTAGTCCCCATATTGTTATTATTGTGCCCCATTAAATCCCACTAGTATTATTGTTGTGCACTTACATTGTTATTTTTATGTCAGCTAGGATTATATTGTTAACCCTTAGAATCCTATATATAAAAAGTAGGTTTTGTCATTTGTATCATCCAAAAATTGTTCATTTATTTAATGTAAAGGAGGTTGACCCCTCGAAGAGGTTGATTTCAAAGTATTTGATTTATATTTTCTTCTATTTCGTTTGTTGGTTTCAAAACATAAATATTATCACAATGTTACATTACATTACAATTAAATACACAACATCGAAATCTGAAATTATAAAATTGGGGTTTGATATGAGGGTTTCTAATATTGGGTTTAAAATATTGTGTTTAATATTAGATTTATAATTTTAGGGTTTAATATTAGTTTTATAATATTGGGTTTAATATATATCCAGTAAATTTATAATATGATAATGATTGTTGCAATTATAAATTACATTACAATTTATTCAACATCCCATGTGACATTACAAAATTAGGGTATAATATTAGGGTTTATGATAATAAGGTTTCTAATATTGGACTTATAATATTTGGCTTAATATTGAGTTTATAGTTTTAGGGTTTAATATTGGGTTTATAATATTAGGCTTTTAATCATAGTGTTGAATACTAATCCCTTTGGCTTATTAACACCTTGTGTTTATAATATTACGCTTTTGGGTTTATAATATTAGTCAGTTGGGTTTTTACTATTAATTCTTTGGGTTTATAAAATTAATCTATTTGGTTTATAATCTATTGGGTTTATAATATCATAATGTTGGAAGGGTTATTCTAATGGATTTATAATTTAGTCAAACTTGTGTTTACAATATTTGACAGTAGCCAACATTATTGGGTGATAGTTGATATAAATTGTTATGTTATAAACCATACTAATATTAGTATTATTAAACATTTTTAAGCATTGAATATTAGTGAGCATGGTCAACTATGGTCAGCCGTGATTAACCACGATTAATAATGATCATCTGTGGTCAATCATTACTAGTCAATGATATTCAGCAAAGGTAAACTAAGGTCAATCATCATCAACTATGGTCAACTACGGTTAACCATCACCAAATACCTTCAACCATCATCATCAACTATAGTCAACTATGGTTAACCATCACGAACTACCTTCAACCATTATCATCAACTAGGCGTTTATAATATTGATAATGACATGGGTTTATAATATTTATCCCTTCTGTTTATTAATGCCTTGGATTTATTATATTAATCCTTTGTTTTTATAATATTATTACCTTCAGATGATTAATCACTTGAGTTTATAATATTAATCCCAAGGGTTTAGAATACTAATCACTTGGATTTTAATATTAATGTCTTGCGTTTATAATATTAATATTAATAGTATGGTTTAAAATATTAATATTAATAATAATATTAGGGTTTCTAATATTAATTTTTACAATAATAATAATAATAATAATAATAGGGTTTATATTCCTAGGTTTTAATATTAATCCTATTGTTTATATTATTAATAATAGTATTCAATATTAATATTGGGTTTTAAATATGTGTTTTGATATTAATCCCTTGGCTTTGTAATATTAATATTAATCCCTTGTGTGTGTAATATTGATTCCTTGGGTTTATAATATTCATCCCAATCTTTTAAAATATAAATCCCTTAGGTTTATTAATACATTCAGTTTTTAATATTAGTCTCTTGAATTTTTAATATTATTCACATGGATTTTTAATATTAATGTTTTTGTTTCATAACATTAATCCCTTTGGATATCAACATAAATTAGTTAACAATTTTTTTCGCTTCCCTAGAGCCAACACCTCCCCCATGGACTCCTAGGGTTTTTGCAACCCTGCAACGAGAGCCTTCAGGGCTCCTTCCCTCCCTCATGGTGGCACTACTCGTCTCTTTGGGCTCCTTGACTCCACCTGATACTGCAACTTGCTAATGGCATCCCTAGCTAGGAGGGAAGCGCCCCCCCCTCCCAAAAGTTCTTCAAATGTCATAGCAAACATGACTCTAAATGATCAGAACCCGCCCTTTGACCCTGCAGGCTCGCATGTAGATCGAAACGCTGAAAAAAATGATAGACAAGAGACCCAGAATGTCAATACCGAGAAGAAGAAAACCTCCTCCTCCATGTACATCCTGATTGCATCCCACTATCAAAAAATCGGCCTACCTGGTCACTACATCAATGCAAAAATTCAGTATATGAAGGAAAATGCACTCATTGGCAAATTCATAGGCTTATGGCCTACTAATAAAGCTCTCCAAGGCTGATAGCCTCTAAATGGAAAGAAAAAGGGCATGCTACCCTTCAACTTGGACCAAAGGGCCTCTTCAATGCCACCTTCAACTTCATCGAGGACAGAAACCGCATTATGGATGGTGGTCCATATTTCTTCAACTCCGCATGCCACTATCTAAGACACTGGGTTGAAAGGATCAACCCATACAAGGAGGCTTTTAACTGGGCACTAGTTTAGATCCGAATGGATTCATTTCCACCGGAATATTGGGATGAATAATCCTTAAAATATATTGGAAATGGATTGGTAGAGTTCATCAAGATTTCTGAAGAAACCAAACTCAGACATTGTATAACCTATGTCAGGATATGCATTTACATGCACCTACCTGAAGCCTTGACAAATTTGGTAAGTCTCTTTCATGATGATTTTGAATGGGTTCAAACCATAGATTATGAACATGTGTCTTTTCGATGTCTAAAATGCCATGAGCATGGCCATATATTCATATATTTTCCTTTCAATCAACCTCGTAAACTCCCCCTAGCTCATAAACTATAGATGTTGATGGCTTCACTAAATTTCCCTATCGCAAAAATCACACTAAGAAACCCAATTTCACCGCAAAGTCTCCCCCTTACCAGAAAAAAATTTGACACTCTTGCAAATCAACCTATCCTGGAAGGGGAATCCTCTCATCACACCTCTGAAACCTCCAAAGTTTCATCTCCTAATCCCTCTATGATTCCTCTGCTCATCCCCATCCCCCGTCTCCCTCAATCTTCTAATCAGAAGCAAACCCCTGAGTCAAGCCAACCTAGCAAAGACAAAGCCATAACCATTTGGAACTCCACCCTAATGGAAATCACAAGCAAACTACCACAAGAAGCATAGGAGGAAGGGCTTAAGGAAAAAATGAATCAACCTACCCACATGGAGGAAGAACCGGAAAGCATTGACCTTGATGACCTGGAAATTTTAGAAATGGAGATGGCCTGTAAAAATAAAGGATATGATAAGATAACCCCAGTCAAATCGAAATCCTAGAAGTCATTCTCTTTCGGGCTCAGCAACACAACTCTCTCGGCATTCAGGCTGGAAGCCATTGGGATGGAAAAAAGCTCATAAAGGAGTCAAAGAAAAGAGGGTGGAGAAGAGATCTATAGAGAACCATAAATCTGGGAGAATTATTAGTTGAATCAGGGTGATACCCCAAGCTGACCAAGTTCTTCTGTCTGGTCCCCCATAGTTCTCAATGAAACTCACATCATGGAATATCCGAGGGCTCAACAGCCCTGCCAAGCACCGAATGATCAAGAACATAAATATACAAGATAGACCAACTATTTTTTCATGCAACAAACCAAATGTACTAGTACTACCCTAGATGTTGTCATCACCAAGTTATGGCATGGCCGCAATACCATGACGGTTGACGCTTCTGGAGCCTAGGGTCATTTGGCCATTTCCTACAATACCCTTCTCATCTCCCTTTCTCACATTCATGCCTCTCATAACTTCATTCCGACCTCTTTTCATTTGATTGGCACCAACATCCATGGTCACCTTACCAATGTCTACTTCCGCCAAATCCCTTGATTCAGGTGGACATTGGTGGCCACCCACCTATTCCACTTGGGGCCCCACCATTTTCTCTTTCATTTTTTAAGTTTCAGTACAACTTACTATTTTTAGTATTTTTTTGGGTCCTGAACTTCCGAAGCTGTTTTGAGGCCCTAAACGACATGTTTTGGGAAAATCGAGAGCAACATGGGTCCATGGACCCAAGTTGATCACATCATAAGGTGTATTCCTTGGATAGATCTTTCTAAGGAGGTATGGTGTGCATCAAATGGAGATATTATTCCAAATTTATGTCCCTGGGAAGTTTAAACACTAATTTACCCAAACGGGGCCCATAGTTTTTGGTGCTTAATCTCCTAGGGTTAGGGTTTTGGATGTTTATGGTTTTCCATTATTTCTAAATAATAAATAGGCCCTTGAGCCTCATTGTAACTTAGTTCAGAGGCCTCTAGCTGCCACATCTCTTCTTGGAGATAAGCTACCAACACCCTTGCTAGTTTATTGCAATTCTGTCTATAAGAAAATTTCAGTTATTTTATATTAATGAAAATAATTGTTATTTCCACTACATATTTGTATTTATGGTTACATGTATATTCTGTTGCATTAATACATAAATCCGGATCATTGGTATTAGAGCGGTATGGTTTTTCTCGATCCGTATTTCCATGTCCCCCACAAGGTCGGGGTATAAGGAGTTAGGGCTCAATCGGGTGGAACCTTTGCAAGATCAACCTCGCAAACCCTGACGGCTACCCATGGGGAACGAAAAGAAAGATGAGGGAGCAGGAGATCCTATCAAAATATCACTCGAGGAGGCCCTCGAAAAAAAAGGAATGGGATAATGGATAGCTTTGCCCAAATCCTTCAATGACTGCCCACTATTGGCACATCTGCATCTAGTAGCCACTCTAGAGGCGTGAATCCCTTTAAGGTACATGTCAACTTTGAAATTTCCATATTTTAGGGTCAAGTAGATGCAGATGTCGTAGATAGATGGTTGAATCTATTAGAAGGATATTTCTTAGTTCATGACTTTTCGAACTGGGAGAAGATTATTTTTTCACTCCTCAAAGCTACCCCCAATGTCAAGGACTGGTGGGAAACCTACTGTGATAAAAAGGACAAGAAAAAACCCTCTTTTTTCTCAGCCGTACCCCCTTTTAATTCTTCCAAGACACCATCAAGGAACAATACTATCCCATGGGGAGCTATGAGGACCAGTACATACAATGGACCACGCGACGGAAACAAAGGGATCAAGATGTGGATGAGCTGACGAATTTGTTCCATACCCTATACACAAAGTTAGGTATCAAAGATTCAGAGAAATGTTTGGTGCTAAAGTATCAAATTTTTCTGCACAGATAAATTGAGGAGGAAATGGAGTTCCTCGACATCTCCTTGCTTGGTAGGACATATCGGTATGCTACCAAGATTGAGTAGAAATTCAAATAGAAGAAGAGAGTCTTTGGATATGCGAATAAAAAGCAAGGGAAAGATGCCCAAAAACAGCAAAACAAAGGACAAAGACAGGCATGGCAGCCCAAGGCAACCTGTCAAAGCCACAAGCAAAGAACAACACCACGAAGCCAAAGAAGGACATGAGAAAGTGGTGTGAGTTCCATAAGAGCTCCACTCACAACACAAGTGAGTGCTGGGCCAAGTAGTCGTTGGTGGCCAAGATGAGGGCTTCTAATTCAGATGCATGCTTCGACTCTAAATCATAACCTGAGAAGGGGAATGATAAAGGCAAACATATTATTTATGCAAAGCCTAATGCCACTCTTGCCACTGCAAAGATCTCAAAGGAGGAACTGGAAGATCCATAGGAGGAGGAGTGTCTCTTCCACTCCCAGATGTGGGTAAAGGGTTCCCTTCTACAGTTCATTCTTGACAATGGGAGCCAAAATAACATCATTTCAGCAGACACCATGAAGCAATTGGGCTTGCCGAACACAACATACCCACAACCATACACCATCAGGTGGCTTCACCAAGGATAGGATCTTCGCGTTAGCCAGCAGTGTCGCCTTCGATATAGCATCAAGCCCTTCATGGATGGGGTATTATGTGAAATTTATCCTCTTGATGTTTCTTATGTATTATTAGGCCAACCATACTTTTCGAAGCAACATACTATGTATGAGTCCCAACATCGCACTGCTATTTTTACTTTCGGAAATAAGTTGTATAGGATACCATAGGTACCACCGCTTGTCGCTATATCTTTGGTTATTGCAAAAAAATGCACTAAGCTCATTTCCCAAACCAAGAAATTTGTTTTCTTGATGATCTGCCCCCAGGGAAAGAAGAATATTGTGGCCTAGACCTCCAGACAGGACTCCTCTGCACGACAACAACAAATAGACAAGGTTTTGGAGGAGTACAGGGACATATTCACCTCACCCATAGGGGTTCCTCTTCACTTTCAGGTCAAACACCCCATTGATTTCACCCCAGGTGCTTCGTTACCCAATGGACCAATATATCAACACTATGTTCTAGAGAATGATCAAATCAAGAGGCAGATTTGGGAGATGTTGCAGAAAGGTCACATCTGGCCAATTTCATGGCCCCGTGGGTGCACAATCGTGTTGGTACAGAAGAAGGATGGGACTTGGATACTTTGTATTGACTATCGAGCACTGAGCAAGATCACTGTCCGGAATAGGTACCCGATCCCACGAATTGATGACCTTCCAAACTAACTAAAATAGGTGAAATATTTCAGCAAGATCAACTTGAAGTCTAGGTATCATCAAGTACCAATTGAACCCTTTGATGTGTGGAATATTGCCTTCAAAGCCAAGGTAGGCCTTTTTGAATGTTTGGTCAGGCCTTTTGGGTTAACGAATGAGCCCATAACCTTCATGAGGTTGATGGAAGACATCTTACAGCCATTCACCAACTCATTTGTAGTGGTGTACTTGGATGACATTTTGATCTTCAGCCAGGCGTGGGAAAACCATCTCCACCACATCCAACAAGTCCTCCAAACACTGTGGCAATAGAAGTTGTGTGAAAAGTTTTAGAAGTGCACTTTTGGCATGACCTAGGTTCAATATCAAGGATACATTATTGATGAAAGGGGGGTGCATGTGGATCCAACCAAGATCCAAGTCATTCGGGATTGGCCAGCCCCAACCACTCTAACAGATCTTTGCATCTTTCTAGGTCTTGCTAATTTCTACCACAAGTTCATGTTGGGATTCTCTCATATCACTTGGCCCTTGAGACAAGTCACCAAGGGAGGTGCGAAAGAAAAATTATTTTTGTCGGAATCTCAACAGAAGGAGTTCATGAAATTGAAACATCGCCTCTATTTTTCCCTAGTGCTTACATTACCAGACTTGCAACAACCATTTCAGATCGAGACATATGCCTGTGACTATGCTATTGGGGCAGTTCTTACTCAACACGGGCATCTAGTGGCATATCACAGTGAGACATTGTCCGACACAGTTTGCAAGTATCCCACTTATGAAAAGAAAATTTATTCCATTGTGCAAGGTTGTCGACAATGGAAGCATTACATTTTGGGGAAGGAAAAAATCATCCACAAAAACCATCGACCCCTGCATTTCATACAAACATAAGGGAAGTTGCAGAACGATCACCATCAAAAGTGGTCCACATATATGCAATAGTTTCATTTGAACATCAAGTAAAAGAAGGGTAGAACAAATAATGTTGCATACTTCCTCAGCCGACCACCGATCATGGCGCTAACCACCATTCTAAACTCTTGTTGGCACAAGACTTTTAATTGGCCACTTCTCTACGAGAGAAATATAGAATTCGGCCACACATATAAGGAACTCTTGGGGGGTACGCAAGTTCCAAATTCTCACCTCCAAGATGCACTATTATGTCACCTGGGACACCTTTGTGTTCCTTCAAGCGAGCATTCCAAGATGATATGGGAAGCACACTACAGTCAAGTCGCTAGTCATTTTTGGGTCAAGAAAATAGTTGCGATACTGCAGAAGTATTTCTATTGGTCGAACCTTCGACAGGATGTCGGGAAGTACATTAGATCCTGCACTGCTTGCACCATTACCAAACCAAAAATCAAGAAGCAAGGCCTTTATACTCCACTACCTACCCCTAGTTGACCTTGGGAATCCATCTCCATGGATTACATGTCAGGCTTCTACTAAGAATGGAAATGATTGTGTTTTTTTGGTCATCGAAAAATTTTCGAAGATGGAAATTATGGCAGCCTGCAAGAAGAATATCACTGCAGAAGCCACTGCTAAACTCTTCTTTGAATGAGTTTGGGTGCACTTTGGGATCCCATAGTATATCATAGCAGATCAGGACAACAAGTTCCTCTACACATTTTTGTCCAGCCTTTGGTCAATGGTGGACACAAAGCTTACCAAGTCCACATATTTCCATCCCCAAACTGATGGCCAGACAGAGGTCATCAACAGGATGATTGTACACATCTTGTGCATGTACAATTCAAAGCATCCATGCACATGGGATGAGAGCCTCGCCTATGTACAACACAGTAATAATCGGGCTCTCCATAGCTCAACCAGCCACAGCCACTTTCAGGTGGGCTTAGGATTCCAGCCACTATGTCCTGTTGACGTAGCCATAACATTTGCAGCTACTCAGGCTGATTCGGTTAATGCCTAGTCTAAATCTAAAAAATTGAACAAAATTATCGAGCACATTCAACACATCCACCAACAACTTCATGACATATTAGACAGAGAAAATCCTAAGTACAAGAAATGACATGATCAACATCGGGTGCCACACAACTTGCATGTGGGCGACAAAGCGTGGCTAAATTTGCAGAAGGAGCGCCTCACTAGACCCCACCGCAAGCTTAAACCACTCCACTATGGGTCGTAAACCATCACCAAGGCTATAGGGAACAATTCCTTCAAGCTCATTATTCCACCATTCCTTGGTCTGCACCCAGTATTCAATGTGGACCACCTTTGTCCCTACTTCCCACATCTATTGGACACCTCTGACATTATAGAACTCACACCAATAGAGTTAAACCCAGACTACATGGAACATGCCACCATAGATTGTATCATGGACATGCAAATCAAAAACACTTTCTAAGAAAATATCCAACTGTATCAGGTTGTCAAATATGGCCAACTCCTGCACTAAGGCAGGTGGTTCACCAGGGACCAAGTTCAGCAGAAGTTTCCTCATCTTATGGAGGAACTCAATGCAATGGGGACCATTTCTTCCTAAAGGAGGAGGAATGATCCAGGTGGATATTTGTGGCCACCCACCTATTCCACTTGGGGCCCCACCATTGTCTCTTTCAGTTTTTCAGTTGCAGGACAACTTACTATTTTTAGCAGTTTTTCAGGTCTTCAACTTCCGAAGCCATTTTGATGCCCTAAACGACGTGTTTTGGGAAAACTGGGAGAAATATGGGTTAAATGACCCATGTTTCTCACATCAAAGGTTTTATTGCTCAGATATTTATTTCTAACAAGGTATGGTGCACGTCAAATGGAGATCCTATGCCAAAGTTACGTCCCTGAGAAGTTGAAACACCAATTTACCCAAACGGAGCACATATTTTTTGTGCTTAATCTGTTAGGGTTAGGGTTTTGAATATTTTTGGTTTTCCATTGTCTCTAGATAATAAGCAGGCCCTCGAGCCTCATTGTAACTTTTTTCAGAGGCCTATAGCCACCACATCTCTTCTCAGAGATAAGCTACCAACACCCTAGCTAGTTTATTGCAATTTTGTTTGTAAGAAAATTTTAGTTCTTTGATATTAATTAAATGAAGTGTTATTTCTATTGCATATTTGTATTTATGGTTACATGTGTATTTTTTTGCGTTCTTTCATAAGTCCACATCACCCCTCAAAAGAAAATAGCCATTCTTAATTCCATTGAAATCCTTGACTCCACGAGGTGCCATCCTCTCTGGATCATTGGAGGTGATTTCAACATGATCACTAAGCTCAAGGAAAAAAAAGGTGGTCAACCCAGGCTAGAGACTGATAGCATTAGCTTCAAATATTTCATTCAAAGAAACTGGTTGATTGATATTCCCTCTTCTAATGGAATGCATACTTGGACCAACAGAAGAACTGACTCTGAATAGATAGGCTCGATATTGGACCGTTTCTTCATCTCAGACAATGTGATCCATATGGGAGGCGAAATTTACTCCTCTATTCTTCCATCTGTCGATTATAATCATTGGCCAATCCTTTTACAGTGGTAACTTCCTGGAGTCACAAACAATCGAGCATTTTTGGCTATCTCATCCATATTTTAGAGACTTGGTTACCACTTGGTGGAGCGGCTTCATACCCCCTGCCGGCTTGAAAATGTATAAATTCCAATAAAAACTAAATCATTTCAAATACTCTCTCAAGAAATAGAAACATTCCACCTTTGGAAACATATTTCAGCATCAAAAGGATCTGGAGCAGCAAATGTCTTACCTTCAACTGCGTATCATTTGAGAGGCAAGATCAAAAGCTATGGCTCTCCAGGAAAATAACCTCCTTACCAAAGTGGATGAGCAGAGACTGCAAGGGGAAATACTTTGGAAGCAAAAGTCAAGAATTCGATGGCTCAAAGAAGGGGATAAGAATACGAAATTCTTTCATTGCTCCACTATTCAAAGTTGTATGCATAACCATATCGTCATCCTTAACAATAGTCAAGGGGATAAGGTATAAGACCATGAGGATATAGAAAAATAACTCCTCAGCCACTTCAAGAACATTCTCCAAGAACCTCCAGGTAACAGGCTACTAGAAATCGGCAAGATCACTTAGCACATCCCCAATAATGTCACTGAGGAGCACAATCAAATGCTACTCGAACTGATTTCCCTGCAAGAAGTTGAACAACCATGGCTTAGCTCAAAGATGGCAAGGCTTCCGGGCCTGACGGTTTCAGTTCCAACTTTTTCCACTACTTTTGGGATAGCATCAAGTTGGAGGTCTAGGATTTGGTGGAAGAATATATAAGTATGCATTAGATCCTTCCTTCACTCAATGCAAAATTCCTTGCCCTCGTGCCCAAAGAAGAACACTCTATCACTCCAGTGATGTACAGACCGATCGCCTTGTGTAATGTCATCTACAAGCTCATTTCCAAGGTAATCGCCAATAGGCTTAAAGCCCTCCTCCCTTTGCTCATCTCTCCAGAACAGACTGGATATGTGGAAGGCCAAAAAATTTGGGATGGAATCATTCTTACTCATGAAGTAACCCACTCTCTAAAGCATCTGAAGAAAGAAAGTATGCTCTTAAAAAATTACCTCTCTAAATATTTCGACAAATTAAGCTGGGAATACATCAATCAAATGCTCTTTGATTTTGGCTTTAATCCCACCTAGACTTGCTGCATTATGAGCCTCATCTCTTTCCCTTTTTATTCCATTATTTTAAACGAAACCCCATCCCCCCCCCTTCACTCCCTCTCAAGGTATTCGATAGGGGGATCCTCTTTCGCCCTTCCTTCTCGTTCTCATGGCTGAAGGTCTAGTTGCCTCATCTAGTATGCCGCCTCTTCCCATTCTCTTGGAGGTCTTACTATTCATAACAATCGTGCTATTACTCATCAACAATTTGTCGATCATAATATGTTGTTCGGAAACCCCTCGGTCTGAGAAGCCAACACATTTAATTCACTGCTTGATACCTTCTCTGAACCCTCTATAACCACCATCAATTCCTCTAAATCCAAAATCTTCTTCTTTAACACCACTATCATCTATTAGCGCAACACTGCCAAAATCATAGGCTTCTCCACTACCACTCTACCTTCCAAATACCTCAGTGCGCCTCTCATCGATTATACTATCAAGCACTCCTCTTGGAAATATCTCTTGGAAAAATTGGACACTCTCTTATCGTTATGGACCCTCAATATTGCCAGCCTCCTGGTCTTGATCAAAGCGGTCCTCCAATCCATTCCCCTTTATCTCTTCCCAGTTTTGGCAGCTCCCAAATGGGTACTCAAAAGCATCAAAACTCTACAAAGAAATTTCCTTTGGGGAATTTTTGGATTAAACTGAAAATCAGCTCTCGTAAAATGGACTAATGTATGCACTCCAAAATTGGTTTGGGTTTTGGGACTAAGGGACCCTAACCACAGCAATGCAGTAATGGAAACTCGCATTTGGTGGAAATGGTTGTCCAAACCTTACACCCCTTGGGCCTGTCTTTGGACGGCCAAGTATGCTAACAATAGGTTGCCAAAATATCTCATCCACCTTGTTCCCAAGGATTCTCGTTCTCTCATTTGGAACGTGGCCAAGCAATATAGGGCCATATTCCAAGAGCATAGTTTTTGGGAAATTATCTCAGGAGCCTCTTCTCGTTTCTAGGAGGATTCATGGTAGAAAATGCCAAAATTATTCGACCTCTTCCACAAACCCAGATGGCAAGCTACTCTACAAGCTGAAGTGAACATTTAGGCAATTATTTTTTGGAAAGCTCCTCTTATCTCTGGATATCGTCGATGGATTCGATTTTTTCAATGGTAGGAGGATTGGAATGAGGAAAAATATGAATATATTGATACTGAAATAAGAAAAAGGAAAATCTGATCCACTAATGATCTGGAAATTCTTTGTTGTGGTCATACCACTCAAGGCACCGTTTCTACTCGAGAATCTTACCATTTTCTTATTACATAACTCATGAACCCCAGGATGTGATATGGACCCAAATCTAGAGACAGGGCATTTGGCATAAAATCTCTACCTTTCTCTGGTTGCTCAGTAAGAGAAGGATCCTAACATTGGACAACCTTCCCAAAAGGGGTTTCATAGGCCCACCCAAATGTCCTAATTGTCTGTAGCATGCTGAAACCATCACTCATATTTTGGACACCTGCTCTTTAGCTAATACCATGTCGGACAACATAGCCCTTCGATTCAGAAGAACTAGAAGAATCAAAGGAGATATTTTTAATACAATCAGAAAATGGAAAATTAATTCCTTCAACAACAAGATGCTCAATTCTCTCTGGACCCTCCTTCATGGGTTCCTTCTTTGGAAGGTTGGGAAGGAAAGGAACAAACACATCTTCTGAAAATAAAATCACTCCTCTAGATATTATTTTGAATAATCTGTGCGACAACCCTAATGAGACTTTGGCTCTGCACCATTAGAAAGAACCATACATCCCTAATCAGCCACTAGAAATTATTCTTTGGGCTAACTGGAATCTCTCAATCCGTAGCCACCACAAGGATACTCGATCTCCCTCAGGTCATCTAGATTTTCCTAGCTCATGGAATCCTCCTCCCTGTGGTCTGATCAAACTAAATTTTGATGGTGCCTCTAACAAAAATCCTAGTGCATCTTTCTTTGGTGGAATCTTCAAAGATTCAGTAGGGAACTCCCTAGTAAACTTATTTGGCTCCATAGGGTGGGACTCCAACAACTTAGTGGAATTGGAAGGCCTCTTGTAGGGGCTTTACCTCACTTAGGAGCATAATTTCTCCCCCCTAAAAGTGGAAGGAGACTCTCAAATTATCATCAATGTTACCACTCACCTACTCTTGGGTGCCTCTTCTTCCAAGATTTCCAAGAGTTGGCGTCTTGTAGCAAGGTTTGATCGATTCACGCAATGGCTGCAGACTCAGTGAGACATCTCCTTTAAGCACGTTCAACGCTCAGCAAACAAGGTAACAGATCTCCTGGCCTGCAATGGGTTTGGAAGTGGTCTTCCACTCATTTCTGCTCCCCTCTCCAGTATCAATGATGCCTCTTTCCTACAGGAATGCACTCAATCGGTGCAAAATGAATCTATGCCCATGAATGCGGGTGTTTGATTTGGGTAGGTAGGTGGTGGCTCCTCCGCGCGGCATCTCGCTTGGTTACATAGCCACGCGTGGCTCCCTTCAATCTGCTCTTAAATTCTCCATCTGCTTGCCTCATGCTAGTGTTAATGCCTCTACCTCAAGCATTTACATCTGTCTGATCTGCAAGCCCTCCCACTATTTCATGGTGCCCCTTACCATTTCTTCGACATTCTCCTCATGTTGCCTCAACCTTTCGGTTATTTCCGCCAGTTGCATCTTCAAGCTCTTCTATGACCTTTCTCTGCTTGCGTCGCTGCCTTTGGCCTCCTGCTACCCTTCTGCCTCTCCCCTTGCACTAGCTCCCTCCTGCATAGACATGTTGCGGAGGCACAGGATGAGGTGTCATAGCGGCCGAGGCAGAGGTCAGACCACTCGCCCTACCATCTCCATTCATGAGGACAGCTTCCCTCCTCCTCCTAAGGATAATTCGGCCTCTTACGAGTTTCAGTATGATTCCTCAGGCTCCTTGGACTGACCTCTAATCATTGCCACCATCACTGTGCACTTTTAGGATGCTTCATCCAGCTCTGTTCACTATGGTGCAAGAAATCATCTCAGGAAGTCCAAAATTTCCACTTCTCCGCCTTAGCATTCCCGGAAATCTGAAGCGTTACCCGTCAAAACATGCACGCATTCAACCAACAGTGAAGGAAGCGACAATCCAGAGCGTTATGCAGATGACAAGGGAGAAGGCAACGATAGGCTTATGCATTTTGCCATTGCGCCTGAGCCCACGGTGCAACCTTCAAAGAAGGATGAGGGCATGTTGGACAACTACAATTGCCTCATCATCGAAGAGCCTCCGCCTCATGAGAAGTGGCATGCCATGCAGCCTCAGAATCGAGAGGTCACCTCTGTTTATGAAGATTTACCTTTCTGTTTTCATGTTTTTCCTGAACAATTCGATAATCTCCTGGATATTTTTTTGTAAATGCTGGTTTCCCTACCTAGGGTAGAAATTTTTGGATCGGTTTCCCCAGCTAGGGTGGTCATATTTCCATTTTTTTGAACTCTGTTCCTTCCAGAATTGGCTAGCATAGCAACTCCAGAGCATAACATCAAAATGTATTTTATGTGCAATATAATAGAATAATCTTATTTAGAAAAAAAAATATATTAATCCCTTTGGTTTATTAATATCTTGGGTTTATAATATCATGATGTTGGAATGGTACAGAAATGTGTCTAGCATTTCATTGTGAGAAACATTTTCTCAATGTGCTAATCAATCTAACAATGATTATCACAATGTTACATTACATTGTAATTTATTGAATGTCACAATGTGATGTTAGAAAATTGGGGTTTAATATTATGGTTTCTTATATTTTGTTTAATATTTAGTTTATAATATAAATCCTATTATTTAATATTAATCATTTAAGTTTATAATATTAATCTTATGGTTAATATTCCTAGGGCTTAATATTAATCCTAAAGTTAATAATACTTTTCCTATTGTTTAATAACAGTATCTTGTCTTTATCATATTAATAGTATCTTGGGTTTATAATAATAATAATCCCCAAGGGTCTATAATTTTAATCCTTTGCAATTATTAATTCCTTTGGTTTATAATACTAATAATATGTTGTATTTACAATATTAGTCCCTTCATTTTACAATATTAATAATCCATTGGGTTTAGTAATCTCTGAGTTAATATTATTAAATGCTTGGGTTTAATACATTGGGTTTACAATATTCATTTCTTAGATTTTTAACATTAATTTCTTCGATTTATGATATTAATGCCTCGAGTTTATTAATTCCTTGTGTTTTATAATATTAATACTTTTTATTAATTTATATATATATATATATATATGTGTGTGTGTGTGTGTGTGTGGAGAGTATACTAATAATATTAACTATATATGAAAATAAAATATAATATAATACGTTTATATATATAACAATAATATTTATGAACAATAACATGGTGGGAAATAAATAAATATTATTAATAATAAGTAAATATTATTATTATGTTATATCTTAATTATACTATAGTTTAAAATACTATATTATATTATTATAATATATTATATTATACTATAATATTAATATGATATTATATTATAGGTTAAATTATTATAATATTGTATGTTAATATAATTATATGTGATTAATATATATTTATGGGAGTTTATTAATTATATTTACTTATATTAATATGGTTGTAAACATATAAAATAAAGTAGTAAATGTGATTGTGTTAGTAATTATATTCATTAAAAAAATTTAATTGTTATCTAAAAAATTAAAGTAAATAATTGTATTACATAATCAAACAATCAAATAGAAAAAATGACAACAAGCAATCACGCCACACTAACTACCCTCACTTTAAAATTATTGAAAAATATCAAATAAAATATGTACAGCCTAATAAAAACCAAGACAATAGACGATCCCCACTGCACCTCGAGAACGGTTTAAAAAAATGAAAAGGAAAACCAGGACAACAGACGATACCCACGACACCTTGAGAACGGTTAAAAGAAATGAAAAGGAAAACCAGGACAACAGACGATCCCCACGACATCTTGAGAACGGTTAAAAAAATTTGTAAACGAATCCGTTAAGGTATGTGCAGTTATTTGGCTTCAATATAAAAGCAGAAATACTGATGTGGAGCCTCTTCGGTTCGACATGGAAACATGCATTATTCGATTTAGATTCCTATATTGGAATTATGCAGATGTTTCGGATTATAGTTTAATGAAATTTTCGTCCTATTCCAAAAACAAAGAATAAAATTTATATTAAACCCTAATCTTGTGAGTTTTTTCTATTAATAAATTTTCAAAATTTCAAAATTTGAACTGCTAGTTCGTGCTCAAATTTCCGTCTGATTCATTCGCCTTCCGTCCGTCCAATTTGTCCATAACATCTACCCTTCGATCGTTCAGGATGCAAGTGCTGAAGGTCTACACCCTAATAACAACGCCATAATAAGAACGCTAATAACAACAACGGATCGACACCCTCCCCAATCCGAAGGTCAGTGGGTAAGGAAACAAAATTCGCATAGACGATTGATACGTGGAACCTAAGCTTCTCCGCCCCAAAATTATTTCTCTGAATTATTACGACATTGTATTAAATGCTACAAAGGATCCAGCAAAATGTGATACAGTGGAGTGATCTACCGTGATGAATCTTCGCATTCTTACTTATCGTAATATTTCAAACTTTCACAATTATATGTCAAGATAAGTTATTGGTTCAATTTTTTGTTTTGTTTTATTTAGATGTTCTTATATTTATTATGTGACTATAATATAAGTTTATTACTTAAATTTGAAAAAAAACATATTTCAAAAATATTGTTTATTTCATGACCCTGATATAGCCTAAGTACCAAAATTGAAAAAAACTTATTTTAAAAAGCAATAGATATGAAGCAAATGGTTATTTATCTTATTATTTCTTCAATTTTTATTCATTTGACAAATTGTTATTAATGGACTCTTATGGGTCTATTCGACAAATAAATATCAATGTACTGTCTAATGGATATTGCTCAGTAAATTCTAATTGTTGTTGTTTCTCAGCCATTTCCAAATAGATTTAACAAAATAATGTTTAGTGGAATGGTAAATTTCAATTGCCATGATACACTTTCCATGTGTGTTCAAAGAGTTCTTCGCTCTCAATTACGATCATGAAGCTCCCCCGCCTCTCCCTTCTTGTGCGAAGCCTTACTCACTCATTTGATTAACAGAAAATGAAAATTAACTATAGATTCACAAAAAATGCCATGGCATTCCATCAATGCTCAAAATATGGAATAAACAGCTTGAACTTTCATTTTCATTTCAGAATTAAGGTCACTAAATTAGGGTGAACGTAGTATTGAAATATAAAAAATTTAGTATATTATTATTCTTATTAATATGATTTAATTTTTCAATATGATTTAGTTTTTCAATTTAAGTATAATTTTATTTTTAATAATTATTTTATATTGAATTAATTAATTTAAAATATATTGAATTTATAGTATGAAAACTGAAAATATTATTAAAATATTTAAAATGTATTACACTGGAATATGAATCTTAAATTTTCTTGAAATATTTAATTATATAAAAATATTTATAACAATAATAATAACATAATAAATCTAATAATAAATTGATTACTTAATCATAGTAAAATAAAAGTTTAATATTGGTTAATAAAGTTACTAATAATGTGTAATAACATTAATAAATTTACTAACAAATTTTAATAATAATAAGATTTATTAATAACAATACAAATTTAAGGTTATTAATAAGTTAGTTAATTTTATTAAAAAGTTTATTATCTTTTAGTAATAAGTTTTATTAACTTTATTAATATAATAATAACTTTATAATATGTTTTAAATCTAATCATTTTTTAATAATACATTAATACATTTATGTGTATACTAATATATTAATTATACATATACATATATATATATATAATATGATTTATTTCGTCAATCATGATATACATTGTGTTCACCCATTATTAACCAGTGTAATTATGTTCAATTTCTCTATAATTAATAATAGATATAATGTTGAACGTAATCATAATCAATCTTAGTCGACCATATTCAACTATACATAACCATGGTTGATGATAGTCAACAATAGTCAACCATAGGCTATCATGGCGAAAGTTTGAATATGTTTAGTAATAATAATAATGATAATAAAAATAATAATTTATAACTTTTTTCAATGGTGAAAACATATTTGACTATGGTAAAACTAGCTCAACTATGGTTACTGTGGCTATCCTTGGTCACCATTGCCACCCATGGTTGAAAAGGTTAACCTTAGTGAACAGGATCAACCATATTCATTTATAGTTGAACATTGAAAATAATGATCAACAATCTTGACCCATACTCAACTAGAATTGACCACAGACAACCATGTTCAAAATTTGACATCGCAATGTGACAACCACTGTTGAGCATAGTTATCAATGTTAAAAGATTAACATTGAAACATGAAAAGTAAACATCAACATCGCAATGTATAAAAACAAAAATGTGTTAATCTTTATGTAAGTAAATGTAGTCAAAAGGTCATGAATTGGATAACATTATGGAAAGAAAACAATTTTCAATCTAGTACAAGAGAGACAAAGGTTAGGTGCATAACCATGCATATTTTTACGAACCATGGTCACCAAGGGTATTAACTTTAATATTTTTCCCAATGTCACAAATAACAAAAAAAAAACAACATAATGTAATAAATAATAAATGCTCTTGCAATGGGACAAGCAACAAACAAAGTTGTAATGTGACAAGAAATAAACAACCATTAGATAATTTTTTATGTACAAAATGAGCCTTAAAAAAAAAGCGTACAAGAAAATGAGACTTAAAGAAAAAACGTACATGCAAAAGAAACTTTATAATAGCCAATAAGATTTAATATGATGATTTCAATTATGGGGAATGATACACAATTTTTGGAGTAAAAATAAAAAGATTAAAAATAAGTAAAAAAAACTACTTTTTTAACTCATATTTTCAGCTTACCTTCCTATGGTTTACTCAAATTTCAAGCATGGACACTCATTAGATGCATAATTTAATTCCTCATCCAAGGAGTACCCATTTTGTATACTTTTGTTGGTCTTTTCTACATAAAAAATGAGGAATACATGAAAAACATGATTGCAATAACATTTTTTCATGTATTTCTCATTTTTTGTGTAATAGGGTCCTTAGAAAGTATGTGACATGTGTATTCCTTCTATGAGGAATTGAATTCAAAATCCAACGAGTTCCCCTGCTCGAAGTTGGAGTAAAATTGTAGGGACATAAGTTTAGAATACGACTTAAAAAAATATTTGTTTCATTTTTCCCTCTAAAATTTGATGATGCAATCTTGTATTATTTATTATTTTCATTATTATTTTAGAGTGCTATTTAGGATGCCTATCTTAGACCTGAAAATGTCTCTGATAACCATAATGTGATGAAAAAAAAATGTTAACCATGTCACAATGTGATGACATTGAAATTTGATTAAAAAAACACGACATTTCAAAGTAAAAGAGGATAATTGAAATCAAATTATGATGAATAAAAAATGGCATCGCAATTTCACAATAATAATTATTTTCACAATTTGAACTAGTTTTACTAGGTTTACTACGTTAACATATATTTACTAGGTTTACTAAGATGATATATGTTTATTAGGTTGACCTTGGTTGACGTCACCAGGTCAACCATACTCAACCAGGTTCAACTAAGTTTATAAGGTCTATATACGTTAATAACATATTACCTATACATTAACACATGTTACCTATGATTGACTATGGTTAACATTGTTGACCATTGTTAAAGTCAACCATAGTCAACATGGGTGCCATGCCGACCAATAGTCACCATGGAAATTAAATTTTATATTTCTCCCAACATGACAAACACTAAAAAATTTCACAATGTGATGAGTAATAAACAAGGTCATAATGAGAAAAAACAAACAAAGTTGTAATATGACAAATAACAATCAAAGTCGCAATTAGACAAAATAAGGACATCATAATGTGGTGAAGAATAAATAATGTTATAACTTGAAAAACAAGAAATGACATCACAATGCCATGAAAAATAAGCAATTTCATAATGTTAAGAACAAAAAACAACAACACAATAATATGAAGAAAAAACAATGTTGTAATTTGACATAAAAGGAATGACATTGCAACATGATGAACAACAATGAATTGAAAAATCACGTAACAATGAGAACACATTAAAATGTGACAAACAACAAATAAAATTTCAAACTTTAGTGAAAAAGAAGAAAATACATCACAATATGGTGAACAACAATGACATTTCAATTTCATAAATACGAAATTCCATCATAATCTAAATAGGTTTTATGACATTTATGTAGTTGAGCTAAGTTTACCAGGTCAACCATAGTCCACTGTGGTAAAATAAGTTCAAATAGATTTACAAGGTATACTATATATTAATAACATATTTAACTATACATTAAGCTATGCATTAACACATGTAACCTATGGTTTACTGTGGTTGATCATTGTTAACATGGTCAGTGATAGTCAACATGCGTGCCATGGAAAACCATAGTCACCATAGACATTAAATCTAACATTCCTCCCACCATGACAAGAAAAATCAGAATGTGATGAAAAAAAACCAACATTGTGATGTGAAAAAAAAAAAAACAAAATTTGTAATGTGATGATCAAGAAAACAATGACATCATAAGGTGGTCAAGAAGAAACAATACCATAATTTGATAAACAAGAAATGACATTACAACATGATAAACAACAAGCAATGTGGTAATGTGGAAAACACATTAATAACATGTAATCAACCATAATCAACTAGGTTAACCTAGGTTTACTAGGTTTTCATAGGTCTACTAGGTTGACCTAATTCTACTAGCTTAAGCATGGTTTACAAGGTTTACTAGGTTGACCTATTTTGACTAGGTTTACTAAGTTGACATCAGTTTACTAGGTTGGACTAGGTTTCTGAGCTTAACCATGGTTTACCAGGTTCACCTAGATTGAACTAGGTTTATTAGGTTGACATGTGTTTACTAAATAGACCTAGTTTTACTAGTTTTATCTAGGTTTATTTGGTTTACTAGGTTTATTAGGTTGACCTACATTTACTATGTTGACCTAATTTTACTAGGTTTACTAGATTGATCTATGTTTTCTATGTTTGTTATATTTTAATAAGTTGACTTGGGTTTTCTAGATTCAGTAGGTTGATGTGGGTTTACTAGGTTTACGAAGTTGAGCTAGGTTTACTACTTTTATTGGGTCAACCATAGTCAACGGTATCCTACTAGGTTTACCAGGTTGATCTAATTTTACTAGGTCGGCCAAGTTGACCTCGATTTACAAATTTGATCGAGGTTCATATAGGTTTACTAGGCTCACCTAATTTTTCTAGGTTAATAGTTTACTAGATTTAATAGGTCTACATAACTCAACAAGTGTAATCATAATCAGCCATGCTCAAAACAAATAAAATACAGTTAGCCATTCTCACCATGTTCATACATACTTTAGTTGGTAAACCATGGTCACTATGGCCATGCATATTTTAACTAGTCAGCCATATTTGACCATGTTTACTAATGTTGTTAAACATGGTTAGAATGTTCATCCATTATTAGCTATAAACAACCAAAGACATTATGGTCAACCATGATGGAATTTGTTAAATTATGCATGGGAATGGTCAACATGCCTAACAATATTAACCATGGTAAAACATGGTGTGGTGGTATACCTGGTCAACCGTAGCCCTCATGGTCAATCATAGTCGTTTATACTTAAACATCGACAACCATGGTGAACTATGTTCCCCCATTGTCATCCATAGTAAACCATAGTAAACCTTTGTCAAAGAACCTCAATGATGGTCACCCATGGCCACCATGCTTAAACACAGTCACCAAGTTAAACATGGTCAACATGATCATCCATGGTCACCTTTAGTCTACCATAACCTGTAATCTACATCCATGGTCAACCATGGTTGGCCATGGTCAATTAAGGTGAACCATACGTAGCCATACCCAAACAAGGTCAATATGAATCAACCAACCTCCACCTCGATCAACTATAGTTAGTGTAATCAACCATGAGAATTATCTTTAAGCCTCTTCAACTATTAATTTAACCATTACAAAAACATTAAAGTAACATTAATGTAAGATCAACCATGGTTGACAATTATTAACCATGGTCAACATTAATGTAACGTGATTTTACTAGTGTAACAATCATCAACATTAATGTAACATTGTTAGAATAATGTTACATAGATACATTGTTACATTAATGTTTGACCATGGTCAACCATATTCAACTATCAACAACCCTCATTTACCATGGCCAACCATCATCAACTATCATCAACCCTGAATAACCATTTTTAACCTTAGTCAACCAACACGAATGATCTAGGTGGATAATGGTGGCCATCAACCTATTCCACCTAGAACTTGAGTTAGTTTCATCAGTTTCCTTTTTTATCGCAACATTTAATATTTTTAGCAGTTTTTTCAGGTCCTTAACTTTCAGAGTAGTTTTGACCCCCTAAATGACATTTTAAGGGTTTGCTGCAAGCCCATTTCCGTAGGTAGGGGCTTGTGGAAAAACCTATAGTACGCGGAGAGATATTTCTGATGATATATTGTACATGCCAAACAAGGATAATATGACCAAGTTACAACCGGACGAAGTTGGTTACGGAACTAACCCCAATGGGGCCCAAAAAATGTTTTTATTTAATCTGATGGGGTTAGGGTTTTGGTTGTTTAATATTTTCCTATGTTTTTCAGTAATGAAAAGGCCCTTGAACCTCATTATATAATTCTTGAGAGGCATGTAGTTGCCACATCTCTTCTTAGAGATGAGATACCAACGCCCTAGCTAGTTTATTTCCATTCTTTGTGTAAGCATATTTCAATTATTTGATATCAATGAAATGAAGTTTTATTTCTGTTGCATCTCTGCATTTATGTGTATTTATGTATTTTATTGTGTTCCTGCATAAGTCTGACCAGTGGTATCAGAGTGGTATGTGCTTTCTCCATCCTTCGCTACATGTCCCCAACGAGCTCAGGGTATAAGGAATTAGGGCTCGATCTGGTTGAACCTTTTGAAGATCAACCTCGAAAAACCCGACGGTCACCCATGGGGGAGAAAAGAAATATGAGGGAGTGGAATATCCTATCAAAATATTGGTCGAAGAGACCCTCGAGAAACAAAGGAACACGATGATGGATAACTTTTCCTAGATCCTTCAACGGTTGCCCACTGGCAGCGCATCTACTTCTAGCAGTTGTTAATCTCAACATTTGTATCCTACCACCAGTGATAAAAGAAATCTCTTTCCATATCATATTAGGGTTCCATTCTGAATTTTTTTTCATTCCATTAGGTCATCATGCAAAAACTTGGTCACTCATTAGGGTATTTAGATCATTACTACTCATTTCACCTAATCAAATTCATATTTTGAAGTAGTAATCTCATTCATGGTCAATAGACATAATCATGGTCACATAATTTATTTTTGAAAGAGTCCCATAGTCATCATCATCATCATTCATCTCATTCTTCCATGTTGTGCCATCATTAGGTCATCGGGTAAAAATCATGAAAATTGGTCATTTCACCATCAAATTCATATTTTCAAGTAGCAAGAGTCAAATGTTTTCAAAACATTAGGGGAAGTTTGAGGTCTAAAATGGGCCTCCTAGGAAAATGTACAATCAAAATTCACTTTATGAGAACCAATCACGTTTTAGGGGATGACAACATCCCTAATGGTTGAGGTGGTATTGCTTGAGTTAAAGGTACTTACTTGTCACATTCTCAATTGTGGATAAAATCTCATGGTTAACTATGGTAGTGCTCTAAGTACTTTTAAAGTCAAAGTAAAGTACTCATAATAAATTTCACTTCACACATTTTGAATAAAAATATATTATTGTCATTTAATTTTTCTTGAAAGAAACAATGCATATCCCTATACATTTATTATAATATATTATATTATTTTTATATAGTATATTAATTACATGTTATTATACAATTTAAATAACATAAATTTTAATTAATAACATATAATATAATTAAGAATTTATAAATTTATATTTATATTTTATTTTAAGTTATTTAAGTACAAAGGACAAATGCATTAGTTGTTCAATGATAATGACTTTTTCTTGAAAATCTCATTCTTATTTATAGTCACATCAATACAATTTTTTTATTAATTTTATTTTAGTACAAATTTTGAATTGAATTTAACTATGGTTACATGGATTGTGGTGCAAAAAGTGAATTGCAAATTCATAAATATTATTTTATTGGTTTAGCTATTATTTTATTATTTCCTTAGGAGGTCTGTTTTAGACCTCAAAATTCCCCTAATGGATATTTTAAAATAATGTTTTTATCTAAATTATGATGGATCATATGCAACTAAGTTCTAAGGCTCCAGTTCAAATCTAAATGTGAAAGTACATGGTTGGTCCACTACACCACCAAAGGAGAAAATTGATTTTCAAAACTACAAACAAACTAGAAATCAAGTTCATTTTATCATTCCACATTCAAGAGACATCTATCTACCAATAAAAGTCACTCCCACTCTAACAAAGGCCATTTTATGCCATCAAAATACAATTTTTCCTCTTGTGCTACACTTTTTCCAAATAGAGTTGTGTTTTCCCAAAGGTACCCAAATCATTAGTGTAGAAGGTGGCTTCAATAATTTCAGGTTCCAAACTATCGTTTCCAAATAATTGGCTTTGTTTTTACCATATTTGTCTCTAATTTGTGCTTGGAAAGCTCATTTCCCTCTCTTAGGGTTTCGAGGGCATTTTTCTTGGTTTCTTGACGCCCATGGTTAAATCATCAACAAAACTTGTATCTTGATGCTCTTACACCTTCCCCTATCCTTATTATACCTCCCTAAACACTTCCCATCACTCCTATCCCTCAAAATCATCATTTTTCCACAAATCCTAGCCTATCGCTACAATTTGACCTTTTCTAGACTAGGCTTCTATTTTTCCCTTTTGGACCCCTTCCTCTCACCCAATCCTTGAAATTTCACTTTCCTCTATTTCCTAATATCCCTCCCTACCTCCAAAAATTTTCCTAAGAATTTATAAGTTCCCATCTCCTTTATTTCCCTTGATTCTTATAAATTACCCAAATCCCCTGTTTTGCCTACACTAAACCCTAATTTCCTCTCCCATTGAGCTAGGGTTTCCTATGGAATCAGAGACATATGAGCATAGGAGGCATAAGGGAGCTCATATCAGCAAGTTTGAGGCCATTACAACTCATAAACATCATGTCTCCATCATTTTTCAATAATTCATTCCAAGGGACAAACCATTTCCTACACATAGGGTCAGTTTTTCTTCAAAGTATGTTTCTGACCAAATGGAGATGAATTTCATAAATGAAAGAGGTTTTTGCTAATAATAGACCAAGGAGGAAAAAAATCCTTAATATTCTACACAATGTTATGGTTTGGGAGGAATTCAAAAAATATAGTTGCTATAGGAGAGTTGATGCACTTCTGGAATAGTCTTTGCAAAATCCACTTTTCTCTCTGGTTGAATTTCCCAATGACTTTCTTTATGTGTAAAATGATAACTAGACATCAATATATTTCTACTGAGATATCATGAGCTCAATTTTGAGTTCAAGAAGGCCTCCAAAAGTGGCTTGAAAGAGCATGCTGCTCTTTTTTCACCCCCATTCTGCACGTTTTGATGATTCTTGGGAGAATTGATTTTTGAGGGCCTATACTTGATCATTTTTAGTGCTTGATAGGTCCATTATGTAGAAGACAGAAATATATTTCCAACTCACTTTCATTAGCTCAATTTTGAGTTTGGTAAGTCATACAAAACTGATATCGAAGATGGTGCTGCACTTTTTCCAAAGGGCATTGTGCTTTTTGTCAAGGGCACTGCACTTTTGGTTCCGGTGCTGCGCTTTTGCCAGTTCACTGATATTTTCCAAATTTTGACTTTTTCTCAGTTCTTCAATGGATTTGATAGATTTTAATAATGTAATTTATTCATGTAAATGTAATTATGTCACTTTTAGTTACTAGAGGTAGATACATTGGGTAAAAGTGTATTTTTGGGATAAATGAATCGGTTTCACCAAAGTTAGGGATAATTTTTGTTGACCTCCCCAGTCTTTGGGTTTCCAGTTTAGAATTTTGGGGATCATTTCCTCAAGTCAGGGATTCGACCCCCGAGCTTGGGAGAATCAGTTTTGTTCTATATTATTCACTTCTTTTCTCATAGCAAAGGTTGGATGTTCCTTGATTGATCACTAAACACTATTGTAATCAGATTTTTGGCAAGAAATAACAGAGTGAGTTGCAACTATTTTGATGGAATTCTTATGGTAATGTGATTTAAAATTGTTTCTTCTCATGTTTTTCAAATGTGTGAATGAATTGTGATTTCATATTCATGCCATGTTTGTATGTAATTGATTCCTCGGTCAGAAAGACAAAATTCATTAAGCTTATGCTCTATTTTGGAGGAATAGTTATAGTTTTTTTCATCTTCTTGTAGTAGAAAATAATTCATATCTTTTATGCTCTTTTGTCAAACCCTAGTAGTCTAAACCACTTCATCAGATATCATTTTGTGTTGAAGAGCTTACCTACCTTTCTCCATCATATACCTGCAATTATGATCCTTATTTTCCCTGACCTAATTCCTTCCTTGACCTATTCAGCATCCAACACCTCAAAATTCAATAAATCAAACCCTTGTGCTACTATACCTAGCCTAATATCTTATTGACCTAGTCATATTGGCTAAGATCCATTAGAGAGAGCCCTATCCTGCCTAGTAGGGCTAGCTACTTGGAGAAAGATTGGTCTGTGGTTACCTTTGTTGGTCTCTTCTTAGCCTCGAAGATCTGATGGAGTGATAACATATTGGCAACCATATTGGGGAAGAAAGTGAATGATCTTCCCTCGGATGACAATCATAAAAGTTTATATCTTTTTGTTGATGGTGGAAAACGGTCAGATGCATATGAAGGTTGAATCATTTAGCTAGCGTCTCTAGTGTCAAAGAATCCAAGGTTCATAATTTTTATGGAAATTCCAATTTTAAAGAACAGGTAATTTGAATAGACTTCTCGGGGACTTAATTGTTGATGATATGAGTTCTACTGCAAGAAAAATCTTAGGTATGCCCCTATGGATAGATCTCAAATCCCTGGATTTCCAAATCCTATGCCTTATGTTGACTGATTTACACATCTTCCCATATTCAAAGATGAAAAGAAATATGATGTTGATCTGCATTTAGTAAATTTTCATGTACATGTATGTAGACTGAGAATTGAGTTTCCTGAAGACTTTCTCATGAAAGTTTTTATCGCTACTCTTGAAGATAAAGCTAGGGTATGGTATGAAGGGTTACCAGAAGGAAGCTTATGTTCTCTTAAATATTTCCATAAGATGTTTTCCAAACAGTATGTGAATTCTAATCTTTATTTATCTCCCTTACAAAGATGTTGTGATTATAGTGAAGTTTTTATTGCATATCTTGAGGGTATTGATGATATTGAATGCATGAATGATGGAGAGATCATTGAAGCCTTCTATGATTTCTCCCTTCAACAACAATCTGAAGAAGCTAGTCACTTTGGAACACAAGGTCATATTCAACATATAATAGCTTCTGCTTTTCTTGAAGATGAAATAATTTTTCATCTTGATAGTCAAATGAAACCACATGAAACAAATTAGCAGTCTGATGAAAATTTATATGCTCATTTTCTTGAGATTAAAGAAGATATTAAACATCCATGTCAATCCTTAGGAGGGAAAGAAGACAATTACTGTTTCATCCAAAGAAGACAAAGAGTAATTTCTCCTTTGATTAAAGAATAAATAAATTAGATTCTAAATTTGAAAATCCATATTCCATCCATTAAGAATGATGATGTTATTATACAGTCTTTCCAGTTTCCAAATGATTATGAAGAGGAGAGAATTAATAGAGAAGAAGCTTTTTTAGATCCCCTTGGAGATACAAATATTTCTCAAGGTTCAAAAAATGAAAATTCTTCTGATGAAAAGGAGTTTGTCTCGAATCCTATAGATGTGCACACTTATGTTGTTAAAAATATTATGGAGGATCATTTTTCTAATTTGTTACATCCATATGGGAATAATGATTACTCATGTCCTTTTTTTGATCCACAAAAGGTAATGCTTCATGATTTTCAAGATCCCTTGGGGAGTCTTTTTCAAGCATTGGATCAAATTAATGTTTTCTTGTTTGTCAGCATAAGTCTTGGTTTCAATTTTTATTATAATTTGCCTACATATACATGATTTTGCCTACTCGAGGAAAGTGAGAGAATAATTTCAATAAATAGCCATCTACTATATTGGTTACACTGGAAGGATCATTTGACATAATTAACAATTGTGCAGTGGATTAGAGTAGGTTGGTATCATTTCAGTTCGATTTGATTTCATTTTCAGCAACAAGTTTCTTTCAATTTCAGTTTTCTACAAAGTGTGAAGTGAAGAATAACCGAGGCTTGGAGGCTGAGGTGAAGGACATAAAGTTTCATTGGTTTTATCTTGTTTTCAAATGTTTTTAGTCAGTTTTGAGTTAGTGTTGAGTTAGTTTACTATATCAAGATTTCAGTATTCAATTTGCTTTGAAGCTTTTGACTCCATGCCCAATGGATAGGCTACTTGGTCTATGGTGTTCTTGACACCTCCAAGGAGCTGTCATCCCCAAGCTAGAGCCAATTTTAATGAAAAAATTTTCATCCTAACACCAGTGATAGAAAAATCTCTTTTCATATCATAGAGGGTTCCATTCTAAAATTTTTGTCATTCCATTAGGTCATCATGTAAAAATTTGGTCACTGATTAGGCTATTCAGATCATTACTACTCCTTTCACCTCCATGGTCAATGGATATCATCATGGTCAACTCATTCATTGTTGAAATAATCCCATAGTCATCATGGTCATCATTCATCTCATTCTTCCATGTTGTGTCATGATTAGGTCATAGGGTCAAAACCATGAAAATTCGTCATTTCACCATCAACTTCACCTTTTGAAGGAGTAGTAATAGTCAAAAATTTTCAAAAAATATTTTAAAAGGATGTTTTTATCTTAATTATGATGCATTGTATGCAACTAAGTTCTAAGTCTCCAGTTCAAATCAGAATGTTAAAATACATGGTGGGTCCACTACACCACCAAAGGAGAAAATTGATTTTCAAAAATATAAAGAAACTAAAACTCAAGTTAATTTACTCATTCCACATTCAAGAGACATCTCTCTACCAACAAAACTCACTCCCACTCTGACAAAGGCCACTTTATGCCATCAAAATACAAGTTTTCCTCTTATGTTACGCTTTTGCCAAAGGGAGTCGTGTTTTCCCAAGGGTACCCAAACTATCATTGCATAAGGTTGCTTCAATAATTTCAGGTTCCAAACTATTATTTCCAAATAAGTGGCTTTTTTTTTACCATATTTTTCTCCCAACTGTGCTAGGAAAGCTCATTTCCCTCTCCTAGGGTTTTGAGAGCATTTTTCTTGGTTTCATGACTTCAATGGCTAAATCATGAAAAAAATGTGTATCTTGACGCTCTTACACCTTCCCCTATCCTTAATATAACTTCATAAACACTTCTCATCACTCATCCCTCAAAATCATCATTTTCCCACAAACCCTAGCCTATCGCTACAATTTGACCTTCTCTAGACAAGGCATGTGTTTTGCCCTTTTGGACCCCTTCCGCTCACTCAATCATTGAAATTCCACTTTCTCCTACTTCCTAACATCCATCCCTACCCCCAAAAATTTTCCTAATAATTTAGAAGCCCCAATCCCCTTTATTTCCCTTCATTCTTATAAATTTCCCAAATCTGTTGTTTTACCTACACTAAACCCTAAATTCCTCTACCATTAAGCTAGGGTTTGCTATGGAATTAGAGAGATATAGGAAGAAGAGGCATAATGGAGGTCATATTAGAAATTATGAGGCCATTAAAAATCATTAACATCATGTTTCAATCATTTTTCAAGAAGTCATTCCAAGGGACAAATCATTTTCTACATATATGTCCAATTTTTCTTCAAAGTATGTTTCTGACCAAATGGAGATGAATTGCATAAAAATTAAAGAGGTTTTTGTTAATCATAGACCAAGGAAACAAAAAATCCATTATTTAATACATAGATGTTATGGTTTGGGAGGAATTCTAAAAGTATATTTTCTATAGGAGAGTTGCTGCACTTCTAGAGTAGTCTTGGAAAAATCAACTTTTCTCCATGATTGAATGTCCCAATGACTTTATTGATGATTCAAATGCTAACTAGACATCCATAGATGTCCAATGAGATATCATGAGCTCAATTTGGAGTTGAGGAAGGCCTCCAAACATCGATTTCAAGAGCACGTTGCAATTTATTCAACCCCATTTTGCACTTTTCGACCAGTCTTGTGAGAATTGATTTTTGAGGGGCTATACTTGATCATTTTCAATGCTTGATAGGCCCATTATGTAGTAGAAATAAATATATTTCCAATGAGATATTATGAGCTCAATTTAAATTTTGTGAAGTCATCCAAAAGTGATCTATAATATCGAGCTGCGCTTTTTCCAAAGGGTGTTGCGCTTTTATCAAGGGTGCTGCACTTTTGCTTCACATGCTTCTCTTTTGCGAGTTGATTGATATTTTCCATATTTTGAATTTTTCTCAGTTGGTCAATGGATTTGATAGATTTTACTGATGTAATTGATTCATGTAAATGTAATTATGTCAGTTTTAATTACTAGAGGTAGATACATTAGCTAAAAGTGTATTTTTGGGATAAATTAATTAGTTTCACCAAAGTTAAGGATGAGTTTTTTGACCTCTGTAGTCTTTGGGTTTCGAGTTGAGAATTTTTGGGATCAGTTCCTCAAGTCAGGAATTATAACCCTAAGATTAGGAGAATTATTTTTGGTCTATATTATTTAGTTATTTTCTCATAGCAAGGGTTAGATGACGTTTAATTGATCATTGAACACTATTGTAATGGGATTTTTAGCAAGAAATATCAAACTGCGTTGCAGCTATTCTGATGGAATTCTTGTGGTTAAGTGATTTTAAATTGTTTCTTCTCATGTTTTGCAAATGTGTCAATTTATTTTGATTTTATATTCATGCCATATATGTATGTAACTGATTCCGAAGTCAGAAAGACAGAATTCATTAAGCTTATGCTCTATTTTGGAGTAATAGTTATAGTTTGTTTCATCTTATTCTAGTAGAAAATAATTCATATCTCTTATTCTCTTTTCTCAAAGCCTAGTAGTCTAAATCACTTCATAAAATATCCTTTTGTGTTGAAGATCTTACCTACCTTGCTCGATTAGATCCCTCCAATTCTAATCCTTTTTTTCCCTGACCTAGTTCCTTCCTTAACCTATTGACCATCCAACACCTTAAAACTCAATCAATCAAACCCTAGTGCTACTATACCTAGCGTAATATCTCATTGATCCAGTGATATTGGCTGAGATACAATGGAGAGATCCCTTCTTTCCTAGTAGGGCTAGATACTTGGTAAAATATTGGTTTATGGTTACCTTTGCTGGTCTCTTCTCAACCTTAGAAAGCCAGTGGAGTGATAACAGAAGGCACTCTATATGTGCGACTCCTTTTAAGGTACATGTAAAATTTAGCATTCCCATATTTAAGCAAAAAACAGATGGTGATGTTGTAGATAGATGGTTGAATCTCTTAAAAGGAATTTTCTCAGTTCATGACTTTTCCGACCGAGAAAATATCACTTTTTCACTCCTTAAAGTCACCGCCCATGTCAAGGACTGGTAGGAAACCTAATTTGAGCAAAAGGTTGAGAGGGAACCCATTATGTTCTTAGATGCACCCACTTGGGATACTTTCCAAGACACCATCAAGGAACAATATTATCCCATGGAGAGATACAAGGACAAGTATATACAATGGATTACGTTGTAGCACGAAAGGGATCAAGATGTACATGAGCTGACTAATCTGTTCCATACCCTTTGCACAAATTTGGGTATCAAAGATTCAAAGAAAAAATTTGGTGCTAAAGTACTACAGTTGTCTACAGAGATACATTCAAGAGGAAATGGATTTCTTTTACATTTCTTCACTTGGTGCAACATACCAGTATGTTGTGAAGATTGAGGAGAAATTCAAACAGAAGAAGAAATAATTTGGACCTGCAAATCAGAAGCAAGGGAAAGGTGTCCCCAAACCACATAACAAAGGATAATTCCAAGGCGAGGTTGTTGTAAATATTTTCATTGATGGAAAAGAAGGCAGCAGATGCAGAGACAGGCAAAGAACAACAGCAGAAGACAATAGGTAATATTTATAGAGAGCAGTCGAGGCAGAGGTCGAGGCAGCAGAGGTACAGCGAAGGTAGAGGCAGAAGCAGCGAAGGCAAAAGCAGAAAGGCAAAGGCAGAGGTAGAGGCAGAGCCGTTATTCTGAGAATCACTACCACAGCTGGAGGATATAATAAATGCGGAAGCAGAAAACCTATATATACGCACAGATTACATACACAAGGGTCTAAAGAATATATATGAATACATATACGTTATATGTTGTGCTTCATATTCAAAGGAATGAATCATACTATATACATATATGAAAGGCGCCCTTTTGTTTGGCCTTAATACAAACAAATTCGTATATAGTGGGACCCTCATCAATCACATTGGAGTTAAAGCGGAGCATCGGAACATCTCAACAAAAGGTGGCGATTGCGATTGAAGCCCGGACCCGATGGGTCTATAAATTATGATCTTATAGATTTAAGTTCCGGTCCAATCGCATCGATACATTTAAATTAACAGTGGTCAATCGCATCGGAGAAAAGTTGACAGCGGAACATGTAAACAAAAGGTTGCGATTGCGATTGAAGTCTGGACCCAATGGGTTTATAAAACATGATTGATATATGGTTGAGTTCTGATAAACAGTGTTGCATCGCATTGAAAAAGGAGCAGAGCATCAGAACTTGTTAACAAAAGTTCTGATTGTGATTGAGTTCCAGACCCGATTCATTATACACGGTGACTCATGTGTGTTTGAAGTCTGGCTTAAAGGTATGCCATCGCATCGGAAAAATGGCGGAACATCGGAACATCCTATGGAAGGATGCGATTGCGATCAATTGCATCGGGAAAATTACAAAGGATGTAATAGCAATCAGAATTCATTGGAGGAGGCTCATCGCATCGGGGAATAGACAGAATTCGGCAAGTGGGGCCCAAATTCTTATATATATATTGAAGTTTTCGTTTTAACCAAATTCGGGATTGATAAAGCGTTGGTTAAATCAAAGTTGAAATTTCATAAATAAAATTAAAGTGTCGTGGGTCAGATATGATATTTGGCGCAATATAAAGTCTCGACATAGGTTAACATATGCGGAAAAATGAGTTATACTTCAAGTTCTAAACACAAGCCAAACCTTGTATAAATGAAACTGTTTGTTGAGCATATTATTGTTATATGCAAAGGATAAGCATTGGGCTTATGATATATTGAGTTGTAATCCAAAGTTGAAATATTCATTTGATTGCTTATGAAGTGGGTTGGACTATGGTTTAACCATAGATTTGAAACAGTAAAATTTCCGTATATGAAGAGTGTGAACTGGGGATTAATTGTAAATCAAAGATGTCAAAATATAAGCTACCGCATTCACTTATTGAAATTGCCAGCGTAGGGAAAGCAAATGGAGAGACATTTTTATATGCGCCAGACTCTGATTTTATTTGGGTTATTTAATTAGATTGTCAGATCAGAAGTTATATATACACAACAGACACACAATCACAGTTATATATGTATGGCATATGGCCGTTACCCTGCGACAGTGAACAAGGAAACAAACAGGGCCGAAAGGGACAAAGACACAGTCAAAGAAAAGACAAATGCGCAGCGAGCCAATAGGCAGATTGAGTTAGCAGGAGTTTGCATAGTAATTGAATGTAAATTATTTTAATTTATATTGTTGTGATGCATTGGCAAGTCTCTGGAAGAGAACAAATATCCCACTGTAATGTTAAATTGGTACCTACGGTTATATTTTTTAACTGAGTGGATAAAAGAGATGAGAAGGCAGAATACCAAGGGGTATGACTATCCATTTCGAATTCCCAGAAGAATACAAACAGCCATGAAGATATTTTGTATAAAACAGGGTAATATCCAAGGGGAGAAAAAAAAAAACAGAGTGAGAAAAGAAGAAAGTGTGCAGCAGAATTGAAGAGAGCTGAAGAAAATAAGAAAGCTACAAGAGGTTAGAGAGAGAAAAGATAGAGAATGCAGAGTATAGAAGATTGAGGCAGAGAAGATAAGGAAGAGAAGAGCAGAAAGAGATGCTACAGAAAAGAGCTGATATCTGAGGTAAATTAGCAAACATTCTGTTTGATAAATTGAGGAAGTTGGAGCTTCCCTATGAAGTTGAAGCTTGATAGCTGTCAGTTGTAGATGACTGAGGTTGGAGCCTCCTGTAGGTTGGTTCCTGCAGCAAATTGAAGGGAGTTGGAGCTTCCTTGCAAGTTTTAGCTTGCATAATTGAGGTTGGTGCCTTCTGTAGGTTGGTTCCTGCAGAAAAACAGTGGTGAGAGGGATTTGGAGCTTGCCCTTGCATCACAACAATAATAATATGTGGTTTTCTCCCTTTATGGGTTTCCACTTATATCTTCTGTCTCTATCTGTGTTGTCTATGTGCTAAAATGATTTACCAAATCTGCTTAATGTTTGCTGCTCTCATAATAAGTTTGATGTCACATTAATTTAATACTTGCTACAACTTATTACGATTGTTCATATACTAAGGTTGGTTATAAAAGTAATTTTTAAATAAGCTGATGAAAAATTTAAAAAGCTCATGTATGTGTTAAACTGATTCACCCCCCCCCCCCCCCTCTCAGTTTAGCTAAGAATTCAACAATTGGTATCAGAGCAAGTTCCTTTGTACCAGTCTAACAACTGAAAGGAGATCCTAGGTTCCCAATATGGCTAGTAAAGAAGGATTCTCAACCAATAAAGCCCCTTTTTTCACTGGTGAAAATTATGCTTTCTGGAAAATCAGAATGAGGACATACATAATGTCTCTAGGAATAGAAGTCTGGGCTGTTGTGGAATTAGGATATGCCCCAAAGGCAACTGACACAGAGAAAGAAACAAAACAAGATTTTGTGGCTAATGAAAAAGCCATGAATGCCATCTTGAATGGATTGTGTGAAGCAGAGTTTGTTAAATTAATGCACAAAGACACTGCCAAAGAAATGTGGGATACTCTAGAGAACATCCATGAGGGAGACAAGAAAGTAAAGACTGCCAAACTTCAAGTCTATAGAGCCCAGTTTGAGAACTTAAAAATGAATGATGATGAAGACATTGACAGTTTCTTCCTAAAAGTTGCAGAAATTGTTAACAATATGAAATCTCTTGGAGAAACCATGCCAGAAAGTATAATTGTGCAAAAGATTCTAAGATCTCTTCCATCCAGGTTTAATCCCAAGGTGTCTACAATAGAAGAAACAACTGATTGGGAGACCTTGACCATGAACCAGCTACTTGGAAATCTAATAGCATATGAGATGAGGCTCCCACAGAAGAAGCCAAGTACGAGGGAGGCAGCCTTTAAAATAGAAAAGAAGAAAGAAGAAGAGGGAGACATATGCTCTTGCTCAGATGAAGAAGAGGCAAAATTTGTCAAGAAATTGGATAGAGGCTCAGGTAAATACAAAGGTAAACTTCCTTTCAAATGCTTTAAATATGGAAGAGTTGGACACTATGCTGCTAAGTGTCCTCACAAGAAAGTAATGAATCAGGCTCAAGAGTCAGAGAAAAACACATCAAAGAATTGGCAGAAAAGAAAGAAGTTCAGCAGAAAATCCTTCTATGCTCAACAAGATAGCAGTACATCTAAATATTCAGATGAACCCTCAAGTGAAGAAGGAGCCTCTAAATTTTTATTGATGGCCATAGAAAAACTTGAAGGACTCTTGCTAGAAGATGAAGAAGAAGAAGGCGAAGTCGACCTTGAGGGGGAGCTAAGAAATGCTCTAGAGGAGATTGACAGACTCAAGCTGAAATGCAGAAAACAAAAGGACATTCTCCTCAAGTATGTACAAGAAGAACAGAATTCAGAATTCCTTATGCACCTAAAGATAGAGCTTGAAGAAGCCAAGAAGAAAGAGGACTTGTTACTTAAGCAAATCAAGGAGAAAACTCAGGAAAAAGAGAAGTTGGAAGAAGAATTATTATGTCTCAGGAAGAAATTAGAAAATTCTCAAAGGAAAGTGGTTATAAATTCTTCTCAAACAACAAGCTCTAGTAAGTTGAATGAAATTCTAGTTTCTCAAAGATCTCCTATGATAAAAACTGGAATAGGCTATGAAGGAGAATCAAGTAAAAACAAAGAAAAAGAAAAGAGAGAGATTATTTTTGTAAAAGAAAAGAAGGATGATGAAGCAGCTCAAATAATTCCTACCGAAGAAGAAACTTGTAAGGAAGGAGATAGAACACAAAAAAATCCTCTAATAACAAAGAATGAAAGAAATACTCAAAAAACAAGAAAAGATTCATATACCCATGAGTATGTTAAATTTGGAAGCCATCAAAGGAGATTCTTCCCTCCTATAAAAAATGACACCTTTTATGTCTGCCACAAGCTGGGACACATTTCTGCATAATTTCATGCAAGGAGGAATGATTCAAACTAGCATAAGATGCAGACAGTGAAAATACTGTCTCATGTAAACAAATGGAGAATACAACCTTACATTAGGTATGAAAATAATTTCTATGGTTACTGTTTTTATTGTAAGTAATTTGGCCATAAAATTATTGAATGTAGAAATTATGGACAAAGATTAATGTTCAACACCTCAAGGAGGTATATGAATCAAAGAAATTTTGTTCATACTCACAATTCTGCAAAAATTATGATCAAATGCTGTGTATGCAATCAAGTTGGACATATGCCTTCCAAATGTCCTCTGATAGGATGTGATTTATCATCTCACAAAAGATACCAAACAAAAGGATGCTTCCAGTGGATAAAGAAAGTGAATAAATGTGACTTAGCTCTAACTGCTCAAGATCTGAAAAGCCAGTGGTATTTGGACAGTGGTTGTTCAAAACACGTGACTGGAGACAGAAGTAATTTTATAACTCTTGATGAAAGGAAATCTGGCAATGTTACTTTTGGCAATGATAAATCAGGAAAAATAAAAGGAAAAGGCTCAGTCAGCATAGACAATGGCAGAGGAAAGGCTCAAGACGTACTTTTTGTAGACGGGTTGAAAGAAAATTTGTTGAGTGTCAGTCAAATGTGTGATAAAGGCTGTGAAGTTCTTTTCAAAGCACAAGACTATGAAGTCAGATCAAGCACCATAGGTAAGACTCTACTCAAAGGTGTTCGAACAGAGAGCAATGTTTATATCGTGAAAGAGGAAGATGAAGCATGCCATCTTAGCAAACTTGAGGAGTCATGGTTATGGCATAGGAGATTGGGACATCTCAGCTTCGATCATATCATCAGACTGAGCAAGAAGAAAGCGGTCAGAGACATGCCAAAAATAAAAAGGCCTTCTAATACCATATGAAAATCTTGTCAATTGGGTAAACAGACCCACACATCCTTTAAGGCCAAAGATGAGTTATCAACAAGAAGACCACTCCAACTTGTGCACATGGATCTGTGTGGACCTACAAGAACTAAAACACCAAGTGGAGAATCCTACTTCATGTTGATAATAGATGATTTCTCCATAATGACATGGGTTGCATTTCTCAAAACTAAATCAGAAGATCTGGAAAAATTCAAAATATTCAAAGCATTAGCAGAAAATCAGACAGGATGCAAGCTAAAATGCATCAGATCGGATAGAGGAGGTGAATTAACAGATTATGACTTTGCAGATCTATGCAATGAATATGGCATAAAACAACAATTTACTATTGCAGGAACACCTCAGCAGAATGGAGTAGCAGAGAGACAAAACAAATCTGTTCAACAAATTTCCAGAGCCATGATGCAAGAGAGTAATATTCCCCAAACCTTCTGGGCAGAAGAAGTACACACAGCAGTGCATATCCTTAATAAATCTCACTTAAGGCCAAGCAGTGACAAGACTCCCTATGAACTATGGCATGGAAATCTAGCCTCAATCAAACATTTTAGAATTTTTGGAAGCAAGTGTTATATAAAGAATAATGATGAAAATCTTGGGAAATTTGATGCAAGAGCAGATGAAGGGATTTTTCTAGGATATGCTTCCAAAAGTAAAGGGTACAGGTGTTACAACAAGACTCTTCGAAAAATAGTAGAAAGTATTGATGTGAGATTTGATGAAGAATTTCCAAACAATACAAGAGATACAGACTACTGTAGTCCATCAGACAACCATGAAGAAGAAAACCAAAATGATGTTGAAACAAGCAATACAACAGAAGATGCAGAGCTGAGCTTGAAAGCCCCCTCAAGATACACTCAGAAGAATCATCCTGAAGATCAGATCATAGGAGACATGAAATTAGGGGTCCAAACAAGAAGGCAGCTAACTGAATAGACAGAAGAGGTATACATAGCCATGTTATCACAGATAGAGCTAAAGAGATTTGAAGAAGCCAGGAAGGACAAGTATTGGGTGAATGCTATGAATAAAGAATTAGACCAAATTGAGAAAAGAAATACTTGGGAACTAGTTCCTAGACCCACTGGGAAAAATGTCATAGGCTCAAAATGGGTATTCAAAAATAAAATGAATGAGGAAGGACAGGTAATCAAGAATAAATCCAGACTTGTCTGCAAAGGATATTCACAAATCAAAGGACTTGAATTCAATGAAACATTTGCCCCTGTAGCCAGAATGGAAGCCATCAAAATGTTTCTGGCCTTTGCATGCTATCAAGACTTCAAGGTATATCAAATGGATGTAAAATTTGCTTTTCTGAATGGAGATCTAAAAGAAGAAGTCTACATGGAACAACCGAAAGGTTTCTCTTTAACAGACAAAGAAGACTATGTGCGCAAACTAAAGAAGGCTCTATATGGACTGAAACAGGCTCCTCGTGCTTGGTACTCAAGACTGGATAAATATTTGCAAAAACAAGGCTTTAAGAGAGGTGGAGTAGACAACAATCTATACATAAAAGCCCATGAAAATGAACTCCTGATTGTTGTAGTATATGTTGATGACATTATGTTTGGAAGCAACATAGACGAACTAGAAAAAGGGTTTGTTGAGAAGATGAAATCAGAGTTTGAGATGTCCATGATCGGAGAACTCAGTTTCTACTTAGGACTTCAAATTCAGCAAAAGAACACAGGCACATTCATCTCACAGGAAAAATACTTAAAAGAAATGTTGAAAAAGTTCAAAATGGAGGACTGCAAACCTGTGTCAACTCCCATGATCACGGGATGCAAGCTGTGTGCTGATGATGGATCTGCTGATATAGATCAAAAACTCTACAAATCCATGATAGGAAGTCTGTTGTATCTAACAGCATGAAGACCAGAAATCATGCTAGCAGTAGGACTAGTGGCTAGCTATCAAGCAGCACCTAAACAAAACCACCTTCTGGCAGTCAAAAGAATATTTAGATATCTACAAGGAACAACACAGTATGGACTTTGGTATCCTAAAGGCAAAAGCTTCACCTTGACAGCATACACAGATGCAGATTGGGCCAGCTGTGTGGATGACAGGAAAAACACAAGTGGAGGTGAATTCTATTTAGGAGAAAGTCTGGTGGCATGGTTAAGCAAGAAACAAACATCTATCTCTTTTTCTACAGCAGAAGCAGAATATATAGCAGCAGCAGCATGTTGTGCACAAGTTATGTGGATGAAGAAAACCCTCCAAGACATGAAGGTAAGCATTGATGAACCTATCTCAATCAAATGTGATAATACAAGTGCTATAAGTATATCTAAAAATCCCGTGCTTCACTCAAAAACTAAACATATCCCAATCAAGTATCATTTTCTCCGAGAACAAGTAGCTCAGAAGATAGTAAAACTGGAGTATGTACCAAAAAAAGCCTGAGACAGTGGATATATTTACCAAACCGCTTACTAGAGAACCATTTGAATATTTGAGAAATAGACTAGGGGTAGTATCTGTAGATGCTACTCTCTGATATGAAGAGAAAGCACAGTTTCAGGGGGAGAACAGAAACAAAAATATCATTCGAGGGGGATATCAGCCAGCAAAGGAAGCATGAAACAGGTCCTCAGGATCAAAGGATTAAGGGACAGAATCTACACTACGAGATGTGCAACCCCTTGCCATTGATGTCAAAGGGGGAGGAAGAGCAGGAAAACAGAGAAAGTGTATTGCCATCAATGCCAAAGGGGGATACTGTTGGAAATATTGTCATTTATGGAAAAGAAGGCAGTAGATGTAGAGACAGACAAAGAACAGCAGCAGAAGACAGCAGGTAATATTTACAGAGAGCAGTTGATGCAGAGGTCGAGGCAGCAGAGGTACAACAAAGGTAGAGGCAGGAGCAGCGAAGGCAGAAGCAGAAAGGCAAAGGCAGAGGCAGAGGGAGAGCCGTTATTCCGAGAATCACTACCATAGTTGGAGGATACAATAAAGGCGAAAGCGTAAAACCCATATATACACGCAGTGCATTACATACACGAGGGTCCAAAGCATATATATGAATACATATACGTTATATTTTGCGCTTCATATTCAAAGGAACGAATCATACTATATACATATATGAAAGGCGCCCTTTTGTTTGGCCTTAATACAAACAAAGTCGTATATGGTGGGACCCTCATCAATCGCATCAGAGTTAAAGCAGAGCATCGAAACATCTCAACAAAAGGTTGCGATTGTGATTGAAGCCCAGACCCGATGGGTCTATAAATTATGATCTTATAGATTTAAGTTCCGGTCCAATCGCATCGGTACATTTAAATGAACAGTGGTCAATCGCATCAAAGAAAATTTGACAGCGGAACATGTAAACAAAAGGTTGCGATTGCGATTGAATTCTGGACCCGATGGGTTTATAAACCATGATTGATATATGGTTGAGTTCCGATAAACAGTGTTGCATCGCATCGAAAAAGGAGCAGAGCATCGGAACTTGTTAACAAAAGTTCCAATTGCGATTGAGTTCCATACCCAATTCAATATACACGGTGACTCATGTGTGTTTGAAGTCCGGCTTAAAGGTATGCCATCGCATTGGAAAAATGGCGGAACATCGGAACATCCTATGGAAGGATGCGATTGCGATCAATTACATCGGGAAAATTACAAAGGATGTAATAGCAATCAGAATTCATTGGAGGAGGCTCATCGCATCGAGGAATATACAGAATTCGGCAAGTGGGGCCCAACTTCTTATATATATATTGAAGTCTGCGTTTTAATAAAAGTCAGGATTGATAAAGCGTTGGTTAAATCAAAGTCGAAATTGATAAATAAAATTAAAGTGTCGTGGGTTAGATATGATATTTGGCACAATATAAAGTCTCGACATAGGTTAACATATGTGGAAAAACGAGTTATACTTCAAGTTCTAAATGCAAGCCGAACCTTGTATAAATGAAACTGTTTGTTGAGCATATTATTGTTATATGCAAAGGATAAGTGTTGGGCTTATGATATATTGAGTTGTAATCCAAATTTGAAATATTCATTTGATGGCTTATGAAGTGGGTTGGAGTATGGTTTAACCATAGATTTGAAACAGGTAAAGTTTCCGTATATGAAGAGTGTGAACTAGGGATTAATTGTAAATCAAAGATGTCAAAAGATAAGCTACCGCATTCACTTATTGAAATTGCCAGCGTAGGGAAAGCAAATGGAGAAACATTTTTATATGCGCCAGACTCTAATTTTATTTGGGGTATTTAATTAGATTTTCAGATCAGCAGTTATATATACACAGTAGACACACAATCACAGTTACATATGTATGGCATATGGCCATTACCCTGCGACAGTGAACAAGGAAACAAAAATAACCGAAAGGGACAAAGACACAGTCAAAGAAAAGACAAATGCGCAGTGAGCCAATAGGTAGATTGAGTGAGCAGGAGTTTGCATAGTAATTGAATGTAAATGATTTTAATTTATAGTGTTGTGATGCATTTGCAAGTCTCTGGAAGAGAACAAATATCCCACTGTAATGTTTAATTGGTACCTACAGTTATATTTTCTGACTGAGCGGATAAAAGAGATGAGAAGGGAGAATACCAAGGGCTATGACTATCCATTTTGAATTCCCAAAAGAATACAAACAACCATGAAGCTATTTTGTATAAAACAGGGTAATATCCAAGGGGAGAAAAAACAAAAAAAACAAAGTGAGAAAAGAAGAGAGTGTGTAGCAGAATTGAAGAGAGTTGAAGAAAATAAGAAAGCTACAAGAGGTTAGAGAGAGAAAAGATAAAGAATGCAGAGTATATAAGATTGAGGCTGAGAAGATAAGGAAGAGAAGAGCAGAAAGAGATGCTACAGAACAGAGCTCATATCTGAGGTAAATCAACAAACATTCCATTTGATAAATTGAGGAAGTTGGAGCTTCCCTATCAAGTTGAAGCTTGATAGCTGTCAGTTGTAGCTGACTGAGGTTGGAGCCTCTTGTAGGTTGGTGCCTATAGAAAATTGAAGGGAGTTGGAGATTCCTTGCAAGTTGTAGCTAGCAGAATTGAGGTTGGTGCCTCCTGTAGGTTAGTGCCTGCCGAAAAATAGTGGTGAGAGGGTGTTGGAGCTTGCCTTTGCATCACAACAATAATAAGATGTGGTTTTCTCCCTTTATGGGTTTCCACTTATATCTGTTTTCTCTATCTATGTTGTCTATGTGCTGAAATGATTTACCAAATCTCCTTAATGTTTGTTGCTCTCATAATAAGTTTGATGTCACATTAATTTAATACTTGCTGCAACTTATTAAGACTGTTCATATACTAAGGTTGGTTATAAAAGTAAGTTTTTAATTAGTTGATGAAAATTTTAAAAAGCTCATGTATGTGTTAAACTGATTCACCCCCCCCCTCTCAGTTTAACTAAGAATTCAATAGAGGCAGCCCAAGAAAACCCACCAAAGACACAACCAAAGAATAACATTATGAAGCCTAAGAAGGACACGGGAAAGTGGTGTGAGTTCCATAAGAGCTCCACTTGCAACCCAAGTGAGTGTCGGGCCAAGCAGTCACTAGAGGCTAAGCTAGCCAACAAGGGGAATGAAAAAGGGAAGGAAATTATCGATGCAAAGCCCAATGCCACCATTGTGACCACAAAGATATAGAAGGAGGAACCAAAAGATCCAGAGGAGGGGGAGAACCTCTGCCATTCCCATATGTGGGTAAAGGGTTTAGCAGTGTAGTTCATTGTTGATATCGGGAGGATAAAGAACCTCATTTCAACAAATTTCATGAAGCGACTGGGCTTGCTGACCATAACACACCCACAGTCTTACACTATTGGGTGGCTTCACCAAGGATAGGATCTACGTGTCAACCAATAGTGCCACCTCCCCTACAACATCAATCCCTTCACGGATGAGGTATTATGTGACATTTATCCTCTTGATGTTGGTGATGTATTATTAGGAGAATCATACTTGTTGAAATGACATGCTATGTATGAGTCCAAGGTGCTCTCTGTAATTTTTACTTTGGGAAATAAGTTATACAGGATACCGTAGGTAGCATCACCTACCACCATCTGTTTGGTTACTACAAAATAATGCAGGATGCTCATTTTGAAAACTGGGAAATTTTTTTTCCTAGTGATATTCCCTCGGGGCAAGAAGAATATTATGGCCACAACCTCCAGACAGGGCTCCTCCAAACAAAAGCAACAAATGGACAAGTTTTTGGAGGAGTACTGGTACATATTCACCTTACCCGTAGGGGTTCCTCTACAATGTTAAGGTTTTCTACTTCCCAATGGACCAATCTATCAACGCTCTATTCTGGAGAATGATGAAATCAAGAGGCATATTTTAGAGCTGCTGCAGAAAGGTCACATCTGACTGATTTCATCACCCTCTAGGAGCCTGATTGTGTTGGTACAGAAGAACGATGCGACTTGTAGACTTTGTATTTATTATCAGGTGTTGAATAAGATCACTATCCAGAAAAGGTACTTGATCCAACAGATTGATGCCATCTTTGACCAACTCAAGGGGGGGGAATATTTTAGCAAGATCAACTTGATGTTTGGGCATCACCAAGTACCAATCCAACCCTTCGATGTGAGTAATACTTTCCTCAAATCCAAGGAGGGCCTTTTCAAATGGCTAGTCATGCCTTTTCGGCTGACAAATTCTCCCGCAAACTTCATGAGGATGATGGAAGACATATTGCGGCCATTCACCAACTCATTTTTAGTGGTGTACTTGGATGAAATCCTGATATTCAGCCATAATTGGGAAGAGAAACTCCACCACATCCAACAGGTCTTCCACACACTGTGGAAACACAAGTTTCATGCCAATTTGGACAAGTGCATTTTTTGTGTGACCCAGGTTTAGTATCTGGGATACATTATTGATGAGTGTGCGGTGCATGTGGATCCAACAAAGACCCAAGTCATTCAGGATTGGCCAACCCCAACCACTCTAATAGAGCTCCACAAATTTCTGGGTCTTGCTAATCTCTACCGCAGGTTCGTGCTGGAATTCTCTCATATTACTTGGCCCTTGAGTCAAGTCACCATGGGAGGAGCGAAAGAAAATTTATTTTGGTCTGAATATCAACATAAGGCATTCGTATAGTTGACACATCACCTCTTCTCTACACAAGTGCTCACATTACAAGACTTGCAACAACCCTTCTAGATAGAGACATATGCCTCTGACTATGTTTTTGGGGTAGTTCTTACTCAACAGGGGAATCCTGTGGCATATCATAGTGAGACACTTTGTGAAACAATCCTGAAGTATACCACTTATGACAAAGAGATGTATTCCATTGTGTAGGCTTTTTGACAATGGAAGAATTACATTTTGGGGAACGAAACAGTCATCCACATAGACCACCAACCCCTGCAGTTCATACAGACACAAGGGAAGTTGTAGAACGATCACCATGAGAAGTGATGCACATACCTGCAATAGTTTAATCTGAACATAAAGTATAAGAAGGGCAACACCAACAATGTTATAGAGTTCCTCAACCGACCACTGATCGTGGTGCTAACAACCATGCTCAACTCTTGTCGCCACAACACTTCTAATTAGCCACTTCTCTATAAAAGTGACCTAGAATTCAGACAGACATTCAAGATGCTCTTGGAGGGTAAGAAAGTGCCAATTTTAAAAACGAGGACGCATTTCTATGTCACCTAGGACACCTTTGTGTTCCTTTAAGCGAGAATTCCAATATTACTTGGGAAAGATACTATAGTCGGGTCACTGAGAATTTTTGGGTCAAAAAAGTAGTGGCAGTACTCCAGAAGTATTTCTATTGGGAAAACCATCAACATGATGTCGGGATGTACATCAGATCCTAGACTGCCTATGCCATTATCAAATCGACCATCAAGAAGCAAGGCCTCTATACTCCATTGCCTACCCCTAGTCGACCTTGGGAATCCATCTCCATAGACTACATGTCGAGCCTCCCTTCTACTAAGCATGGAAACAATTGTGTTTTTGTGGTCATCGATAGATTCTTGAATATGGTCGTTATGGTAGCATGCAAGAAGAATATCAAAGTAGAAGCAACTCTTAAACTCTTCTTTGAATGATTTTGGGTAAAATTTTGGATCTCACAGTCTATCATCTCAGATCAAGATATTAGGTTCCTCAGTCAATTTTGGTTCAACCTTTAGTCAATGCTAGACACCAAGCTCACGAAGTCCACAAGTTTCTATCCTCAAATTGATGACCAGACAGAGATCGTCAATGATATGATTGTAAACATTATACGTATGTGCCACTCAAAATATCATGCACATGGGATGAGAACCTACCCTATGTTCAACACAACTATAACCGGGCTTTCCACAGCTCAACCGGCTACAATGCCTTTTAGGTGGGCTTGGGATTCTAGCCACTATGTCCCATTGACGTAGCCATGCCATCTGCACCTACTTAGGAGATTCAGCTCATGTCTAGTCTCAAGAATACAAGGCGAACAACTTCTCGTGGCACATTCAACACATGTGCCAATGAGTTCATGAAATATTTCACAAAGCCAATGATAAGTAAAACCAGTGACATGATTAGCATTGAGTTCCACACAACTTCCAAGTGGGCGATAAAGTGAGGCTACATTTGCAGAAGGAGTGCCTGACTGGACCCCACCGTAAGCTTCGCCTGCACTGATATGGGCCATAAAACATCACCAAGGATGTATGGGACAATTCCTTTGAGCTTAGTATTCCACCATTCCTTGCTCTACACCCAACGTTCAATATGGACTGCCTTCAGCCCTACTTTCCACCTCTACTGGACACATATGAAATGGTAGAACAACTCACAACAATAGAGTTAAACCCATACTACATGGAACAAGACACAAATGATCATATCATGGACACACAAATCAAGAACACCCACCAGTAGAGAATCCAGCTATATCGAGTTGTCAAATATGACCAACTCCTTCACCAGGGCAAGTGGTTCACTAGGGACCAGGTTCAACAACAATTTCCTCACCTCATGAAGGCTCTGCACACAATGGGTACCATTGCTTCCTAAGGGGGGAGGAATGATCCATGTGGATATTTGTGGCCACCCACCTATTCCACCTACACCTCATGTCTGTTTCATTAGTTTCCTTTCTAATAGCAGCATTTACTATTTTTAGTCGTTTTTCAGGTCCTGAACTTCTGCAGTAGCTTTCACCCCTAAGAGACATTTTTTCGAGCTCTGCTATAGGCCCATAACCATAGGTAGGGCCCTGCGGAAAAAGATGTAGTATTTGAAGAGATATTTCAATGATATATCATATGCGCCAAATGAATATAATATGACCAAGTTACGACTTAGTGAAGTTGGATGCCCAACTAACCCCAACGAGGACCACAAACTCTTGGTGTTTCATCTCTTGGGGCTAGGGTTATTGTTTTTAGGGTTTTTCTCTGTTGTTAAATGATAAAAAGGCCCTTGAGCCTCATTGTAACATATTTTAGAGGCCTGTAGTTGCCACATCTCTTCTTCGAGATAAGCTACCTACTGGTTTATTTCCATGAATCTCTCTGTAAGCATATTTCAGTTATTTGATATTAATGAAGCCAACCTAATCCCAACCAAGCCCATAAATTATTGGTGTTTCATGTCCTGGGGTCGTAACTTGGTCATATTATCTCTTTTTTGCACGTACAATATATCATTGGGAAGATCGCTCCAGCTACTACAGGTTTTTCCACAGACCATTTCCTATGGTTATGGCCATGCTATAGACCTAAAAAAAACATCGTTTAGAGTGTCAAAAATTCTCCAGAAGTTCAGGAAACGAAAAACTAATAAAACTAATAAATATTTCTATAAAACAAGGAAACTGATGAAACTGACTGGAGGTCTAGGTGGAATAGGTCAGTGGCCACCAATATCCACATGGATCAATGAACCATACGTAATAATATTTTATGAATCCTGCACATTGAATGTCTATTATTACAACAACATTAGTAAATGTGGTTGATATGTGTTGATTTCCACTATTTTAAACCTTCTATAAACAAATCGATGTATGAAAATGAAATTGATTAGCATACACCAACCACATTAGTTGTGATAGTTTATGTAAATGGGATATGTTGTAAGGCTACATAAAATTCGCAACATTATAGAAAAGTTAAAGGAAGGGTACATTCGAACTATATATAAAAGTGACTAACTTTGCATTTTTTTTATATTTTGATGAGTGTTGGAGGATGAATAGAAAATATAGGTTCTCTCTGTGTTATTCCCGAGCGAAAAAATAAAAATATAATGTTTAAGTTCAATTTCTATATCTATATTGGTTATGAGATTAAACATAATAGTATTTAATTTTATTTATGAAATTGTGGTTCAAGATTAAATCAAATGATATAATTTTTTTGTTGAACTACTTAAAAGGATAGTAACATATACTATCAATATTTATCTAAATATTATTATGATTTAATTTTTGTTTAATTTTGAGTTTTATTAATTATTTCTTATTGGTTTATAACTTGTTTCCTTAAGTTTTTATTAACAAGGATAAATGTCCCAAAAATAGTCACATGGGTTCTCTCCCATATGAGATCACAATTAAACTTCACATTGTTTGGGATAAGAGAACGATTTGGATATTGTTTTGGAGACCATGTATGAAATGTTGAAAATTGTGAGATATTTAATGATCATCACAATAGACAACAAGAAAATAAAACAACAATTATCTAATTGTGGAAATGAAACGATTGTAACTAGATACTGAAAGATATATGGACGCGAATATATGAGTGGCTAAACACAACAATAGGTGAAACAATAAAATAATTTATTTATTTCCTAGCACCACAATTTTTAACTTATTAGAGAAAATTAAGGACATTTAGTCGTTGTTCTAACCAGTACCTAATAAATAAATAAACAGAAATTGAGTTAGTAACAATGTGAGAAAGAACTATGTAGTTCAAATACGAGAATGTTAGCTAATAGTAACAAATATCAAATAATGCATGCACAAATCAACATACCTTAGAGTAGTCTGAAGGAAAATCGCAATGTTTGTTGAGTTACAATTGTATTAGTTCCATTGATAGGCTTTTCAATAGTATTTTCCAATAGATACATAATACACGAGCTTCCTATACATTTCCTTTTAAACTCTACAAACTTTTACTAAATACTTGAAAGTTCAAAAGTAAAGAATGGTCCATCTCACTCCATTAACAGGTTCCTCTATGCTATATAAGCTAAGGCTATGGTTTTAATAAGGATAAATACATGTGATAATATGTTGAATGGTAATTTCCAATGTGTTTGTGATTAAGACTAGAACCGTGTTTCAATATTGATACTAGGCCAAATTTTAAATTAAAAGCCTAAACCATGGCATAGAGATGGTGCTTTATACATGAAACCCTATGTGATTAGGAAAGTTCTATTCCAATAAGTGAAGTGAGGAAATTACTCAATGTTAATGCACATGGAGAAAGAAAAATACAATGGTTAAAAGTCATAACAAATAAATATAGAGACTAATACTAACCTTTCATCTTCTATGACATAATTCGAGAGTTGAATTGAACAAGGAATGAGTGATATCATCTAGCTGGAGGTGTACGTATCCTCTAGAATCACTTAGGAAATTATTTGGGACTGAATTGAGGTATTTATGACAGTTTTTTGAGTGCATGGGGAGTGTGCGAGGATAAGTTTCGATGGGGAACTTGATAATGCATCTTTTAGTCTTTATAAAGTGTCTTTGATTACATATTCAATGTGAAAAAGGTGGAAGGCAATTGTCATATCATGGGAGAGACATGGAAAGATGGGATGGTGATTATGAAATTTGTTATTTTATTCACATAATAAACAAATAAAATCAAAATTTAAAAGCTAAAAGGGATATATTTGACGATAAATGAGTTGATCTAGCAAACACATGGAAATGAAAAGGAGTGAGGAATTTCTCTCTGCAATATACACTATCAATCTCACAAGAGGAAGGTGAAATTTAGAAATGTGAGAAAATAGTAAAATATGGTTCTCTTTCGAATATTTTTATTGAGTATTCATGTGAAAAATCAACCATTAAAGGCATTTTTTTCTCTTTTAATTCCATTAATAACCATGACAATGATATAGTAGATAAGGCTAAGTATTAGTGCATTATGGAAAACCAGAACAAAAGAGAAAGGTTATATCACTTGCCTAAGCATCATTGGACTGGTAAATTAATGAGACAATTCATAGTGGATTGATACACACTAAGATAGGAAAGATTGAGGAGTAATTTAATTTTGTGTGTATGTCACTGGATTGACTAGCACTAGGGTGTTGTATCACTGAGATAACCTTTAGTGGGGAAAAATGGAATTGGAACAAAGAGTTTTAAGAGATTATTAAGTTTAGTTGAGTATCTTTGAACAATTCTATCACTTCCCCACTCATATTGGGGTTATACAATAATTGAACAAGCAAGCATAAAAGAGAAAATAATTAATTTGTTCATATTGTAATTATTTTGTCACTAGGATTATAAATACTATAGTACTACATCACTAGGCTAGTCACCATCAAGGAAATATGGTATTGGAAAAAGAAATTATGCAAGACTAATTTTGATATTTAAGTCACTTTTTGGAGTTCCATGTTGCTAAGAAAATGACTAGTAGAGATCTATGTCACTAGGGTAATTATCTTCCCAATGTTGTACCACTAGGGAGTACATCAACTAGTCTTGTATCATTCAAGGGATTGTCTTCTCAAAATATTCTTGAATCTCGTCTCAAAGGTTGGTAGGTCCAACATAAAAGTGATTTCAACTAAGGATAGGTAAATTGATCTTATAAAAATTATGTTGGGTCTCTTTGGAAGAAAGGACCCTCGTTTTCCTCTAGGTTGAAGTGTTACATAGATAAAATGAGTGGGGTGACTATAACTGCTCCAAAAAATAGTTATGGATTGGTAGAACCTCTGATTTGTATAGTATTATCAAAAGGTAAGCTACAAGTCACTTGCAAGAAGCATGGTACTGGGTTGTATTGAAATTATCATGAGTGTACCACTACTTAGAAATATGGAATATTGAGTAAAATAACCTTCATTATTCTAATATTAGTTGAATCCATAAGGAGGACCAAAAGGGTGTAAATTATAGCATAACTTTCCTCATCATCCTAGGCTTTGATGCTTTAGAGATAATGATATTTTAGGACATAAAGATATCAATCATTTATTAATAGTTTATGGTTTTTCTCAACTACATGTGATCATCCATAGACCTAACAAAGGCACCTTAGATTCACAAGCCATTCTATTCTGCCAATAAACATCTACATGCTGTAGCTATTCAGAAATCCTTTCTCAAACACCTTTTTATGTATTACTAGTTCCCCATTTCTTTAATTCTTATTCTTTGGCAATAACGTGAATGAGATCCTTTTCTTGTTCATTCAAGACAACTTGTGTAGTTCCTATTCTTGAAACTTTATATATTTCTTGTAATACATATGTATCCTTAATATCACTATTAACGTTTTATCCTTTAAATCATGCTAAGGCCCTCATTTAGATTGTACAATATTTTTCAAGGCTGATCAACCAACCTAGTAATTATATTGGCATCCATTTAACATTGTCATTATTCATAGGGTGCCCCGACATTGTATTTATTATATTATCGACGAGAGGAATTTGTGATCGTGACCACTCTGAACTAGCCCTATATGTGATGCATAGATTCATAATATAACTAATTCTATGCTTGAATGGAGAAACTTTGAGAGGAGGGTATTTATCAAAGAAAAACGTTGAGAATTCAATGTCAAATCAAGGTTTATATATGTAAAAGAATGGAAATTAGTATAATTGAAAATTGAAATGGAAATAGGATTCAAGAAAAACTAAAAAGGAAATAAAGTTTATTTATATATAGGTAATGACAACTAAGGCCATTATTCAAAGTATATTTTTATAATTTTCCCATTTATTTGGAGAATACCAACTTCTCCCTCTAATTTTTCAAGTTGAAATGTTTGTAAGCCTAGGTATTTTATCACTAACTAGGGACCGAGCACTAATGGTTGATATTGTGTGTGTTGACCCTTATCTTCATGTGGCTTATCCCGATTGAGAACAAGGTATCCTACTTGAAAGTGTTTTTAACAAGTAGATTTCTTATCAAACAGTTTCCTTATAGTTTTCTAGTGGTTCAAAAACTTTTTTCATGCTTTAGTTCTCTTTTCTTTGAGTTTTATCAGGGTAATAATTTTATTTTTAATTGTTAGACATGACTGGCCTATGGAATCTCCAAAACAACAGGGAATGTGGAAATATAAATTTTTAGGAGTAATCATTCTTTTTTATAGACCGAAAAATAAGGGGATATTCCTAAATTAACCGTTGGGCTACATAATTTTCCAACAATGCGTTAGATAGGGAATTAATTGATTCTTTGGATGACCTGATATGGTTCACTTCAGGATACAAATAATTTTTTTATTATTGAACTTATCAAATCCATTTACTTGAGGTAGTAGTTAACTAAGTGACTAAACACATTTCCTTTGTCTAATGGATATTCGATCAACCCTAAATATGATAAATATGAAGTATTTTCAAATAATAGAGAAGTTGCAACACCAAAACTAGTGATGATATACTGCTCGAGGAACTCTATGAACACTTGATAAATAATTGGGATTAGTGGAATAACCTCCATCCAATGGTTTAATTATTCGAAATCTATTAGTATATATCAATTTTTTTCTACAGGAATGAGGGTAAATAATAATAATGTGGTATTTTCATTTATAAACGTTTCATATTTTACACATGGTTTTGCAAATAATAGAATAGAAGGATATAATTATATAAACCATTTTATATAGAAATCTTGTTTATGTTTTATTAGTCATATTTTTTATTTTGTAATTGTGCAATAGATATTTTCCTTTATTGTTTTTCATATTTTACCATACTTCATATAATCTTAAAAAATAATGTTTATAATTATAATTATGCTTATATCATTGAATTTCATGATAAAACGTGTAACATTAAGTCTAATTATTATTGATAGGTAAATGAATTGTAATAAAGCATAAAATAATATATATACTAGGAATATTGTAAATAGACATGTGTATACATTAAGAAACACACAAATAATAATAATCACTATAATAAAGATAATAATCAATAATTGTGATAAATTCATAGATGTTATAGTATAAACTTTTGGAACCCATTCATGGTGTTGTATACTACCAACATACTTGGGGTCTCCTCGATGTGAAGTCGCAATTATACCTCACATGGTTTGGAGTAGGAGCCCCATCTAGAGTATCGACCCAACTGCCATAACACAAAAGTCCATATTTTCTTCAACAGATAAAATAAGAGATTATATACACAAAACTTGAATAAGCTAGTAAGTTGACATTGTCAAACACTGATTGCAATGTGTAAAAGGATACCTTCATGAGAAGTAGACGAGAGCGAGTCTCTAGAAGGAAGTAATAAAACTAACATAAGAGATACACATGAGATCATGAAAGGATTCGTTACTGAAATAGTTCACATAACAATTATTAAATTTAATACAACACACAATGAAGAAGATAAATACAGAAGCCACCAAAATATTTTGATTTATCTAGTACATATGAACACAAAATATATTGTAAACATCCCAAGAATATTCTTAAAACATTCCCAATACATGGATGAAAAGGTGTTGTGTCACTAAATTTCAATTAGTTTAAAGATCCAAATACATAATTAAAAAGATAATGCACTAGTTCTAGTAGTGGAACATTTAGTCACTTCTTTCTTCTCTAAATGATATTTTTCTCTCCTATGCTAAGTAGAGAATCCAATGCTAGCTCTCTGAAGCTTAATTATCCAAAATAAATTTCCTTGAGTTATGAGGTTTCTTTTATAGCAAGGGCAATTCTCTTTCGTATCCACATGACTCTTTAGTTACCCTCATGACTCTTGGACTTCTATATGACCTCTGATCTTCTAAAAAAATCTTGAACTTCTAAATGACATTTGGAGTTCTCCATGTGACTTTTAGAATTCTCATAAAGACATTTTGTCCATATATGATAATTGACTTTCCATATTCCTCATATGGAACTTGGACTTGCACACATTACATTTTTACATTTTCTTGAGAATACATCATTAAATTTCACATGATGATGTGGCATTACACATGCACAAATATTTACTATTATGATGACACTTGTACAAGCTACAACTTGACAATGATGACATGGACTTCAAGATGAGGTGGCAATGCCAGGTTGTCTTCATTACTACTTCATATTGCATTCTTGATGGTAAGTATGATCTATGCTTCATCTTCATGAAGGATCCACTTTGTTCTTCTTCTTCACCCTCCAAGGTTACTTTGATAAAATTTGGAATCCTCTCAGTAATCATGCAATGTATTATTTCTGTCTGAGTACATAATCTCTATTGGGCAGTGAAAAAGGTATGGAATTACTGTATATTTTCTCATTCTTTTACTATGGACATACTCCTTTTTGTTTTGAGAAGGTAATTTGTTATAAGAATTATAATGGGATTGGAAAGATTCACGTTCATTGTAAAAAGATGACTAAAGGATGCTTTTTGTTGATAAAACAGGGATTAGACGAGGTGAACAGCTATACCAAAGGCGAGGCTGAGATCAGTGTAATTGCTGCTCCATCAGCATTGAACCATATCCAGCCAAAGGCAAGGAGATCTGAACGAATTGCCAAGAGAAGGCAGGGGATAGCTCGGCCCCGGTAAAAGCAGACAATTTGATAACTAAACACAGGGAAGAGAATCCCTCAAGATCATTTGATCCTGAGGGATCTTTGTTCAAACTCATCTTATTCCTCGTCTTGTCCGTCAGGATTTGATATATAAAGAAATATCCTTTAGTGAAAAGGGGGTCAGTTGGTCAAAGAGAGTTCGTATATTAAAACATTTCCTTTGCAATACTGTGTTTATTGACTCTCGGCTTTGAGAGAATAGCCTTTGTAATAATTTATGTTTAATTAATATCAAGCACACATTTCGTTTCATTTCTTAAGATTTGAAGTAGCCCAGCAGTATTTCACTGGCGCTAAGGGCCCGACTCTGGTGGAATTACTTTGTTGTTTGTATTCTTAACTTTTGTTTATTGTCGTGTGAAGTTGTGTTTACAATTTATTTCGATTGCAGAATTGATTGACTGTTGATTCATTAACGAATTGCATTACTATTTTACTCTTTGCAAGAAATACATCTGCTGTTCATTTATTATGCTGTCATTGTGAAGATTTACTATTCTATATTCGACTCTAAGTTATTATTCTCTTATTCTTTGTGGTCGATTGATCTGTATTATTGGCCAGCGATAGATTGAAGTTAGTTAAGTTTGTAATTGCTGTTCAAATTACATTGTTATTCCATTTCTAGTTCTTGCTTATTTATGATTCATAGCTTTACTTTAGTAGATAATTTGGTTACAGTTGTTGTGTCTGCATAGGAGTTACAAGATTGTTGTTCCTTTTTAAAGCCTTTGCAGTTCCTTTCAAGTTATCTTTATCAGCAAGTAGTTCGAGTTTGATTTCATTTCAATTTTTTTAAGATCACCAACTGTAGAGGACAGAGGTTATTGCTTCCAAGTCCCCAGATTGGTTATCTTGCATCGATTTCTAAGGGAAAGAGTTATTGCTACTGCATCCCTGATCGATGTTTTGCAGTTTGATTTAATTCAAGTTTCAAAGCATTCCCATTTGTAATTAGGTTCCTTTACAAGCATTTGTTTATTCTCGTATTTAGAATTTTGTACTACATCTTCACAACATTACTCTTAGATAATTGCAGCCTCAGACAAAGTACACTCTTGAAATAAAAATTCGCTCTTGGATTGATGATTAATGTAAGCTAATTAGGTGTTTGAAAGATACCTTTTTATGTCTCGACATTTTGGCATCATTGCCGGGGAGAGTGTATGCCATTTTAAAGGAGTGATGCACAGCTGATTTTCTTTTGCTTGCGAATAATTGGGTATTAAAGACGGAAGGTAAGAACCTGCACACTGGGTAAGAAACACACTTGCTCGCAGCCTGCTTCACAACAGAAGTAGGTAAGCTTCTTTCTTTGGGTAGGAATGAAGGTTCGTTTTCTTGAATGAATAGACCAGCTAAGCAAAACAAAATTCCTCCTAAAATTGAAAAACCTAAGGGACCGGTGACCCTTGGGCGCACAACCTTTATTGATGAAATCCTTAAAAGAACTGAATCTCAGCCATTAGTATGATTTAGAAGAACTATTTCTAGACAGCCTACTAGTTCCCTTTAGGCTACAAAGTCACCATCTGAAGCCTTTGCTGAGATACACAGTCAGACAGAGGGAATTGAGCAAGAAATTGAGAATCCTTGCATAATTTCAAGAAGGGAATGCTAGTAATCTCTGTGAAGGAGAAGGGGAAACAGGAGAAGTAAGAGACCCAACATCTCCTATTGAAGTAGTCCAAATAGTAAATAGTCCGGATAAAGGAAGTGCTGTTGAACTCAGTCAAATCCAAGGTCCTGAATCACCTCAAACAGTAGGACAACAAGGAATACTCATTATTCTAGACAAGGGGAGTGCTATCAAAGCCATTCATGTCCCTGCTAGTCAGCCTAGTAATTCCTTGGAGATCCCAGAAGGATATTGGCACATTTTTTACCAAATGGCCCAAAACCAAAATCAGAATCAGCAGACACCCTAGCAAGCCTCTACGCGGAAATATCCTATAGTAGATACTGCAATCAATTCCCCTATGAAGGCCATTCCCCTTCAAAATATCCCCACATTTCATGGCTTAACATCAGAAGACCCATATGCGTTTTTGTTTGAATTTGATGTGTTATGTAGGGGATATGATTATACCAACGATCCCCGAAAAATAAAACTATTCCCTTCTACATTAAAAGGGGCAGCTTTACAATGGTTTATGGGATTAGGTGGGGGTGTCATAATTGATTGGGATCATATGAAGGCTGCGTTCTTAAAGAAATATCAAGACTATTGCAGGTCTCAGGAACTAAAGGATGAAATATTCCAAATGACAGCAAAACCAAATGAAACCTTGGAAGAATATGTGGAAAGGTTTCAATACAATCTTCAGAGATCTCCCTATGCATCCTTACCCTTACCTGATAATGTGTTGAAAAATACATTAATTAGGGGAATGAAAGATCAATGGGTTGAAACATTGAATATTATGGGAAAAGGTGATATATATCAGGAAAGTTATGCTGACATCATTGATTTGTGTATCAGGATTTCAAGGGGCAATACAAGACTAAAATCAGCAGAACGTGATATGGTTATAAGAGACAACAAGACCTCCAATGAGGGTGTGACTCGTGCAGAGATTGGAAACCTGCTGGAAGATTTTAAGACATACATACTTGGGACTCTAACAACGTAGTTCGATATTATGCAAGCCAAACAGAAGCAGGCAGAAGCAGAGCAAAATTTGGCAATATTTTTTCCTAGATGAAGAAAGAAACACAGCCACAAAGAATGTCCGCTGGATGTAATCAAATTCTGTGCCATTTGCATGAAATATCACCCTACAGAAGGATGTCCCTCGCTTCCTGTCCTAAAATTAGTTTATAAGGAGGTAGAAGAAGAATCAAAAGTGGTATGTCTACTTAATCAGCGCTGACAATGGCAGCCGTGACAATCAGGTATGCCAACTGATCTATTTTCTTCTTTTCAGCCTCCTCAATACAATGCTCAGCAATATAGTGGAATGTAGCAAAATCAACCACCTTTCCCCAATTGGTCACAACAACCATTCCCTGCAACATCTTGGCCAAATCAAACAAATCAAAATAATTGGCCTAGCTTTCCTTTCTGTCCACCGTTTTGGCAAAACAATAATTATCCAACACAATGGTCCCCCTCTACCTCACAGAGTCAGTCCTGGCTGCCAAACTGGCAAAGACCTACAAATCAACCAGCTGGAATAATCCCTCTCTCTCTCAACCTACACTGCTAGCTCCCTATACAAATCCCCAGACCAACTTAAGACCGCAACTCCCAGCCCAGCCCAACCCAAACCCAAACAATAGGCCAGTTCAGTCTGTCCAAATAATGGAACCTCCAGAATTAGAAACTGAACTAAGGGAATGCAATGATCTTCAATTAAGGTCTGGGCGCATAGTAAAAATAGAGAGAAACAACGATGTTCATGTTGAAGATCTGTTACCTGTAGAACAAACATCACAGAAAGAAAAGGAAGTTGAAGAACAAGATCAACAACAAGTAACAACTTCCTCTCCACCATTCCCACAACGATTAATCATACCATGCCCATTAGAACAGCCCAATTTTGATCTTCTGGGAGAATTAAAAAATTTATGTATAAAAATCCCTCTCCTCCAAGCTATTCAAGATATTCCTATATATGCAAAAACCATTAAGGAATTATGTATAAAGAAGCCAAAGAGGAGACCAACAACCAATCCAAATGTCCAAATAGTCGGTACTTTATCTCTCTTATTATCAGGGATGGAAACTCCTATCAAATATGAAGACCCAGGAAATCCTATAGTGACAGTGCAAATCAATGGACAATCATTTCCAAATGCCTTAGTTGATTTGGGAGCAGCAATCAATATCCTAACAGCTACTACCTATCAAAAACTTGGCATTACATCACTAGAACCAACAACAACCTTATTGGAATTGGCTGACCGATTAGTAGTCAAACCAAAAGGTACACTACAAGATGTAATGGTATCTGTAGATTCCTCGGAATACCCTGTTGAATTCCTGGTTATCAATCCTAAGAACCGATTATATGGACACCCGTTAATCTTAGGTAGACCTTGGTTGGCAACTACCGATGCATATATTGGATGCCAACAAGGCAACATGACAATAACAAGGGGAAACTGTGTCAAGAATTTAGCTTTTTACCCCCCAACCCAGCCAATTCTATCAATAATAAAAACAAGAAAACCACCTGTATCATATCTTATGGACAATATGAGATCACCTCTAACTATAGAAAATGCTCTTGATTTTAAAGATTAAACAGAGGACGATATCATTAATAGTTTTGTTAATAAACCACAAATCAGATCTCATTTGCAATGTCACATGATCATGGCAGCATTTGATAATAAAGAAGAAGAAGATCCTTTGAAAGACATTCCTGATCAAGTAATACCCACTAATTTTGTATATAATAGCAAGATTGTAGAAATTGAGCCGGGAAAAACTCTAAACATTAACAAAAATCTGACTGTTGAACAAGAAGAGAAGTTGGTCCAACTATTGCGGAAATACAAAGAAGCCTTTGCATGGGATTACCCCGATATGAAAGGAATTGATCCTCAATTGTGCACACACCACATCTATATTGAAAAATATGTGAGACCCATTCGCCAACCCCAAAAAAGACTAAACCCCCACCTTAAAGATATTGTGAAAGCTGAACTACAAAAACTATTGGATGTTAATTTCATCTACCCAATATCTGATAGTAAGTGGGTCTCTCCATTAGTAGTGGTACCAAAAAAGAATGGAAAGTGGAGAATATGTGTAGATTACCATGAACTTAGCAAGGCAACACAAAAGGACCACTTTCCCCTTCCTTTCATTGACTAGGTATTAGACACATTGGCAGGAAAAAAAATTCTCTTTTCTGGATGGCTTCAGTGGGTACAATCAAATTCAGATTGCCCCTGAAGACCAAGACAAAACTACTTTTACCTGTCCTTGGGGGACATTTGCCTACCGACTCTTACCTTTTGGCCTATGCAATGCCCCTGCTACATTCCAAAGGACCATTCTTAGCATATTTGCAGACTTAATAAATGAAGGTCTCGAAGTATATATGGATGATTTCACGCCTTACGGGGATGACTCTGAGCCAGCATTGAAAAACTTAGAAAAAGTGTTGTGAAGATGTATTGACACTAGGCTTTGTTTAAGAAATGAAAAGTGTCATATGATGATGACTAAAGGAGTTATCCTATGCCACTATATTTCAGCAGATGGAATTCAGGTGGACCCAGCTAAAATTCAAATAATCTTGTTAATACCCACACCTACCACACAGACAGAGGTACATAGCTTTTTGGATTTTCTGGTTACTATAGAAGATTTATAGAAAATTATTCTCGAATAGCTGCACCTTTATATGCACTAACTGGAAATGTTGATTTCATCTAGACAGATAAATGTGACAGTGCTTTTAATGATTTGAAGAAGCTTGTTTCAATGGCCCCAGTGCTGAGGGGCCCAAATTGGAATTTTCCATTCCAAATTTCATAGGATGCCTCAGACACAACAATTGGAGCAGTACTTGGGCAAGAGGAAGAAAAGAAGCCATATGCAATCTATTATATCAGCAAAAATCTGTCTCCTGCTGAATTAAATTATACTGTGACTGAGAAGGAATTTTTAGTTGTAGTACATGCTATAAATAAGTTTAGACATTATATAACTGGGTATCCTGTAGCATTATATACTGATCACTCTGCCATTAATTTTTTAGCAAATAAACCTGTTACAAATGGAAGAGTGACAAGATGGTTGATTTTATTGCAGGAATTCGACATTACAATCAAAGATCGACCTAGAAAGGAGAACCCTGTAGCTGATTTTTTGTCAAGAATGCCAAAGCCAACAAATGCAGAAGTAGTTGAAGACCACTTCCCAAATGAACATCTATTCGCTGTTACTGTTAGAACCCCATGGTATGCTGATATAGCAAATTATTTGGAAATAGGTAAATTACCTAAACATCTATCCCTTAATGAATGAAAATAGATAATACACCGTAGTACCTGATACTCTTGGATTGGGGGCTACCTATTTCATACGGATTCAGATATGCAAATAAGAAGATGTGTTCGGGAGGATGAGGTATTTGACATTTTTAAAGCATGCCATGATGGACAGTGTGGTGGGAATTTTGCAGATCATAGAACTTCCCATAAAGTTTTACGAACAGGCTATTATTGGCCCACTATCTTTAAGGATGCTACGAAATTTTTGCAGGCTTATGATAGCTTCCAAAGGGCAGGTCGCCCTAGGCATTCTGATGAAATGCATTTGAACCCTCAGCTAGTGATTGAACCATTTGAATGTTGGGCCCTTGACTTTGTTGGCCCCATTAGCCCCCCATCAAACCAGAAAACATACATCCTAGTTGCAACTGAGTATGTCACCAAATGGGTTGAAGCAGTGGCTCTTTCAAAAGCTACAGAGGACTCTGTAATATAGATTCTTTTCCAAATCTTTGTTCGGTATGGACTCCCAGGGGACCACAGTTTTTAGGTAATAAATTAGTTGAAACACTACAAAACTATCACATTCAGCACAAGATTACAACCCCATACCATCCACAGGCCAATGGCCAAGTTGAGAGCACGAACAAAGTCATTGAATCTATATTAACAAAAATTGTTGCCTCACATAGACGTGATTGGGCCTACAGATTTCCAGAAGCCTTGTGGGCATATCGAACAACGTGGAGACCCACTACGGGATATTCACCATATCAATTTGTATTTGGAAAAGAACCCATATTTTCAATAGAATTTGAAATTCAAACATTGAGAACAGCTCAGAAGGTGGGTCTAGATCTAAATGAAGCACACACTAAAAGACTGCAGAAAATTAATGAGTTAGATGAAATTAGGCTCTCTTCTCTTCAGAACACAGCGTTAATTCAACAACAGAGAGAAAAGTGGCATGACGCCCTGATTAAATAAAAGATCTTCCACGAAGGAGACTGGGCACTCCTATATGATTCTAGGTTTCAGGATTTTCCAGGGAAACTCCAAACACGATGGCTCAAACCCTATGAAATACAAAAAAATGCATAATAATGGCACTATTACATTAGCTACCATCGATGGATCTGGGCATTCCTTTAAGGTAAACGGTCATCAAGTATGATTGTATCATAAACCACTCACCCGGGAATCCTTTTACCAATAGTTACGGGAAGATTCTACCATGGAAATTTTTGCTGAAGGGGATAACTCCTCCTCGGCACGATTTCATTAAATCAGTTATTTTTTTAAAATTTTTGTTCATAAATATTGTTTATTCATTTGGATTATTTGTTTTGGAAAATTCATTTTTTTCAAATTTCTGGTTACTTTAGTTTTCATTGTCTGTTTTATACAATTCGTTTTTCTCAAAAGTTCTATTCATTTTGCGTGTTTTGACTTTTGTTGTTCCTTTCCAAAGGAACAACACTTCTGTTGTTCCTTTCGAAAGGAACAACAGTTCAACAGATTTTTGTTGTTCCTTTTAAAAGGAACAACAATTCCGTAGATTTTTGCTGTTCCTTTTAAAGGGAATAGCAGTTTCGCACTTTTTGTTGTTCCTTTTGAAAGGAACAACAGTTTCGTAGATTTCTTCTGCGGTTCTTTTAAAAGGAACAATGCATTTTGAGTGAATTGTCTTTTTGTTTTAGATTAGCACTTTTAGAATTTTTGATGATTGTTCTAAAGGAAAACATATTATTCATATACAATCATACAAATTAAAGCTTACTGTAATTAGCAAATCAGAAGAAATTGTCATTTTTTTTTAAGAAAATTGCTTAGTAATGATAAGAAAACAGGAAAAAGAGACTTAACTAATAACATAATCTTGTTGTTTTATTACCATTGAATTAATCTAATCGATTATCCTTATCATGATTGGTTCTTTCCCATATGATATTAATTTCTTTGATTTATATTTATGGAGTAGGAATAAGGGCATATTCTTTTCTATTGAGATGTTCAGACTTCTTCCACCATCCCTACTCTTAAGGAGTGTTGAGCCATCCTTTATGAATAAATAGGAAAGTGCTATATGAAAAAGAAAAATATGTATATGTTCCATTATAATTTTATGATTTGGCAGATGGAGGATAGGGGGTCTCATTAAAGAGCCAGCCTACCATGATCATAAGGAAGTCAGTGAAGTGGCATTCCCATCATGGCTACCAAACCAGGGATATGGTCCAATGGAAAATTTAAAAATTAAGGAAGTCCTTGGAACAGGAGGTCTCATCACGAGCCGGCCTTCCCACCTTTCACTTCTTCCCGGTGAATGACATTGTGATTTATCTAGTCACCAAGCTAGCAAAATGGCCTCCATTATGACATTTAACAAGCACTTCCTCAGTATAAATAAAGGACAATGGTTCCAAGGGTTAGAAAGAAACTTTGTCAAGGTTATGGACACCTGTGGGAAACAGAGCTCTGTTGATGGTATTGGGGTCATATTTATACACATCACTAGTCATATTTAACCCTTTTTCCTATATCTTTATTTAGGATCAAATGAAAGTATGAATCTTTAACCTCCCATTTAGAACCTATTATACATGAATATCATTACAATCGATCATATTATTTTCAAGAGGTAATAAATATATCTGTATGTATGTTTATCTTAAGATGTCCCTTCTCCTCATATTTGAATCATTTCAAAACGATTTTATATCTATTACCGATTTATCACATGCATTGATTTCAGTAATTTCCATAATTTGATTGAATGTATAATGATTATGCCTACCTTTTCCTGCTCTACTACTGCTATGCCACACTGTCTCTCTCAATTGACGTTTGAGGGCGACCTATCATCAAGGACGGGGGTGCGGATGTTTTCATGCAGAGAAAATCCCGATATTTCTTTACCGGTATGTGAATTAAACTCCTGCATTTTAGGAAATAACGAAATTGTTCCAATTTAACGTGCTGTGTTGTTCCATTGCGATCATTGTGTGTTTGAAAAAAAAATAACAGAGTGTAGAGACGATGGGAGGGCGACCAATTCATAGTGAACCATAGGTGCTGGTCATTTTTGATGCTGCATGAGAAATTTTGGAAAGAATAGGATGGACTACATATTTCATGAGGATGCAACAACCTCACGAAGTAGTGGCCACAAAATTTTTACAGAACTTGCAATAATGATTCTCCATGGTGAGAGGAAGAAAGATAGTTGTATCTGATGAAATAATTGCAGAAGTATCGGGCATACTAGCGCAAGGAACTATTTGGACGCAAAAGAAGCTTAGGCTTCGAGAAGCCATGAAGATCTTTCAGGATGACGGATAGACATTGATTATCAAAGGAAAAGGAGTTCAACCAGCATCATTGGGAGAACCATGGATGAAACTAGACAAGATCGTGCAGGCCTACATAACGTGCGACAGACGAAAAGATGTGGTAAGACCTCGCCACCTTAAGCTACTGGTTGTATTAAAACAGAAATGCACTATCAATTTGCCTGCATTTTTAAATTCCCTGTTATATGATATAGCTCGTAATATAAGAAAATCCCAGCATGCAGATATGGTGGTCAGCCACCATTGTTTAATTCGATTAATAGTAAGTCGTAGCCTCGCCCAGCAACAGACCAGCTGGGAAGAGTTGATATTCTCCATTAACGGAGGGTTGGCCCTACCTGCCCCGAAATGGAAAAGAATGGCTGGCTCAATAGCCGAGCCATCAACTCACAGACAATCCCTCAATTTAAAACGAAGTAGGGGGATGATGGAAGGAATTCCGGGCAGTAGTAGCCAGCCACTGGAATTTCACAGCTCAGAGGATGAACAACCTCCAAAATTTGAGGGAGCAAGCCCTCGTACTAATGAAGAAGAGGAAATGGAAGGAGAAATTCCCTACTCGGACGAAGAAGAAATAAGCCACCGCAGCAGCGGTGAAAAAAAATCTAGTGCAGAGGAAGGAAATACTGAGGAAGAAGAAATTGAAGGAGAAATTTGATATTCCAATGAGGAAGAAGGGAGCTATCATACCTATGAGGAGAACGAAGACAATCATAACAGTGACAAAGAAGGAATAGAGCCTCCTGATAATGTTACCATAAACCCTTTACAGGAAGACCAATTGGCCCAAATTTTGGCCAATATGAGTAACTATGTGAAACCTCATAGCCCTTTGTATCTTAATGTTGATAAGTTACAGGAGCACTCTGCAGTCAACAAAAATACAGCTGAAAAAATGCTGGATGAAACAGCAAACCCTATCGAAGCTAGGGTTGCTTCCCCTGAAAGGCATGAACAAGTAAATGAGAACACTGAAGTAATATCCCAACTTGGAAGCCCTCAGGAGATTGCAGAGTTAACCGAGGATATGATTCCAGAAGAATTTAGCCAAGGGCATATGAATGTGGAAGAGGAACCCCAAGTAGTAGACCAAGAAGAGAACTTAACTGAAGGCACTGCTAATAGGGACCAACACCTTGTTGAGAAAATGGGTTCAGATAAAGGAACGGATGTCCCATTAAAAAAGAGGAGGAAAGTAACTGAGATTGAAAAGCTTCGCAGGGAGCATCTGAAGCTTCATAAACTCGTAGAATAGCTCAGGCAAACCATTAGGATTCTGAGAATGAAACAAATGCCTAAGCGGGGCCCTAAGAGAAGAAGCATAGCTACTAAGCAAGCCTCGAAGAAGAGAAAAGTTGCTGCTAAGAGGAACCCTCAGGTTTAAGAAGCCATGCCTGAACCCAATTATGGAGATACGGAACAACAAACAACTGTTCCAACACAAGTTGTTCCAGAGGGACCTGTTTCAAGTGAAAACATGCAATCTAGTAGTCAGCATACTTTTAGTGATTCGACACTAGCTAGACTCCAAGAGGAGTTGGCACAGGCCCGAATAGAAAGACAAAGGTTGGAAGAAGAAATTGTCCTAAGGAAGAGATATCAGGAACTGCAGCAACAAATGAAGAGTATTCATGAAGCAAAAGCAGAAGCTCACAAAAGGTGTCGAAGAGTAGAGAAAAATACTGACAAGGTAATGAACCAATTAAAACTAGCCTACAATCAAATGAACACTCTCTACTCCCTATACACTGATGTCTTATCCTGTAGATGCCCCGCCAAAAACTATACTTTATTTTTACTAGAAAGATATTTACAGCTAAAGATCAAGGCAGTTAAAGCAGGGAAATCCATAGAGCTAAAAACTATAGATGACTTTGTATCATGCTGCAAACTTTATGGGATCAAAGTGCAGCGCCTTTTGTGTGAATTTTATTTACATAATCTAATACTTGAAATGATTTTAAATCAAACCCTAGCCCTTTTGTGGGAGATGTTCAATTTCAGGCATTCATTTCCTTTGTTGTAAATCAATTAAAATGGATTAAAACCTATAATGCTTTCCAAGGGCAAGAGAATGAATTAGATTTATGGGTTAGAAGTGAACCTCAGGACCCATCCCAATTTTGGGCTAGGCACAGAAGTTTGATGACAAAGGAAGGCGTTATCCAAGTATTGGGGCCTGTCTACAAATTTATTATCTTGAATGGAACAGATTATTTCTCATCCATTAGAAACCAAGCTTATATAGCAGCTAAGGTCCGGTGGAGAATTTCCAATCAGAATGTGCAAAACAGAGAACCACTTAATTATAGAAACTTTGGGCTAGTTGCAGACCGCTTGATTCCTATAGTCATCTCGTTTTAAAAGATGGACCATTCTGGTTAGGATGTAGGTTCCGCAGCCCTATTTCATGGTTTCCTACTTCAGACTACAAAGCTATTGCATGGTTTCCTATCCCCGAAGGACAAACAAAACATGTTTTTGAGGAATTAGCTGCACTACATGGTTTTAGACCTGTTGATGACAAACCTTATCCGACTTATTCTTTGACTGCTCTCCATGTGAACTATAGTTTTCATGAGGACATGAAAAGTATTAAGCAGGGGGGTATGTTGGGCAGTGAAAAAGGTATGGAATTACTGTATATTTTATCATTCTTTTACTATGGACATACTCCTTTTTGTTTTGAGAAGGTAATTTATTATAAGAATTATAATGGGATTGGAAAGATTCACATTCATTGTAAAAAGATGACTAAAGGATGTTTTTTGTTGATAAAAAAGGGATTAGATGAGGCGAAAAACTATACCAAAGGCGAGGCTCAGATCATTGTAACTGCTGCTCCATCAGCGTTGAACCATATCCAGCAAAAGGCAAGGAGATCTGAACGAATTTCCAAGAAAAGGAAGGGGACAACTCAGCCCCGGTCAAAGCAGAAAAGTTGATAACTAAACACAGGGAAGCGAATCCCTCAGGATCCTTCGATCCTGAGGGATCACTGTTCAAACTCATCTTATTCCTCATCTTGTCTGTCAGGATTTGATATATAAAGCAATATCCTTTAGTGAAAAAGGGGTCAGTTGGTCAGAGAGAGTTCGTATATTCAAACATTTCCTCTGCAATACTATGTTTATTGACTCTCGGCTTTGAGAGAACAACCTCTGTAATACTTTATGTTTAATTAATATCAAGCACGTGTTTCGTTTCATTTCTTAAGATCTGAAGTAGCCCAGTAGTATTTCACTGGCGCTAAGGGCTCGGCTCTGGTGGAATTACTTTTCTGTTTTTATTCTTAACTTTTGTTTATTTTTGTGTGAAGTTGTGTTTACATTTTATTTCGATTGCAGAATTGATTGACTGTTGATTCATTAATGAATTGCATTACTATTTTACTCTTTGCAATAAATACATCTCCTGTTCATTTATTCTGATATCATTGTGAAGCTTTACTGTTCTGTATTCGACTCTAAGTTATTATTATCTTATTCTTTGTGTTTGATTGTTCTGTAGTATTGGCCGGCGATAGATTGAAGTTAGTTAAGTTTGTAATTGTTTTTCAAATTGCATTGTTGTTCCATTTCTAGTTCTTGCTTATTTCTGATTCATAGCTTTACTTTAGCAGATAATTTGGTTACAGTTGTTGTGTCTGCATAGGAGTTACAAGATTGTTGTTCCTTTTTAAAGCCTTTGCAGTTCCTTTCAAGTTATCTTTATCAGCAAGTAGTTCAAGTTTGATTTCATTTCGATTGCTTTAAGATCAAAAACTATAGAGGACAGAGGTTATTGCTTCCAAGTCCCAAGATTGGTTATCTTGCATCGATTTCTAAGGGAAAGAGTTATTGCTACTACATCCCTGATCGATTTTTTGCAGTTTGATTTAATTCAAGTTTCAAAGCATTTCCATTTGTAATTAGGTTCCTTTAGAAGCATTTGTTTATTCTAGTATTTAGAGTTTTGTACTACATATTCACAGCATTACTCTTAGATAATTGCAGCCTCAGACAGAGTACACTCTTGAAATAAAAAGTCGCTCCTGGATTGATGATTAATGTAAGCTAATTATGTGTTTGAAAGATACCTTTTTATGTCTCGACAATGTCCTTCATGTATCCATGATAGCTCTATTTTTCTCTTATTTTTCACATGTGTTACTTTATTATTTGTCCTTCCTATATGATTTTACCATTATATTTTTATGGTATGAAGGTATTGCTTCCAATCAAAATCATTCATGACAAAGAAAAATTAATCTCTAAAAAAATTATTTTATCACTGCCTAGCTCATGGAATGATCGCCACATGATAGGCCCGTGAGAGGGTTAAAATAAGGAGTCTTGATTAGGAGGGTTCATTTAAACTCAAAAATTTCTTAGGAAGGCTCCTTTATTCATTTTTATAGCTTGGAAGCAACTGAAAGTTCAAGTCTCATAAGAGAAGTTTCAGGTGCACTTGTACAGTCAAGAAAGAGAGGGAGAGAAGTCAAGGGAAAAGGGTTCAAGTCCGAAGGATGAAGTAGGATCCTTACTTGGTTCAGGGTGCACTTTTTTACTCCAGGGACAAAGGAGGGTGCAGGGATGCACACTAAAGGGACAAGGGGTCAAGCTTTGATCCTTCCTAGTGTGCTTGTGTTCTCAAGGAGTGCATAGTTCTTCTACTCAGAGTGCACTCAAATGAAGGATTTAGGTTTCAACATTGTGCCATGCACCCTAATGGAAGAGGGAAGGATGAAGGATTTGTGCTTAGTGACTACGCCATTTGATTTAAGGGAAGAGGGAAGCATGAAGTCTTTGTTCTTCATGAGTGAACCATGCAATTTTTGGTAGACAAAGGATCATTGATTTTCTAAAGCGCGCTTGGTTGCTTGGAAGTATGCTCAGGATTAGAAGGGTGAAGTTCTCTCCAACAATGGCTTATTATTCATCTTGAATGCGCTTTTCACCAAGGGAGGTCAGAAAATGCTAGGTGAATTATCTGATGAAGTACTAATGCACTCTGAGATGGAGGAGACCTTAGAAAATACTTAGTGAAAAATTATGGGTGTAAAATAAATGTCAATGAGGCTTATGAATAATATGCATTCATCACCTAGTAAGAGGTATAATCCCTTTATAGCTTACACTAAGAAGGAGAACTAAGAAGAGCTCTCAAAATGGTTGTGTAGGACCAATAGAGTACGAGAAAGAAATGCATCCTAACACGACTCAAACATGGATCACACACATAATTGCCATCAATGCAAGAAAAAAAAATGAAGAGGACTCTTGAACATTAACCACATCATAGAATGACAACCAAGAGACACCTATTTCTATGTGCGATAGTTTAAACGACACATTACAACACTTAGAACACAAGTTACGACAAGACTGACGATTGTGACCAAAAGGTGCACTAAGTTGTAATAATATTTATAGCTTATATTCTAATGATATGTAGGACCATTTAATTCATAAGGGTGTGAAATAACTAACTTTGCTAATAGACAGAGGTGTGACACATGCAGGAGTTAAAACAAGAAAAGTGACACCTACGACAGGAGGAAAATATGAAGACGAAACTTGAAAAATGTGAACGAACTTGAAATTCACACATTCCAAAGAAAATATAATCATTAGTTTTAAACATGAAAGTGGAGCTTCTGAAATAAAAAATTCACAAAAGCGATAGATTAGAAAAATTACCAAATAAAGGTACAAATGTAAGGAAAGTGAGGGAAAATATGAACGAAATCACACACTAACTATTTACATGTGTAAAAAATCGCATGAGAAATGCCTTGGTAGACAGTTCTATGCTTTTTTAAGCTTCCATAAGGAAATTGAGCTCATGAGTTCAACGAGGATTGTGCATGTGTGAGAAAGTGAATTCAAATGTTATAAATTTGAAAATAAGACTTAAATGATTTACAAAACATATTTCAACCATGAAGGTACTATAGATCAACAAGTGGAAAGGTCCTCAGTAGGCTCCAAAATTCAGGTGTAGGAAAACAATTGGAGGGTTTTGATCACAACGTCAACACTTGGCGACACACTGGTAGAACTCCAACTTCTCTGTTTTAGTTTAATTATCTAAGTGTAAGGTTTCAGTATTTTAGGAATTATTTGTTCTCCAAGTAGATGACCTTGAGTTTCCACTTATCCCAGCTAAATATATAGTCCCCTTTATTGTCTTCCATGTTTTAAGCACACCAATATAAATCTAGGCATAGCTCAAATGTTTCGATAAGGGAGAAGGATAGTAAGTATACCGAACTTTTAAACCCATTCACCGGCATTGCTTCACTATAATCAAGTTTGAAGAGTACCCCAATGGAGTTGCCTCAAGAGAACACAAGCATCACTTGACTGCTAGTAGGCCTAGATTGTACCCTAGAAAAATTGCTTGCTTCACCTCTCTCCATAGGTTCAAGCCTTTCTCTTCTTTCAACCTTTATTTATTTTATTTACAAAATTATTCCTAGGCACTTATTTTCATAAGATGGATCCAAAATTATTGTGAGAGAGGAGGTTACGAGTCCTTATTTTAATGGATTTAAAAGATACATTCTAATCTTAATTTTTTTCTCCTTTCCCTCCTCTACTTGGTTGAGTCGACAGGTCGAAACACTATTTAATACAAGGATGATTCAAAATGAAGGTTATAATAAAGATACATGCTTCATCATTTTACCAAATTATTTCCTTCTAGAACGAATCGTATTTTTCGTTCAGACATGTTTGATCTTAAAGATATGTAAACTAAAAAAACATAAGAAGTTATAGATAAGCCAAGAATTGTTCATAATCACAACCCCCTTTTGAAAGTTTTGCTACATGACCTTTTGATACAAATAGGAGCATAATTCTTGCAAAGTCTTATCAAACATGTTACAAAAGATACCAACAATAAATTAATACAAAATAACACAATAAACATAAAACTAAACAAACAAAAACATGTAGCACAAAACATAAGAAAACAAAACAAATGCAAAGACTTGATGGTGTAGAAAATCCACATATATTCAAACTAATATTTGTAATATGCTAAAACAAAATACTTGAATCTACTCTACAAATTTTGGAAACTAATTACAATTTCACATTCATGTGAACAAGAAAGAGAAGGAATTTCAATCGAAGAACACAATGATTGATGTCGGGAAAGCCTCTGCTAAAAACCCCACTATACGTATATTGCATAAGTTAGAAAATATGAGAACAATACAATGCCTCTCTCAGGCTTCAGCACTCTCTACATTGTCTCTATTTGTCTCATTGATTCCTCGGCAAGCTTGGTTAAATACATAACCAAATTATTGGCCTTATGAATCCCTATTTCTTGTGTAGTTTCCTAGGGAATTAGTCCCCTATTAACAAGAAAATTCGCCGATAATTATTGCGCAACACATTAAGGCTCTTTCTATGACTCCATTCACCACCTGTACAATTGAATGATTATACGACTGATAATACACTTCCCTTTAACTCCAATCTCAAATGGGTATTTATTAGAACTGACATGCATAAGTTATTTTTTAGTGAATTATCATTTATATGGTTGATCAATCACTTGACCTCTCACTAGTTCCTACATTAGTTAGAACTATTTAAACTGATTTTAACTCAAATAAATTAATTTAACAAATTACAAATCGAAATAAACTCAACCAAGGCTACTTAAAATTATGAAATGCTCTACATACCTCCATTTTCACCCCCAATCCAAATTAATTAAACCAGCTAAGTCTTCCTAAATTATTTAACTCATACAAGTTGTCACGTGGTGTGGAATTTCAATTGCCTTCTAATTTAATTAAAGGAAAATTAAATTAGAAGCCTCTTCTTGTTGACATTTTCAATAGATGGAGAGAAGGTTAGAGTTTGGATGCAATTCAAGGGAAACTAAAGGCAACTATACCTAATCCTAACCTAACAAGTTATAATTTTAGGGCCACGTGTAAAGATATTTCCAATGAAGCCTTTGTGGCTCATGACCTACAATCACAAATATAGAGACAATTAAAAACAATACATAATAATTTCCAATGGAAAAGATAAGAACTTGAAAATTTTGCACAAAATATTGAAGGCATTTCTTCAAGGAAGAAATATGTGTCATAACACCTTACGTTACCCATTTGGCAACCTTACCTTTTAGATAAGAACAAAATAATACAAACCTCTACAAATCCTTGTGAAAACACTTTCATATGTATTTTTATTCTTAGAAAAAATTAAGAAATATAGAGATTTTTTATAAGTATAAGGGGTTGTTATGTAATATTCTCCTAAGTGATGATATATTATTTCATGAAATTCAAAACAATCCTGTTGAAGATCCCAAAATCATCGGGAGAAATAATTTTCAATTAACGGTGTGGAATTAGGATGAGAATACTATAAGGGAGAATAAATTTTGATCATATTCAGAAAGCTTCTTAAGATATTTAGGGCCTAAGATAACCATCAGCAAAGGTTGAAGGGCCTCACCTATTCAACGAGTGTCTAAATATTCATATGATAAACCATAAAGATAAAATGATATAAAACTATGATTATTAGGTACACTAGAAAAGTGATCAATTGAATTATAGTTTTTAGAATAAGAACCATGATGATATGGCCTGATTAAGGCATAATATTCTCAATTAGGAGACAAAAAATATTGATCAGTTTGAAGAAATTTTCATATGGTTTGAAAAATTGAAGCATCTTCCTCATATGTTGAATGTGGAAAACCATCTAGTTATGATTACATACAAACTAGACTAACATCATAATCATTAAAAAGGAATGCTAATATAGGAAACACATGAAACCAATTAAGAAGTAGTGGATAAAAAATATGAACTTGATTTAACACATAACACAAGCATTCATTTATATTGAATAGGATATCAAGTTCCATGAAGAAGATAATTAGTATTAGAATATTCACAAGAAGGATTAGGAATTGATTACTTTCAAAAACATCTAATAGACATGAATCCTTTTACCAATAGTAATCTTAAAAATGATCAACTTAATAGCTATGTTCATTCATCAAAGATATACACTCCAAATCGAGGTTCAATATAAGGGATTTGCATGAATATGAATTAAATAAAACAAAATCTTCAATCTGATCAGAAACCAAATATCGAAAGTTGACAGAGATATATTCAAAATAAAAAATTTATTTCAAGAAGGAATATTCATTCCGTAAAACCATTCAAAGAAAATAATTTTGCGAGAAGATCTACATTTGGATTAGTTCAAGTTTTCTGATTCACGAGGACCTTACATAACCATTAATGGAATTTTAACTCTCCCGAATTCTTGGTGAGTTCCAAAAATTTCAATAATAATATAATTTCATTTTGAAAAATAAATCAAATTGTGCATGGTGTGTGGAGAACTACTTCCAGTAATTTCGAATAAATCACTATTATCTAGATGGCAGCCAAAAACATTACATGTCATAAAGATCTTCTATTTTCACATCTAAGGATGAGATTTAATGAATCTCATGAGTAACCTAGATAGAAGAATCCCCTTCATGCTAAATTAGAAATTATAAGGGGTTGAAAGGATACTCGATGATTTAATTACCTTCTTTCATATCATCAATTATATCACTTCCATGTGTCAATTCAAAATCCAACTCATTGGATAATGACACATGAGAGGATGGCGTATTTGCATTACAATAAGTAGAACACTAGGGATAGTGAGGTGAAGTGGAAGTTTTTAATAAGAACATATTTTGTAACTAAATTATATTCAAGATCCAAATATTTCAAAACCAATTCTTCTTGAGAAAGTAAAATAACATCATCAAAATCACCAATAGAATGATAATCATCAGAATGATGATTTTGGCATGACTTCAGATTAATTTTGAAAATAAAATTCATTTGATTCATTACCAAGATTCATGGATTAAAAATCAATAAAGGATTGAAGAACATAATATTAACATAGTTAATTTTGAAAAAGAGAATAAATATCAAAAGAATTATCACCTTCCTACACCTCCACATGTGAAGAGTGACTACATTTGACTTTATCATTGTTTATATCTAGAAGATATTAATAAAGTGAATATAGGGGCAATGGATCATGAGAAAGAGATGATAGAGGATGACAGGAACCCAAATTAGATTCAAGATGGGGTTATGAGTGTAAACCTGAACCTGACGAATACAAGGATTAACCTTGGCATAAGGCTTCATGAACCATTCCAAGGTTTCCTCCACTAGATATGAATCATGAAAAGTTGAAGAATATTGAGGAGATTAATCAAGAATTTTATTTCTATATTTCCCAACTTGATGAATAATATGTATAAGCACCTAGATTGGTACTGGAAAAGTAGAAGGAAATTAAAAAATAGAATAGTAGGTTGCTCCTTTGAAATTATAGGTGCGTCACAATTTCTAGAAGTTGGGAGAACAAGAAAATTTGGGGGTTTTGATTGGAATTGATTCAAAAAGATCCAAATAAAATATTCAATGTTTTCCTTAAATAAATCCCAATCCATGTCTTCTTCTGGAAACTCAAAACATATGTGAAATAATATGTTAGAAAAATCCTCAATTGATTCATTAGGTTCCATTTTAAGTTGATTGATTCTTTTATAAACAACTTAGTAATCATACCTATCAAATATTGATGAAGCTCCTTAATAAATTGATGAAAATAATGGATAGAGTCACATGGTAAGGTATGCCACCATCGATTAACATGACCTTTAAGAGTGAGGGTGAATAGAATAGACACAACATCTTCATCATCGATTTCATAAAATTTACAAAACCCAAGAAAATCATTTGTGTGTTTTGAAAAAAATGTACCACCCTCGCAATTGAACCTGAATTGAGACAAGACATGAAAATTTTTTGTGGATATGGAAATTTTACTAGGAGGTTGGTTAGAAAAACACTTTCGGATTATGATTTGGGAAACATCTATTTTATATAAGAGATTCAAACCAAAATCAATAGGCATAGTTTGTCATCTAGACCTCCTTATAGCGTCTGAATGTTCATGGTGATGGATACAACCAACATATAGGGGGTCTCCCCGAAGTGAAGTCTCAATTATACCTCACAAAATTTGGAGTAGAAGCACCATCCAAAGTATCAGCCTGGCTGCCATAACACAAAGGTTCGTTTTCATTTCAATGGATAACATAAGATATTATATACATATATATTGAATAAGCAAGTTGAAATTATGAAACACCAATTGGAATGTGTAAAATGATACCTTCACGAGGGAGAAATGAGATTCAATATCTAGAAGGAATTAATAGTACTAACCTAAGAGAGACACAAGAGAGCATGGAAATATTTGTCAGAAATATAGTTCACATAACAATTATTAAACGAAATACAACACACATTAAACAAGATGAGTACTAAAGCCACCGAAATAGTTCAATTTATCTAGTACATATGAACACAACACATATTGTAAACATACCAAGAATAGTCCTAAAAAATTCATGATACATGCATGAAAATCTATTAGCTCATTGAATTTCAATTAGGTGAAAGATCCAAGTACACAGTTACAATCATGAGGAACTACTTCTAGTAGTGGAACATTAAGTCACTTCTTCCTTCTCCAAATAATATTTTCAATCCTATGCAAAGTAGAGAAGTCGACATTGTCTCTCCCAAGCTTAAACGTCAAAAAACTCTTTTCTTGAGTTAGATGGTTTCTTTTGTAGCAAGGAGAATGACCTTTCATATCCCCATGACTCTTGAGGTGCACTCATGGCTCTTGGACTTCTATTATGACCTTTGATATTCTAAACATATCTTGAACTTCTAAATGACCTTTGGACTTCTCCATGTGACTTTTGAACTTCTCCTAAAGACATTTTCTCCATACATGACTAAGTGACTTTTCATATTCCACATATGACTCTTGGACTTCCATACATTTCATTTTGTCCTTCTCTTCAGAATAAATCATTAAATTTCACATGATGATATGGCATGACACATGGACACACATTCAATATGATGATGAAACTTGTATAAGTTTCAACTTATTAATGATGACATGGACTTCATGATGAGGTTTAAATGCGAAGATATAATCATTGTCGCTTCATCTTGCATTCCTGATGGTAGGTCTGATCTATGATTCATCTTCATGAAGGATCCACTTTATTCTTCTCCTTCACCCTCCAAAGGGTATTTGATCAATTGGAATCCTATGAGTCATTATGATATGTTTTTGTTTTGTCTCAGTCCATGGTTTGCTTCATGTATTCATTATAGCTCTATTTTATTCTTCTTCCTCGCAGGTGTTTCTTTATGATTTCTCCTTTCTATATTATTTGAGCATTGCATTTTCATGCTAGGACGATACTCCTCCCAATAAAGTCATTCATGATAAAGTGAAACGAGTCTTAAAAACATCTATTGTATCACTACCTAGCTCATGGAATGATCGGGTCCTCATAGGCCTATGAGAGGGTTAAAATAAGGAGGCCTTATTAGGAGGGTAAATTTAAACTCATAAGTGACTTAGGAAGGATCCACTCTTCATTTTCACTGGGTTGAAGCAAGTTAAAGGTCAAGTGTTAGATCCATATATTATTAGTGCAATCCCTTATTATTGTTAGTGTAGCCCCCTTATTCTTATTGTTCTACCCCTAAAGCCCTCATATTCTTATTATTGTGCCCCATAAAAATCCACTATTATTATTCTTGTGCCCTTACATTATTATTCTTATTTCGGCTAGGATTATATTGTGACCCCATGGACTCCTATATATAGAAGGATGTTTTTTCATTTGTATCATACACGAATTTTTAATTTATGTAATGTAAACAAGGTTTCTCTCTCAAAGTGGTTGATTCCTAAGATGTTTCTCTCACTTTTCTTCTATTTTGGGACCTGGTTTCATAACATTTGGTATCAGAGCTTTGGATTCTAGGGTTTCATTGCTTGAAACAGGACATCGTGGAATTTTCTCTATAAAAACAATTCTACGAAGGTTCAGATTGTAAAACCAAAACCCCATTTACACAATATATTGAGGAATTTCTTGCAAAATTTTAGATCGTAGTTCACAATATGTTTGGATATATGATCTATGGAAGTTAGGTTTTTCTCAGGCTCCAGAATTTCATCTCAAAGAGGTGACCTTGGGAAAATCATCATAACTCTCTCTCTGAGCATCGTATTGGAAGGATATAAAAAGTTTCTAACACTACACAAACTTTAGTTTTATGTGTATCAATTTCATAGCTTAAGGAGGAACCATGACACGTGGCATGCCATAGAAGTTCGATCTACTGAACCAGTCCATAATTAGGTCATTTTTGGAGATTCGACATAACTTTGTTTTGAAGAATCCAAAACAAGTCACACTTGTGGCATTGGAAAGAAGACTCAGAGGGATATTACAAAACCAATTATTAAATATTGGGGATCTGAAATTACAGATATACATCAGTTTGAATATCAAGCTCCTCAAACTCAAGAAAAAGGTATGTATTTTTCTCAAATTGCATAAGTCTTGTTTGAAAAATTAGTTTGAAGTGATTTCGAGGGCATATTGAAACATAGATATCAGTATTGGGTTCTAAAATGCCACCTAAAATGAATTCAACACCCATGAAGCCTTCATAAGGGTCTACTATGACTCATGGAGAGGAAGAAGTACAACATGACATATCAAAATTAGAAGAGCAAGTGCACCAAATTTCGATCTCGCAAAGAGTAACAAAAAATGAAATGGAAGTTTTGAAGAAAAGCATGGAAGCTAAGATGGATTGTTTGAAGAAAGGCATGTATGATTTGAATAATGGCATGGAAGCTAAGATAGATGGCATGGAAGTTGGCATGGAAGCTAAGATGGATGACATGGAAGATAAGATCGATGAAAATATGAAAGACAACATGGAAGACATGAAGAATGATCTAAAAGCATACATGGAAGGTTTGAAGGAAGGTTTGAAAATTTTGATACAAGAAATGATTACTAATGGTGGAAATATATTAGATGAAACTCATTATTAGAACAAAATAAATGTTAATCATGAGTTCATAAACTCTAATGTTGGATTGAAGACCCACCATATTCCAAAGATTGATATGAGGAAGTTTGATGGCAAGGACCCCATAACATGGATACTACATATAGTGTAATATTTTGATCTCAATAAATTGAAAAACACACAAAAGGTACAAATTACAGCTTTATATTTAGAATAAAATACATTTGCATGGTATCGATGGATTTTCTCCTGTAAAAAAATTGTCACTTGATCAATTTTTATGGAGGAAATGATAGCACATTATGAGGATAAAAAGAGAAACACCTTCTTTAGCCAATTGATAAATCTCAAACAAAAGTGTTCAGTGGTGGAGCACATTGAGGACTTCCAAAAATTTAATAAAAGGGTAGATGATATTTCACAGAAACACAAGACTAATGTCTTCATAGGGACTTTAAAGGATAACATCCAACATGAGGTTCGCCTTTGGGAACCTGATTCATTAGAGAAGGCATTCAGGTTGGCAAGAAAAAATTAATGTAGATTTATGGTGACAAGGAATCCTACCACTCACATATATAAAGATGGAAGTGTTGCTACTCCTAGACTTCCACAACCTACAAGGTTGACACCACAACAAATGGAATGCAAAATAGAAAAAGGGCTTTGCTAAAGTTTTGATAGAAAATACACTAAAGGTCATAAGTGTGTTGAAAAGAAATTATTTTACATAGATTGTTAAGAGGAGGAAGAAAATGAAAAAGAAACTTTAAAATAAGAGGATATATAAGGAACCAACCCTAGGAAATAAGAAATGAGTCTGACCATATCCTGTAACGCATTATCGAGAATTACCACTCCTAAAAATCTCAATATATAATAGCATATAAAGAAGAAAAAGGTAATATTTTTTATTGATTCGGGTAGTTCTCATAATTTTATTCATTGTAAGGTAAGCCAAGGAATTGAATTGCTTCCTATACCCAACACCAGAGTGTCAAGTGATGGTTGCAAATGGGGGAGCTATAAATTTCTCTAGAAAATTCCATAATATCAAGCTAACCATGGGGGCTTATGTATTGAATAGTACAATGCTTTCAATTCCAATGGGAGGTGTTGATGTTGTACTAGGAGTACAATGGTTACAATCTTCGGGGATGGTAGCTTTTTTTTTTCAAGAAATTTTCTTGAATTTTTTTTCAGAAGGAAAGGAAGTTGAATTACGAGGTATCACAGGGAAGCCGAGAAAGATAATAAGATCTAATGTCATGACAAATATTATGAAGAAATAAAAATGAGGCGTAATTTCACAATTATTCTCAATAGAAGTCCCAACATAAAAAATCATCTATTTCTCCAGATCTCCAAAATGTCTTGGAAAATCATTCCAAGGTGTTTGAAACTCCCAAAGGACTCTCACCTATTCATGATCATGATCATGCTATTCATTTGATTACAAGAATTATTCTTTGAAGCATTAGGCCTTACAAATATCCTTATGTCAAAAAGAGCGAAATTGAACGTATGATTGCAGAAATATTAGAGGCTGGTATAATTCAACCTAGTTAAAGTTCTTTCTCCACTCCAGTATTATTGGTACACAAGAAGGATGGATCATCACGCATGTGTCCAAATTATAGGGAGCTTAATAAGCTCACTATTAAAGATAAATTTCCCATTCCTGTAATTGATGAATTATTGGATGAACCACATGGAGCAATTTATATTACCAAGTTGGATCTTCGTTCGCGATATCATCAAATTAGAATGAAGACTAAAGATATTCCGAAAACAACATTTCGAACTCATGAGGGTAATTATGAATTTTTAGTCATGCCATTTGACCTTAACAATGCTCCTTCTACATTTCAAGGGTTGATGAATTCTATTTTCAAAACCTTGCTTATAAATTTTTTTTTAGTATTTTTTGATGATAAATTGATCTACAACAGGTCTTGAAAGGATCATGTTAAAAATGTTGACAAGGTTGCTCAAACTATTGGAGGAGAAAAAATTTATGAAAAATCCTCCAAATGTTTCTTTGGAGTGCAAGAGGTGGAATATCTGGGTCATATTGTATCTCATGAGGGTGTTAAGGTAGACCCTAACAAAATTAAATCCATTAAGGAATGGAAATTCCCCACAACCATAAAGAAGTTGCGGGGATTTCTCGGGTTAGAATGGTATTATCATAACTTTTTTAATAATTATGGGATAATAGAAGCACCTCTAACAACATTATTGAAGAAAGATGCATTTTCATGGACTCCTGAAGGAACTAAGGCCTTTGAACATATTAAAGAGGCAATGTTCCTAGCACGAGTTTTAGCTACGACAAACTTCAAAAAAAACGTTCATTGTGGAATGAGATGCCTCAGAAATTGGAATTGGTGTTGTTTTAATCCAACAAGGAAGACCCATTCCTTTTTAAAGTTTTCCAATAAAATGAAAGTATTTATATAAATTTATTTATGAGAAGGAAATGTTGGCAATACTACATGCACTAAAGAAATGGCGACCTTACCGAATGGGAGGACACTTCAATTTAAAAATGATCATAATAGTATTAAATACTTTTTGGAAGAAAGACTATTTTTAGAAGAGCAACAAAAATGGGTCACAAATATGTAGGGTTATGACTTTAACATCATCAACAAAAAAGGGAAGCTAAATGTTGTTGGAGATGCACTCTCAAGAAAGGATGAAGAGATGGAAGCATTGCATTGTGCCATTTCTATTATCCAAATAGATTGGATAACTGAAGCAAGGGATGAATGGAATAATGACGAAGAAGTGTGGACACCCATTCAAAATTTGTAGCAAGATCCTAGTACATATGATACATTTAGTTGGAAAAATGATTCCATATGGTACAAACATTGCTTTTACATTTGTAAGAATTCCCAACTAAAATAAAATATTTTGTTAGGTCCCTATATTACTAGTGTACTCCCTTATTTTTGTTAGTGTAGCCCGCTTATTGTTATTGTTGTACCCCTATAACGCCAATATTGTTATTATTGTGCCCTTACATTATTATTTTTTGGTCGTTTAGGATTATATTGTGACCCCATCGACTCCTATACATAGAATGAGTTTTTTCATTTGTATCATCCAAAAATTGTTCATTTATGTAATGTATTGGATGTTTCCCCCTTGAAGTGGCTTATTTCTAAGGCATTGATCTCTCTTTTCTTCTATTTTTGGAGATGGTTTCATAACATTTGGTATCAGAGCTTTGGATTCTAGGGTTTCATTGCTCCAAAAAGGTCATCATGGAATTTTCGCTATAACATTGTTTCCAAAAACTTTCAGAAGTTGAAATTTTGACAGAGCGAAGCCAAAATCCTAAGGAATGTCATGTAAAAATTTCAGATCTTTGTTCGCAATATTTTTAGAGATATGATCTGTGGAAGTTAGAGTTTTATTAGGCTCCCTAATTTCACCTAAATAGGTAATCGTGGAATTTTCGCTATAATGTTTGTTCTACGAAGGTTTAGAAGCTAAAATTATTATAGAGGGAATCTGAAATCATAAGGAATGTCGTATAAAAATTTTAGGTCTTGGTTCACAACATTTTCAGATATTTGATCTCTGGAAGTTAGGGTTTGTTCAGGCTCCCATATTTCATCTTAAAGAGGTTACCATGGGAAAATTGTCATAACTCTTTCTCTGAGCATCCGATTGGAATTTTGTAAGAAGTGGCCACAATCAAACAGAATTTATTTTTCTGTGTATCAGTTTCAGAGCCAAAGGGGGAAAAAATGACATGTGGCATGCCATACAAGTTCGCTCTACTGAACCAATCAATAATTAGGTCATTGTGGGAGATTGGGCATCACTTTTCCTTGAATAATACAAATCAGGTCAGATCTATGGCATTAGAAATAGTATTCATAGGGCTACTCCAGGACTGAATTTCAAATATTGAACATCCGAAATCAAAAATATAATTCAATTTGAATATCAAGCTCCTCAAAAGCAAGAAAAATGCATGTATTTTGTTTAGAATTACATAAGTCTTGTTTGAAAATTTAATTTGAATTTATTCCAAGGGCATATTGAAGACTAGATATGAGTATTAGGTTCTAAAATTCCCCCCTAAAAATAATTCAATACCCATTAATCCTTCAAAAGGCTCTACTATGACTTATGAAGATGAAGAAATGCAACATGATATATCAAAATGACAAGAGAAAGTGCACCAAATTTTTCTATCGCAAAGAGAAACAAAAAATGAAATGGAATTTTTGAAGAAAGGCATGGAAACTAATATGTATGGTTTGAAGAAATTCATGGAAGCTAAGATCGATGGTTTGGAAGGTAATATGGATGGCATGGAAGTTGGCATGGAATCTAAGATGGATGACATGGAAGCTAATATCGATGAAAAAATGAAAGACAACATGGAAAACATGAAGAATGATCTAAAAGTAGACATCGAAGGTTTGGCAAAGTTGATACAAGAAATGTTTCCTAATGGCGAAAACATAGTAGAGGAAACTCATGATGAGAAAAAAATAAATGTTAATCGTGATTTCATCAAGTATAATGTTGGATGGAAGAACCACCATATTCCAAAAATGGATATGAGGAAGTTTGATGGCAAGGATCCCTTAACTTGGATAATACAGATGGAGCAATATTTTGATCTCAATAATGTGCAAAACACACAAAAGGTACTCATTGCAACTTTACATCTAGAAAAAAATACAGTTTTATGGTATCATTGGCTTTTCTCCCCTAAAATTTTTTTCACTTGGTCAATTTTTACGAAGGAAATAATATCACATTATGACGATACAAAGAGAAACACCTTCTTTATTCAATTGATAAATCTTGAACAAAAGGGTTCAGTGGTGGAGCACATTGAGGACTTCCAAAAATTTAATATAAGGGTAAATAATATTCCAAAGGAACACAAGATTGATTCCGTCATAGGGATTTTAAAGGATAACATCCAACATGAGGTTTGCGTTTGGGAACATGATTCATTGGAGAAGGCTTTAAGGTTATAAAGAAAAATTAAATGTAAAATTATGGCGACAAGGAAGCCTACCACTCACATATATAAATAATTTTTTCCACAACCTACAAGGTTGACACCACAACAATTGGAACAAAAAGGAGAAAAAGGGCTTTTCTATAGTTGTGATAGAAAATACACTAAAGGTCATAAGTGTGCTGAGAAGAAATTATTTTACATAGATTGTGAAGAGGAGGAAGAAAATCAACAAGAAACTTCAAAATAAGAGGATATACTCCAGAAACCAACCCTAGAAGAATAAGAATGATTTTGAACTTATCATGTAATTCATTGGCAGGAATTACAACTCCTCAAACTCTAAATATAGAAGGACATATCAATAAGAAAAAGGTAATAGTGTTGATTGATTCGGGTAGTACCCATAATTTTATTCATTGTAAGGTAGCCAAGGAATTGAATTGCTTCCTATACCCAGCACCAGAATGTCAAGTGATGGTTGCAAATGGAGGGACTAATATAAATTTATCTTGAAAATTCTATAATAGCAAGCTAACCACGTGGGAATATATATTGAATAGCCAAATTCTTTCCATTCCAATGGGAGGTGATGATGTTGTACTAGGAGTACAATGGCTACAATATTTAGGGACGGTAGCTTTTAATTTTCAAGACCTTTTCTTGAAAAAAAAAATCGGAAGGAAGGAAGTCAAATTACGAGGCATCACAGGGAAGACGAGAAAGATAATAAGCTCTAATTCCATGAAAAAGCTTCTGAAGAAAGAACAACGAGGCGTAATTGCACAATTACGCTCACTAGAAGTTCCAACATCAAAAACGTCTATTTCTCCAGATCTGCAAAAAGTATTGGATAATAATTCCAAGGTGTTTAAGACTTCCAAAGGACTCCCACCTATTCGTGATCATGATCATGCTATTCATTTAATTCCAGGAAGTGTTCCTCCAAACATCAAGCCTTATAGATATCCTTACGTCCAAAAGAGCGAAATTGAACGTATGATTCCAGAAATGCTAGAGGTTGGTATAATTCAACCTAGTCAAAGTTATTTCTCTGCTCCAATAGTATTGGTGCACAAGAAGGAAGGATCATGGTGCATGTTTCTAGATTATGTGGAGCTCAATAAGCTCACTATTAAAGATAAATTTCCCATTGCTCTGATTAATGAATTGTTGGATGAATTAAATGGAGCAATTTATTTTACCAAGTTGGATCTTAATTTAGGATATCGTCAAATTAGAATGAATACTAAAGATATTCTAAAAACAACATTTCGAACTCAGGTGGGTCACTATGAATTTTTTTTCATGCCTTTTGGCCTTACCAATGCACCTTCTACATTTTAAGGGTTGATGAATTCCATTTTGAAACATTTCCTTAGAATATTTGTGCTAGTATTTTTTGATGATACACTAATCTACAGCAAGTCTTGGAAGGATCATGTTCAACATGTTGACAGGTCTCTCATATTGTATCTCATGAGGGTGTTAAGGTATACCCTAGAAAAATTAAAGCCATTAAGGAATGGAAAGTCCCCATAACAATAAATCAGTTGCAAGGATTACTCGGGTTAACAGGTTATTATCGCAAGTTTGTTAAGAATTATGGGAGAATAGCAGCACCTCTAACAACATTATTGAAGAAAGATGAATTTTCATAGACTCCTCAATCAAATAAGGCCTTAGAACATCTTAAATAGGAAATGTTCCTAGCATCGGTCTTAGATACGTCAGACTTCACAAAAACCTTTATTGTGGAATGTGATGCCTCGGGAAATGGAATTTGTGTTTCAGATGTAGGATTTGGAATATCCACAATAGTCATTTTTCAGTCTATGTTTCGAGTCTAGATCTAGACTCATCATCGTGACAATTATGCTAAGAAGAGAGAAGATCAAGGTTAATAATGAGAGATCTACTTCTCTTCTTTGAATTTTGATCCTAGTTTTTTCAAGATTAGGAATCTCAGTCCATATGTCCCTTCCGTATAGGGTAACAATGCTAGATTGGAGGTTTCTTTGGTGCATTTTTTCAGATGTAGGACTTGGAATATCCACAGTAGTCATTTTTCAGTGTACGTTTCGAGTCTAGATCTAGACTCATCATCAGGAAAATTATGCTAAGAAGAGAGAAGATCAAGGTTAATAATGAGAGATCTGCTTCTCTTCTTTGAATTTTGATCCTATTTTTTTCGAGATTACGAATCTCAGTCCATATGTCCCTTCCATACAGGGTAACAATGCTAGATTGGAGGTTTCTGTGGTGTATTTTTTCATATGTAGGACTTGGAATATCCACGGTAGTCATTTTTCAGTCTACATTTCGAGTCTAGATCTAAAGTCATCATCAGGACAATTATGCTAAGAAGAGAGAAGATCAAGGTTAAAGATATCTGCTTCTCTTCTTTGAATTTTGATCCTATTTTTTTCAAGATTACGAATCTCAGTCCATATGTCTCTTCCGTATAGGGTAACAATGCTATATTGGAGGTTTCTGTGGTGTATTTTTTCAGATGTAGACTGAAAAATGACTACTGTGGATATTTCGAGTCCTTCATCTGAAAAAATACACCACAAAAACCTCAAATTTGGCATTGGAATTTGTGTTGTTTTAATGCAAGAAGGAAGAGCCATTGTTTTTGAAATTTGTTCAGTCAAAGGAAAGTATTTATAGAAAGCTATTTATGAGAAGGAAATGTTAGCAATACTACATGCACTAAAGAAATGGAAACCTTACCAGATGGGAAGACACTTCAAACTGACCATGATAGTCTTAACCACTTTTTGGAAGAAATACTATCTTCATAAGAGCAGCAAAAATGGGTCACAAAGATGTTGGGTTATGACTTTGAAATCATCTACAAAAAAGGGAAGCTAAATGTTGTTGCAGATGCACTCTCAAGAAAGAATAAATATGTGGAATAATTTCTTTGTGCCATTTCTATTATCCAACCAGATTGGTTAACCGAAGCAAGGGATTGATGGAAGAAGGATGAAGAAGTGCAGACACTCATTCAAAATTTTCTAGTATATCTAATACATTTAGTTAGAAAACTGATTCCTTATGGTACAAAGATTGCTTATATCTTCGTAAGAATTCCCAACTAAAAAAAAAAATCTTTTGGAATTACACACTTCTCCTTTAGGAGGACACTCGGGGATTTTAAAAACTTACTACAGGGTGAAGAAAGAATTTTTTTTTGGATGGCATTAAATCTGATATTCAAAATTTTGTGGCAGAATGCTTTTTTTTTCCAGTAAAATAAAATTGAGACAATTAACACCCCGGGTCTTCTACAAATTTTATCCATTCCAAGTCAATGTTGGGAGGATATTTCAATGGATTTTATTACACGTTTACCTAATTCCGAAGGAAAGAGTGTCATCGTGGTGGTAGTTGATGGACATGTTAGCCACCTATAATATTTGTTATAGCAAAAGGTGGCTAAGACTTTTTGAGCCTTCAAAGAAAAAATTTCATTGCTAAAATTTGTTGGCTCTTGAAGACTCTTGAAGGCCTCATGCCTCTGTCTCAAAATATTCATTTACTATTTCCATTTTATACTCAGAAAATTCTGCTGATTCCAAGAGAAAGACTGCTGAGAAACCACCATTTTCCCCCTTCTCCCACTCAAAAATAACCTTCATTTGCTCCCCTTTTCTCCATAAAATTCCTCTATTTTTCATGATTTCCCTTCTTCCATTCATGAAAATCATCTTTACAAGGTTAAAAACTCACTTTTTAACCTTACTGAAACCATCAAATTCCATTGAAAAACTCTGAAAAATTCATAAAAAACAATTTTTATTTACTATGGACGTAAGCCCCCTTGGGCTAAGTCCTAACCACTTCCCCCCACATGCCCACACATTGGAACCAAGCGCTAATCTTGTTCGGCACTTATCGCATCGGAAATTGTCAAAAGGGAAAGTCTCTGCCATGTTCCAAAAAGTTCCGATTGCGATTAAGCTTTGCTTTATAAAGAACCCCGATCGCATCATTTTTTTTTTTGTGGGCCCGCCTTCCGCACTTAAAACCATTGAATAAACCATCCCGATCCATTTTTCCTTTGTAAAATACAAAAACCCATTTATCCTAACTTTTGGTCTAAAAAGTCAGAATCACGTGTTAAATATTTCAATGGGTAGATTGAAAGACCGATCGCGCAATCGCAATCGGAGAAACTACAATGCGTCGATTGAAAAGGCCGCATCAAAAATTTCTGATGCGATCAGGACTTAAACGTACAAACTCTGCCCCGCCTTTTCATTTCATATGAATTTCCCCGGGACCAAGTTTTAAAGATCCCGGGCAGCAATCGCATCGAAAATGTTACAATGGGTTGATTGAAAGACCAGGCCCAATGGCCCGATTGCGATTGGCCCTTTTTCTTTATGTACACCCTGGGCATATCACATTTCTTAAAGACCAAAGGCCCCGCAGTCGGGCGCTTTTCCACCTTATATATATTTTCCGCCCCATAAAACCTTTGTTTTTTTTTCCAAAGTTTGAGTTTTCATATATCGCAAAGGTTTTTCTTCCAGTTCATTCTAAAACAAATCCCCGCCATTGATCAACAGCCGATCAAGCGGCCAGCACTCCATCGCATCGGAGTTTTGAAATCGCATCACATTTTTACATCACATCCACTTGTTTTTTCCCCCGATCGGCCTTTCCCCCGATTTATTCTCTACCGTTGATCTAATCTTAGATCGACGACCTACGCTTCATCGCATCGCATGTTTCAATCGCTCCATTTGTTCGCCACCCCCGATTTCGATCCCTCGATTGAGGTCCTCTGATTAAATCTGGACCGTCCACGTGTCCAGATCGGACGATCCAAAATCACTCCACCTTATTCTTCCCCCGCCCTTATTTTTGCCTATTCTTTACAGATCTCCACCATTGGATGCTTTCATCCAACGGCTACGCTCCTCCCCGAAGCCTCCAAAGCAGTTAAAACCTAATTACATAGGATTTCATAATATTTTGTTTGTTTTGCAGGTTCGGAAGGTTTTTTCCCATACTACGAAGGAAAAGAAAGCCAAAGGGTCACGATCTTCTGGCCTTTGGTTATCAAAGGGAAAGAGATCAAAAGGGCTCCACTCCACGTTTTATCAACGCTCCATGGGCATTGATGCCTTTAAAGGCCCTACGTGGCTCTGCATATTGACAAGACACTCTGTTTAAAACGCGATTTAAAAGAGTATAAGTTTGAAGAACAGAGCGTAGCAGAGAAGAAGATTGAAGACAGATTTGGGGAATTACGACTAAGAATGATTATCAAAAGCCTAATTCCCTGGATTAAAACACAGTCAAAAGAAAATCATAAGTGTTTAACTGACAAAAAGGCCTCCACTGCCACATTTGAGGCGAATTGATTCCTCAGCTACCATAAATGCCACCTATGCCTTAAAACATTCAAAACATAGGCCAAAGTTATTGAGCAGAATCAGATATTTTTCCTCAGCACAGCCAGGGAGTTACTTCTGCAAGGAAATAAATGCAAAAATATCTGCAGAGTAACTCCAAACATGACACTAAGCCTCAAAGTCAATTAAAGCTCCCACCGAGTTTTATTCATAATTGTAAAACAATTCATACAGCAATCCACCTATAAACTTCTTCATCGAGCCCCTCAAAGGTCGAGAAGTCTTGAAACTGTATTAATTGCCTTGAGAGATCTTTTATCAGATCTCACCTCCTCATCCTTCTATAAATACTTCTGTAGAAGATGAAAATCTGTTGGTTGCGGAACTTTGAAATGCATTTGAGCTTAAACTTCTAATTTTAAATAGTATTCACTGGCCCTTGGAGCTCTGCTTGTGATAGATTAGTTAGGCTGAATAGTGAAGATGATTGCTGAACTGAAACATTGGACTTGAAGACTGTAACTGGTTTGACATCAATAAACAAGCTGTTTCTTGGGATCATGGTCTATATCACTGGTGAAGTGCCCCTTTCTTTGTTATTGTTTTCCTTCTATGTATGTCATATTGTTCACTATTCTCTGATAAAGAATAGCATTTATAGAGTTAGGACCTACTGTATATCAGTAACCTTCTCTGACTGATAAGCTTTATCTCAATGTTTTCCTCCAAATTGTTTATTTAAGAATGATTTAATACAGTTTAAGCAGTTAGGAATTCTGGAGTTCCCTCGTCCTACTGTTTGCTTTAAATGTTGTTATTGAAAGTTATTTTCCTTATTTTCTTATTAAAGTTAGACTAGAAAGTTACGGTTTTCCCTATTTCTAGCTTCTATTCTCCAAAGGCAGATTCTGAAAGTTTCCCTTGGTGTTAACTGAAAGAAAACTAGGTTTAAAAGTACTTTATCTGATCTTAAGTTACACTTTGTTTCTCTTATGTTTTTTCATACTTTCTGAAGGTAATTATGTGGATTACTGGATTGTTTGTCAATTAAGCTTCTTTAATACAAACTTTCCCAAGAGGTCAATGGTTAGCCCTCCACTTGGTTGGTTTTAAACAGTTAATTAAGAGGCTTTTCTTGTTTGGACTGACTATAAATCCTTTGTGAAATTATTATCAATTTCCACCTCTCCAAAAATTTAGTGTTCCCATTCCATCATTTTAATCTCAATAATCTTGTGATGTAGATGACTTTCCCCTTGGATCACTCTTGATGTTGTTGCTCAATTAAAGCCCTGTTATGACTCCATAGCCCAATGGACTAAAAACCAGCGTTATATCTATATTTTTAGCCATAGCTGTTCTATCCACTTGCAACTTCTCACCTTTGAAACTTTTTTCACTTAGAACTTTCTCCTCAAAATAATAATCATGCTCAATCATCCAAAAACAAACAAAACCCTTGGCCTTCATAACTATCCTAATATAATTACCCCAAACTTCAAAGACAAATCCATCTTTGCACTTATTGGAGAGATCCCTCTCCGGATTCAGGAGGGCTAGATCCTAGAATCCCAAAGTTGGTTGAAATGATGTTGTTTCTGTGATCGGACTTTGCCAATCTTGCTGATTACAGATTCCTAACAGGACTGACCAAGTATGCATACTTTTGTGCATTATCTCATCCATTTAAAGCAAGTACAGTTTCTACTACACTTATGGAAACAATTCAAAAGCTACATGGAAACCCAAATATTATTGTAAGCGAGAGAGATCCCATTTTTACTAGAATTTTTTGGATGGAATTATTTTCTTGTTTGGATGCTCAACTATATCATAGCTAATCCTATCATCCTCAATCCAATGGTCAAACTGAGATAGTGCATAAATGTTTGGAATGATATCTTCATTGTTTTGTACCTAATAAAAAAACACAATGGGTGAAGTGTTTACCTCTTGTTGAATGGTGGTATAACACTTCCTTCCATACTGCAGAAAAAATAACCCCTTTTATGGCACTTTATGGATATCATCCACCATCCATCACATCATATTTAAGAGAAAATTATAATTTTCAAGCAGTGGAAGATCACATCGAGCATCAACAATAACTTCTCCAACTCTTAAAGGATAACCTAATTTTGGCACAAAATCGAATGAAAGAACAGGCAGATCAACATCGCAGCGAGAGAATTTTTGATGTAGGAGACTGGGTAATTTTATGGCTACAACCATACAAACAGATGTCCCTCAAGGAAGCTAAGAAGGATAATAAATTATCACCAAAGTACTATGGTCCTTACAAGGTGTTGGAAAATATTGGTACTATGGCATACAAATTGGAGCTTCCTCTTTCATCACGAGTGCATCCATTTTTCCATGTTTCATGCTTAAAGAAGGTTATATATGAAAAAATTCCAATTCAAACAAAATTTCCAGAAATTTATGAGGAAGTAAAAATCGTATTGGAACATGAAGAAGTCATGGAAACAAGAACTCGATAGCTATGAAATAGATCAATTTCAGAGTATCTCATCAAGTGGAAGAACTTACCCACTGAAGATTCTACATGGGAGGGTGATAACTTTATACAAAAGCACCTAGAGCTACTCAAGTGTTGAGGAAAAAACATTTTTGAAGGAGAGGGGCATGCTAGGTCCCTATATTACTAGTGTACTCCCCTATTGTTGTTAGTGTAGCCCCCTTATTGTTATTTTTGTAACCCTGTAAGCCCAATATTGTTATTATTGTGCCCTTACATTATTATTGTTAGGTCGGCTAGGATTATATTGTGACCCCATGGAATCCTATATATAGAATGAGATTTTTTCATTTCTATCATCCAATAACTGTTCATTTATGTAATTTCTTAGAGGTTGCCTCCTCAACGTGGCTTATTTCTAAGGCATTGATCTCTCTTTTCTTCTATTTTTGGAGTTGGTTTCATAACAAATTCTTTTGGAATTGCACACCTCTCGCTTAGGAGGACACTCAGGCTTTTTAAAATAGCATACCACAAGGTGAAGAAATATTTTTTTTTTTTATGGCCTTAAATCTGATATTCAAAAGTTTGTGGCCAAATTTTTGGTTTGCGAGCAAAATAAATTTTAGACAATTAAGACCCCAAGTCTTCTATAACCTTTATCTATTCCATTTCAACGTTGAGATGATATTTACATGGATTTTATCACAATTTTACCTAATTCCAAAGGAAGGAGTGTTATCATGGTGGTAGTTGATAGAATTACCAAGTATGCACACTTTTGTGCATTATCTCATCCATTTAAAGAAACTATAGCTGCTACTGCATTTATGCAAACAATTTAGAAGCTACATGGAAACCCAACGATTATTGTAAGTGACAAAGATCCCATTTTGATTTTAACTTTTCGAAAGGAATTAATTTCTTGTTTGGGTACTCAACTAGCTCACAGCTCATCTAGTTATCATCCTCAATCTGATGGGAAAACTAAGATAGCGAACAAATGTTTGGAAGTATATCTTCGTTGTTTTGTATCTGATAAACAAACACAATGGTTCAAGTGGTTAGCTCTAGCTGAATGTTGGTGTTACGTGGATTAATCCCTCTTGCAGACAAGAGTGATATCCTTAGTACTCAAGCGAGTAACTAGAAATAAATATCCTTTTGGAAACATTTTCCTCTAGATTAATTTCATTTCAGAATTATTATAATAAATTAGAGAGGACGTGCCCCTACCTTGAAATCCAAACGTTTGATGTAGCCTTTTGTCTCGCCACTCAAAAGTGATTTCTCCAAAGAGTAGAACCTGCAATCAAAGATGAGACAAAAAATCAAAGCATCTACAAAATATAATAATCGGAAAATGCTAATCCAACTTAGTGATCAAGGAGTCTAAGTATTGATGTTATTCCATAATCATAGAAACAAATCAAAAGAGTAATCTTACAACCTGATGCCTTGATGTTGTACAGATTTCTCCCGGGGTCCTGAACAATCGTTTCTCCTTCAATATGATAAGCCTTCCTCTCTGAATACCAGCATGGAGTTATATACATAAGGGTGTGATCATTCTCATGCCAATAACAAATCACTAGTGTAGAAAGTATGCACTCTTATGAACTCTCTAGTGTAGCAAAAATGACCCCATTTATGGCATTTTATGGATATCATCCACCGTCCATCACATCATCTTTAAGAGAAAATTATAAGGTTCAAGCAGTGGAAGATCACATCGAGCATCAACAACAAGTTCTCAAACTCTTAAAGGATAACCTAAATTTGGCACAAAATGAAACAAAACAACAGGTGGATCAACATCAGAGCGAGAGAACTTTTGATGTAGGATATTAGGTATTTTTGCGGCTACAACCATACAAAAAAATTCCCCTCAAGTAAGCTAAGAAGGATAATAAATTATTTCGAAAGTAATATGGTTCGTGCAAGGTGTTGCAAAAGATTTGTACTCCTTGCTTCATCTCAAGTGTACCTAGATTTCCATGTTTCATGCTTAAAGAAGGTTATAGGCGACAAAATTCTAGTTCAGAAAATATCTCCAGAACTTCATCAGGAAGGAAAAATCATATTGGAACCTGAAGAAATCATGGAAACAAGAACTCGACAACTACGAAATTGATCAATTTCCAAGTATCTCATCAAGTGGAAGAACTTACCCTCTGAAGATTCCACACGGGAGGATCAAAATTTTAAACATAAGTATCCAGAGCTACTCAAGCATTGACGACGACCTATTTTTTAAGGAGAGGGGCGTGTTATATCCCTATATTACTAATGTAGTCTATTATTTTTGTTAATGTATCCCCCTTATTGTTATTTTTGTACCCTTGTAGCCCCCATATTGTTATTGTTGTGCCCTTGTAGCCCCAATATTGTTATCATTGTGCCCCATAAAAAGCCACTATTATTATTGTTGTGCCCTTACATTATTATTTATTGGTCAACTAGGAATATATTGTGAAACCATGGACTCCTATATATAGAAAGGAGGTTTTTTCATTTGTATCATCCAAGAATTGTTCATTTATGTAATGTAAAGGAGGTTTCCCCCTCTAAGTGGTTGATTTCTAAGGCGTTGATCTCTCTTCTCTTCTATTTTGGGAGCTAGTTTCATAACATCAAGTCTCACAAGAGGGATTCAAGATGCGTTTGTGTGTTCGAGTAAGAGAGAGAGAGAGAGAGAGAGAGAGAGAGAGAGAGAGAGAACTAAAGGGAGTAGGGCATAGGTCCATAGAATGAAGGGGAAACATTCTTTCATTTAGGGTGCACTTGAGAGACAAAGAAGGGCACAAGGTCTTACTCTAAAGGAACAAGGGATTAGGATTCAATCATTCCTAGTGTACTTGTGCTCTCAAGGAGGGCATAGTTCTTCAAGTCAAAGGAGTTCAATCAAATGAAGGATTGAGGCATTAACGTTGCACCATGCATCATAAGGGAAGAGAGAAGCATGAAGGCTTCGTGCTTCATTACTATTCCATGTGCTATAAGAGAAGAGGTAAGGATGAAGGCATCATGCTTCATGAGTATGTACTCTTGAAGAGACACATGATCCTTTCTTTTTCGAGGTGTTCTTCATTATTCCGAAGTGCACTTTTTTGTTTCGATGTGTGCTTCATTGTTTGGAAGTGCGCTTCATTGTTCTATAGTATTCTCAGGCTTTGGTGGGTGCAATTCTCTCCAAAAATGTCTACTTTTTCATCTAGAATGTGTTTTTCCCTAAGGGAGTTAGTAAAAGGATAGGTCACTTATCTTGGGAAGCACTAATGCACTGTGAGAGGGAGGATACCTTAGTGAAGACTTAGTGCACAAGTATGGGAGTAAAATATATGTCAATGAGGCTCACGAATAAGTTTTTATCATCACCTAGTAAGAGGTCTAATGCCTTTATAGATTGAAATTAGTAGGATTACCAAGAAGAGCTCTCAAAATGACTAAGTGTGGGAGAAACAGAGTAGGAGAAAGAAATACATCCTAAGATGACTCAAACATGGATAAAAAAAAAATTCCATAAATACAAGTCCAATAAATGCACAGGATTTATGAACATTAACCACACCTTTGAACGACAGTCATGCAACAGTTATTTCTAAGTGTGACAATTGAAATGACACATTACAACACTTAGAACACAAGTTATGATAACAATGACGATTGTGACCAAAATGTGTGCTAAGCTATAAGAATGTGTCTATGAATAATCCAATGATATGTATGACAATGTAATGTAGAAGGGTGTGCCAAAACTAAATTTGGTGACATATAGAGTTGCGATACATGCATGAGTGAAAACAACAAAAGTGACACCATTGACAGGAGGAAAAAATGAATATGACACTTGAAAATGAAAATAATATCGAAAGAGACATATGTGAGAGAAAATGAAAAATGAAAACAAAACTTATTAAAGTGGAAGAAATAAAAAGAAGTAGTTGTAAACATCAAAGAAACACTTGTGAAAGGAATGGTGTGAAAAAGCGATAATGAGAAAGCTCATCGAAAGAAAAGTAAAAATGCAACCAAAGTGAGGGAAGTTTTCAATGAAAGAATGAATTAGCTATCGACATGATTTCAACATCGTACAACCGCTACCTTGATGTATGGTGCAATGCTCTTTTAAGCTTGGATAAAGAAAGTGGGCTCATGAGTTCAATGAAGATTGTGCATGTGTGAGGAAGTGACTTTCAAGGTTAGAAATTTAAAAATAAGACAATTTATTTGCGAAGCATCATTAGACCATCAAGGGACCATAGAGGTACATATCACAAGATCCTTAGTAAGCTCCAATATTCAAGTGTAGGCAAAATTTTGGAGGGTGTTGATCACAACATCAAAAAAACCCAAATAGATGAAAGAATGAGTATAAATAGTGCATAAAGGATTGATATATTTAAAATATCTCTAGATTTATTTTTTTGAATCAAGGATGGTGATGAAAGGTTTTTCATTTCTTCTCTTATGAAACATAATTAATCTAATGGAAAAATATTTACCACCTTAAAAATCGTTCACTAAAGTCTATATCCTATACCTCAAATAAATTTAATCTAGATTATATATATTGAACATCTTTAAAAGTGATTCAAACACCACTAAATTCTTAAATCCTTCACTAAAGTCTATATCCTATACCTCAAATAAATTTAATCTAGATTATATATATTGAACATATTTAAAAGTGATTCAAACACCACTAAATTCTTAAATAAATAAATTCCCTTGGGAAATACAATTTATCCAAGCAAAAATATAAATTAATCTACCAAGAAATTTAATAAATAAAAAATATCTTCTTATAGAGTAACTCTTTGTTGTGATCTTCTGCTCACATTATGCATATACAAAAAAATGGCATAGTTATAAATATGAAAAAAGAAATAAAAGCGTGATGAAATCAATGAATTGGAGATAAATCATGCACATGATTTCAAAATAAAGCACAAAAAATAAGGAAAATACCTTACAACGGATTTTTGGAAGATTAGATGATATTTTTCCATATGCAAAGCAATTTTGAAACACAAACGCAATCATAAAATTCTAGGGGCATTCCATAGGATGTATGTTTTTGTTACATTATCAATAAGGAAATCTTAGAACTTGTAATTATACATAGTATTTTTATCCATTACACTGTAAGACTTATCTTTTAGATATCACTAGTGGCTTCCATTGCACTTCTAAACTAAATTGTTGTAAATATTTTTGCTCAAGAAATGAAGTGATTTGTCCTTCATTCTTCAATGTTTTCTCTTAGCTGAAGGGATTTTAGGTTTTGGAATCTAATTCTTCGGCCTTTTTTTTCACACTTACATCATATCAGAGAATTAACTACAAGCTTCTTCTCATTTCTTTCTGGAGATATTTTGTAAGACGATGTAAAATTACTTTTGATCTAGATAGGAGGCCACATATTTTTAGATTTTTTTTATGACACTTATTTTAATACTATATTCACATCTCATTTTCAACAGAGGCCCAAATATTAGAACATAATTCACATCGTGTGGGTAAATGATTTTCATAGATCGAAGGTGTTGATTATTTTAAGAAATTTATGTTGCTTTTAGGATGGAGTATATAAGTCTTGTGCTTTATCTATCTTCCTCTAAAGCATGGTAAATTATCCATGAATTAGAAAAAAAATGGATCAATCCATATCAAGATAAACATAAGGGTGGAAAGAATTCCTCAAAGCACTCAAACCACCAACCAAAATCATACTTCATGATACACTGAGTAAACATGATTTTCAAACATGGACATTGAAATATAAAGAGGAAAGATAATGCTATAAAGTGTTGGTATCCAAACTAGATGGTTAGAGAGAAGAGCTTGGTTAAAACATCAAAATATTTGTGTTTGTATGTTTAGATCATAAACCATAGTAGCCATATGTCTATTTCGATTTTTTGATTCTATAACAAGACTTATTGTTAAGACAAATCTATAGAGAAGAAACATAAACGTAAAATTATGATCACTATTATTTATGATCCGAATATGCAAACACAAGGTTCTAAGACAAAAATCTTCCCTCACTCCAAAATATGTCATGTGATAACTACCCAAAAATTGGTGAGTGTACAACTTCATAATGATAATGAGCTAGTTTGGTTTCTAATATTTGTGTACGGTCTGTCCATGATACGAACGTGAAATTTTTTTTAAATTGATGGAATCCAATTTATAAAACCACAATATCAACCTCATACTTTGAAAATTTCAAGCCTTCACTCCCTACCGGCTCAAACCCAGATTTTCTGGCTAAATTCATCGTCTTTTGTGTTCATTAACTCACAACATTATTATTCTCAAACCCTATATCTGTTAAAATAACCAATTAACTCCTGCATGAAGAGTTTGTTATTTTTATAGAGTTGTTTAATTGAGTGTTGATTCAAGTCGAGTTATGTAATAGATGAACTTAGTGAGTAGTTTGAATGATAATTTATATTAGGTGAGTTGCTAGTTGAAAAGGTTAATACCCTTCATGAGGTTCATTGTTATCAGTCATGTTTATGTGATCAATAGAAGAGCTGCAACTCGTGTGTGTTTTCTGTGTGAATTATTTGGGTTATTTTATGTCTTACACGCTCTTAGTTTCAAAAAACTTGGTATCAAAGCTGAGGAAGGATCACAAGATCCATGGACCCTGAATATCCAGTGAGAAGAGGGCATAGAGCAGAAAGTCGATAATGTTTTTTTGAAAAATTGTGGAACTGGTAAGAAGTGCACATGTCCACACTTCATTAGTACAAATACCGCACAAATTCCACAAATTATTAGTGCAAAAATTGTACAAATATCATGAAACTTACAGTCTCCGAAAATCGAGTTTTCGTGTGTAGTTTTTTGTGTGCCTCAGGGGCACAAAAAACAAATATAATGGTTTTTTCAAAGGAACTTTGCAAAGATTCGAAAAGGAAACTGTTGAGAGCCTGGACTAGCTCTAATACCATGTCAGATTTTTTGATAAATCCTTAACACACAGTGAGGAATTTCTTTTCCTCTATCAACAAAGAGATTTCATAAAAAAAACTTGCAGATGGAGCATTAAAAAAAACATTCATAGATTGGAGAGAAAAAACATTTATTTCATTCATTAATTGTCAACTGTTATAGTCTTTTACATTCATCAGAACTGTTGTTCTGGTTTTTCTTCTAAATACGTTGCTCCCTTGCAATACTTGACACACAGTCTTACATTACACTGCATACACAACACACTGTGTTTCTTCCTTTTTTTTCTTCTTTGTATTGTAAACATATATATATATATGTTTACAATACATATTAAAAGTATTAACCTAAGTTAAAAATATATGAAATAATAAAAATATATCGTCGTGGTAAATATGGATCGGCGAGCCGCCTGACGTCAACATAGAACTGTGCGATAAATGAACTGCGGAGAGATTGTGATGGTTTGTCGCATCAAACAATGTGCCCGATGATTGGGCATTCAAACCTTGCGATGATGCGCTATTGGCCGAGGTAGGTTAAGCTGGAAGGTTGTGGGGTCGTGGTTATCACACGATCATGAAGGGTCGATGACGTAGGCAGGAGGGCGTGTGATATGCATTTGATTGGTTGACAATGGTGTGACATGGATTGGCGGGGTCCATTCCTTGCGTGGGTTAAACGGAGATGGCATGGAGTGTTTGAATTTAAATGATCTAGCGTGACATTATGAGTGGTTGGTGCATAGGATTAATGGCGGGAGGTTGCGTGGTTTGAACCACGATTTTCAAATCGAAGAGGGTTACGCAGTGTAAGAAAATCGGCTGTTGCAGGAGAATTAAACACAAAAATTCAATGCACAGGTTGTGTGCAAAACCAAACAAAATTGATGTTGTCATCCTTTAATCTTCAGATCAAAAATTTATGTTTTTTCCTTGTTTGTTCAGGTTGCAGTTGGGAGTAATTTCCAACAAGCTATAAACTTGATCCCCAATTAAAATCTCTATTTTATTTGACTCTCTAGTCAGAAAAACAATCTTGAGGTGCACACTACGGAAATAAGTATGCGAAAATCACTCATAGGCACCCAAAAAAATCTTCTTGTTAGGCTAAATATATTATAGTTTTTTAAAGCTATGTTTTCATATATATTGAAATCCGGACCTTGTGCTTTAATTACATAGTTTAGGCTTTTACCAATCAATAAAATCTAAATTAATAGAATTATAAATCTTAACAGTAACTTCAATTCAACATTTCTACTCTAATTTAACTATATTTAAACTAAACAGAAAGACTCCCTACCATGTAACACTGGTTATATTTCACAATAAAAACACCAAAGTGTATATAAAAAAATTGTGTTTGGTTTTACTTTAGCTTCAATATTGCTTGTTTCAGTGGCAAATCGACTTGCTTGAAGATGAGTTACCTTAATTGAAAATTCTATCCGTATTAGTTAAACGGAGTGTTGGTGTAAGACGCTCAGGCACATGGTCTACACGATCGCACTTAATATATCCAAATGATTATTTTGGTTCCGACGTTTATGTTCTTTCAAGACTGGAAGAAATTTCACTTGGAAGTTCTGAGCGAAACATGTGAATGTTTACTATTTGCATCACTATAATCATTGTATTGCTACTTATAGCTTTATCGTAGTATACTTGTTTTCAAGAAAAAACAAATCCTATTTAAGTTATCTATTAAACATTGAGCAAATCCGTTTTTAAAATGTATAATGATTATATGAATAAGTTTATGTTCACATTTTGACTGGATTCAGACAATGCCCTTACGCATTACTTATATATTATCTTGTTTTTAAACCTTATTTGAAATTCTACAACTTCACTTAAGTTAATAAGTTATTACTCCTTGTCATATATTTTCTATACTCATTATCTAAACACTATTTTTCTCTGTTGTTGATCATTTTTCTTTTGTCTCAAGGTCCTCTTTACGTTAATTTTTATTTTATACTCCTCACCTTAACTTCTTAACTTCCATGGCACGGTACCTTTTTTTCTTTCTTTTTAATCTTTAATATTATACCTCAAGGTCCTCCATGCTCTAACTTTTATTTGATCCTCCTTATCTTAACTTCCATGGCACAATACTTTTTTTTCTTTCTTTTTAATCATTAATTCTATAGTTACACGTGTATCGCTCCTACACATCGGAGAATACATACCTTACGGTCTTCAGAGTTTACGAGTTAGTAGGAAACACTCTGAAACCAACGAGAACTTCATCAGGTATTTTAGAGCTTTTTAGGAGCTTCACTGCAACATATTTTTGACGTTTTGGGAGCTTCACTGCAAGGAATAAGTGCAAACTTATGTGTACTCGACACTGCTAGCTTGGGTGTTACTTAAACTAATCGAGCTATGCGAAGGGAAGGGTATGCCGTTGGGTGTAGACCTAGACATGGGTTTGGAACTAAGAGAAACAACCCATTTATGGAAATCCCTTTTATCAAAATTAAGATGAGGCATGTGACCAATCTTGATCTGTGTGATTGGAAAGCTATTCATTCTCCTCAGATACGTGGATTGTGGATGGATATAAAAGTATTTAGGCAGATCGTTGGCCGCTGGAAACACCATCATTATCACTTGTAGTTGAATGGACAAAATATGGACTACTGAAGGAAAAAAAAATCTTGAAATTATGAAATACAATTTTGTTTATTTTTTTGTAAGATTCACACGACGATATCTTCATCATGTTCAATATATCACTTTGATCAGGGCAGAGAATTGAACTGGTGACTTCACATCAAGAAGTGCCTTAAAAAAACACATGATCACCGCCCCATGGACTCTGAAATATAAATATTATTAAAAAATAATAATAATAATTTAATTTTCATATTCATTTAAGTATAAAATATATACTGACTTAGAAATTTATAATTTTAGTACCCAAACTATATATATTTTATTTTTTCATATATATATATATATATATCTGTGTGTGTGGGGTTACATCATGGACGAAGAATTGAACACTTGACTTAACATATTTTTCTGGTATGAGGATTCTATCTGTTCTTTGCTCTGAAATTTCAATATTAAATTGTTGGTGGATTAATATTTTGATTTTTTTGGCAGTATTTCAAAGTTCAGTCTTTTACATATTTCTTTACAAGGCGAAATTTGGTTAGAAAGTTTTAGATGAAAAAAATAAATTATTTGATTTTTATTTTTAATATATATTAAATTTTAAGATATTATATTATTGTCACTCCTAACTTAATGTTTCTTCTAAATTTAGAAAACTTAATGTTTCTTCTAAATTTAGAAAAAACATATCGTCGTAGAAGATACCTGTCCCTATTACACGAAACTAGTGCACTATACATTAATTATAAATGTAATAATTTCAATTTCAATGCATGTTAAAAAAAATGTCATATACAAACTCATTTATTAATTTCTTATATATAAAGTAAAATCGTAAGATTTTCAAATGAAAATAATGTTAAATTTTTGGATTCTTCAATATTAAGAATGACTAAATCAAATTTAAGGATTTTCTCAATTGTGTTTTCTCAGAGTCCACATTTAATAATATTGGATTTAACCTATAGGATTTTGACTACTCATTGGTAAATTTCCAAAATTTACCCTTAACATTTGAATATTTTATTTTATTTTACTTTCTTGGTGCTGTTATATGCATAAGGAAATATATTCCATGCCTCGTTTAAACCATATATGGTGATATCTTTCTATTCTCTTTCAAATTATCTCTTTTCCATTCCCGTATGTTGTAAGTAGATTGGTGAACAAGCACTCCCTATTCAATGTCAATCCCATATGTTGTAACTAGCCTTGTGACCAAGCCCTCCCTATTTAATCTCAATGAAACCATTAATCTTAAAAACAAAATGGCATCTTTAATTACCAGTAAAAGATCAATTTAAATATATTTCACAAATTATAGATTACTTCTTATGATTTACTATAATAATATCAAATATTCTTCTTTCTCAATGTCTTTACTTTCTAAATTGTGTTCATAATAATTTAAAAAATAAAATTAAAAAACAATACAAAATAAATTAAATTAAATGATAAATCATATTCAACCAACAAAATCAATTAAAAAAATAACAATATTCAACGAACAAAATAAATCATACATTTCTTTTAATGAAATACAAAAAAGCCTTAGCTTATCATTGTCAGTTATTTTTTATTTCCTCGAGTACACTACATTAGTTTATAAGACTATAGTTTATAACAGTAGTGGTCCAACTGAAAACATAAAAATATAAGCAGAAAATCAAATATAAAAATATGAATTGAAACCCAAATATAAAAATACAAGTTGAAACCTAAACCCTTCCTTTGCTCTATAAGACTTTAACCCTAGCTTAATTTACATGGAGTTTATATTATCGTTCAAATTTACAATTTTGTAGAGTAATAAAATGTAATTTATTTTAAAAATAAAAATAATTAAATATATTTTTATAAAAATATTAATTTTTTAATAATTAAATATTATTTTTCAAATGTTTAAATCAATTTCAAAAAATAAAATAATTTTATATTATATAAAATTAAACGTTTTAAAAAAATAAAATAGAATTAACGAATATTTCAAAAATACATAAATAAAAATATCTGATACATTTAGACGTTTATTACATTTAACACTTGAAAATGAAATTAACTTTATATAAAGCTTTCATTGTCAAATATAAATATAATTATCCCACTAAACTGAACCGTAAATTTCTATTGAAATAAAAAAGTATAGGACTATTATGCATAGTCATGGTAGTGTTATTCGGACAGGAGGCCTACATAGAAATGACCGATATTGACACAGTTACTACTACCCGTGAGTGAAAACTCCTTCGTTGAGTATAAATTTTATATTATGAATCAAAGAAATTATCCATATATTTATACATAAAATAGTCTCAAGATAGGAAATCTATCTTGGACGTACAGTAATGTGGTTGAGAGATTCTCTCAACCACACACTAAATTAGGAAAGAATATAATTCTAACTACATCCTATTATATAGAAACAAACTCTTCAAATGGAGAATTACAACCATAGATAGGTAGTAATTAGATATTTCTAACTCCCCCCCTTAATGACTACTTGTCGTGATAGTGATTCACAAAGTCTGGTTGTGGTCAAACATAACAAAGAATATGTCGACGTCCATATAAAAGAGAAACCATCCATCGGAATGCATGAGTACCAACCGCTGCAACTGCTAGTCCTGTAGGATGTCCTTCACATACACAATTCTGTCGACCATTATCACTGCATATATGTACCTGAAAATCCACCACCATCGGGCGAATTGCATGTGCAGAACCTCCAAAACCAAGAGAGATCAACGCCTTTCTAAGCAAAATATTCATGTTCAAATAACAATTGCTAATAGTTGCGCTGATTACGCCTTTCGACGCAACTGTCAGATAGAAAAGTGCGCCAACCCTCTTGTGCTCAGATACACCAATATCTAAGCCCATGAGGCAGGCGTTACTACAGTCCACCTGCTCGACCGAGCACAAAGCTCTTGTGAGCACAAAGCTCCCATGTACACATTGCCACAAAGGCACTTTTAGCCACAAAGGCTCTATATGTGGTTTCTGGCTCACCACCAACCAGCCACAAAGGCGATATATGTGGTTCTGACTCACCACAAACCATCACTTTACAGTGACAAAAGATGGTTTCAGGCTGACCATAAACCATTACAAAGTGGTTTTAAGACCACCACGAACTTTCAAATTCCTTTACAAGGCTTACATTACATACTTCAACATTTTGGAGTTTCTGGGTACATATAATGAACATCACAACAACCAACTAGACTTTCTTATAACATGCTAGGGAGTCTATTCCACAAATCCACACTAAACAAACATCTACTTTGTTGTCCATCATAATAATTGTTGTTGCTGCTTCATTACCTCCTCTTCCGTTGCTCACATCTTGGGCATCTTTGTCAAATAAATTCTTGGAACTCCATGCTTATCCTGTCATTTGTTAGAGTCATGAATTCTAACAAAATAAATTTACCTACGTTGAGTTAGCTAGGCTCAATAAGTCTCAATAACTTTAAACATGATTCCAAGAAAATAAAATCTTCAGATTTAATTTCTCTATCTCTTCCCATAGATGATTATTTTCCAAACATACCAACAACCTTTTTTTTTTCTTCACCAATGATACCTGTGAGGGGTCCACTGATAAAGAAATGGATTGACGACTTTTCAATTGGACTCAATACAGTGCATTCAAACACTGATGATATAGACATAGGCACTCACAGCCACACGAAGAGAACACAATTTTCCATTCAAGAACAATAATCCAGGACTCCACGGTTCGATCCTCCATCGCATTTCAGTATCTGATCCCCTGGAAACATAATGCCACTTCCCCTGCTCATAGTGTCTAGGCTTGGTAACTGCTTCCAAGCACGTTGTCTCATGCTCGCTGACGTACTGCAACAACTAAGACCCATTTTCCAGCTAATCTCCTTGCAATTGAACATGCAGATCTGTATCCACAATATGTTTCCATCACACCGGGTACGCACAAACTTGATCATCCTCCAATATTTGACGCTCCCATCTTCAGTGTCATGTCATCAACATATCTGGTAGATAATAATTTTCCAGCAAATTTGTGTATTGTTGGGATGACCAGTTCCAACACACACTAATAATGTGACAATAGTTGGTCACACCAATGTCACTTAAATTACAACCAGTTTCATTGTCATGACACTTAATCAATACATTGCAAATTTAAAAAAAACATCATCAGAGAATTAAAAAATTTGGAGAGTAGCATAAACTTTTCCCTCTCTATATATCAAATGAGATGCAGCAAAGAGAGCAGTTCCAACACCTGAGCCATCTCCAACACAATGGCCACACAAACCGGTCCTCTTCTTGATCAATGCTGACTGAGGCAAACACCAAGAACTCTCCTCCACACTCCTTCATGATATCATAATTGCAACTACCACCTTCATATTCCAAGTGTAAAATACCAGTCCCTTCAAGGAGTAAAGCCGAAACAGCCAATATCATAGTCGCAAAAGGTGCCATATAATATATAGTATTTATGCTATCAAATTTATATCCATGAAGCAAATTCTTTGCAAGAATTGTTTTGTTGAAGTAGCAAGACACCCAAAAAAGGTTGTGCCTTACCGTCCAAGATAAACTACCACGTTTGGAATCAGCATTGCTGTATGACACCATGAAGCATCTCCAGCGCACCTTTCAAGAAAATGCAGAATGCATTAGATGTGTACACTGATTCTCCATCGGCTCCTGCATAGAATGCATCCACATCTGACCATCTTCCTTCTATTGTATAGGCTTGGGCTTCGTCAATGTAATGTATTACCTCAGTTTCTGAAACTTCAGGCCCTGTCGTCCACGCCATGTCTTCAGTGAAATGAGCACAGCAAGAGTAACATCCTCATCCGAAGTCTCCACGCAGAGAGAAGCACAAGTGAAAACTCTACGCAGATTACAAAGCAGACGCAAAAAATTCTCTCAGGTCTATACGAGGAGAACTCTATATGTGGTCTAATTCATCTTTAGGCTCGGTCTCCGAAAAATTGACGTCGTGACCCGTCCTGCTCAGTATGGACACCATTCATAACATTCAGGAGGATTACTGCTATAATCTCCTTTCTATTGTTGCTGAGCCAAAACCCTGATGAGGCGGTCCATGCTCTCGAGGCCCGCCGATGCGACCTCGTTCAGGTCTTCTTCCTTCAAAATCCTTGTCGGGAGCTCCATAAGCGCCACATTAAAGCTGAACATGACAGTGTTGGTTTTCACCCGATCCACAGTGCCATCAAAAACTCTGCGATGCTGCCTGTGATCATGTTGAAATTCAAAAAACAGCGATATGAGAAATATTTACTGGAAAAAAAATGCAAAATCGCAGGCATCCGATTGGGCTCAACTCCAACGGAGTCCTCGGCTTCACGGCCTTTCTGCTCAACTTCCAAACATCAAAGACACTTCCACAAGGTTAAACTTCCTCTACTCGAGCAAGATATCCATGCACAGCTCAACACTGGCTCTTCCATGCACATATCGATGACTCCACGGATCGAGATCTCCAGGTAAGATCCACACAGATCGACCCATCACCGAATCTGTAGCCACCGATGGACCACTCAACGATCCTCCAGAGAGCTACAGACATGGGCAGCACTGCTCCTTTACAGATCTTCACCTGGTCTCTCCTCACCAAGAAGCAAAGTCGAGACCAACACCGCACTAGCCGCACAATCTCCTTTCAGTAGCGATCAACTGTTTCCCAAGCAGTTCTCTCAAGGCAGTAGGCACACAAAACCAGACAGTTGTTTCAGTGTTTCTCATTTTGGCAGTCGCACCTCACTCAGCGCTCCTCAGGTAGGCAGCGCTCCCACTCAGATGGAGAAACCCAAAACTAAACTAAAATACAAAACTCTGTTATTTCCTATTTCCCTCAGTCCACGAGGGGCCGAGGCTCTGATACCAAGATAAAATATCACACTGCAAACTCTATATAAATTCTATATTATGAATCAAAGAAATTACACACATATTTATACATAAAAAGTCTCAAGATAGGAAATCTATCTTGGACGTACAGTAATGTGGTTGAGCGATTCTCTCAACCACACACTAAACTAGGAAAGAATATAGTTCTAACTACATCCTATTATGTAGGAACGAACTCCTCAAATGGAGAATTACAACCATAGACAAGTAGTAATTAGATATTTATAACTAGAATAAAAAACCTTCTGCACATGGGATACTTTGGACAAAAAGAATGACATGGAATAAAACAAAGCAATTAAGACTTCGGACAAAAGGAACGACATGGAATAAGCCAAAGCAATTAAGACCAAAAAACACTCTCCTTCTTAGCTCTAGTCTAACTAGACTGTTTTTTCGCAATTCTAGTAAGATTTTAAGGAAAATTAACAAGAATTTTTTTGTAAATCTACGTTATAACTATCAAACTTTAATATTTTGAGTGCCTTCAAAGTTTTTGAAGGTGATGAATCTATTTCTGCCATTAAAATCATAATTCAAACACTATTACTGTAAAATTTCTTAAACATTTTTAACCCAAATTCTGATAATTTTTAATCGTCCCAACAATTCTCAGTCTCCTTAGACAACTCCCTCTCCTTAGACAACTCCCTCTCCTTCTATCACCAACAAAGTGGATAAATGGATGATAGGATGAACATAAAAGGAGAAACTAATCCTTTTTCCGAGATCCATGTTTAGACCTAAAACGAAAAACGAGGCCAACCAATACGGAGAGAAACGATACTTACCGTATCAAAGATACCCAGAACTGTCAAACAAACGACCAAAATGGAGAGTTTTCTGGATATAGAGAGTGAGTTAACAGTGATTTCTAGACCTGAAATTGGATTATGTAGAGGATGAAAATTAATGGCTATCAGTTTTTGGTATCTGAAGTTTGAACTAATGGTAGAGAGCACGTCTAAGGAAAAGTTTACATTACTGTCCGTGATAACTATCCAGAAAATGTTGCGTGTACAACTCCACAACGTTGGGGAGTTGGCTTCGTTTCTCAGATTTCAACACGGTTTCTCTATGACCCGAACGTGCATAATTTGTTGAAATGGATGGATGCCAGTTATGGAAACCAAATATTAACCTCAAAACTCTGCAAATTTCACGCTTCCATTTCTCACAGGCTCTTGGACAGATTTGTCAGTTGAATCCATCGTCTTTTGTATAAATTAAGTGACAACTTTCATTTTCTCAAGCCCGATATGAAGAAAGAAGAGGGTGCAGTTAACTCACCCACCACACTATGTTGCTTGTATGATACTTAGATACTAAACTCTGTCGCTGTCACTCTGCCGTGAATATCTATACCACTGACCTCTTCAAGAAAAAGATTGCTTGTAGTATAGAAGTACCTAAGCGTATATAGCAAATTCTCGTTTCTTTTCCTTCAATATTGGTGGTTTCAGTTACAAATCGGTTTGCTTGAAAATGAATTTCCTCAATTGACAAAGTCTGAGTGCCACAGGGGACAACTTCGAACCTAAGATTGCAAGTTTTAACATTTAATGTGCGAGATATGATAAGCAAGTTCAGGTACCAAAAAACTGTCACACGCTAAAACTCCCTCACCCCAAGTCATGAATATATAGGATTATGATTAGAAAGAGTTATTTCTACACGATTAATGAATTGTTATGTTCATACATTTACAGAAAGGAATTAGAAGTGAAGAAATCCATAGAATTTGATATTGGGAGAGTTAGAGTTAACTTGACGTCAGTACCCACTATTGATACATTGCTAAATACGGTGACGAATCCTTATAAATTATCACTGCTATCTTGAATCTCTCATTGCTATCTCCAGAGGCTTTCCGATCCATACAAATTATCACTGCTGTCTTCAATCTCTCATCGTGATCTACAAAGAATTTCAGAATCAGTTGGGCAATAATTAAGTGGGTTAATCAATGGATGAGAGATTTGGCGATTCAGGTAGGCCATTCGCAACCGATGTCCCCGAAAAATCAGTCACAGAGAATGCAGTGGACAAGACTTTCGCTAGCGCCGCTAATCTCGTCAAATTGCTCCCCACTACCACCGTTCTTGCTTTCCAAATTCTGTCACCGATTTTAACCAACGGAGGCCACTGCTATAGCGTCAACAAATACTTGACCGGCTTTCTGTTGGGGGTTTCCGGGATTTCTTGCTTCATTGATTCGTTCACCGACAGTTACAGGGCTGAGGACGGGACGTTATACTACGGGATCGCCACCAGAAGCGGGATGTTAACGATCAACCCAGAAATCAACAAGACGGTGGATCTATCATCTTACAAGCTCACGTTTCTTGATTTCGTGCACGCGGTGCTATCGGTTCTGGTGTTTGCGTCGGTGGCCCTCATGGATCCCAACGTAGTGGGCTGTTACTATGCGGATGCTCGACAGGACCAGAAGCAGCTGGTCATAAGCCTTCCTATCGTAGTTGGGACTGTTTGCAGTATGGTCTTTGTTAAATTTCCTTCGAAACGCCATGGAATTGGATATCCCGCTGCAGATTAAGTTGAAGTTGGCCTTATATAGCCGTCAGTTATATATTAAAGTTTCTACTGGGTGTACTACTAGTTCCAAGAATGTCGCGCTCCCCGTCCATGGATTTATCGTGGACTCACTTACGTGATGGAGCCGTTAAATAATGCATAGTCTATAACTCGAAGAAAGAATATGAATGGATTTGTTGTATAGCTCCAGCCCTTCGGAAACAACCATGCCCTTGACCAACTTCATCACTTGTATGTTGTGCTTTCGAATTTATTATTTCAATTCCTGTCGTGAATGTAAATGGTCACTATGCCTTGGCACTCTAGCATGCGCTGTACCTATGTTTCGAATTTATTATTTCAATTGTTGTCGTGAATGTAAATGGTCACGATAGCAGGGCACTCTGGCATTCGCTGTACCTAAGTTGTAAATGTATGGAAACATTTGGTATTTGTGGTGGTTTGGTGTTGGAATAAAGTTAGAAGAGAACGGAATAGTTTGTTTTTTGTGTTTTTTTGTTTTTAGTTTAAATGATAAATAATGATATTTACGTTGGTTTTGAAAAGTATGGTTGCGTAGTATTGTTGCCCTATCAACTTTTGTTTTGGAAAAACGTATTTGTGATATTTTAAATATTATTACCTATAAAGTAGGTACATTTTTGTTTAAATGTTAATGATTTGTATACTTATTTTGTAATGCAACATGGATATTTTTTGGTATATAATTTTAAAGATATATTTTTTAAATGTTGATATAAAGTATTATGTTTTTTTGGCATATTAGATATTTTAATATTTTAGAAATTTTAATTTTGTTGTGTTTTTTTAAAACGTTGGTTATTTAATTATTTTTCAAGTTGTTTTTTATTTTTATTTTTTTTAATGGTTTTATTTTTTATTTTTTCAAGTATGTTTTTCATTGCAATATGTTTTTTAATGATATTTTTATATATTTATCTATTTTTTTTAATCAAAAGATTTAGATTCTACTTTTTAGATAAAAATGATATTTCAAATAAATAATTTTATGGAAAATTTTCAAACATTAAATTTGAAAAAATAAGAAATTTAAAAAAAATTATATAAAAAAATTATATATATATATATATATATATATATATATATATATATTCTCAAAGATAATGGTTTACATAATAAAATTTTAAATAAGAAAAAAATTTAAAAGTTAATAAAACCAACTTCTAAAAAAAACCATCCAAAAAAGGAAAATTAATTATTTAAAACAAAATTTCCCAAAAAGCTTTTAAAATTTTGAAAAAGATATAAAAAAGAAAAAAAAAAAAAAAAGTTTAAAACAAGAATAGAAAGAGTGCCAAAGGACATCTCATTTAACCAAAATTGAGTTTCTATGGTTTCCTTATAATTGAAGAAAAGACAGAGAAAGGATCCCCTAGAAAGCGAACAAGGCTACAACAATGAACAACAAACACCAAACAGTTCCTGCTAAGTATTCCATTATGCCTTACTTTTTATTATGTTCCTTCAGATTGCCTTTCTATTTAAGTTTTGAGGGTCACTCTATCACGCATCCTTTTTTGTACGGATATTGTTCATTTTGTAATCTCTACCCATATTTATGTTTGGCTCATGCTTTCAAATCATACAAAAAGATCATCTAATTTCCCTTTCATAGACAAATGGTCCATTTCTCATTCTTTTCAATTTGGCATTGGTACTTTGCATACTTCTTCTCATTTAAAGAGCCTTCACAATTACTCTCTAAATGTAGTCCATGTAAAAAGAAAAAACGGATATTATAATGTACTCTCTTATTTATTTAAAAAATAATAAATAAATAAAAACAACAAAAATAAAGAGAAAAATCTAAATACAAAATTAAAACATTATAAACAAATTTTAAAAAAAATTATATATATATATAATGGCGGTGAGTGTAAGATCCAAGGAAGGGCCTCGGGATTGTGCCCACAACATTTCCCACCTGCCTGTGATGTGTCCACATGCAACCACCTAGATGTAGTTATATACAAGAGCAAGGCTATGATTTTTTATTTGCTTGTGGTATTGGCTCCCAAATTATTCTCACAACAACCAAAAAAAACTCGAAATGACATTCACTGAAGAAATGAATCCTCCTACTTCAGGATAAAAGGATTGGCTTACATTCACCTCAAGGGGTACTCCCTTTTCTATTTTCAAAATCTATTCAAATAAGGAAATATACGTAGGACTAGATTAATGATATAAGAGATTTTTTAGAAGAATCAGTGGTTAATCTTTGGGCAACTTGTATAAATTATATACCTCTTGAATTTAATGTAAAATTAAGGATACATTTATGATAAATAATATAAAAGCAACATAAAAAAAATTGCTTATTGAAGTTAAAGAAAAATAAAGGGAAAAGTGTATGTAAAGACACATGTATTCCTAGGTAATAAATCATATTTACCATGATAAGTCTAAATGAATTATCTCAATATCATGTACTATGCCAATGTTATTTACACGGATTAGATAAATATATTGAATAAAAAACATCAATAGTATATACTTGAAAGTTAATCATTCAAGTTATAGATGAATAGAAATGACGATGATCATGTCACCCATCAAGTCCTTATGAACACCAAAATATGAATACAAAATTAAAAAATAAACACATCACAAAATATACACACAATTTTTACATATAATAATAATTCTTACGAAATATACAATAAATTTATCAAGTCTTTATAAACACAAAGATATGAATACAAAATTCAAAAATAAACACATGACAAAATATACACATAATTTTGGTATATAATAATATTTCTTACAAAATATACAATAAATTTATCAATTTCACTAGGTCTAAATTCAACTTGAAATCAATCAAATAATCATCATGACATAAGCACTTCATATAATATAGATATCTAGAAAGAAAATCAAATTAAATAATATAAAAACAATTTATCATCAATTAATATTAGTTTATTTAAATTATACTATATATTATAATATAAAACACAAAACTAAAAACTACATCAAATAAATATTTATTATCAAATTTCATACAAATTTACAGAGTTCAAAAATATGGTTCACAAAGCAAGTGTTTAGGAATAATTATATCGTCCTAATTTCACACGGGAAATTACAGTTTTATACAAAAACATATCTAATAATATTTTTCGTAACTACTTATTTTAAGCACATAATTAAAAGGAAAAGGAAATTAATTTTAAAAAGTGACGTGACTTTCAAAGACATTCACTCATTCCTTAAATTTGAAATGATTGTAACGTTTTCCTCCATAATACATAATTCCTCATTAAATTAATTGACCAAATCTTTGGTTGGTTAATTGATTTCCTACATTAAGTAAACTGGATCTAGTCTTTAATTAAATCATATAAAAACTTTAAATAAATTTGCAGCAGATTTTCCTCACCTTATTTCATATCTCCTACAACATAACTATGCACATTATATCCCTTTATAAATTAATGCTTTCTTTATTTTATTACCCGTACAAAATCTTGGTAAAAACCTCAAATCCTAACAAAACCTTAAATTCTGAAAAAATTCTGAAATGTATTATATGTATGGAAATTTAATTTTTCAGTCTCGAAACAATTCTCCGCTGAAAGTTTTTGCATAGTCTAATACATTTATTTTGAATGTGACATTTGGATCAAATAAATGACAATTCATCGAATGGAAAAAAACTACTAATGTTCCCATCGAACTTCCAAGCCAATGAAAATTGAATGTTAGAAAATAAATTAGATAAAGTGCCCTTATTATCGTGTCCTAGGAAGTATATCGCATTCAGTAAGTCATTGACTACCTAATTATTCAGCGATTGACGACAAATTAAAAAGAAAAATCTAAAGTGAGCATTAAAAAACAAAATTATTTATTTTTTTAAATATTTGATTTTATATTTTCTTGAATTCTATTGGTATTCATCTTATTTCACAATGATTTCACCGACTGTTTCATTGTCTTACCAGTACTAACAACCGTGAATAGTCCTGGAAATAAGCATCTGTCTGCAAAACAAACAATCAATCATCTCGGAGAATTTTGTTCAGGTTTATTAATCCTATTTATATACATATAAATATTATAGTGTAATGCATGATGGATTTTCGGGGCAGGTTGGTCGTCTGACGCATGGAAGAAGAGGTGGCGAAGGGAAAGTGAAATACACATTCATTAATTCGTACAATAATCCCATTCTCAATCAATACTCTATATATTTATTTTTTTCGGAAAGAAAAAAAGTTGTATTATATTAGATATAACCAGTACATAATCTATGATAGCATCATCATAATGAGTGCCAGATTCTGTGTCCACCACCGTTCTATTACAACTAACCATTCCATCGAATCATGTAGAGACACATATGAATGGAGAAGATTATCCAAATACAAATCACATCAACTGATATCTAAGCTTCATAAAAGGATGTTTTTAACAGATGCATTCAAAAGGATACCTGTGGACAATACATATAATCGTTATAGACAGTGTCCCAGCAAGAGCTTGTAAAGGTTTTCCACCATTCAAAAAACCAAAACAGATTTGTATTTTAAGGAAAACCGTCGATATAACAGTATATAATCCGGCTCACTTGACCCGCTCGCCTGTATGGAGCCCTGTGGCACTTGTCCCGCTCGCTTATATGGCTGCTCAATGCTTGGAGAGTACAGTGCAAACTAACCCCTGCCCAGATTAACATGACCAGCATGATATGTACACCGTACCTAGATAAAGAAATCGAAGGTAAAAAAGCATAGGCCCGTCGGCCCATGTAGAATCACGACAGAGGGATCTCATATTCTTTAAGCAATTGCCTCACTTTGTAATGTGAAATGTTAATACTGCCCATGGGAGCAATGAGACCTCGTTTTGATAGGAGGTCTGTACTAGTGTTGTTTTCTCTGTATATATGTTACATCTGAGGATCATTGAGTTTCTGGAGCATTTTTTAACACAAGTAATTCATCTCTGCAATCTTTTTGGATTAAATATTGAATATCCACGAAAATCATCAATGATAGTTTTTGTATCACCATATCTATTAATTGATTCCACCCCTAAATTATAGGCAACCTAGAGGCCAATCCATAAGGCCAAATAACTCCCCTTTATAGTTAGTACTTTCCCTGTCGTTCCAATATATCAAGTATCTCTCCTTATTCTCCATTTTAATCCATGCCCCACAATCGCAACATCCATCTTGTTGTGCCCCATCGAAGTATATAGTTGGAAAAGTGTTGGAATGTGGCCGAAGATGTATAGAAATTTACCTAGTAGGTGAAGCATGATGTGGCAGCCATTGATCCAGACCATAATCGCTCCATATATGCGGCCAATGTTGGCTGATTCTGCATTGAATATTCAACGATTTCGTGCAAGCCAAATCTCCCACATTAAATAGAATGACAATGTTTTGTATTTACTTTTCAACGCACCTGAAGCTACCAATGTATTAATGATGTTGTCCGGTCTCCATCCCAGGCCTATGTGGAAACGAGAGAATAAAGCCCAAATCGACAATGTAAACTTATAGAAAATTAAAATGTGAGCAACAGATTCCTCTTGTTCATGGCAGAAAGAGCACCATCTCGGACCGCAAAATCACTGTCTCATAAGGTTATCCCAGGTCAGGATACAACCTTTCCATTCTAGCCAACCAAATAAAAGAATCCTAATGGCGATTTTCCAGCTCCAGAATGTCCTAAAAGGTGATGGGGAGATTTCTGCTATATGAATATGTAGAATACTCATGTACACCTCCTTAACGATCAACCCTTCCCCCTTCATAGCCCCATTCCAAACGATTATATCTCCCTCCTAATTATGACACAACCCCCCATTATTTATGGCATTGATGAACAATTGCCATGTGTGCACGTCCTCCTCCGACAAGCCAATTTGAGAAGCAATTTTCCATCTCGGAATCCCTTGTTGCCAGCACATGATCACCTGAGACAGATGGAAGATGCCTCTATTTGCGAGTCTATGAATGATCCTGTCATCCAGCTGTCGACATTCACTGATGTCTAGAATACGGTCACATCCCAAGACAATATCAAGACCATTTCCAAATTTCCATAATAATTTTTCCTTTAACAAAAGAATGACCTTCTTGAAACTCTTCCAGATGAAAGATTCTTTTTTTCTTGTTATTACTCATCTTCTGTATATCTCGAGTAGTGGGTTCCCATGTATATACTTATGGAGCATAATCGCTACCCAAATGCCCTTTGAGGTCATTGCTCTCCACTAATATTTAAAGTGCAGTGCATTAGAAAACTTACGCATGTCAAGGAGACTCGATCCGCCCTGTTCTTTTGGTATTGATAATGTGGGGAGTTTACATAAATGAATCTTCTTATTCATGGCACCACTAGACCACAAGAAGTTTGCAATGAACGCATTGATCCGGTCCACCGTTTGACCCCAATAAACCATTCTTGGATGAGAATATACCTTCCACCTAGAGACAACCACCTGTGTGACCATTTGGGGATCCTATATTTGAATTTTTCCACCAACCATAGCCAATCATCCTTCTTGTAACCACATGCTTTAATCTTGAATCCCAGGTAGGTGAACCCCTCTGATAAGTTTTTGGTTTGAACCCCCAAGAATTTCGTAATGAAGTTTATTTCATTCATATTACGAGATGCATATATCAAAAGAGATTTTCCTTTGATGATGTTCAATGTCGTAGAAGCACCAAATCTCAGGAGGATGTAGTGTAAGTAGAACCATTGGTTCCTAAGAAGCCTTCCAAATACAAGCAAGTCGTCTACAAATAAAGAATGCGAAATAGAGACAGTAGGGGAAAAGGATAAACCCATAAAGTAACCAACTTGATTTTCCATTGTAAGAAGATTATTGAACCCATTCATGACAAGAATGAAGATCACTGGGGATAGAGCACATCCTTTTCAGAAAGCTCGACCAAATTTAAAAAACACTGAACGAGATCCGTTGATGATGACCACATAGCTGACCAATGAGATACATGTCATAATCCATCTAATGTTCCTCATTGATAATCCCACCTTATATAGCATCAATCTGATGTATGTCCAGTCCAAAAAATCATATGCCTTGTATAGATCGACTTTAAATATCAAAGCCTCTATCTTGTGTGAGTGGAGCAAATGAATAACTTTCTGGGTCGATGCCACCGTATCATGGATGGAATGCCCTTTTAAGAACCCATTCTATGCCACAAAAATATAACCAGACAAAAAGCCCTTGAGCCTTTGCGCTATGATTTTTGATGTAAGATTGTATACGATGTTACATAAGGAAATCGACCTATAGTCAGAAAAATATCTAGGATCTAAGGATTTCAGAATCAAAGTGATGAAGGTGGAGTTCATACTATCGGGTACATGGCCCGAGGATCTGATCAGTTCAGTGATTTTCAATAGCTCATCGACCATTAAATTAAATAAATGAACGAAGAATTCAGCAGGCCACGCATCAGGGCTTGGGCTCTTATCGTGTGCAAATTATTTGAGGGTCTCCTCTATCTTTGTCATGGTTATGAACCTCCCCATGATCTCATTTGCAGCATCATCAAATAACACTGGCATATGCTCCAGGACCCATTCCCTACATCAAAAATCAATACCCTCCTCTGCTTTGGAAAATGAGGAAAAATGTTTAAAATCTGTCGCGTGTATGTCCTTTGTAGTATATATCATAGACCCATCCTCCAGTTCATCTTTCCAGATAGAGTTAGTATTCCAGCGCCCATTTGCAATTTTATGAAAAATTTTGTGTTAAGGTCGTGCTCCTTGAGCCATTGGACCTAGCGTTTTAGCTTCAAGGTCACTTCTTGTATATTAAGAATCTCCACCTTCCTCGTTTCCAATCCACACAGCTTAGCATAATCATGATGTGCCGGGGGTATTTCAGTCATCCCGTCGAAAATTTGTTCAATCTCAGCAGAAATTGAAATAATATCCAACCTCAACGATTTCTTTTTTTCCTATTCCCAAGTTTTATTTTTATGTTTGAATTCATGGAGCTTCACCGAGAATTGCTGCCATCCTATCGTGCTGGCATGTTCCTACTCCCAGAACTCCATCACCAATTTATTAAAACAAGGGTCCTCGAGCTATATTCTATTAAAATTAAGGGGGCACCTTGTATAGCTGGCTCCATTCACCATGTTAATAAAATCGCCATGTGATGAGATATGGTGTCAACAACCACCCTTGATCTAAAAATCCCCAGATCCTATATTAATTCCTCATATACCATTTCCCTATACAACCGTTTCCCAATAAATTCATCACCCACCTGCATGTTGGTCCATGTCGGAGATAGTGGAGCCGGACAAATTTCTACAAGATAATAGTCTCTGAATAAATGCGCAATATGGTTAGCTAAGTGATAATTTCTTGATCTTTGTCCCCAAGATTCGAACACCGAGAATATTGCATTAAAATCACCTATAACAATCAAGTTTGTTATATACAAAATTCCAGATAATTCAAGCTTGTTCCAAAATGTAGATTGTTGGTGCCATGGTGCATATAAGTTGATGATGTGTACAGTCTTGGCATATCTTCTGACAGATCCATATAAAATTATCCCCCAAAAAAAATTATATGCCCTAAAATCCGCCCATGCAAGATTCCACATTACCAACATTCCGCTCGCCTTTCCAATGGAATTTTTCCCAGTTGCGTGCCACCTGGGCCGAAGTTACGTAAAGAACTAATGGATTTAGTCATTGGAACCATGATCTCTTGAAAAAGAGCCATGCATGGTTTCATAACAGAAAAAATGTCTCTAAGGCGAAGAATTTTGGAGGGATCACCCAATCACCTGATATTGAGTGATATGATCGAATTAATTTTCGAACATAGTCAGGGTCGCCTACTCTAATTGCCCTAAGGTCATCTACAGATGAAATGGGAATATCATGAAAGTCACTCAGGTCCTAATGAAAAAGAGACTTAGTCTTAGGCTATCCAAACAAGTGTCGAGACCCGGATTTGGTTTTCTTCCTCATAGTGATATTCTTACCATAATTAAGGGAAATGGATATAGGAGTGTCCCATAATGCCTTTTCAAATACTATGAGAGCGATCAGGTCAAGAGCGATATTTCCCATTAAGGATTCAATATCGCTCCCCATGGTATTTTGAAGTGAATCAACATGAACACCCTCCTCCAGGTCATGGGCAGGTGGGGGTCAAGCCCATTCCAAAGGGGGCATCGAAGGAGATACTGTCGGATTTTCCATAGAGCCAGGGTTCATAGGCGTTTGTGTCGAGTCAGAAGGACAAGAGACATTATACTTATGGACGGGATAATGAGTAGGATTAGTGTGAGGACAATGTTGTGAAGGAGCAGAGGCAATAGGAGGTGGAAGCGGAAGAGTGACAGGAGTGATGTGGTTAGTTGAAGGGTATGTGTCTTCGTGGAGCATCGGTTCCTTCTGGAATGCAGGGCCCCTTTCTTTGTCGGATATGAATGTATCATAAGAATCAAAATCAGAAGATGACATAGATAACTTACCCAGGTGGATTGGATCACGTGGACCATGTGTAATATCCTCCCTCTGTGATCCCCACCATGTTTTCTTATAACATCCCCTATGCCTTTGTCTAATAGGGTACCAGTTCATTAGGTGATCAATATGATCACAGATCATACACATGAAGGGAAGCCCCCAGTAATCCACACGTTGTATGTGCCGACGTTGTCCCCATACCAAATCCACATCACTCGGTAGCTCGCCCCCACAAAAATAACCTCCACTAACAACCAAACTATTCTCTTATCATTTGTGCCCAGTATGATCAGTTCTATGTACTTAGTGTGTGCAATGGTGTTTCCAATAACAGTAAGTTCCTTGAGTGTCCAAAATTCAAGTGGTAATCCCAGTAGCTTGACCCATACCAGCCTATTCTTTGCAGCCTCCACTACCAGGTTGAATCCCAAATACCATGGTAGCAGCTGCATGAAGCTATCCTTTTACAGGATTGCAATAACAATTCACCCACTTCAAATCCGGATGAATGGTCATCGTGGATCTCGATACAGCGGGATACGGAATGTTGCCCGAGCAACTTTAAATGGCAGTCGTCACCCAAATGTGGGCATCAACAATGTTTTAAACTTCTAATGTGAGCCATATGGGGTAATAAACACCACCTTACAATGATATTTAAAATGAAACCTACCCAATTAAAGCTTCACCTCATCACAGTACAATTCAGGAATAGAAATGCCTGATTCAGTGAGGTGGGTAGATGGATCTTAAGTTTGGTACTGCCCACTGGAAAACAAGCCACTTGATATAATCTTCAAAGGTCAAAAAGGGTCACCATCCTTGTCTTTCATTCTTTGCAGTAGCAGTCTGATAGTCAGGTGGTCAGATGGTCATAAATATATGACGTCACCCATCCCATTTTAGCACCCAAATAATATATTGTCCATTGAATATACCTCGAGAACCATGTACCATAACCCCAAACCCTTTACATCCCGGAGTTTGATGTATATGACTCTGACGTGGGGTAAATGTTGAACAGTGTCAGGGTACAGATTTCCATCATAAGAAAGATGGATATATTTTATTCTATCGCCGGTTCATACATTTCACCGGAAAATTGAGGGTGGCAGAATGTGTGCATGTCGGAAAAACCAGAGTCCATAGAATCCCATTAGAATTGGCAGCAACAGCAACAAGAGCAGCCTGCGCAGTGCCACCACCTAAAACAGAATTGGAACCCGAATTATTTGCATGGTCTTGTGTAGGAAGCCTATTCCCATGGTTTTTCGTTTGCTCTTTTCTAGGGTACCTTCATATGAATCCTATATATAGCTGAAATAATGATAATAGCACAGATAGCCAGTAACCCAATTTGTTTGATAACCCCATATGATTCAAGTAGCATTCTAGGTATAGTTCATGGAAAAATAATAATTATCTCCCAGTAACTAACTATATATCCCGACCAACATATACCTCAACTATCCTTCAAAACCGGATGAAAGACAGGAACGGAAAATCCTTATAATAACCAGAGCATCATATGAAACCACCCAAACATAAACACTAAATCTTCTTTCATCAATACTCTCCTGTTCAAAAGATCGATATTATCATCTCCCACCTATCCATCCCATTGTGAATTTGTATCTTTGTTTTGATGTGGACCTCCCCTTAAAAAAAAACTATATATCTCAACCCACCTGCACCCCTTCACCCCTGAAAGACCTTCATACCCATATGAAAGACAGAAATGATATTGTCCTGACATACCCAAAACCAGACGATAGGAAGATAGCCATGACACATCGAAACCCAAACATGAACATTGACAAGGAGGTATACCCTCCCTATTTAGATACGTGCATTGGGGATGGCAGAGTCGATATGTTGTGACTTACCAGGCCCTATATAGATATTTATTTCTTATCTACTGATTCTCAAGTCTCTAAAACTTTTGAGTTTTTTTCATGTAAATTGTTAACACTTCTACCCATACAAACCAACAATTTGAACAATTTTCCATGGAGTAATGTCTAATTTTAATTTATTTTACCTGTAGTTCAGATCATATTTAATAAGCTCATAAATATTTAGTTTCAATTAACAATACATGTATCAATTATATACCCATAAACATGTATATAACAAAGATAATCCATTCAATCAACTACTGACATACAAAACAAATGTCCATAAAAAGACAACAAAATTCACCTTTTTGCATTGATTATGATAATAGGCTTTACTACATTGACATTACTAAAAGTAGGTTTAAAAAAATTATTAAAAATAAAATTAATTCATATTTATTACAATTATAATAATTTAAAAATCTATCATATATTATAAATATTCAATATTTGATTAAATAGGATAATGAAAATTACAATTTTTATTTAAAATATAAAATGAAAAATCACATTGATATTTTCTTTATTTAAGAAAATTATAAAAATAAATAAAAAACTAAAAATAAATTTTAATAATCTTGAAAATTTTACTATATATTAGAATATAAATTACGACTTTTACATTTCGCAAAATAAAACAATTTTTATTATATATTTATTATTTTTATTCTAATTTAACTCTATTTAAATTAATTTTTTGTTCAAACATAAAACTACGTTCACATTTTTCAAAGTTAAATAATTAAACAAAATGACCAGAAAACTAACTATACATCCTGGTCCTGATTTCTTCAAGTTCTAGTGGCTAGTGACTTAATGAGCCTCAGGAGACCCGACGATAACTAATTGTTGAAAATAATTTAAACAGATGGTCCTTCTTTGCATTGGTGGTGATATGTTTGTTACTTGATTTATTGCAGTGGGTCGACAAAACTATAACGTACATGACAATTAAAGCACATGTTTTGAGATTTGATTTCGTGGGGGGACCAAGTTTGTAAAGGGCATTTAAAAACTCAGTGGTTAGCCATATAACATACATAGTAAGCTACATTTCCATAAATGAGAATGGTGTTAATGCTTAACAATAAGGAAATGTGTGTGATGAGAGGTGACGGGGTTGGTGGGAGGAGAGAGGATAAGTGTTCCTGTAAAATTTAATTTATTATTTTTTAAGTTTAGTATGATTTAATAATCATAATCATAATATCAGGTGTGCATGAGTGTTTTTATTGTTAAATTTCTTTTAGTATCTGTAGTTTTGATTTGGTAAGATTCTTAGTATGGTAACTTAATATATAGGAAAAAATAGAATAAAAAGATGCAGCTGAGTGATATATGAACAGTACTCATATGATGTGTTAAATGACAATATAGTGATAACGACTTGAGGTAAAATTCATAGAGGTAGCTTAGTCTTCAAAGAGGGTAAAATTTAGATGCTATCTCTCTGCGAGGTACCAATAATCATAGATTTGGTTCGATCTTATAAATTGGGCTTCGAGTCAATTCATATGAAGAATATAATTTCCTTTTCAAAATTATTAGTATGATGTATAGCTATAACAATGAATGTCCATGTGTTACAAATTTTTTTGTTAATTATTTTATATTTAATTCCTCATATTATGCAGAGGATTAAATACTGGCATTCGAGTGTAACGATAAAGCTAAGAAACTTACTAGTTTTGTCACTCGATTTATCCCTTGCCCTTGTTTCAAAGATGTATAAGGTGAGAGGTGAGTTTATCTGCAATTACCAAACTTTCCAATGGATGCATCGTAGAGATTAACAACCATGTATATTAGCATATAATATAACGTATGAGTTGTTGATCTCCTCACAACATAGGTGTCATATTCCATTGGGTGGTATGATTATTGTTAACGAGGCTGCACTTTTCCATCTGATATGATCTGATGGTCGTTAGATCGCAAGACTGTTGGCCGTTGGACCATATTGGGTAGTGAGGGTCCAATTAAAGCTCTCATATGTTGCCACCCAAGATGAAAAATAGTCAATATATCCAACAATTATGGTTCATCGGATCATGAGGCCATCATTAAAGAATCTGCATGTCATGACCCAATATGCTTTACAACGGTTAGTTTAGAAAAATTCAATTATTTGATCATGTGGATCAAGGAGTGTGCATTAGCACTGGTGCTTTTCCAAATCTGATGGAAACCCTAGCCATTAGATTTAAATATTTTTTAACAGTTTCATTATGTCATGAGAATGATTGAGTTACTAGCCAATCTGCACAAAATTTCGAATGATTTAACATAGATTATAAGATTCACGCACACATAATTGGATTTCAATGAAAACCAAACATATTGAAATTTCAAAAGGGAAAAAAATTTAATACCATCAATTTTCAATTTTTGCAGGAAGATGGGCGATTTTGATATTTCTAAGAAAAATAAGATAGTCAAAACCATTAATTCGTTAACACAAGGAAAGGGAGCTTTAAATGGAGAAAAATTCAAACACTAATCTATCATAGGAAAGAGGGTGAAACTTTTTTTCATCTTTATGTTTTGACTGACCAACAACAAGGTTGAAATGAAGATTAATCATATCAGCTCCTAATATAAAGGTTGATGAGCCCAGTCATAATTAATATATAAGACATATGTTTATATTATTTAGTCTATTAGGGTTATTATGAAAATGTATTACTGTAATACCCCTGCGTCATTGTAATGTTTCTGTCCTTATTCAGACTAAGTTATGTTAGGGTGAATGGCGGAAAAGTAATAAAGTAAATTGAAATACTTATGTAAATAAATTATTTAATTAATAAATAAATAGTTGCATGGAAAGTACTTGGACATTTGATTACGAGATTTTTGCCAAAGAAAATAAAAACAAAAATATCATTGAGATAATTTTTCTATGATAAAGATTCTAGAAAATATTGAATGGAGAGAAGAGGAAATACATTAAAACGATTAGCTAGGAAAATATTCTAAGCTTGGATAAGGAGAAATAATTGTGGGAGATAAAAGTGGGCTTTTTAAAAAAAAACTTAAGCAAGTGGATGTTGAGGACCACAAAAATAAGACACCAGTAAAGGAAAAATCGATCACAGAATAAAGGTATGAAATATATATGCAAGAGATCAATAGAGGTTATTGATCTCCTGGGCAGGTACTATCAGCTCGGGGCGAACTTGAGGTACGGTTCATGTTTGGGTGGTTACTGTGCTCACCAAGTACGACTTGCAGCATAAATTTTCGATAGAGAATCTATGCATAATTCTTTTTGTGAACGATTCAATAATTATTTTAAATGTTTCTATATTTATTCTGATGCATGTGGTTATATATATTAGATATTTCTATACGAAAAGAAAGTGGATGACCCACATAATATTCTGATAGATATATTATGTTGTGATAACTATCGTGCTTTGGATATTATAAATATTTTGATAAATATCTCAGGATGCGATGAATAATGTTGCAGGGAAAATGATAGCACTTTGATAATAAGAAGTAGATTAATTTGGAAATCCATGATGGATGACTTATGATGAATTCAAGTAAATAAACCCTAATGAGTAGCGTGATCTATGTGCAAAGTATTGAATATATATATATATATATATATATATATATATATGGTTGATGTTAATTCGATGCAAAGCATGTACGATTATTTAGGAAGCAAAAATTATCTGCTTCAGTTGTGTAGGTCTGTGAGATTTTTTTATGAAAAATGATTTAGCTAGTGATCTCGAGGATAACTTAGAGGAAATGCATAACCTCTATAGGCAACGTGAAATGAAGAAAACACCCCCATAAAATTATCGTTTAAAGAAGGGATATATCTGTAAATCCAGAACGAGTTATAAGTACATAAAAGGGGAAATAAAACAAATGCAGGATCTATCGTAAACATTGAAGCGATTGTACTTTCATATTGAGATAATAGAAGGGTTGGAAAGTTATGGAGTATTAGAAGGGCGGTGTTAACTAGAAAAACGCCAAATATTTTCGTATCCATGGAGGAAAAAAGGCATTGCAATGAGTAGAGATAGTATTAATTAAGAATTCATTAAGAGAATGTCGTACAATTTTATGATAATCAATTTCGTTGATTCTCTGTGATGCATTCTAAGAACAGGAATGGTAAAAATATTTGTTTCTGATTTTTTATTTGGTCAACCGTTACTAACATGTAATTATCTTCGTTAAACCATAAAACACGATCAATAAAGTCAAATGTGTAGAGACAGAAATTTAGACAAAGCAAAGTTAGACTACTTTCCTTACCTTTAAATTTCATTCGAAACTCACATAATTAACTCCACTGACATTAAATTTTCCCTCAGAAAATTAGAATCATAGGAATCATTTGACTCTAGTCACTGTACTTGAACTTGTAAATAAAGGAAAATGAATACAGTGACAGGTCGAGTAGAATATAGGGGGTTCATAAAAATAATAGATAACCATAGAGTTCTTCATTTTAAAAGAAAATGAGATGTAATATATAATAATATGTGACCCCATTCTTAAATAAAAACAAGGGAAAACCATGGAAAAGACACACAATGTCAATGATTATAAAACATTAATAGTCCTAGTATACGAGTGACGTCTTTAAAAGTGAGTATTACTCTGTAAATATTTATAGGACTTTTGAAAATTTCAAAACTATTACTGAAGACTATAATTCATGTTACACCTCAGTAGTGAACTTAGTTCGCTCATCCACTTATAAAAATAAGTTATGTCCAAAATCTATAATTTTAGGAATAGACTGCATGAACCACCAAGCTACACATTGATTTGGTGGAATAGACTTGATATCGAGACTTCAGAACTCGTGGCAGGAAACACATTATATAGCAATTTGAAAGGAAGGAACCGACCTGCTGTAGCGGAAGCAAATATTAGTAGTTGCGAGTTAGCCTCTTAGAAATTTTATACACAAGAATCGTGACGGGAAAATACCTATAAAACAAGTCAACCTAGAAACAAAATTAGCCAACGAAAGTGCCTAAGGGAAAGTACTTAACAAATCGTAATAATCCAGAAAGAACTTTACCTGTGTTGAGACAATTGTCAAAAAAGAAAAAAAGTTGGCCTCCTTGAACATTGGAACACCGAGGAGGAAATTATAGGAGGTAAATAAGCCACAACATATAAGCAATTTATATGTTGGGAACAGGTAAAAATTCATCAAAGTGAAAACAAATTTAATCTATAAAAATTAGATACTCCAATCTGCTGGAAGGATAAGTATAGCCATTCATTTCAGCAGATGAATGTTATAATCCCTCGCACAGAGAAATGGGTAGGGGTCCACAGAGAATAGGAATGAAACCCCAATGACAAAAAGTGTGAATACAACACTCTAACAGAATATCTGTGATAAGCCGGGAAAAAAAGAAAGAAACTTTGGTGGTAGACCTTGGTATAAGAGAGTCAAATCGAAAAAAAATAAATGAAACCAACGAGTTACCACTTCAGAATTAATGAAAATAACAGGAATTGTACAGTCTCCGGAAGTGACGCATCTCCCAAAGTGACGCATCACACTGGAAGAAGGGACCCATCGAACTGTCGTGGACCCCGAAGGAATCATTAATACAATGACCTAAGAGATGGAAATCTTCCATCCAAATACTATAGAAGCAATGTAACAAAACCCATCACAAAATTAAAAAATAAAAATAAATAAATAAATAAACTACCTGTAAGAAAATAGGGATTCACTAGTGGAGGAGGTATGTGGATTTTGCTTGAGGTTCCTGACTTTTGCGCATCCACAGACAGCCAAGTGTCGGGTATGGACACAGAGCGGCGTGGAGATGTCATGAGGTGGAGAGAAGGATAGAGAAAATGGCATATCGACAAACAATTAGGGTTGAAAAATCGGATAAGGTTATGGAGAGTAGTCATGATCGTTCGATAGCCAATATGCATCCCAACCATCCAAATGTTTCCACACAAACGTCCAAATTTTGTGACAATATCCACATTGCCTCCATGTGACAAAGTCAGACGTGCCAAAAGCTTATTGCGTGGTTCACCTCCCAAGGAGAAGTGGTACATGTGGTATGTGAATTAGAAAAAAAGTTATGGACGTTTCATAAACCTTAATATATAGAATTTTATTTGACTATATTTCATAATTTAAATATATGAAGAAATAGCATTAGTAGTTTTACTATGGATAAGAGGGCAGTCCCCTCATATACCATCAATATTTATCCTAATTTACTTGAAAAAAATAAGATAATTCTTCTAAGTGGGGAGAGATGTAACAATGATAATTTTCTAGGGAAGAAGGTAACAAGGACAATTTTCTAGAGAAAATATAATAATGTATATTTAGTAACATGATCAAGGAGTAGATGTGTAAAGGTAGATTATTGAGCGCATGGCAACTTGGCCTAGATTTTGGATAAAACTCCACATTATAAGGGGCTGAGTGAAAAGTGGACCGTGTAGCAGACTGCAAGGTGGGCCACACAATAGAGCATGTTAGGTATACCACACGGTATCATAGGGGCATTGTGGTGGGTTGAAGCCTCTCCTTTTTGTAATGGGTTTTGGGTTATATTTGCTTGTCTTGTTGGGCCCATGGTATTTGGCCCATGGTATTGTAACAATGTAATAATATAAAAGAGGATGTAATGTTATGCTAGAAGGGTAGTCAATACATGTCATATCGGATGGTTATGGTTAAGTCTTTATAGTCTGTATTTTGTAGCGAAGGGAAGGCTCTTGAGCTGAGGGCAGAAAGGTCGTGGAAGAGTTGATTTTACTTAAATATCCATAATAATAAAGAAGAAGTTTGGGATGATATTATGATATTCTTATGTGTTTTTTTTGTATATCTATTATTTGTTATAGCGATGTTGTTGATATATTTACTTAATACTTGTTTTTGCGAGGTAGTTATTATAGTTACATGTTGTATTAGCGCAATATTGGATTATGATGTTATATGACTTGTTTCCATGATTTATTGAATGTGGGGAAGTAATTTATCTGTGTTAAGGGTAATATAATAGAGAAATAATACATCTCTGAGTGCCTCAAGGCTGCAGAAACTTGGTTCTGCATCCTCCCATAGTCACTTAAGGTGAGATTGCAATCTTCTTGCAGGTCGTTGCTGAAAGGGCCGATGATTGATGGTTTTGTTAGTGTGCAGTATAGTTTGAACCTGGGTCAGCCAAAATCAAGCCAAAAAAATGTTCTGTCTCCGAGACCGAGATATGTTTTAGGGAAATTTGGATATGGAACCCGTTGAAGAAGGAAATTCAAGCTTGGATAGTCTAGAAAGAGCGAGAGTTTGCAAATCAAGAAAACAAAAACCCTCGTTTGACATTTGAGGCATGGTTATATAGGTATATTTTCAAAGACCAGTACAAAATTTTATTTGATTATTTTCCTAACAAGTTGTATGAGTCGATATCAAGGGACTGAAAGAAATGATTTTTTTAAGGATAAGGAACCTACAACATTGACTCATGAGTTGATACAACGACTCAATAGTACTGACAACATGATTTCAAGTGTTGTTAATTTATGTATTGATATTATTTTCGGAGGATTAATTATTGAGTTCACAATAGACTTGAATTTGTCTTATAACAAAGTGGAACAAATATTATTCAAAGGACCGTGAGGAAAGTATCTTAAATATTTGAAACTGTTGATTAAGATGCTTCTGTGTGAAAAGGTTATTTTACGGATGCAATCAGATTGCTAGTTTACTTATGTTTGGAGGAAGAAAAAGTAAATATGAGCCAGAGACCAGTGCAAAAAAAAGTGTAAAGAGATATAGAGTAGATACCAGAAATAGGTATCACGGAAAAGATCAAAGGACCTTTGTAGAGACAAACTATATCCCTTTGTTGAGCAAATCTGAAATTCAAAGAGAAGAAATCCAACCCCATGAAACCTCGCATTATACCCCCTTCCAACTTGAGAGTTCAACGAACCCAAAATATAGTAATAGATAAGGAGTTGGTGGTCTCCTTGCTCCCACTACCCCCTTACCCCACCCCCCCCCTCCCCCCCCCTTTCACCCAAAGAAGAGGTATGGCTAACAATATTAAGATACTCGTTTTCAGAGGAACTAGAAAAGAGGATCCAAAGTAGTTTTGTTTTTTATGGAAGTTGTATGGGCACCCAGGAAGGTCAATGATGACAATATAAAGAAGGATAAACTCGTCATGAAACTGCATGATACATAATTGACATGGTATACGCAGTTTTCAACTAATCCAAACAATTCGTTTAGAGATATTAAAGTTGCGCTTGTTAAAGAGTTTAAGAAGCTGAAGTATCAGTCGTAGTGCATCACTGAGGTTAAATACATGAAGCATAAGCCTACTGAGTCTCTTTGGGAGTTGGATCAAAGATTTAAGATGCTATTGTATCAGGTTATATTCGACATAGCTTTGTAGCAACATCAAGAGTGGTTTATAGTTGCATTGCTATCGCATATCAAATTACCATTGATGGAATAGAAGATAGCAAGTGAAGCCAAAGCTTTGAAGATTGAAATGAAGTTGGAAGCTTTTCCTATAGGATATACTAATGCAGGTATGCAACAGATCCAAAAACTAGTCAAAGAACCTGACTCTACAATTACAAGAAATCAATAAAGGTAAAGAAGTTAGAGAAGAAGTATGGTGTGCAAAGTGGAAATCAAAGGGTCATTCTAAAGAACAATGCCCTATCTTTTGGGATTACATGGATAGTGGGAGACCAAATCCATTGAATAGAGGATCTAGCATGTGGTGTGAAATATGCAATATTAGAGGCCAACATCGCTAAAAGGAATTTTACATGTTGCAGAAATATGTACAGATTCCAAAGAATCTATTTTTCAAATTTTGTAACTTAGTGAGACATGATGAGAATATTTGAACAAACATTTGAAAAAACATCAGGGGTGGCTATGGGTTCTCCATTGTCACCCATAGTGTCAAACCTCTTTATGGAAAAATTTGAAAAGAAGGCTCTTGACTCTTACCCTTTGAAACCTAAATTCTGGATCAGGTTCGTGGATGACGCTAACGTCAATTGGCCACATGGGGAGGAGGAATTAGAAAATTTCCTGAACCACCTCAATAACATTTCCAAAGATATACAATTCACAATGGAAGAATAAGTTAACAATCAGATCCCTTTCCTTGACATTCTACTCTTAAGAAATGAGGAAGATACCCTTGGACATAAGGTGTTGTTGTGGTAAAAACACAACCCCCCCATTTTTGACTTGTTCACTTCAAATAATGGAGACCCTTTCTATAAAATTTTGGCTAAGCACCTTTTAAGATTTTATTTAGCTGATTATCCTACGCTTTTGTTAATTTTTCATTTTCTTTGGATTCTTGTTTTGATTGCTTTGTTAGAATCGATTTTTTATAAGCCTCCCATTGACGCTTGTTTCGCCTCATTTTGTCAACTGGTTTGAAAATGGCACTCCTTTGAAGTCCCATCATTTATCTAGTCTGGGTTAAAAATGTTATTTTTATTCTTTTTATTTATTTTCAGAGTGGCTATAGTTTAGAAAATTTCATAACTAAACTAAACATCATCAAAATAAAACCAAAATAAAAATAAAAATAAAAAACTGATATTTAATATTAAATTTTAAACATTAATTAAATTAATTATTATAATAAAATATAATTAATTTAATTAAAATTAAAACTTAATATTAAAAATATATATATATATATATATATATATATATATATATAAAATAAAATTTACATCGCATATCGCAATATCGCAATATCGGACCATATCGCAACTTTTATATAATGCACATTTGACAAACTGCGATATTGCGATAAGGAAATATGCGATGTGTTAAAAAGTTTTAATATAAAATTTTTGTTTTTCCCTTATGCCTCCCGTACCTCCACCTCACTCACCCTCACGTCACCCTCCACTCACCTTATCCCTCCACAAACATATGGCATAAGACATGTTTTAATATTTGAATGATACGTATGGGTGGAGTGTAGGTTAGTTTAATATTAATGGTAGTGGAGAGTAGGTTAGGTTAGTTTATTGTTTTTTTAATAGTTTAAAATATTTATATTATATTAATTAAATTAATTAATATATAATATTTAATTAATTTAATTAAAATAAAATTTAAATATTATTTAGATTATTACTAATTATTTATAAATAGTTTAGTATTAATTAGTTTACAAATAATTAATTATATTAATTAATTAGATTAATTTGTTAATTATATTAGTTAATAACCATTTATGAAATGATTAGTTTAATTCATAATTAACTATTAACTTAGAATTAATTATTAGATGATTAGAATCTAATTTAAGATTAAAATTGTAATTAAAAATTCTGATTTTTAGCCTAGCAAACAAAATTTCCAAATTTATGTCAGTTTTGACTCATCAACTTTGGAGGTTCATAGAATGAGTTTTACTTGGCCAAATGAGGCCCAGGACGGCTCATTGGAAAGAGAAAATCAAGGAGAACATTTCTGAGGAGGTTTCAATAACAGATTTGATCATTTATTGGGTAAAAAATCAGGCAGAAGATCAAGCTCCGAATTTCTAAAAATAAAATCAATTTTCTGAGTTTTGTTTTCTTCATTTTCATTTGCCCAACCTCTTCTAATTATAGATTCATGCATCAATATATCCTTGGTTAATTAATATCGTTATGGGTATCAATAAGAAGCTCAAATTTCCTTTTTATTTATTTAAATAGAATTTGATTGGATTTGTTTTAATGTTAGAAATAATATTTGGATTTTATTGTTGCATCTTAATTCATTTTAATTTCTTTTTGCAGGAAAAAACAATAGAAGGGATATTGAGGAAAAAGATTTCAATCAATGAAAAGACTCCAGCAATTAAAGATTGGAATTTTTGAGCAATTAAAATTGGATTGGGCAGATTTTTCTTCAACAAACTCTCTTTTAAAAATACTTTTGGAAAGATTATAAATTGCAGATGGGGAGGATTTCTCTCCTCTGCAATTCCAGACTTCTAAAAGCATTTCTATTATAGGAATTTAGAGTTGTAGATGGGGAGGAGAGAAAGTTTCAGATCTGAACATTAATGAGGGTTTATTCTTTATATCTTGAATTATGCATGATGGGCAGAGTTTGCATTTCTGCAGCTCTAGTTTTGAAAGCAGAAATTCAAGTAATGTAAAGTACTGTTAGAGACCAGGATTAGAGTAGCAGATTCAATTAACTGGTATTTTTGGCATTTCTGTATCAAATATCAGTTTCATTTTTATGTTAATAAAATTGTTGTTTCATTTTATTCATGTTTATGCATTTCTGTTGATATGGATAATTTGTCTCAAATTTTTATGTATCTCTATTCTTATGGATTTAACTCTGATTTCTGAGTAACGATTTGCTCAGAAATCTGTCTTACAAAACTGATTTTTTAAATAATAATATGTTATGAATTTCTTCCACATATTATTGTTTAATTATTGGCTTGATTGATTTGATAATCAATATCATTTTTGTGAATTTCTTCCGGAGTGTTGTTGATTTATTATTTCAGTCAAATGGTCTCAATAGAATATGTTTGGTACTCACAAATGTGAGCTAAATTGAATTTCTTCGTTGGTTTGACATTAATTAAAAGCCAGACATATTTTAATCCTCATTACTTAATTATCTTGCTCTTAGTTGGGTTAGATTTTCATCTACCTAATTGAGATAGGATTTAGATTAGTTTCTTTTTTGCTTGCATTATAGAATAAGTTTGCATTTAGATTAATTTCTACATTCTTTTAAGTCCTCTTCTCAAAGAGGCAAAATCTTAGTTGTGGTTTGGCTGAACCCAAATCAGCTTAAGGGTCATTCTCTTGCCTGATCAGCAAGAAGAATTGATCTGATATCCCTGTCTATTGGTAGTTAAGGACACATCATAAACCAATAGCGATAGGGAAAAGGTAACTGGACCTAGTTAAACCAGTTGGAGCCACTATCATAAACGGAAAAGGAGCTGCATTAAGGTCCGGACCGGGTGGTTATCCCCCAATGTTGTAGCAGCGATTTTCGAGGCTTCAACATTTTTGGCGCTAGAAGGAGGGCCTGAAACTTGTTGTCTGTTGAAGTCTTTTCAATTTTAACATTTTATTTAATCACGATGGCTCCTTTTAAACTTCCAATTTGGAGTTGTATCCATGGACGTGCATCTTCCAATACTCCACCCGAAGTAGTAAGACTCTTGTCTCAGGCAAAGTTTAATGGTGAGAGAAATTCTTCTGCTTTTAATCATGTCCTTCAATTTATTCAAAATGTTTCAAATTATTATTTTCAAGGAATTGATGAAGGCATCTTATGCAGACTTTTTACTCTCACATTTGCGGCAAAAGCCAGAAACTGGTGTAGAACTCTTCCGGTTGCCTCAATTCATAGTTGGGATCAATTTGTTACAATTTTTGTTTGTAACTTTGACCGCTATGATTATGATCAGGTATGTGATGAAATTGAATATCTACGAAAAGAAAATGAGTCTGTTAGAGATTTTAATATTCAATTTCATTTGAATTGTTTAAAATTTAATGTCAAAGATGAATCTATGAAAGAAGAATCACTATATTGGTTTGAACATAATTATTCTCTTCCTCCTATTCCCGATCCATATAAAATTAGTTCAAGCTTTGTTCCATCCCCTTTCAATATAAATGAGAATTCCAATATGGATGTGCAAATAAATTGTGATGAAGAGGTTTCACAAAGTTTGGAAAATATTTTTAATAAAATGCAAGAAGACAAAAACAACAATTTTGAAGAAAGACCTGCATTGGAATCTAAAAGTTTCTCTGCATTAAATTCAGAAAATCAGATTGCAAATCAGCAAGTCAAAGCAACAATCAAAGTAAATAATAACATGCAAACTGCTGTACAAATTTCTGAATCTTTTCATGATGAGCAAATGCTGAAATCAGAGTAGCAAAGCAATCTTCTTCAAAAAAGCATGAGTACGCAAAGGAATGATTTAGAATCTGAAATTTACAATGAGCATAATGTACAAGAATTCTCAAACAGAAACATTTTTAAATGCATTATTTCAGATTCACATTTTTCCCTTTATCCTGATGTTTTTAATGATGGTAATTTTTCCCCTCTTGGTGTTAATGATATTTCAGAAAATACAGAGGCTGATCTAAATGAATTACCATTAAATTTTTATCAAGATAGAGAAGCAATTAATGATCATTCTTTTGCTATTAATGAACATGAGTTCCTCCGTGTTTTGATATACTGGATGAGATTGAAGGGAAATCTAGAGAATCTTGTGAAGTCATTTATGATAATTACTCTGACATTGAAGATGTTGATTTTTCTCGAGAAAATCATCATCAGAAATTTCAAATAACATCTGAGAATGAGGAACATTTCAATTTAGAAATTATTCCAACTAATCCTCATTCTAAAGCAGATAATCATCTTCATGATTTCACTATTCGAGAAAATATTCCAATTTATGATTCATATCATGATCAAGCTTTCATTCATGTTCATAATCATAAATCTCTTTCTAATTCACAAGTTGGAATTCGAAATTACTCAAATTCCATAATTCTGGCCAATCCTTGTGAAAAATAAATTATTTCAAAACAATCCCAATTGTGTTGTAACATTAGTTGTAACAATAGTGATTTCATTTTATTTTTGTTTCCTCAATTATTTTGTATTAAATCAGATTTATTTTCAGATTTTATTTTTTAGATTTTTGATACATTACGCTGGCATATTGAGCACTTTATTATAAAACATTCAATTGATACATTGCCCTGTTAGAAAATTGAAGTTTTATATTATAATCAAAAGCATCAAAAGCTATTTCAATTTCAATTTCAATCGATGTTGATATCTTATCAAAAGCTTCTATCTTCTCAAAGGCAATATCAATAAGAGAATGTATTTTTAGAAATCTGCCAGCAATCCAATTTAATTAATAATTTTCCATTTCATTTAAAAGATTTCCATCCATTTTTCATTAATTCATTTGAAAAATATCTGGAAATTTTTCCTTCATGGAAGATTGTCAATAGCTTAACATTTACACATAACACTAACAATTTTTTTCAGGCCTTTGAATCTAAAAGCTCATATCCACAATCTGGCCTTTCATCTCCTCTTTTGAACATTTCCCAATTTTTAATAGAAATCCATCCAGATTTCTATGATCCAATTGGTATTCAATTGGAAAGAAAACTTCATGAGAAGGAGATTTTAGATAATCTTCTAACAATAGTTGTACATTCTGATTTCAGGTTTAATTTTCTTAGTTCAATTATATTTGTATTTTTATTACTAACATTTTAATTGTACATACATGCAGGGATTAAAATGAGAAAATGGTTACACTGGAAATATGACTATACCTAGTCATTTTTTCAAGTATATGGTTAGAATAGGAGTAGAGTTAATGTAGTTAATTTCTTTTTAATAGTTTTGTAGATTAAAAATAAAACAAAGCAATCAGCCATTTTCATACATGTTCAGTGAAAACATTTTCTCCCAATCAGAAAATTTTAATTCTTGCTTTCCTTTTTTAATTTTCTTAGAGCAATACCTCTACTCTGTCTATTTTGGATAATGTCTTGATTAAATTCAATTGAGGTTGCACTTGGAATCTATCCCATGAAATGTATGACTGTATATGATAAGCTTAACTCTGATTCAATCACTATTAGTCAGTCTAACCTTTCGTGGTAATCATATGAAGTTCGTATTATCTTCCTCGAAATTTGCTAAGCTGACCTTAAGAATGCCCATTTTGCTGTGTGCACACATTTAAATCTGTTTTGACATTTTTCCACAATTAGTGGCTTTATCACATTCGGACCTTTAGTTTATTATCTGATGTTGTAATACGCATCATATTTATTTACTAAAGGCATTATTGAACAGTCACTATAACAATACAGATTTTTCTCAAGTTAATTCAGAATGAGCAGAGGTAATAAATTGATGTTGCAATTCAAAAGGGAAGCATAGTTTCAGATTTATTTCTGGTGAATTTTATGGATTTCAGATTTCCTGAACATGAATAAACAGATTTTATTTAGGCTGATTGCTCACCCTGACTTAGAATAAATGATGAGATGATTTTGAACAAAGTCAGAATTTTGATAAATCGAAGGAATAATTTGAAGATTCATGAGGTAAAATCTACAGACAATTTCCTTCCAGGTATGCATTCACATGTTCTTTCTCATCTATTATTAGTTTCTCTTTTCCTTAGTTTATTTTTATTTTTGTTTTGTTTTATTTGCAGGATTTCATTTGTTTTCAAAACTGGAAGTAAGCAGCAAACCCATTTCAAATTGGCAACAGGTTCAGGGAAATTTTATTTAAGATTCATTAAAATTTGATCATTCTTTAACTTTGTTTTTATTCATTTGAGAAACCCAATCGAAATTTAAAAAAACAATATCATAAGATTTCATTGGAAGTAGCTTTTAGCATTTTTTATAACAAATTGTTCATAAAAGATCTCTGATGTATTACCTCGCTCATATGTCATATCGCATTTCGCATATCAGGGGTTTGCGGTTAAGTATACTTCCATTATCGTGAATTTCCTTTACCAATATTACGACGACCACATAATTATGGACCCGATATGAAATTCAAATCAAGTTTATAAAATATCACGTCCATTCAATCGCAAATAATAGTAAGAGCATAACTTTAAAAGGGTCAATATCTCAGATCCGATATGTTATTAAATTTTCATCATAAAGTTATCGGGACCACTCTTCATCGCATATCGGCGTATCGAGAATTGTTACATCATGTGCTTAAGTTTGCCGATTGCGATCGCCAGTTAACCACGCCATTCATCACATATAGGCATCGCAAGAATCATATTGTATTACATCTGGTACCAAAACATTCACCAATCGCCGATTAGCATTGCCAATTAGAAATCGCCGATATCGCAAATCGCTTCATCGCATTTTTATTTATGCTCACATCACAATTCAGAATCTGCGATGTGCGATGTGCGATATGGGAAGCACAATGTCAATATTCCACGATCCCCAATATAATATTTCTTAAATGATGCGATCACTCCATCTTATCACACATCTTCTCATTGCATGTTTTCATATCGGCAATTTTCCATTTGCAATCTCTGATGTGATAGCTTCTAATGCATGCCTCTGAGCCATTAACATTTAATCGATATATGGCATAGCAACAAAGGTGAAGTCTTGCAAATTAAACTCGAAGCATGGTGAAGAAACATGTGATGCGAATCATCCAATACGGTGATGTGTTATTTTAAAAGAAAGCTTGGGTAATCACTATGGTAAGAAAGCAGCTGATGATAAATTTGCGGCTTATTCAAATCATTCCGATTTCTCATATATTTCAGTTTTAAATATATAATTCCATAATTAAAAAAGAAATTCAGGACCTCTCTATATTCACATTTAAATTTTATTATCTTAGATGTGGTCTTGATTCTGGACAATTTATAAAATCATGGATTTTATATGAAACTTATAATATTTTGAGAAACAGTCATTACTGCAAATTTTCGTTCTCATTTCTGATGCATTTGTTTTCCCTCGAACATTAAGCATTCCATTTTTTACATATTATTGCTTGCTTTAGTTTAGATAAAATAAATAATGATTTTGGGTTATAGGATTTTGGTTAAGTTTGACTTCTTCATGTTTTTAATGTTAATTAAAATAAGAAGTTAGCTAGTTTGGAGAAACTGATACCTTTCAGGTAAGATCAAAAGCAATTATCGAATGGTAAGATTCATGTACCCACTTTCATTAATTTCCATTTCGTTACTTTAGTTTCAGTTTTGTTTTTCTGATACATGAATCTGTTTTGCAGCTCTTCATAAAAGCTTCCAATCCTCTACCGGATCATATTTTCGAAGTCCATACTCTTCTCCTGGCTTAATTTCATGAAGCAGCGATAATCCTCATTGAAACAACAGCGCTAGGAAGTTTCTGAACCTTTAATCTGTTTCTTTAAGCATTTATTTTTATTAGAAAATGATTAAGATGATGCTTGGAAACAAAAAAGATTGAAATCAGACATAATTTTTTCATTGTGGCCGAATTTTATCATCACTGCTATCTAAAAAAGCCTAAAACACTTACAACCCTGCAAGGTATGAATTTTTCTAAATCTCGACATAAGAAGGATTGATTACATGATTATTTTCTTTTTCTTCATATTCTTGAGACAATGGTATAACCATTCTTTTTAGAGTTTGTATTTCAAAAACTTGGATTTTCCTTCTACTTTTCAATTTATTCATTTTTGTTTGCTGATTTCTTTTCTCACTTTAGCATAAGAATTCTTTTTCCTTTTGGTTTTTAGTTTTGATTTTGGTGACTTTGCCATGATTTATATGGAAGGCCTTCTTGTTACCTAACTATGGTCAGTATATATGGAGAAAAAATTGTTAATAGTCATCTATTAACTTTTTCTTAAATCTGTTAGTAAAGTTTGATTTTCTTATTATAAAGGTAGACATACTTAAGGAAGAGATTACCAATTTAGAGAAGTTGACAAAGTATCATAAAATCTGGAGAAATTTCTTTTTCATCAAAATTGTAATCATTTTGAGATTTCAATATTTTATTAAGATCTTTCAAAGTTCTATTATCAGTCAAGAAAAGTTATTTTTAGCCAAGTAAAGACACTTTACAGCAAAGCACCTTTTAACTCTAAAATTGTCATTCTTAACTCTTAAGGAGTCAATGATTCTCCCTGTCTCGAAGAGTCTTATTTTTCTAGAGTATAATTCAAAGATATATTTAAACTTAAAATATAAGATGTCTCATCATGAGCCTGCTTACCATGATCATAGGGGAAAAATAGGCTGACATTACCAACACTACTAAACAAACCAGGGTAATGGCTTATGATTGCAAACAATTATAAGACAAGGGGTATCATCACGAGCCAGCTTGTTCAGTCCAATTATAACCAGTGAATGGCATTGTCAACTATCTGGCTACCAAACCAGGACAATGGCTTTTAAGATTTATAATAAAAATAAAATAAAAAAAGAAACATATATAAATGGATTTATCTCTAGGTCAATAATTCTTAAAGAGATGAGATTCTGAATCATTGGTGATTAAAAGGTAACCTTGTCGAAACTATAGATGTTTGCTGGCAACAGTGGCTCTACCTGTAACAAATGAGTATATTTTAAAAGCTAAGCTGTAAAGTGACCCCTACTTTATCTCTACAACTAATTAAGGACTGATGTAAAGTTTTGAAATATTTTAATTTATGAGGAATTTTAAGAAAAATTACAGTTAAATGATTCTTGCTTTTATTCAGACTAATGAACCTAATCAAGCATTTCAAGCATAATTCTCTTTTCTTTAATTATTTTTACTTGAATTTTAGGAAAATCGCATTCATATCAAACAGAGATAACTGGTTCTTCTCCCGTGTGCCACCATTGTTGTGGTAAAAACACAACCCCACCATTTTTGACTTGTTCACTTCAAATAATGGAGACCCTTTCTATAAAATTTTGGCTAAGCACCTTTTAAGATTTTATTTAGCTGATTATCCTACGCTTTTGTTAATTTTTTATTTTCTTTGGATTCTTGTTTTGATTTCTTTGTTAGAATCGATTTTTTATAAGCCTCCCATTGATGCTTGTTTCGCCTCATTTGGTCAACTGGTTTGAAAATGGCACTCCTTTGAAGTCCCATCATTTATCTAGTCTAGGTTAAAAATGTTATTTTTATTCTTTTTATTTATTTTCGAAGTGGCTGTAGTTTAGAAAATTTCATAACTAAACTAAACATCATCAAAATAAAACCAAAATAAAAAAAAATAAAAATTAAATTTTAAACATTAATTAAATTAATTATTATAATAAAATATAATTAATTTAATTAAAATTAAAACTTAATATTAAAAATATATATATATATATATATATAATAAAATTTACATCGCATATCGCGATATCGCAATATCGCAATATCGGAACACATCGCAACTTTTATATAATGCACATTTGACAAACTGCGATATTGCGATAAGGCAATATGCGATGTGTTAAAAAGTTTTAATATAAAGTTTTTGTTTTTCCATTATGCCTCCCGTACCTCCACCTCACTCACCCTCACGTCACCCTCCACTAACCTTATCCCTCCACAAACATATGGCATAAGACATGTTTTAATATTTGAATGATACGTATGGGTGGAGTGTAGGTTAGTTTAATATTAATGATAGTGGAGAGTAGGTTAGTTTAATATTAATGGTAGTGGAGTGTAGATAGGTTAGTTTATTGTTTTTAATAGTTTAAAATATTTATATTATATTAATTAAATTAATTAATATATAATATTTTATTAATTTAATTAAAATAAAATAAAAATATTATTTAAATTATTACTAATTATTTATAAATAGTTTAGTATTAATTAGTTTATAAATAATTAATTATATTAATTAATTAGATTAATTTGTTAATTATATTAGTTAATAACAGTTTATGAAATGATTAGTTTAATTCATAATTAACAAATAATTTAGAATTAATTATTAGATGATTAGAATCTAATTTAGGATTAAAATTGTAATTAAAAATTCTGATTTTTAGCCCAGCAAACAGAATTTCTAGATTTATGCCAGTTCTGACTCATCAACTTTGGAGGTTCATAGAATGAGTTTTACTTGGCCAAATGAGGCCCAGGACGGCTCATTGGAAAGAGAAAATCAAGGAGAACATTTTGAGGAGGTTTCAATAACAGATTTGATCATTTATTGGGTCAAAAATCAGGCAGAAGATCAAGCTCCGAATTTCTAAAAATAAAATCAATTTTCTGAGTTTTGCTTTCTTCATTTTCATTTGCCTAGCCTCTTCTAATTACAAATTCATGCATCAATATTATCCTTGGTTAATTAAGATCGTTATGAGTATCAATAAGAGCTCAAATTTCCTTTTTATTTATTTAAATAGAATTTGATTGGATTTGTTTTAATGTTAGAAATAATATTTGGATTTTATTGTTGCATCTTAATTCATTTTAATTTTTTTTTGCAGGAAAAAACAATAGAAGGGATATTGAGGAAAAAGATTTCAATCAATGAAAAGACTCCAGCAATTAAAGATTGGAATTTTTGAGTAATTAAAATTGGATTGAGCAGATTTTTCTTCAACAAACTCTCTTCTAAAAATACTTTTGGAAATATTATAAATTGCAGATTGCAAAATGTAAAAGGGGCTGCTCTCCTCTGCAATTCCAGACTTCTAAAAACATTTTTGTTATAGGAATTTAGAGTTGTAGATGGGGAGGAGAGAAAGTTTCAGATCTGAACATTAATGAGGGTTTATTCTTTATATCTTGAATTATGCATGATGGGCAGAGTTTGCATTTCTGCAGCTCTAGTCTTGAAAGCAGAAATTCAAGTAATGTAAAGTACTGTTAGAGACCAGGATTAGAGAAGCAGATTCAATTAATTGGTATTTTTGGCATTTCTGTATCAAATACCAGTTTCATTTTTATGTTAATAAAATTGTTGTTTCATTTTATTCATGTTTATGCATTTCTGTTGATATGGATAATTTGTCTCAAATTGTTATGTATCTTTGTTCTTATGGATTTAACTCTGATTTCTGAGTAACGATTTGCTCAAAAATCTGTCTTACAAAACTGATTTTTTAAATAATAATATGTTGTGAATTTCTTCCACATATTATTGTTTAATTATTGGCTTGATTGATTTGATAATCAGTATCATTTTTGTGAATTTCTTCCGGAGTGTTGTTGATTTATTATTTCAGTCAAATGGTCTCAATAGAATATGTTTTGGTACTCACAAATGTGAGCTAAATTGAATTTCCTCGTTGGTTTGACATTAATTAAAAGCCAGACATATTTTAATCCTCATTACTTAATTATCTTGCTCTTAGCTGGGTTAGATTTTCATCTACCTAATTGAGATAGGATTTAGATTAGTTTCCTTTTGCTTGCATTATAGAATAAGTTTGCAATTAGATTAATTTCTACATTCTTTTAAGTCCTCTTCTCGAAGAGGCAAAATCTTAGTTGTGGTTTGGCTGAACCCAAATCAGCTTAAGGGTCATTTTCTTGCTTGATCAGCAAGAAGAATTGATCTGATATCCCTGTCTATTGGTAGTTAAGGACACATCATAAACCAATAGCGATAGGGAAAAGGTAACTGGACCTAGTTAAACCAGTCGAAGCCACTATCATAAACAGAAAAGGAGCTGCATTAAGGTCCGGACCGGGTGGTTATCCCCCAATGTTGTAGCAGCAATTTTCGAGGCTTCAACAGGTGTTTAGGAAGAAATCCCACAGAGACAATTACCTACATGCTGATTCACATCACTTCCCAGCCCAAAATATGGGGGTTTTGTTAACTCTATTTACAAGAGCTTTTAGAATATCATATGACACGCATATTGAGGAAGAAATAGAACAACTAAAAAGATCGTTCATGTACCTTGGATATAGTAAGAAAGAAATAAAAAAAGCTATCCAAAAGGCAAGATCCAGTAATAATAATAAAACTCCAACTGAATATCCTGCAACATCAAAAGCTTACCTCCCCTACATCCAAGGGGTCAGAGACAAGATGGCCAAGGTCCTTGCTAAGAATAACATAAAAACATCCTTCAAACCTCTAATGACCATCAAACAAAGAATGAAATCTGTCAAAGATGACCCTGACCACCTCCAACAGAAAGGGGTTTACAAAATTAATTGTTCATGCGGAGAGTGCTATATAGGAGAAACTGGTAGGTCGTTTAAAATTAGGTTTATAGAACATGGGACAGACATTAGGTTAGGAAGAACTAAAACCTAGGCTTTAGCAGAACACTCCAATAAAACTCGTCACCACATATGCCTTGAAGATGCAGTGGTCATTATCAATGAGAAACATCATTTTAAATGCAAAGTTCATGAAGCCCTAGAAATCATTAAACACCCCCACAACCTTAATAGGAATGGAGGCCTAGAGATTAGCAGAAATTGGATCCATAGCCTCACCTGCAACTAAGCTCCCTGAACCCTTCATCTCCTCCGGTACCCCCCCTCCCGCTTTCTTGTCAACTTCCTTTCCTTAAACCCTCCTTGTCCTCCCTTTACCCTGTCCTTTCTCTTTTTCCTTTTTTTCCCTTATTTCATACCCTACAGTTGAACCCCACTTCAAGAAAAACCTTTAATCCTAGTATAATTTAAACCCCTCCTTTTTCTATTCATATAAAAACCCCCCTATTTCCCCCTCACATTTTTCAACCCTTGTCTAACTTTTTATAAAATCACCTCCTAAGCATGTTCATAAATATTTATGTTAATTGTTTAACATAAATATAAAATATTACCTCTTAAGATTTTTATTTAGTTTTACCTTTAGTTACCTCCTTAGTTTAACCTTCCTTCTTCCCCCTTTTTAATATTAATTAGAATAATAATTTTAACTTAGGAAAATAATAATGAAGTAGATCGCCCTTTTTAATCAATTGACTTGAATATATAATATTATTTTATAGTAAGAGCTTAAAGAGACCATAGCGATATAATAATCTATTAACCTTCCCTCTTAAGTAAATTATTGCAAAATAAAAATTTTAGACATTTACAAATGAATTATCCATATTATCTACTAGTAATATTTCAACCAACCCTTTTATACTATAAAGTAGCCCCCCCTTTTTAGGTAGACTAAAAATTATTATTATTTGAATAAAACTAATTTATAAAATTATAAGAATAAATGTAAATATAATAATAAATATTGCATTAATTTACATTTATCAATTAGTTGGTCAGGCTTTTTCTTCCTTTCCTTTTCTCCACCCTTATTTATTAACCATTGATCTCCTCTCTTCTTAGCAAAATTGTCCTGATGATGAGTCCAGATCTAGACTCGAAAAATAGACAGAAAAGATGACTACTGTGGTTATTCCGAGTCCTACATCTAAAAAACTACACCACATAAACCTCCAATCCAACATGATGAGAATAATTGTCAAATTTATGACCTAATGATGAAGCGCAATAATGATGCCTATAGAATGCAAGAAGAAGTGTATGGACATGAAGACAATGGGCAGCGTGGTGGTCGAGGATGTTACCAAGTAAGATTTCTAGAACGTGGAGCTAGTCAAGGACACGGAAATATCATTTTCTATAACTGCGACCAACCAGCTCATTTTTCAAGAGATTTCCAAAGCCACATTACAACATGTAATTATTGTAAATATTTTGACCATCTAATTGAAGAATGTCTTATGCTGATGGCGAAGATGTAACAAAAGAGCAATTAGATTCTGACGCAAAATTTTTAAATGATGATTGTTGAACGGAGGATTAATAAAACTCGAATTAGTATTGTTACTATAAGTGGAGTTTGATTGGTAGTGATAAGTAGGATGGAGAGAAGGAATTTGAAAATATATATGCATGGGTTAGAAAAACTATAGAGAAGGTTCCTTTTTTTATATTCAGAAATAAAAGGGAGTATTCATGGAGGAAAAGGGGAGTGTTATGGATGTTGGAGCTTCGACCTCTAGTGCACAACCAAGGCCTAGTAACTGTAAAATTTCATCAGCTATGACACATAATCGAGATCCAACAAAGGATCGAGCTTTGAAACATCATCAGAAGTCAGCAAATCAAGTATTTTAATGTCTTTTCTGGAAACTTGAATGAATTTTCTAGGAGATCAAAATGTTTTAGAAGAACTTAAGGAGTTGATAGACTCCTGCAGATCTAAAGAAGCATCGTGAAGAGAGATGTGTACGTTAAATAATGTGCATCTATAGAATAAAAATGGAAGTTAAATGAGGCTTAATGCACACATAGGAGAATATGATATGGATTATGTTATTCTGGATCTTAGATCTAATGCTAATGCCTTGATAAAGAAAACGTGGGAATTGATGGGTAAGCCAAAGCTACAATGGTCACATATTCAAATGACGATGGAAAATAAAAAAAATATCCTTCCTATGGGAAGTCTACCCATTGTTACAGTGGATATTGGAGGATTGTGCACTACCACTAATTTTTAAATAATAGAGGTTGTCGATGAAAATAATTTGTATGCTACATTGTTGGGACTTGAGTGGGCATTCGATAAATTGGCCGTAATTAAGATAAATAAGATATGAATGATATTTCAAAGAAATAATATGCGGGTAATTGTTCCTTTGGATCCATCATAAGGACTAAGAAACACATAACCAATAAGAGAAGAATATTGCACAGATGACATAGATAACATTTATGAAATGAAATCAAAGGAACAAGATTGGGTTAGCCCTACTACAAAAGGCAAGTTGAGTTGGGAGCATGATAGTTCTTATACCTTAGATTTAGAAGAAGACTTCAAGAATTGCCAAAATAGGCTTCATGAAGTGACTAAAATGTGTTGTGAAAGGATGACCAAATCACTTCGTTGTATAATGACTAAGGTATGTAAATTTCCTTCTTATGATGACATAGGATATGTGAATACTTTTCTCAACAATTATGAAGCAAAAGTTCAAGAACATCAGATGTTGTTAGCCTTGGATGTATCCCTCAAAGATACCCCTTATAGATAGTGGAATGAACATAAGAAGAATATAAGAGGTTGGAAGGAATGTCGAAGATTAATGTGGATAAGGTTTGGAAAGATAGAAATAGAAATGGAGATAAAATATGATGTTCAAACCAATCGTAGGGAGCATATCAAGCTATGCACTTCACCATGGAAGGAGATTCCAAAATATCCATGGGTACATGGATTTATTCATACATTGGAGACAATTGCCAAGAACTAGTATCTACATACCAAGCTTCAACATGGTAATGATAATTGGGCATACATGGTTGATGGCTTCATATAAACATCCAAATTTTAGGATGATTTCCCACACAGAGATCTGGCTCTTCAGGAATTCAAGAAGAAGATTTTTGAAAATGTCACCTCGGTTCCATTGCAACAACTTGATTGGGTTGCACATATAGAATATGCAGTGGAATGTTATAATATTATCACAGATGGAGAATAAGAAGATCCACGCAAGATTGGCATAGAAAAATCAGAAGGATAATGTGAAGTCACTAGACCTGAGATACATAAACCGGTCATTACAAAGCCACTAAAGACTAAGAAGGTAAATATATGATGAGAAGAGGATCCTAAGTTTACAACTATAGGAGAATACTGGGATGAAGAAATATTCAGTAAAGTTACAGGGTTACTGCATGAATATCAATAAGTGTTTCCCACCAAATATTCATAAATGAAGTGTATATTAGGACATCTAATAGTCATGAATATCCCTTTGAATCCTGTTTCAAAGCTATTCAAAAAAATACTTTACATATTGAACCTGAAGTACAAGGAGAAAGTGAAGGTAGAGCTTGATAATATGATAGAAGCAGGGATTATTGAACCTGTCGAAGAATTAGAATGGGTGATTCCTATGAGGTACAAGAGAAGAAGACTCAAGGAGAAATCAGGATCTATGCTGATCTAATGAAGTTAAATGATGCATGTCTACATGACCCATTTGCTACCACTTTCACAGATGGAGTGTTGGAAAATGTAGTAGGACATGAACCTTATTCATTTACAGATGGATTCTCAGGGTATCATCAGATTAGGATTACACCTGAAGATCAACATAAGACCAATTTTTCTACACAATGGGGCTCATATCAATATACAATCATTCCTTTTGGATTTAAAAATGTCCCTGCTATATTTTCTAGGGTTGTTATCACAATTTATAAGGAGTACATTCACAAGTTTATGGATGTATATTTTGATGAATGGATAATATTTGGATTATTTAGTAATCATGATGGAATTTTGAGACTTATGCTCGACACATGCACAAAGTATCATATCTTTTTTAATATAAAGAAGTACATATTTTTTGCACCATTCTGCATGTTGTTGGGACATATTGTCTGTAAGAAAGGACCAATGGTAGACCCTAGTAAGATTTTTTTCAATGTAGCAATGGATCCACCTAAGAAAGTAAGATATATTCACACTACGTTGGTAAATAATTGGTATTACAGTAAGCTCATGAAAGGGTATGCGCAGATCACCGTACCCATGTAGAAATTATCGACGAAGGATGCAACCTTTCAGTGGAATGAACAATGTCAGAGGAGCCTCGATGCATTGAAAGAAAAGATGGTAGCTGAGAATATACTAGTGTTACTTGATTGGAACAAGGAATTTAATATCCATGTGGATGCCTCTTGTATATATTTGTGTGTCCTACTAGCAAAACCCAGTGACAGAGAGATTGATCATCCTATAGCTTTTGCAGGTAGGAAGTTATTTATAATACAAAAAAATTACACCACTATAGAAAGATAAGGATTGGCTATGGTATATGATTTGCAGAAGTTTAGACATTATTTGTTGGGGTCACACTTTAAGATGTTTATAGATAATTTTTCATTGAAGTATTTTGTGTTAATAAGCCTTTTTTGGGAGGGAATATTTGCAGATGGTTTTTGTTATTCTAAGAATATGAATTTGATATCATTGTTAAACCAGGAGGGATGAATTGAAGACTTGACCATCTGTCAAGATTGGAAATAGGGGAAGAACCTACCACCATAGAAGATATTATCCCTGATGCACAATTATTTGCAATCAGAGTGGAAAATGATCACTTTGCAGATATTATTTAGTTTTTGACTACACGAATGGATCCTTTAGAGTATACTACACATCAAAGGAAGGAATTGGTGGATAAGGAATCTCACTTTTCGATAAAATAATGACACTTATATAATATGGGGCTAGATGAGATACTACACAGATATGTTCCTGAACATGAAAGACAAATGATTTTAGCAGAAGTTCATGGAGGCACAAATGGTGGACACTATGAAGGAAAGGCTATTGCGTAGAATAGTTTGAGAGCAGGATTGCGGTGGCCTACACCACACAAGGATGCAATGGAGTATTGCAGAACATGTGATGTATGTCAAAGAATAGGGAAGGCTTCAAGAATGGATGAGATCGTAGTGGTACCATAACTTACATATCAGGATTTTGATAAGTGGGCTATTTTTTTTTTGATCAATCAATCCACCTGGAAAAAGGACTAGTGTGAGGTACATAATTACAACAACGAACTCACAAAATAGAATAAAATATAGATTAAAGACTTATAAATCAGCCTCTTCGAGTGGGAAACCTATTTTATATTACATAGATGAATAATTCTTGGATGTTACAAATGAAAAAACCTACTTTATATATATAGGAGTCTAAGGGGTCACAATATAATCAGAGCCTATATAAATTTTATATAAATTACATTCTTGCAACAATGTAATTAGATCAATTAATTGCAAAGGTTGATCAGGACGGGGAACTAGGGTTTGAGCTCCGGGCGATGGCGGCCAAGACTTTCAGGTCTCGGCCCTAGTAATCACGACTCTGGCCTTTCATTGATTACGGCGACAGTAAGTATGTCAGCCCGTGTACTCGATAACCTGAACCGCCAATTTTTTCTCTGGACCCGAGGTAGCGGTGGCAAGGTTGGAACCGGGTGCTTGAGTTTCTCAACCATAGGATGGGGTTAACCCTTGTAACTTGTCTTTGTTTACTGCGTAGTTTTTTGTCAACAAGGGTTTTGCGACGGTGGCGGTTTTCAAGCGTTTTTTGTTTTAAGTTTGTTAAGGCGCGGCAAGAATGGGGTATGATAGCGAATTTCTGGAGCTTGAACCTGCACCGGAGGACCTCCTGACGTGTTGGGGTCACGAGGTATCATTGAAGAACCTAGATTTGTTCTTCCCGAAGAATTTAGCCCTACATGGTCCCAGCAATGAGGTTTTTGCCGAAAGCACTCAATCTGGTCGTCGAGACAAGGACATACTGAGCCCTTGGCAAGGATTTCGGAGGGAGGGAGCGCTTTCCGTGGAGAGTCAGGAACAGTTGAGAGCAGTCGAAGACAGGGCGGAATTCCTGAAACTTTTCTCTCGTATAAGCTCTGCGAATAAGGAACAAGGTAACACCTCACGTCCCAAGCTTTCGGGTGGTTTGGAAGATATAGTAGGAACTTTTGGTTTACAAGGTGTTTCCAGCTCTCAATCTATAGGAAAAGAGGCTCTGGTCGTTGATTCTCAGCAAGGTCAAGCGCACCCATGGCAAGGGTTTTCATGGATTTCAGCACCTCAGTTTCAAGAAGGGTCCCAAAGGGGAGGAGGACTGCCTTTAAGCCTCCCTCAAGCCGTCGCAGTCCCAAATCGACAGGTCTGGGCCTCAAATGGTGAAGGGGTTGAAAGAAACCCTTGGACGGCGACCTTTTCATCGAACCCACAAACTGTAACTTGTGCGAAAGAGGCTGGGACGGTTGAAGGAAATCTTCAGAGGAATTTTGAGGAAGGAGAAGCTCCTGCCGCGTTTGAAGAAGTGGGTCAAGGGTCGATACCACCGGATGTACCGGAAGCCCCTACTTCAAATGCTGAAGGAACGAACGGCATTTTCAAGGAGGCCGTGGGGGAAAAGTGACAGAAGCCGAAGTCCATTAAGAAGAAAAAAAATCGCCCGCTTTGTCTTCTGGGAGTAGACATTTGCATAGAACAAGCAATGGACGCTACCGAGACTATCCTGGTTGGCCGGGTAAGAGGCAGAAAGTACTCGGCTGAATACATAAAGAATTGGGTTATTTCAGAATGGAAAGAAGCTCCGGGGAAGCCTACCGAGATTCTTGTTCTGGAAAGGGGATGGTTCAGCATTCATTTTGACAGTAAACCACATGCGGACTGGGTTCTCGAAAGGAATTGGAGTTTTGGGAAGCGTCCCATACTTTTTCGCAGATGGACGCCTCTTTTTGATGCGCAGAAGGAGAAATTGGCTGAGTCCCCTGTCTGGGTAAAGCTCCCGGGACTCCCCTTACAGTTCTGGACAGAATCAGTGTTCGTCTCAATCGGTAATACTTTGGGTAAATATCTGGATTATGATAACTCTTACCTCATAACCAAGGATAGAAGTTTGGCTCGTGTGTTAGTAAGCCTAAATCCAAAGGAGGGCTTGGCGGACGCAATGACACTTAAATACAGGGAACTAGAATTCCTACAAATCCTGGATTATGAAAACCTTCCGTTCCGCTGCTTAAGGTGTCATTAGTGCGGCCATCTTGCGAAGGAATGTCCACTGGGACACCGACGCCGTCGTCGACAATCGAAACCCTTCCGTTCTCAGGGAACTACTGCACAGGGTTTTCAGGGGTTTCAGCAGAAGGCTTCCGAACATACAGAAGAACAGATGAGGACTACTGAAGTTTTAATGGAGCATATCCCTCTCCCGGAAGGCAATGCTGCTCTCACCACTCAGTTTACTCCGCCGGTCACCCTAGCTCCACTTTCTGACGAGCTCGCTGGGGCGTCTATGGCGGGTATGTTTTCTTTACCCCCCTCTTGTGATGTTTCATCTGTTACATCTTTTCAGTCTTTCTCTGAATGGCCTGGTCCTTCCAGGCAGATAGTCAATGATTTTTCTGCGCTAAACCTTTCAAAAGCTTCCACCGATAGTCTGCTTATCTCAGTCCCTCTCTCTTCCGTTGATGTTCATCCAACTTCAGAGATTACTTTCTCTCTTGCTGAGTCCTGTGAGGTTGCTACCTCGGCAGCTGTCTCCTGCGCCCAATCCTTGGACAATCCCCCTTATAATCTTCGCCCCTTGGCCAATAGAAAGGGTAAGGGCCAGGCAGTAGGAGGTATTTCCTCGGACCCCATTGTAATTGGGCCAAGGAAGTTAAGGGGAAGAAAATCACTTCTCTCAAAAGCCCAATTCAAAGCTGTCATCGACATAGCCGACGGGAAGCAGAAAACTTTTCCTGGGGTGCTTAGAGCGGAGCCACCACCCCCCCCTGTTCCATGATGATCCTTCTTTCCTTTAACTGCAGAGGCTTAGCTAGCCAGCCGAAAAAGCTAGCCTTCAAAAACCTTGTGCACTCTTACAATCCTGATATTATTTTCCTCCAAGAAACTATGGGGAAAAGCGAAGATGTAATCTGCTCTCTTCAAAAGCTCTTGCCTGGCTGGGTCTTTTCAGCCCTCGATGCCTCAGGCAGGTCGGGGGGTGTTGCAACAGGTTATAATTCGAGGAAGCTCAAGGAAGTCTCCTCTTGGGGTTCTGCAAACTGCCTGGCAATGGAACTCTACTCTGGAGAGTTGTGCATTCCTCTCCTTTTCATGAATGTCTATGGGCCCTGTATGGAGAGGGAAATCTTTTGGAACTCTTTTTTCAGTTTCTCTTGTCTCTCCCACCCCAATCTCATTATAGGGGGTGACCTGAATTTCTCCCTCGGGGATTCGGAGTCCTGGGGAGTTAATGCACACTCGGATCCCCTCTCTGTTTTCTTCAGAAATAAACTGGCTTCCTCACATCTGGTGGATGCTCCTCTGATCAAATTGCGCCCCACTTGGAGGAATAGATGTATTGGCGTTGATTGGGTGGGAAAAAGACTTGACCGCTTTCTTCTCTGTGAACCTCTGGTGGATTGGCTTCCAGTCTTTAGACACTGGGTTGGAGAAGGGGGTAACTCGGACCACTTCCCGGTTCTTCTAGAATTGAAAGGAACTTCAAAAAAACCTGGAATCCCTTTTAAATTTAACTCTTCCTGGTTGAAGGATGCCTCCTTTGAAGCCCTCTTCCATGATACATGGAGAAAGGACAATCAACATGAAGAGGGAAGCATAAGCATCATGTTCTCTAATAATCTTAAGAGACTGAAGCAAGCAACCAAAGAATGGGCGCAACAGAGGAACTTGAAGGAAGAAGAAGAACTCAAGAGTATAAATTTTGAGCTAGATCTTCTGGAAAAATCGGATGGAAATGGTTATGATACCTTGGAATCCCGGAACAGAATAAAAGACTTGGAAGCATCTCGTAGGAAAATTCTCCAGATTAGGGAAGAAAGCTGGAGATTGAAAAGTAGAGCCATTTGGCTGCAAGCTGGAGATGAAAACTCCAAGTTCTTTCAGAATTATGCAAAGGGCCGGAAGATTGCTAACACTATATGGGAGCTGAAAAAAGAGGATGGGGAATTGGCAAAATCTTTTGAAGATTTGGCTGCCCTCGGGGTAAATCACTTTAAAAATCTCTTCAAAGATCCGGAGGAAGTTTCCATAGCGGAGGTCATCAGAGTTGCCCAATTCTTCCCAAGATATGTTGAGGAAGAAGATAATGACTCCATGATGGAAGTAGTCTCTAAACAGGAAGTGGAGGACATTCTCAAGGATATGCAAAAGGACAAAAGTCCTGGACCAGATGGTTGGACAGTGGAATTTTTTCTCCATTTCTTTGACTTCCTGGGGGATGATCTGGTTGCGGTGGTGGAGGAATCTAGATCCTCTGGATCTATCTATCAACCTTTCAATTCTACCTTTCTAGCACTAATACCCAAAACAGATCAGCCAGCCTCTTTTGATGACTTTCGGCCTATTTCCCTTTGCACCTGTGTTTATAAAATCATTGCCAAATTAATTGCCTCCAGACTGAAGCCCTTCTTATCAAGACATATCTCACCAGAGCAGTTTGGTTTTCTGGATGGTAGACAGATTCATGAAGCAGTGGGAATTGCCCAAGAAACTCTGCATACCTTAAAACGAAGTGGAAAGAAAGGGGCAATTGTTAAAATAGATTTATCAAAGGCCTATGACAGAATAAGTTGGATGTACTTGCGCCTTCTGTTGACCCACCTTGGTTTCAGATTTGATATTGTTAGATGGATCATGAGCTGCATTACTACTTCCTCCATATCCTTGCTAATCAATGGAGCAACTTCATCCTTCTTCAATCCGGGGAGAGGTCTAAGACAAGGATGCCCCTTGTCTCCACTACTTTTCTTGTTGGCAGCTGAAGGGTTAAGTTTGATGATTAACAGGGCAAAAAGGCAAGGAGAGGTCATAGGTATTGAAGTGGCTGTTAACTTGTGGGTAACCCATCTGCTCTTTGTGGATGATATCATTTTATTTAGCAATGGCAGTGCTGAGGACTGTAGAGCTCTCAAGAACATTCTGGACCTTTTCCTTAAAGCCACAGGTCTCAAAGTCAATGAGCAAAAATCGACTCTCACAGTATCTGGAATGTCATTGGAAGAGAGAGGTAGTGTAGGAGCTCTTCTTCCTTTCGAAGTCAAAACTCTGCAGGAAAGCTTTAAATACTTGGGATTTCTATTGAAACCTGACTCCTACAGGAATCAAGATTGGAAATGGCTCCTGATCAAAATAGAAAAGAAACTCAATCTGTGGAGCCATAAATGGCTGTCTCGAGCAGGGAGGCTAGTTCTAATAAAATCAGTTCTGATGGCAATACCGGTGTACTGGGCAAGTCTAATGTGGGTTCCCAAAGGTATATTAGCCTCCATAGATAAATTGTGTAGCAGATTTTTATGGGCTGGATCCAAAACTGAACATGTGACACCTTGGGTTGCATGGGATAAGATCTCGAGACCAAAAGAATGGGGTGGTTGGGGAATTAAGCACTTGTTCTCTTTTTCAAAATCCCTAGCAGCTAAACTATCATGGAGATTTATCTCGACTGATTCTCTATGGTCGATGGTTACAAAAAGGAAGTACATAGCCCCGGCCACTGCTTTAGAATGGGCCCGAAACCCTGCAAAGTCCTCCAAAAATGCCTCTGTGGTCTGGAAGGCAGTAGTTGCTTCGGCACACATAATTGAACAAGGACTTGCTTGGAAAGTGGGAGATGGTACACGGGTGAGAATTGGCTGTGACCCCTGGGTGGGTTGCACGGAAAGATATGCCTTATCACACGACCTGAAACTGTTTCTGACTGAAAGGGGCTATCATTTCCTGAACCAGGTGGCAAACCCTTGGACCACTTCTATCTGGAGACAAGGGTGGTTGACAGATGCTGATCTTCTTTTGGAGGAGAGATGGAGGGAGGAATGGAGCCTCTATGTGTCGGATCTCCAAAACTCTTCTGTTCGGATCTCAGAAAGAAGGGATGAGCTAGCCTGGGTCCATGCTCAGACAGGAATCTACTCTCCTAAGATGGGTTACAAATGGATGATGTCACAACAAGGCTGGGAAGACCCTGACTGGTGGTCTAAGCCCCTTTGGAAGTTAAAATGTCCTGCAAAAACCAGACTCTTCTTCTGGTGTATTCTACAGAAAAAAGTACCAACTTGGGATTTCTTGCAGAAAAGGGGGAAAATTGGTCCGGGCTGGTGCTCTCTTTGCAAAACAAATGAGGAATCTACTCTGCATTTATTCCTTACATGTCCTTTCAATGTCAACCTGTGGGTTGAAACCTTGAGACTCATCAATTCCCCTCTCATATGGGAAGGAGACATTATACAACAAGCTTGGCACCGATGGTGGCAGGCAACCTCTGATGACAAAATACGATCTTTACCTCTCTTGATAGCTTGGGGCATGTGGCTAGCAAGAAACCAAGTAATCTTCAAAGATCTCCTTTTCCCTATTTGGAAACTGGTTGTGGCAGGGGTAGTCATATATGACAGCATTCCACCCTCATCTGGACAATTCATCTCTCGCTCTATACAGCCTGAATTCATCAGAGAATCTGTTCCATGGGCATTTTTCGATGGAGCTGCAGACCAAAATGGACAATGCGGAGCAGGTTTGGTTATACATGAAACCTCTGAAAAATCTTTTCGAGCATCAGTAGGCCTGGGGCAGGGGACAAATAATTTTGCTGAACTCAAGTCATTACACCACTTACTATGCTGGCTCTCCTTGAAACAGATGAGACAGGTTCAGATCTTCGGTGACTCAAAGAATGTAGTGAATTGGTTCAACAGGACTCAAAAATGCAGAAATTACATATTACTTCCTTTTCTTAATGAGATTTTGAATATCAAAAGTTTTTTTCATGATATTACTGTTTGCCACATTTACAGGGAAAGAAACCAGGAGGCAGATACCTTATCTAAAGCAGGTGTACAGCAAGCTCTGGGGACCTGGTCAGTAACTGAGATGGATAAGGGGGTGATCACTCCTTTGGATCAGCCAGATTTTGGATGATGCTGTGCTCTTCAGTTTTATATTTTCTTTCTGCAAGCTGCTGTTTTACAAAACTTTTTGTTTATGTCTTTATCGTTCCTATCATGTTTATGTATAAAAACTATGGACCTGAATGTTTCTACAAACTTCTCAGCAGGCTGTTTTCCTCGTCCGAGGAGGCCTGTGTTAACAGTCAAAACCACAAAACTTCTTTTTTGTTTCCTTTTGAGATGATCTGGGATCGGAATAGTGTCCACTACCGATCCCAACTGCTTTTACCATATTGCAATATCTGGTTTAAATTCAGTTTTTCTGAAGACTTGGCTTTTCCTCTTTTCTTTATCTCTGTTTCGGTATCATGCCGGGAGATATGAATAACCGGAAGCGCACTTTTTGTTGACAGTTCTCTTTTTTCTGCTCTGGTAGCCTTAGAAGTACCCATGGGTACTCAAGGTAGTCATGACTGCCTTAATTTTCCTTCATCGAAGGAGTTCAGGTTGGTTTATTGTAATGCTTTTGCATATGCTATGTGATTCTCTAATATATAGAAAATCCGATTTTTTTCTGTGGAAAAAAAAAAATATAATCAGAGCCTACATAACAATAATAATGTAAGGGAACAAAAAGAATAATAATGGGCTTCTATTGGGCACAATAATAACAATATGGGGAATACATTGGAACCACAATAAAAATAAGGAGGATGCACTAAAAACAACAATAAGAGGCTACCCTAGTATTACAGGGACGTAACATTCCCCTCTCCCTAAAAAGTGTTTTCCTAAACGCTTGAGTAGTTTTGGATGCTTATGTATAAAATTCTCATACTCCCGTGTCGAATATTTAGTGGGTAATTTCTTCCGCTTGATGAGATACTTTGAAATTAATCGATTTTATAGTTTTCAAGTTCTTGTTTTTCAAACTAGTTCAAGTTCTAATATGATTTTTCCTTCCTTTTCAAGTTCCAAAAATATTGTTTGAACTAGGAGTTTGCCACCTATAACCTTATTTAAGCATGAAACATGGAAAACGCAGTGCACTTAGGAAGATGTAGGAAGCTCCAATTTGTATTCCACAATACCAATATTTTCCAAGTCCTTGTAAGGACCATATTACTTTGGTGATAATTTATTATCCTTCCTATCTTTCTTCAGGGACATTTGTTTGTACGGTTGTTTCGTAAAAATACCTAGTCGCCTACATCAAACTTATTTTTCTGTGATGTTGATCTTCTTGTTGTTTAATTCGATTCTACGCCAAAATTAGGTTATTATTTAAGAGTTGGAAAACTTGTTGTTGATGCTCGATCTGATCTTCCACTGCTTGAACATTAGAATTTTCTCTTAGAGATGATTTCTATGTTTTAAGCTCTAGTACGCATAATTGTGCAATTACACCTCATTTTTCTTCCTTTAAAAGCTTTTTCATTCCATTAGAGCTTATTGTCTTTCCTGGTTTCCCTGCGATACCCCTTAATTCAAATTCCTTTCCTCCCCAAAAAAATTCAATAAACATTCTTGAAAATTAAAAACTATCGTACCCAAATATTGTAACCATTGAACTCCTCATAGAACATCAACACCCCCCATTGGAATGGAAAGCATTGGACTATTCAATAGATATTCCCCCATGGTTGGCTTGATATTATTGCACTTTCCAGAGAAATTTATAGTTCCTCCATTTGCAACCATAACTTGCGACTCTGGTGCTGGATATATGAAGAAATTATATTCCCTGGCTATGTTACAGTGAATAAAATTATGGGTACTACCCGAATCAATTAACACTATTACATTTCTCTTCATGATATGTCCTTCTATCTTAAGAGTTTTAGGAGTGGTAATTCCTGCCAATGTATTACAAGATATGTTTGGATTCATTTGTTCTTTATTTGGGGTTGGTTCCTACTGTATATCCTCCTCTTTTAATGTTTTGTGTTCCTTTTGTTCCTCCTCTTCACAATCTATGTAAAATAATTTCTTCTCGACACACTTATGACCTTTAGCATATTCGCTCTCAGAGCTGTAGCAAAGACCTTTTTCTATTTTTTCTTCCAATTTTAGTGGTGTCAACCTTGTTGTTTGTGGAAGCCTAGGAGAAACAACACTTCCGTCTCTAGTTTTTTGAGTGGTAGGATTCCTTGTTTCCATAATTTTTCTTTCAATTTTTCTGGCAAGCCTGAATGCCTTCTCCCTTGAATCAGGTTCCCAAAGGAAAACCTCATGTTGGATTTTATCCTTTAAAGTCCCTATGAAGACATCAATCATGCGCTCTTATAGAATATCATTTACCCTTATATTCAATTTTTTAAAGTCCTCAATGTGTTATGCCATTGATCCCTTTTGTTTGAGATTTATCAATTGGCTAAAGAAGGTGTTTATCTTTGTATCACCATAATGTTCTATCATTTTCTACATAAAATTTGACCACGTTATAAGTGTTTTATGAGAACAAAGCCATAGATACCATACAAACTTATTGGGTTTGAAATATAAAGTTGCAATGCGTACCTTTTGTGTGGGTTTGACATCATGGATATCCACATATTGCTCCCTCTCTAGTATCCATGTTACCGGATCCTTTCCATCAAAATTACTCATATATATCTTTGGAATATGGTGGGTCTTCAATAAAATGTTAGATTATAAGAAGTCATGATTTTTTTTTTTTTCATCATGAGTTTCACCTAATACCTTTTCGCCATTAGGAATAATTGCTCGCAGCACTGTTATCAAACCTTACTTCAAATCTTCCATGTATGTTTTTAAACCATTCTTCAAATATTCCATGTTTCCTTTCATTTTTGTTTTTATATCATCCATATTAGCCTTCAAACCTTCCGTGATTCATTTTAAACTATTCATGTCATCTTTTAAACTATTCATGTCCCCTTTTACATCAAATTTCATCATTCTTTGTGAGAGTGAAATTTGTTGCACTTGGTTCCATAATTTTGAGATAACATGTCGTAGTTCTTCCACTTCATGTGACATAGTAGACATTTAACAGGGCTTAATGGGTATGGAATTATTTCTAGGAGGAATTTTATAACCTAATGTTCATATCTATGCTCCAATATGGCTTTGGAATTAGTTCAAACTGAGTTTTCAAACAAAAATTATGCAATTTCAAGAAACAATACACATTTGTTTTTTACATTTCGGAGTTGATATTGAAATTTTTGTATCTCTGTGATTTCATATCACCGGCGTTTGAACTTTGGTCCCATAGTATCCCTTTGAATCTTCTTTCAAATTCCATAGGAAAGACCTAATTTGGACTCTTCAAGATAAAGTTATGGTTGATATCCCAAAATGTCCAAATTATGGATTGGTTCAGTCGAGTGAAATTGTACGGCATGCCATGTGTCACTGTTTTGACCTTCGGCTTTGAAATTGATTCAAAAGAAACTACAGTCCGTGAAATTTCGAACAATTTTTATAGAATTCAAATCCAATTCTTGAAACGAAAGTTACGATGATTTTCCTTCGGTCACCAATTTGAGATGAAATTCTCGAGCTTGCAAAAACCCTAAGTTTTGAAGATCATATGTCTAAAAATATAGGGAACCAAGATCTAAATTTTGTACATGAGATTCATTAGTATTTCAATTCCACATGTTTTGAATTTTAGCTTCTGAAGATTCGTATAAAAATAATTATAGTGAAAATTTCCAGAGCTCTGATACCAAATGTTATTCAACCAACTCACAAAATAAAATAAAAAATAGATCAACGACTTAGAAATCAACATCTTTGATGAGAAAACCTCATTTACATTACATAAATGAACAACTATTGGATGATACAAATTACAAAACCTACATTCTACATATAGGAGTCTAAGGGGTCATAATATAATCAAAGCTTACATAACAATAATAATGTAAGGACACAACAATAACAATTGTTGGCTTCTATGGGCAACAATAATAAAAATATGTGGACTATATGGGCACAATGATAACAATAAGGGGTTTCACTAGTATTATAGGAACCTAACAGATTGATCATCCTATAGCTTTTACAAGTTGGAAGTTACCTACAACAAAAAAGAATTACACCATCACAGAAAGAGAAGGATTGGCCATGGTTTATGCTTTGCATAATTTTAGACATTATTTTATGGGGTCACACTTTAATATGTTTACAAATCATTCTTCATTGAACTATTGGGTTAATAAGACTATTTTGGAAGGGAAGATTGGTAGATGGTTGTTGTTATTCTAGGAGTATGAATTTGAGATCATTGTTAAACCAGGAAGGCAAAATGAAAGACCAGAAAATATGTCAATATTAGAAACAGGGGAAGAACCAAATTGCATAGAAGATAATCTCTTTGATGCACGGTTATTTGAAATAAGAGTGGCATATGATCACTTTGTAGATATTATTCAGTTTTTGACAATAGGAATGGCTACTTTAAAGTATACTATGCAACATAAGAATGATTTGGTGTTTAAGGAAACTAACAATTCAATAAGAGCAAGATACTTATATATGGGGCCAGACGATATACTGCGCAGATATGTTCCTGAAATGAAAGAGAGATGATTCTAGCAGAAGCTCATGGAGGCACAGCTGGAGTACACTATGCAGGAAAGGCTGCTACGCAGAATATTTTGAGAGGAGGATTGTGGTGGAATACATTAGAGAAGGATGCAAAGGAGTATTTGAAAGCATGTAATGTATGACAAAGAAGAGGGAAACCTTCAATAAGGGATGAGATTCCATTTGTACCACAAGTTACTTTGCAAGATTTTTATAAGTGGGCTATTCATTTTGTTGGACCACTCAATCCACCTGGAAAAAGGACTGGTGTGAGGTAAATAATTATAGAAATCGATTACTAGACAACATGGGCCTCATCACAACTAGTAAGAGATTGCATCGCAAAAACTACAATGAATTTTATCTCTGAATATATATTGTCTATATTTAGATGTTTGAATATTTTGATGAGTGACCAAGGTTCACATTTTATGAACAATAATATTAAATAATTGGTTGAGGAGTTCCAATTATATCATCATAGGAGTACCCCTTATCACCCTAAGGCCAATGGGATAGTGGGAGAATTTAATAATATTTTGGATAATGCACTCACTAATGTATACAATGCGAAGAAAGATGTTTGGGATCTTTGAATTCCAACAGTATTATGGGCCTATAGGACAACATGTAAGACGTTGAGAGGTTAGGCACCCTTCAGGTTGGTTTATGGGAAAGAAGCTATGATTCGTATGGATTACATTGTTCCAAGCTTAAGGATTTCAAATTTTACAAGTATTTCAGACCCTGAGATAATGGAGGAAATAATGTCGAAGATTATTTCTTTGGAGGAAGATATATTTGTAGTAGTATTCCATCAGGAGGTGAAGAAAGAAAGAAAAAAAGCATGGCATGAAAAACATATTAAGAATAAGAATTTTTATATGGGGGACCTCATCCTCCTTTATGAAAGTAATTTTGTGATCTTTCTAGGAAAATTCAAGTCACACTGGTTGTGCCCAGACATTATCAAGAATATCATTGATGGATGGATAGTTCAATTAGAAAATTTGAATGGAGAAGTGATTCAAGGAGAGTAAATAGCAGTAGATTTAAGTTGTACAGGGATGACCTTGCCCCTATATCTTCGCTCTAAAAAAATAAAGTGAAAAGTCTTAGTGCCACATGCAGGTGAAAGTGGGGAATGGACTATAAACTACACATGAGAGAGAGCTTTGACGAAGGATATTACTTCACTACAACCTGTGTTATGTCAAAGTTCATAGAATCCACGACATAAGAAGGGTTGTTAATTGTAATAGGAAGGCTTCAAATTTCACCAAAAAAATATGAGAGTTAAAAATGAAAGTTACTGTTGGAAGGTGCAGGAGGATGCATTTATGAAGAAGTATTGGCAAGATCTAATGACAAATATGCAGTTAATGAGAAAAAATTGAACAAGATATGAGCTACGGATGAGGTTGGAAGTTAAAAATCACTATAAAAACATGTGTATGACCAATATTTTGGCAATTTTCTATGTGAGAGCTAAAAAATATCTATGTATTGAGAAGTTGCAGAATTTGCACTCCTATATGAACACTAAAGAATTCATTCAGATATTCAAAAAGAAGGGCATAGTAGGACTCATGGAAACCAAAACAGCTTCTAGTACATGTGCAACATCACCATCACCCATATTAGCATTTCCCCTCACACAACGACGATATCCACGGATGAAACCCTCCAAGGAGCATAAAGAAAAGCACAAACAGGAGAAGAAATCCATGAAAGCCACAACTAGAACCTAAATCTATAAGAGACAACGAGGAAGAAGTATAGCAAGAACACATGGAAACGGAGGGCACAACATTTCCATCACATCTTCCATAATATATTACACCAATAAATCAAAACTTGAAGTAGATGAAGGATTCAAAGGATGCGAATTATGACATATTTACCTCATTATTGCCAGATAAAGTGTCATTTGCTGGAAAATTGCTTCAGAAAATTCCACAGTTGAATTTTGCAGACTACGACTTCAACGGTAGAAAGAAGTACTCAGATTTTGTACCAAGATGCTATATAAAGCAGGTATAATACCCAGAAAGTTGTGTGACAAGGTTGGAACCACAACATTGGTTGAATGGATTAGCGCGGTCAGGGTTGATAACCATGATAAATGTGCCACACTTTGGCATAAGTATGGTCAACACAACCTATTTAAGGGAGTTGCTCGTGTTGGTGCATGATGAATTACTTTTGATGGGAAAGTTGATCCCCATTAATGAAATGATGATTTTGAGAATTACGAGGTTCTCGTATTAAGGATGGGGCCCTATAGAAGAATTTGTGGGAAAATATCAAGGTGAAACGCTAGCTAAAAACATGAATACGACATTTTGGTTGAAAAAAGGAAATGAGGCTACGACATCAACTCAATCAATGACCAATGAATCCACTTCACCACACACATATTAGCCAGGAAGATCATGCAGAAGTTCGAGGCCAATGAAGTTTGTGTAGCAGTAATTTCATTTTCTGCGCAGTGCATCAAGGGGTTTCAATACAACTGGGTCCAATATCTCTGCAAGGAGTTTTTGGAAAACTACCGCAAAGCTCAAGATAAAGGTACAACCTTTCATTATGCATGGTTGATCTTAATTATAGCATTGATTGCATGGAAGAGACGGAGGAGTCACAATTTCCTTAGGTCGAAGCATATGTTTGTGAAGTCAATGTGTGGTATGCTTCACTGTGGTATACCACTCAACAATCACGCATTTAATAGAAAAGGATTTTCTTCGTATTATACCACATGGATTTGCATATGTTGGTAAATCAACATCCTATCCTCTCGCCAAGCTTGCACCAACAATATAAATCCGTTGCAAAGTTCAATGCCGATTTTTATAGGATATATATACAATCCTGTAAGGACACGATGAAGACATGGCATCCCCTGTCAGATTAGTCACATAAGATGGTGTCTTCACTCTAGAACAAGAATGGCCCATATAATATATGACTTTGATGGAAAAAGACACTAAAGGCAGTGATACAGAGGATGAAACATCTGATCGTAGGGAACAAAGTGGGAAAGATAAGGATACAAAAGTGGAATAAGAGAAAGAGTAGCATGACAAGGAACCTCTTGGAGGGGATGAACACGACAAATAAACTGAAAGCAAAGAGACAAAAAAATGAAAGAGGAATATACACAGTAAAGCTTCCCTAAGGAGAAAAATGAAGAAAAAGGAAGATAAGTCTAATGACATATTTCACTTGGTATTTAATGGTGGGGAGTTGGATCATATTGGGGAGAATATTTAGGAGGTAACAACAGAGACTTGGAACAAGATAGAAGATATCTAAATCACACTTATAACAGGTGTGAAGAAAATTATTACAGAGTTAAAACCCTTGGCACAAATATTCATACAAATAGTGAATACGAGGGAAGGGCTTTGACCAGAAATACTAACAGAGACAACATTTGGGATGAAGATAATATAGATCCATGTCAAATCTATGTAGTTTGACTCTTTCAAAGTAAAGCAGTAGGAGAAATGTTGGGACAATGTCAATATGAACATCGCAACATTGCCAATTTCGTATTGCATGAATTACATCATGGAATCATAAACAAGATGAAGTTGTGGGAGAAACACACCTCAAACTTAAAAATTTAGATAGAATAAGAGAGAGATTCACTGAAGAAACAAGTCAATGAGGCCATCAAGGAGAAATACCAGGAAGAAAAACAACATCAGAAGTTAAAGGAGGTGGTCAAAGCCACATGCCGAGAAGTTCTGGAGATGGATATCCACGAGGAGGAGTCATTTGAAGACAAGGTCCTGAATCTTGACCTTGCAATAAAGGAATCCAAAAATAATATCGTAGATGTATAATTTGAGTTTGAGCTCAAGATTAGTGAGCTGCAAATAAATTTGTAGCCAGCCACACCACCAGAAGTTCAAGAATAGAGGGTGATTGATCTAAAGGCTGTAATGATAGGCATATTTGCGTTACTAGCATAATGTGAAAAATTGTTGGATGATATAAATGTACGGAAGTTAGAAGACACCATCTAGCAGAAGAAGAACCAGTTGGAGGAAATTTGGAAATTATGAAGACCTTGCCAGTCTCGCAGAAGCTCAGAAGTAGATCGGAGAGTTAAGAAGGGAAGAGAAGGTTTTAATGAAGAGAACCCAATCGTGGCAGAATGAGTCTTTTCAATTGTCACGGGAAGTAGCTCCAATTGTCACAGGAAGTAGATGAGAGGCTTCAAGAATTTTGAAAAAGAGAAGAGACAATATTGAAGAAAATAACAAAACTAGTAATGGAGTCAGTATTGGACGAAGTTCGTAGTGAGGAGAAGCATACTATAGAGATATTGTAAAACTTCAAAAATTCCAATGAAAATATTGCAGCAAAGATTCAGGGTAAAGCAACTAAGTGAATCGCGATGAGTCACATTTGAGTGTTGGGGGCTTGTTGGGTGTAGCTCAACTTGGATTAGATTTTGGCTAAAACATTGCATTTTAAGAAAAATGTGAAGTCAACTATGCAGCAGAGCATTTTAGATATACCACGTGGTAACATAAAGGGATTCGGGTGGGTCAAAGCCCTAGATTTTTGTAATGGGTTTTGGGTTATATTTGTTTTTTTTATGGATCCCATGGTATTTGGCCCATGATAGTGTAACAATGTAATAATATAAAAGGGTATGTAATGTTCTGATAGAAGGGTAGTCAAGACATGTCATATCGGATGGTTATGGTTAAGCCTTTCTATTATTTATTTTGTAGCAAAGGGAATGCTCTATAGCTGAGTGCACAAAGACCTTGGAAGAGTCTATATTTTAGTGCATAGGCCACGTGTAGCTTAGTCTACAGGTTGAAGAGTTGATTGTACTTATAAATCCATCATAATAAAGAAGCATTTTGGGATGATATTATGATATTCTTATGTGTTTTTCTGTGTATATTTGTTATCTATTATATAGGGGAGCTATTGTTATATTTTATTAATACCTATTGTTGCGAGGTAGTTATTACAGTTGCTTCTTGTATCAACACAATATTGGATTATGATGTTATATCACTTGTTTCTATGATTTATTGAATGTGGAAACATAAGTTATCAATTTTAAAAATAATATAACAGAGAAATACCACATTTTCTTTTCCCTCAAGCCTACAGAAACCTCGTTCTACATCCTCCCATAGTAAATTCGGGTGTGACTGTGATATGCTTGCAAGTCATTGCCGAAAGGGCTAGTGATTGAGGGTTTTGTTAGTGCATAGTCACTAGTTTAAGCTTGGGTCAACCCAAACCAATGAAAAATATATATTATTAAATTAGTTAAGGATTTTACAACTAATGTATCATTCCATATAGGATAACAAGGGAATAAAATTTAAAAATAGTACCAAAGCTATAACCAAGTTAAAAAAAAATTGGCTTGTACTACACAGGAAGAGATGTGAAAAATAGTATGAGAGCTCTAGGTTCAATCCTTAGACCTAATGAATTATATTCTAAAATTGAGTATGATTGCATATCATGGGTGTTATATTGTTGTAGCCTCATCTACATGGTTTTTTATGATAAAATTATAGTGAATAAGAAGGTGAATAAAATTTTGGATATGCATATATTTATAGTAGCCGGAGAGATATAGTTGTTGCCAAAAAAAAAAATGTTGTCCATTAAAATGTTATCATTGCTTGGGGAATAAGTTTCTCATTAGTTCTATGGTATTATTTCATTCTTTTGAATATAGGGAAGTATTCTTGGACCAACCTAAAGATGTTAGGGAAAATCCCCTCTTGGCTAGAAAATCTACAAGAAAGGGAAGATGAACAACCCATAGTTACTATTCAACAATCCATAATTCTACTGGTTTATGAGAGATTTATGTATATGCTCCCACACAACATTACACTGAACAGAAAAATGATGAGTCGATCATAACAAATTACGAGTAATAAATATTGTATTCTTTTGTTGCGCAACGTGCATGAAATGTTTTGATCCATTTTTTTTCTTTACTTTATGCTTCAACTCTATAGAAATGTAGGGTTTTTTAAGTACCCTTTTTATAGATCTTGTTGTGGGTACACTTGACTGGAGATTCAGGGTATTTATCCACTAGAGAAGTTAGTTAGTTTATAGTCTTCTATTGTATCAATGAACCTTAGAGTTTAAAATTTCTTATGGAAGTTTCCCTGAAATCAACTACATGTGGGAAAGGGTAAATGTATATTTACCTAATATCTTGGAATTACCTGAAAGAAAATAAAAATAATAGGGGGATTTTCTCCATCAAATTCACATAGTACTTTAGTTCTAATTACACAATCGAAGATGGGAGGAATTCTGTTGAATAGGGCACTTGGTTGGTTCTTGTTGTATATCCGCTTATTTCTCTAGGGTTGGTTCTTGGTGCATATCCTCTTATTTTGAAGTTTCTTTCTCCTTTTCTTTCTCCTCTTCACAATCTATGTAAAATAAATTCTTCTCATCATACATATGAAAATTTAGTGTATTTGTTATCAAAACTGTAACAAAGCCATTTTTCCCTTTTTTATTCCAACTATTGTGGTGTCATCCTTGTAGTTTGTGGAAGGCTAGGAGTCACAACACTTCCATCTTTATAGTTATGAGTGGTAGGATTCCTTGTTGCGATAATTTTTCTTTCAATTTTTCTTGCAAACCTGAATGCCTTCTCCAATGAATTAGGTTCCCAAAGGTGAACCTCATGTTGGATGTTATCCTTTGAATTTCCTATGAAGACATCAATCTTATGCTCCTCTAGAATATCATTTACCCTTTTATTAATTTTTTGGAAGTCCTCGATGTGCTCCACCACTGAACCCTTTTGTTTGAGATTTACCAATTGGCTAAAGAAGGTGTTTTTGTTTGTAACGTCATAATGTGCTATCATTTCCTCTGTAGAAATAAACCAAGTGATAATTTTTTTACGAGAGAAAATACAACGATACTATACAACTTGATTGGTTTCTAAATATAAAGTTGCAATTTGTACCTTTTGTGCCTTTTTCACATTATGGAGATCAAAATATTGCTCCATTTATAGGATCTATGTTACCGGATCCTTGCCATAAAACTTCCTCACATATATCCTTTGAATATGGTGGGTCTTCAATCCAATGTTATATTCTATGAAATCATGATTAACATTTCTTTTGTTCTCATCTACTACCTTTTCACCATTAGAAAGCTTTTATTCAAGCAACCTTGTCAAACCTTCAATTTTTTCTTCTATACCATCTATATTAGCTTCCATGCCATTATTCAAATCGTCCATATTATCTTCTATGTCTTATTTTAAGCCATCCATATTTCCTTTTAGTTCATATTTGGTAGTTCTTTGTGTGAGAGATATTCATTACACTTGGTCCCATAATTTTGATATATCATGCTGGAATTCTTCCTCTTCATGCGTCATAGTATATATTTCTAAGAACTTAATTGGTGTGGATTTTCTTTTCTTTTTTCGGAATTTTAGAACCCAATACTAATATGTATGCTTCAATATTCCCTTGGAATCACTTAAAACATATTTTTCAAACAAATGTTATGAAAAATTAAAATAAAACACACACACACATTTTCTTTCCTTTTTGGGGCTCTATATTGAAACTGTTGTATCTCTATGATTTTGGATATCCAAGATCTTAAATTTGGTCTTGTAGTAGCCCTTCGAGTCTTCTTTCCAATGCCATAGGTCCTACCCTATTCAAATTTTTGAAGCTAATGTTATCCCATGTCTTCCACGATGAACTCATTATGGATTGATTCAGTATAACGAAGTTTTAAGGGGTGCCACATATCACTATTTAAAAATTTGGCTCTAAAATATATTTCAGAAAAATATAGTCCATCTGGTTTTGGCTAATTTTTACAAAATTCAAATCAGATGTTGGAAGTGAAAGTTATGTTCATCTTCCATCGGTCAACTGTTTGAGAATAAATTTTGGATCCTTCAAAAACCCTAACTTCCTCAGATCATATCTCTAAAACTGTAGCAACCAATATATAAAATTCTGATATGAAGTTCACCAAGATTTCAAATCGATTTTTTTTAATTTCAGTTTTTGAAGCTTCGTTATAGAAAAAATTCCAAGATGGCCTGTTTGAAGAAGATAAATCCTAGAATCCAAATCTCTCATACCAAATTTTACGTAACCAAATCACAAAATAGAAGAAAAATATAGATCAACGAATTAGAAATTATCCACTTTGAGGGGGAAACCTCCTTTAAGTTACTAAATGAAAAATTATTGAATGATTGAAATGAAAAAGCCTAATTTCTATATAGAGGGGTCTAAGGAGTCACAATATAATCAGAGATGACATAACACTGTAATATAAGGGCACAAAAACAACAGTAGTGTACTTCTATGGGGCACAATAATAACAATATGGGGACTACATGGGCACAAAAATAACAGTAATGGGGCCGCACTAATAATAAAAATATGGTGATACACTATTATAGGGACCTAACAACCCTTCACTCCCTCGTTGTCATGTACAACCACAAAACCTTGCCCCTCCACTTGGTTGTGGTTGCAGTGATCGACCGTTGCGACCTTTTGTTGAGTTGCGACACCCTCGACCACCCCGTACACCAACAACCATCCACCGAGAGTACCCCACTGTCTTGCCACACTGACGAGACCCTAACGCCTCCACCCATAGGTCCATGGGATATAACTGAACTTCTATGTCCCCTTCTCCATCCAAGCTAGGATTTTCTAGGAAGGAGGACCACCCTTTTTCGAGATATGGGTGCATATTTTTTCGACCAATAGCATCACTAGAAATTTAGGAGAGAGGAATACAGAGTCCACTGACACTCTTCAAGACTCGCCCATCCCTGGCCCACCAGTAATGCCTCACCCACTTCTAAAACCAACAGCCACCAAGATGGGGTTGTAAACTCACACCACCCAACACGAAATAACATCTCCCAACTAAAAGTAATCTTCAACCCCACCTGTTGTGCCACCCTGGCTTGTGACACAGAAAATCATGGAAATTTAGATAATTTGAAAGGAGGTATAGAAAAAACTTGTAATTTCCCAATACACTCAGAGGTACAATCCCCCAGCCACAGTAGCATCAAGTGGCCACTACAACCTCTAATAAACTTACTCCCTTCACCCTTGAAAACATAGAAAACCTCACACGAAATATCTGAACAACCAAATTGCAGGCCCAAAAGATGAAGAAGGAGTTCCACCCATAGAAACACCAGCACTCACAGGTGCAATGCGGGATATGTTGCCAAATCTAGCCTCCAAATGAGTAATAACATGAAAACACAAATTTCAAAATAAACCAGAATCTCCAAATGGTCATGTTCGTCGCAAACCACACTGCAAAGTCACATAGAAATACTGAATAACGCCCCTCAAATAGTAAATATACTAACTTGCATAGCCAAAATCCTAGGAAGGAGCATTGTTTCCGGGAGTGCTACCATTCCCATAGAAATCGATGATGCTTTCTTCGTCAGTGAGCAGAGTACCAATAGAGAGCATGAAGCCAAAACAAAAAAAAATGCAAATGAATTCGTCGTCAACCATCCTTGGCCTTATAACTAAGTCTTCTATTTTGGTAGAGGAATGAGAGGAATTCATATGGATGCCATAACTCCCTCCCATACACTAGGTGATATGATAGAGCTGGGAGGTCGGTCCTCGACCTGGTTTCCAACTGTCCACCATCATTGACCACATGGTGCCTCGCGCGCCTAGTTCATCACCCTCATGAAGGAATGAAAAGATGAAAAACCAAATATATATATATTTTGTAAAAACATTATTAATAAAAAGATGTATTTACTAACCAAATAAGCATTTATTACTAACAAAAGGGAAAATATATTCACTTATCTAAATATATTTACTAACCAATTAATAAAACTATTATCATCTAAAAGTTTCCATAATACAAAATTGTGTTAATTAGTCTAGATTCATACTTATGTATATATATAAAGAAAAGGAATGTTTCAAGATTTGGATCTAAGCACATGCAATAAGAAAAATAAATTAAGTATGAGAAGATAGAAATCTAAATATAACTATATTTAGTAAAAAATTATTTCTAACTAGATATATTTACTAACCAATTAATCATTTATTGCTAAGCCTGTATATTTACAAATCTAGATATATCTACTAATAAATTAATAGAACTAATACTATCGGCATGTTTTCATAATATAAAATTGTGTTTATTAGTCGAGAGTTAGACTTGCATATATAAATAAAGAAAAGGAATGTTTCACGATATGAATTTGAATGTCCGCAATAAGAAAAATAAATTAAATATAAGAAGATAAAATTATTAACCATATATATATATATATATATATATATATATATAATAATTATTATTAACCAAATATATTTACTAACCAATTGACATAATTACTAGGATGCCAAGTTTTAATAATTTATAAAATTGTGTTTACTAGTAGACAATTTTTTTGTATATATATAGAAAATTAATGTTTCAATATTTGAATATGAGTATATGCAATAAAATAAATAAATTAAGTATGAGAAGGTACAAATATAAATCGAAACATATTTAGTAAAAAAAGTATTGCTAACCAAATATATTTACTAACAAATTAGCTATTTATTACTAACCAAATATATTTACTAATATAAATATATTTACTAACCAACTATCATAACTATTAGCATCGCCATATATTCATAATATAAAATTTTGTTTATTAGTTGAGAGTTAAACTTATGTATATAAAAAAAAACCAAATATATGGTTCAAGATTTGAAAATGTGTATATGAATTAAGAAAAATAAATTAAGTATAAGAATATAAAAATCTAAATCTAAATATATTTAGTAAAAAAATATTACTAACCAAATATATTGAATAACTAATTAACCATTTATTACTAACCAACTATATTTACTAATAAATTCGCATAACTATACACATCGACAAGTTTTCATAATATCAAATTATGTTTATTAGTCCAGAGTTGGAGTTATGTATATATTTAAAGCAAATGAATGTTTTAATATTTCAAACATTTTCATACTATCAAATTATGTTTATTAGTCCAGAGTTGGAGTTATGTATATATTTAAAGAAAATGAATATTTTAATATTTCAAACTGAGGGTATGTAGTGACAAAAATAAATTAAGTGTGTGAAGATACAAATCTAAACATGAATATATTCAGTAAAAAACTTATTATTTACCAATTAACCATTTATTACAAACCAATTAATATAATTATTAGAATCCCAAATTTTCATAATTTATAAAATTGTGTTTCTTAGTCTAGAGTTGGATTTATGTAAATATATAAAGAAAATGAATGTTTCAAGATTTGAATATGAGTGTATATAGTAAAAAAAATAAATTGAGTATGATAAAATACAAATCTAAATCTAAATATATTTAGTAAAATATTTATTACCAATCCATTATACATTTTTTCATAATATAAAGTTGTGTTTATTCGTCAAGGGTTGCAATATATATATATATATATATATATATATATATATATAATGTTTCAAGGTTTGAATGTGAGTGTTTGTAGTAACAAAAAAAATTATGAGAAGATACAAATCTAAGTCTACATATATTTAGTAAAAAAAAATATTACTAACCAATTAATCATTTATTACTAACCAAATATATTCACTAAAATAAATGTATTTCCTAATCAATTATCATAAATATTAACATTGACATGTTTTCATAGTATAAAATTGTGTTTATTAGTGTAGAGTTGGACACACACACATATAGAAAATGAATGTTTCAATATTTGAATATGAGAATATGAGAATATGCAGTAAAGAAAATAATTAAGAATGCGAATATGCAAATATAAATATATTTAGTAAAAAATGTATTACTAAACAAATATATTTACTAACTAATTAACCATTTATTACTAACCAAATATATTTACTAGTATAAATATATTTACCAAAAAAATAACATAACTCTAACCAAATATATTTACTAGTATAAATATATTTACCAAAAAAATAACATAACTATTAGCATTACCAAGTTTTCATAATATAAAATTGTGTTTATTGGTCAAGAGTTAGACTTGTGTATATATATAAACCAAATGAATGTTTCAAGATTTGAATTTGAGAGTATGCAACAAGAAAAATAAATTAAGTATAAGAAGATACAAATCTAAATATAAATATATTTACTAAATAATTTATTATTAACCAAATATATTTAGCAAACAATTAACCATTTATTACTAACAAAATATATTTACTAATCTAAATTTATTTACTATCCAATTAACATAACTATTAGCTTCTACATGTCATGATATAAAACTATGTTTATTAGTCTAGAGTGTGACTTGTATATATATAAAGAAAATGAATGTTTTAAAATTTCAATATGAGTATATGCAGCATGAAAACTTATTTAAGTATAAGAATATATAAATCTAAAACTAAATATATTTATTAAAACATTTATTACTAACCAATTATGTTTTGAAGAAATTAATATAACTATTAGCATCAATATGTTTTCATGATATAAAATTATGTTTATATATATATATATATATATATATATATATATATATATATATATAATATGAATTTTCAATATTTTAATATGAGTGTATGTAGTAATAAAAATAAATTAAGAATGAGAAGATGTAAATCTAAATATAAATAAATTTAGTAAAAAAATGATTACGATCTGAATTTATGCACAAACACAACAAATTACATATGTAATCATAAATACAAATATGTAACGGAAATAAAATTTCATTTGATTAATATCAAAGAACTGAAATTTTTTTACAGACAAAATGGAAATAAACTAGCTAGGGCATTGGTCGCTTATCTCTAAGAAGAGATGTGGTGTCTACAGGCCTCTGAACTCTGTTAAAATGAGGCTCGAGGGGGCCTATTTATTATTTAGAAGCAACGGAAAACCATAAAAATTTGAAAACCTAACCCCAAGAAATGAAGCACCGAAACTATGGGCCCTGTTTGTATAAATTGGTACATCAACTTCCTAGGGATGCAACTTTGGCATACGATCTCCGTTTAACACGCTAAATACCTCGTTAGAAAGGTCTATCTGAGGAATACAACTTTTTATGTGATCAACATCAAGGGAACTTCCATGTTGCTCTCGGTTATCCCAAAAAACATTGTTTAGGGCCTTAAAGCAGCTCTAGAAGTTTAGGACCTGAAAAACTACTAAAAATAGTAAATTTTGCTACAACTAAGGAAACTAAAAAACTGAAAGAAACAATGGTGGGACCCCAAGTGGAATAGGTGGGTGGCCACCATTATACACCTGGATCATTCCTCGCCCTTTACAAAGTAATGGTTCCCATTGCATTGACTTCCTCCATGAGATGAGGAAACATTTGCTGAACTTGGTCCCTAGTGAACCACTTGCCCTGGTGTAGGAGTTGGCGAGCTTTGATAACCCAATATAGTTGGATATTTTGATCGCAAGTCTTCTTGATTTTCATGTCCATGATAGATCTGTGGTGGCCTATTCCATGCAGCTGAGGTGTAAGTCTGTTAGTGTGAGTTGTTCTCCAATTTTGGAGGAGTCCAATAGAGGTGGGAAGTATAGCTGAAGGCGATCCACATTGAACAGTGGGTGCATACCAAGGAATGGTGGAATAATAAGCTCTAAGGAATTGGCCCTATAGCCTTAGTGATGGTGTACGGCCCATATCAAAGTGGGCGAAGCTTGGGCTGGGGTCCAATGAGGTGCTCCTTCTACAAATGTAGCCACACTTTGTCGCCCACCTGGAAGTTGTGTGGCACCCGATGTTGATCATGTCATTGCTTGTAATTTGAATTATATTTGTCAAATATATCACAAAATTGTTGGAAAATGTGCTAAATGTGCTAAATGAATTTGTTCACTTTGTTAGCTTAAGACTGGACATGAGCCTAATCAGCTTGAGCAGTCGCAGATGGCATGGCTACATCAATGGGACATAGTGGTTGGAATACCAAGCCCACCTGAAAGGGGTCGTGGCTAGTTGAGTTTTGGAGAGGCCAGTTATAATTTTGTTGTACATATGGAAGGCTCTCATCCCATGTGTGTGGATCAATTGATTTGTACATGTGCATAATGTGTACGAACATCCTGTTGATAACCTTTCCCTAGCCATGTGTTTGGGGATGGAAAGGTGTGGACTTAGTGAGCTTGATGTCCAACATTGACAAGAGGTTGGACCAAAATGTTATGAGAAACCTGCTATCCCGATCTGAGATGATAAACTGTGGGATCCGAATGTGCACCCACACTTGTTCAAATAAGGGTTTAACAGTGGCTTCTGCTGTGATATTCTTCTTATAGGACTCCATAATGGCCATCTTCGAGAATCAGTCAATGACCATGAAAAAAAAAGTTGTTTCCATGCTTAGTGAAGGGAAGGCTCGACATGTAATCCATGAATATGGATTCCCACTGTCGACTAGGGGTAGGCAGCGGAGTATAAAGCCCTTACTTCTTGATGGTCGGTTTGGAAATGGCACAATCATAGCAACATCTGATGTACTTCATTTAAATTTTTCCAATAAACTTGGATTTCTGTTTACATAGCAGAGCGTGGTATGTACTTTTACCATTTTTCTTCGTAAATGCAAGTTCTTCTCCATAAATATTTTTTATCTAGGTTGTTTTCTTTTATGTTTATTTTCGATCTATATTTTTCTCCTCTCTTGTTGTTTCTTTAATTGAATATTGAATGGCTTTGAATTTGTTGTATCTACTAAAAAGTAAAACTAAGTAGTACATTCCTACAATATATTATTATATACCCTCTTTGTTGGATTGTGGTGAACACAAAAAGAGATCGAATCCATTCAACTAGAGAATCAGTACTCATTAGACACACTTGATGATAAAAACCTAGTTTTTTTTTTTTTTATATCATGGTCGTTAATCTATAATGGGTAGAAATAATCAACCTTACTTATATTTTACCAAAACCCAATACTTTTCCAAACAAATTTTTTTATGGTTCCCAAAAATGAAAAAAACAATAGAGGAAAAGACAGAGCACACAAGAGGAATTGGAATGTAGAACATGTACAGAGGGTTACCTGTACCATTGTGTGTTGGTTATTGACTTTTAAATTAAAATTCCACTACTTTGAAAACAACCTCCTACCATTGTGTGCTAAATTCTTAATTCAAATTCCACAACTCTGCAAACAACATTCGTGCATTATATATGAATGTGATTAAACATATGCAAACTTTGAAGATGGAAAGAACACTATTTAATCTTTACATAGACATGGAAATAAGACTCTTGTATTTTTAAATAGAGATGAATTATTATTTTTTGACCATTTGTTCCAAAAGTTGGGGGTTATTTCCTCCAAAGTAGAAACCGATTTTACACCAAATGGGGAGTGTGAAATAACTATCATAAATATGTATTCTTGTAAATTGGGGTGAATGAAAGGTTGTAGGCCCTAATTTCAAGGGATAAATTTCTTTCTTTTTTCCCTCTCCCTTAAAATAATGTGGGCTAACCTTCATTCCTAGTTTTTTTGTAAAATAAATTTCGGGATATTTATAATAATGTACTATGATACGAAAAATTCACCCAATTAAAAATTAGAACCCCTTAATTTAGCCCAAGGGAAAAAAATTTCCCCTAAAATTTTCTGCTCTATGATTACGAGATCGTGATTCGTGGACAAGGTTTATTGTTGGGTGCTAAACAATGGGCATAGCAAGGGATAAAAGAAAAAATATCTTAAATTTTTGGCCTCTCATTGGCAGATCAAGACTTTTTTTGGCCTTGTTTTGAAGGACAAACATGTAGAATACTATAATGTATTTGCAACACAAGATGACATCAAGAGGATATTATGGAACTATTGCTTCACTGTGGATAGGCTTGATTAATGGTTGGTTCACATGGAAGCACGTTTTAGTGTCACTTAGACAATGAGGATCCTCCTGGATCGAGTGTTAGGGATCCTTCACCTCTCCCTTTCTTTTACTAATCGTGATTATCTTTGTTATCTATGTATCATATTTTGATATATTTTGTATTATGGTATAAACAATCTAGCTATTAGGCTTGGATTACCAGTTGGAGGTTCTATTATGTTTTGTATATTTTTGTAAATTTGGCTTAGTTGACCCCAATTACTTTCGAGTTAAAAATGGTCTACATAATGATCTTAATAGTTATAGCTATGTAATACCAGTGTTTTTATGTTAATACACATTTTAAATTTATAAAAAAAAAGGAAAAAAAAACATTTCAAAAGATAAAATATTATACTATTTAAAAAAAACAAATATTAAAATATAAATTTCAAAAATAATAAAAATAAATTGAGCGTATAATAATTTAATTAAAAATATTTAAAAAACATTAAAACAAGTAAAAAAATTGTTAAAAAATAAATTAGGGTGGGGGATCACTTCTGAGGATCTAGGTCTCGCTCGGCCGATGCTAAAGGGTTGTTGGCAGGGTGGCTTGAGTAGCCTCTCTATCAACAAAACTTTGGCATCAATCATGTAGAGCATTTTTTCTCATAATTGACCTCGCCCTCAATGCACACAGCTCTGTGTTCTCTGCGCTAAGGGCATTAAATTATGAGAATCAACCCCTTTCTTAGCCATTGCCAATGGAATTAACCTAGCAAGGCATCTATGCACAACATCGACCTCACCCACAAAACAAAATTATTTTAATTTTTTTTCCATCTAAAAGAAACAAAAAATAATTTTAAAATCATATATATATATATATATATATATATATATATATATATATAATTTTATTTTATTTTTTTGAATGATTTAATTTACTTTTAAAATTTTAAAAAATTTCATTTGTTAAATTTTTGTTGTGGTCCTAAATAAGGATTCATTAGATTACTGAAATTCTACCTAATTTATAGTCATAGAAATGTTTTATTGGACTATACTCTATTTCAGGTTATATGAATAACAAAAGTGACTATCTCTCTTGAAATGTTTGTGGGGAGGATCATCTACCCAGTTATGGGAAACCAAAGTGGCCTCCTTAAATTTTTTGATAATAATTTGTGTCATACAAAAACCTAGTGGATAAGAAAAAGAACAAAAATGGTAGAGAAAACCATTACCTTTCCCCCCTCTGCTGGGACAACCTCATTCCCTTACCATTGTCGCTGACCGTCTGCGACTAGAATTGTTATGGAAAACTCCACTAACCATCACTTCAGTTTTCTCCATGCCAGTGGGTCTTTGAATAGGCCATTTTCCTATTAATTGAGGCCTCTCATCCCATGTTCGAATTCAATTACAAGTTCTCACTACCTTGCCACCCTATCACATGCATTACTTGGGGCTTGCGAAGATGGTTTTGTGAAGCATCACCATCGTCACTCCTTAATTGTTCGTTTGGCATTTCACATGAATATTTTAAATGCCTTAAGAAGCCACTTGGTCACCTAGATCTGGGGTTAGTTACCAATTTTTTAATTCATTTCATATTTTACTTTTTAGGGAAAAAAATAAAATAAAAATTTAAAATTTAAAATTTAAAAAAATTCTTTTTTATAATTTGTTTATCGTTTTTCTTAAATTTGTTTTTCTTTTTAATTATTTATGTTTGATTTTTTTCTCTTTTATGAGTTATTTTTGGTTATTTTAAAAAACAATTATGTTCGATTTTTTTTCCTTCTAATTTTTTTTGTTTAATTTTCTTTTGGGGTACTTTATAGTTTTTCTAACTCTTTCTTTTATATTTTATTTTTTCATTTTTTTTTTTTATTATTATTAATTTTTAAAATTTTTATTTTGTTTATGTTTTCGTTTTAATTTTTTAATATTTTTTTTGTTTTCTTGTTTTTATTTACTTGTCTTCTTTTTGTGTTGATGGGTTACATTGATGTTTGAATAGATCGTCTCCACTATGTATCAATTTGGTAGTCTATTTTTAATTTTTTGTTATAATGGTTCAAGTCTATCCTCACTATGTGTCAATTTGTTTATTGATTTTAAGTTTCCATTGCAATGGGTCAAGTCCACCCCTACTACATGTCAATTTGATGCTTGATTTTTCAGTTTTCGTTGCAATGTGTGAAGTTGTTTTAGGCTAAAAGAGCTATATAATTAAAATTTAAAAAAGAAATCCTCTTGGCATAAAGACTTGTTGTCTAGGTATTTATTGTTAAGGTTTTTTTAGTAACGATATTTGGTCTTATAATGCCATGATTGAAATAGGATGAAAACCTAAGGTTTTTTATTCATGACATTCATTTTAATTTCATGGCTCAAAGATGTCGAAATTTTAAGGTTTTTTGGGATCGTGATATTTTGATATTTAATGCCATAGTTGAAAAAAGTCAAAATTTTAATATTTTTCTGTCATGATATTTATCTTTAATGTTGTGTTTGAAAATTGTTGTAATTTTAAGCTTTTTTGAGGTATTAATATTTTTTTTTGCAATGCCATTGCCAAAAACTATTCAAATTTTAACTAAAAAAGTGTTGATGCAACATTACAACTTTTCAATTTTGGGGTTTATTTTCAAGTCAATTGCATTAAAAAAAAATAAAAAATTAATGTTGTTGTTCAAAAAAATGGAAATTTAACTAAAAAAGAAAGTGTTGATGGAAGATCAACACAATTCATTTTGGAGGTGTTTTTTATTATTATTTCAAAAAAATGTTTTTTAATGTTATTGCTAAAATAAATTGGTTTTTTAACCCAATAAAATAATTCATCATCAACACTTTTCATTTTCGGGGTGTTTTCTCGTTTATTTTTGCAAAAATATAAGCTTTTGGGGCTAGAGTTCTCATTTAAAAGTTGTAGTTGTCGTTAAGTTGGTAACATTGTTTTGTGGGAAATTAGAATATTTTGCGGTAAAATAAATATTAAAAAAAAATTGCATGGAAGGCATGGGTCTCAATTTTTTAGCTTAATAATACAAACATAAATAATATAAGAAAGTGCAGAGTTATTGGTATGAATACATTTTCAAATTTAGCTAAATTTGGTGATGATGATGATTAATATCCTATGAGACCAATATCCTCTATTAGAACTTAAGAAATAAGAAGATTGGTTGATATTCATTAACATTTATTTCTATAATAAAAAGTAAGTGAGAGAATAATTCTTATATCACAATATTTTTGTTGACTTAATAAGTCAAAAAGGTTGGTAGTGTCACAAATATTTTGAAAATTAGAATAGATGTCAGTAAGAGCTAATCAATATAAGAAAAAATATTTTTCATCTAAATCCTTTTTAGTATCGCAAATATGATAGACTCTTTCCACCCAAGGTGTTTAGGGAATGCTGCCAATGTTTGGTTTCACTTTGAAGCTCCAGAGAATTAGTACTTATCTTCACAATGTTCATTTTCTTCTTAGCATTGATCAAGATAGAAAGATAATTAGGATTCTCAAGATTTGGATTGATCACCTCCTTATAATACTTAGCTTCATTTTTCCCTTTAACTCCTTATCATCTCGTAACTTGTCCTTCAATTTTTAAGTAGCAATATTTTTAACATTAAACTTTTTCTCCAATATTAACTCTTCCTTTAACCCCGAATGGTTCGGCCATGGTTGGACATCCTTATGCCAACCTCTCTTGAGATGGAGGTGGTGGTTTGGTTAGAGTTAGAAGAAATTTTAGGAAACCTCTTAGCTTCCATGTTGCATAGATTCTTTTAAGACATGAGATATCTAGTCATAGAAATGATTTTAGTGTGGGAAAGGATATCTTAAATAAATATGATATGGTGGTGAGTATTTCATTTAATATTTAGGTTGTGTTTATAAATTGTTTTTGGTCTAGTTCAATATAACTCCATCACTCTATAGATACACTGCAATCACAAACCTCACATCCATATAAAATAACATGGGTGACGACAATAAAAAATAAACTTTGTTTTTACTCCATACCTAGAGATCTGTCACCTTACAATTATTTTCAATCCCATAATAATATTTTCAAACTCTAGTTATCCTTTTCTCAATGTTATAATTCCAATTGTTCTGATGATGAAGTTTAATTTCCAAATATTTATATGAATAAAGATTTTCCAAGTATTTATTATCATAAATAAAATTTTCATAGTTGATGTTTTTGGATTTAATTTTCATGATTTTAGTCTTGTTGGTATTAATAGTCCTATCTATCTTTGGGTAGTAACCTTGGAGGATTCTAATCTTCTTATCGAGATCATCATGGCTCCTTGCTAAAAAAATGATATCATCATCATAAAGGAGAAGAGTAATTACCAGACCGGTGAGGCTAGATCCATCATATCCTACAACTTCCAAAAACTATTCTAGCTTATCAATGTAAATGGAAAAAGGGGTATGTGGTAAGGGACACCCTTGCATAGCTTTGATATTTAATTTAATTTCTTTTGACCAACCCTCAGTGCTCCAAAGTTTGGAAATAAAATTCTCATATAGCCTAGTCATAACGACACTCAACTCGAGATGAACCATTATCTCTTCTAGCAACTTATATAGTTTATCTCAATGAAGGGTATCGAAGTATTTTATAAGATAAAAATAACAACATAATTAATGAACTTAATTATTGTTATATTCCCTTGCAATGAGATTAAGAGTAATAAGATGGTATATATTTGATTGGCGTATCCTAAATCCAAATTTTTCTTTAGCTCTTTTATGATGGCTTTCAAGCCCAACGCTAATATCCTTTTCCAAAATGAGTCCATACAACTTGGGTAAAATGTGACTAATCATAATTGTCCTGTAGTTATAGGGAATGTTTTTATTCACACTTTTAAATGTAGGCACAATAAGGCTTTGCATATAAGGGTTAGGGAAGCTTTGTTTCATTTCCAAATTGACGAGTTTGTGTAAATGAGGGATGAGGATAGACCTTCCATTTTGAAAATATCATCTTAACAGTTTCAATATCCCTGTATCTCCCATTATTCAGTTTCTTAATCCCAAACTTAACATCTTCTATGTAAAATATATCCTCCTCTATAAGAGTGTTAAAGATGGTGTCCATGGTGTCAGGGGAATCATAAATACTCTTAAGATAGATATATCAATTCTTTAAGGGTATTAAATTATTTTCTTTAATTTTTGGCTTATTATTGCTCTATAACCATAAAGAGATTCAAAGGGACTCTTATGGTATAAAATTTTCGTTAAGGACTTCTATTTTTTAAATAAAAAACAATGCTAATAACCTCATCCAAAAATGCATTAGTAAGGTTTCTAAATTTGATCATGCTTTGTGCACATTCTACTAATGTTTATTTTTTCTTTTAGCTAATCCATTTTGTTGTGGAATGCGTGGAATTGCATATTATTCTACAATTCCATGGGCTCTGCAATACTTGATGAATGCACACACAGTGCCTGTTCTCACCTTTCTACGATGGGAAATGTGCAGTATGTGTGTAACATTTCCAAAGTAATATTAGAAGAGTCCTTTAAGTATTCAAAAAATACACTGATTTGTTTTCTGCAGAAATAAAACCTTTATGTTTACAGTAGAGTGACCTCACAATGGAGACCTTGCTCGTATCGGGAGTTCCTAGTTGTCAAGCAGTAATAATAACCTCTTTAGTGGAGAGGGTAGGCATCAGGAGGAGGGACTGTGGGCACTATCACAGACAGAGAGAAAGGGGGATAGTGGGCCACATTTTAAGGATTAAACAAACATGGGATGTCGGTCATAACATAAGGATTCCTTATGTAAAGAAAGAGAGAATATCCTTGCCGTGCCTTCTAGAGACAGAAGCCATGTATGCAACTCAACATGGTCATAAGGGGAAGGCAAAGAGAAAGAATATGAAAGTGTTTGGTAAAATGTGAGCCATCGGGAGAGATTACTAAATTAATTCGGTGCGTTAGATGAGATATGCTTATTGTGTTAATTATTAATAATTATTATGAATTAAGCACAGCAAAGAAATGGATGCAACTCATGGTGTTTCGGATTGGTGCCCACGGCTCCTTATAGGTAAAGCACAATAATTGCAGCTGGGTAAATTAAGATGCTTTGTAAGGCGTTCGACAGCACTTATCATGAGGTGGCATTAATACAGATGAAAAATATTGCTCCACCTAATTAAATTTTCTATAATATCACTCCACATATGTGTGCCCCAATTTTCATTAATATCATTTTTTATTCTATTTGTATGCATAGGTAATTTTTCCCTATGCGTATTCCCCAATGCACAACCTTCACATGCAAATCACTGTTAAAAAATAGATTCCCTCCATCATTCTTTTTCTATGAAGTGACAACAAATCATGATAATTAAGGTGTTCTAACCTTTGGTGCCAAATACATTCTATTTTCATGGTTGTTGATGCCAATGCTTGATAAATTTTGTTTGTCACATCAATATTGTATAAACGTCCAATTCTTGCAGTTGTTGTAATAACCTGGAAGTGATACTACATATCGTTTACCAACAATGTGACTTTAAAAATTCTACATTCATATCCTAATATTTTATAGTGCAAATTTACATTAGGTTCTTCTTAATGCTAGGCACATACATCACATTGTGATTTTTTTTAACCCAACCATTTGGTAATGCTACACGAACATCACCATACCCTTTACTTTTGTGTAAACGATCATCACAAAGTATATATTTTCACCAGTTTTAGTTTTATAGAGAGACATTAATGGAAGCTCTGTAACAAGATAATCAAAATAACCAATATATTTTCATAGTTTAATAATAATATTATTAATAACCATGCATTTTTAAAATTAAATATATTTACCCTCCTAAACTTGTAGAACTTCAAAAATTGTAAATTACTTATGCTTTAACAAAATAACATCAAACTATATATTCTTCTTTCCATATATTTGTTATATTAAAATCTTGATGAGAAGTATAATGAAAAAAGAAAAAAAAATCTCAAATGAAAAAAAAAACAATGCAAAATAAAATAAACGATATTCAATAAACCAAAATGAATTTAGAAAACCATATTGTTGCTTTAATAAAACATAGAATAACCTTACCATTGTCTGTTATTTCTTCTAGAACACTAGATTAGCTATAAGGATATAGGTACGTCTAAAAACACGAAGTTATAAGTTGAAATCCAAAAATAAAAATCAATAAGTTGAAACCTCATTGTAAGAGTGCAAACTTTAATTTTAAATGAATGCAACCCTAAAATTTACATGGGGTGTATATTATCAGTCAAATTATTGTGCTTCATTTGAAATTTAATTTGAATAAAGAGTTTATTTTATTCATCAAATTCTTTTTAAAATATGAAATATTTAATTATAATTTTTTAATTTGAATGAATCATTTAAAAAATAAAAATTAACTAATTTATTTTAATGTAGGGAAATAATAATTATTTTTTTTTCAAGAGGAAAGTTTACCATTTATTACATTTAACCCTTAAATTTTTGTTTGTATATTGCTTTCCATATCAAATATACATCAAAATTTAAGCAAAATTTTCTAACTAAACCAAATCCAAACATTATATTGAAATATAAAAACTAAAGGATTTTCAATGTGAGGCATACACATAAATAATGGAAAGCCAAATAAGATAAATAATGAATGCATTACTATTCACAATGATACACATTTATACATGTCTATTGGCCTTGGTTTCATATTTCAACTAGTCTCTTGGACTCCCTTTGACTATTCAACTTCCACAACAACCCTAAGACGATTAGGTGTCCAACATTCCACCCCTTAATCCGAAGGGGTATGTATGAGTACAAGAAAAGAGCTATGATACAAAATATGAAAAATTGCATGGTAGCACTACGTGGAATGTGCTATTTGAAATGTTGGCTTAAGGAGTTGGTTTAAGGATGACCACCAACACTAGAACACTTAATGCAATTCCTGAAACTCTTCCAAGTTTGGAAAAAAGTTGAAGTTTTCTGCCAGAGGAAATTCTCCTAATGTTGAAGAATGTAACTAGTTTTGGTCTTTATTATTAATTTATATGACAAAATAATTAATTATTATTAAGTGACTTATTAAATCATGGGTTTATTGCTTGGGTCATATTTATATTAAGGTCTCAATTGTGGACTTCTAGGTTATTCATTACATATTTAAATTGATCAAGTTTGATAATTTAAGTACTGTAATATTAGGTTGTTTATTTGGTCAAAGGGATCTTCCATCAAGTCATCTTCTTCATGGTCATCATCCTCAGTCACCTCAGCAAAAATCTACTTCAAATATATCCATGAAGTCAAACGATTCAAGACATCAAAGCAGCCTCCTGAAGTCGGCTTCAAACTATCTTCAAGTTGGCTCAAACAAGGAAAACACTTCACACTTTCAGATCACCTCGATAAACTTTAAAAAACTACTATAAATACCCCATGGTAATTTCTCATTTCCAAACATATATTTTCATACTTCACTCCAAAAGTTTGGATCACAGAAAGGACTATAGTTTTGGATCATCAATAGTGAGAGATAAGGTCTCGAACATGATTCAAAATTGGGCTTCTTCCATATTATATATATATTTCGAATATGCTATAACAAGAAAATATGTCAGAATTTCTTTAGATTCGGTCTACCTCCATATTATACATATTTTAGAGATGTTACAGGAGGACAAGGTTTCAGACCTACTTCAGATTCGAGCTACTTCCATATTACACATATTTCGAGATCCTACAACAAGGTATCGGTGTCAACACAAATTTTCTACAAAATCAGTGATATTATGTTATATCATTATGATGCTTGGTGATGGAATCTCAATTATGATGTTCAGTGATATGATGTTATCTTGGTTATAGTGCTCGGTGATACTATCTTAGTTATGATGTTCGGTGATATGTTATGATGCTCGGTGATTCTATCTCATTGTATAGAACTTGATCAAGATAATGAGGATGAAGTTTTGGTGCAAGCAAAGGATATATGTCTCGTGGAGATTTCAGTCCTAACACAATGAAGGTATGACTTGATGGAGGAAGTATATAATCTACGGGTCCTTGTTGTCTCAGCTTGAGCTTGTTGAAGGAATAATTTTGACTAGGTTTTCCCCAAAAGAATGGGGATTTTCACTGGAAGTGTGCCTACATCTAGTGTCCTTTTCTATTTTTTTGGCATTAATATTAATGATAAGAAAAGATAAAACAAAAGAACACAATAATAATAATAAAACATCACAAGATAATGTCATGATACGAGAAAATAATTAAGTGCCATTTCTGTAACATGGTATCAAAGCTATGGTCATGATCAAACGAAATTATGATAATATGTGAAATCAAGTCAGAAGGATTCAAAGGAATCTTGATGGGCTAACATCAAAAGGATTCGATATGTATTAATAAAGGGGCTAGTTATATCTCTAAATGAAGTTCAGATATCTCATAGATTAGCTCTTATAACAGTACAAAGGAGATTAAGTAATAAAGTATATAACTACAATGATAAGGCTTAGTGTGATAAGACCTTAGTTGAATCCCTATTAAAATTAATCTTTTCAGTCAACTATAGTCTCGGTGCAATCATGATTTTGATAAAATTAGAGTGATAAGGGGGTGGTGCAATCACATAAAGATAATCTCATTAAAATTTGGAAATATGACAGTGAATGTTCCATCACAATTTGGTAAGAAATAATGTGCCATCACAGTGAAGGTGTTATTTCATTTCAGTGGTATCAAACCGATCTTATCATAGAAATAAGATTTCAGTGTACATTAGAGCTCACATTTTTATATAACCATGAGGGTCTCACAACTCGGCACTTCCAAAATGACATAGAATTCATAGAATTGTACAGTGAAATACGTATAATAAGTGTAAATCAGTAATTTGTATATACAGTAAGGATCTCGTAATATCTACCTATATTGAGTTTGAAAGGAATTTGAAGTATGTTGATAGTGCTAGTAAATATCTAAGATCAAAGGGCTCCCTAAAGATCTAAAGTGCAAGGAACCAAGTAAGTATTGGAGCTATCAAATGAAATGTATGTTACTGCAAGCTACATATTAATTCATACATTTTTCTAATTCTTATATCTAGTAAAATTTGTGATCCTTAGATAGAATACATGTTAGAATATTTAACTTTAGGATCTACAAAGTAATCTAGTTATAAAATAAATTTCCTCTTGTCAATTAAACCAATCCTTGATATTTTAGAATTCCATCCCTCATAGTTAAATAAAATATCTAACTAGAGAAAAGAATGTACGCTCTTCATATCATTGTTTGCTTAAAATTATGCATTGTAGGTATAGTAGACCATGATTCAGACTTCTAGGAATTAATTTGCTAAATTCTCGAGAGTCATGGAAGAAGGCATCAAGGATTAAGTAGAAAGGCATGACAAGAATGTTTGTCAAGGAACATAGTTATGTCTTAAATTATAAAGCTTTATTATTCTCTTTGAAAAATCCAATATACTCTACTAAAATTTGTTGTGCTTATTTCTTTTAAACCTTAAAATATTCCTCTTTTGGGTGGTTCATCATATAATGAATCTACCCACGTTATACATATATAGTTTTCTAAATAACCCTGAAAGTTTCTCTAAAAGACCCTAACCTAAGGGTATGTTGATAATATGTGAAACCCTAAACCTATTTTGGGCTATTAATGAAGAAATTGTTGTACCAATTGACATATTGATAATGTCAAGTTCGATATTTTGATATGATCATAGAAGCTATAACCTATTAGGATATTATGTTGTTCAAAATATCGATCCTTTGAAGCCTGGATATAATAAGGGTTTTATTAGACAATGAGCCGAAACCCTAGGTTTTGGTTAGGTCTACAAGAAAAATCCTTACAATGAAAAATCCTACGAATGAAACCATGGGTATATGTTCCTTTTATTGAATCCCTAGCTTAGTCTAGGTCAATGCATGTATTATATATTAAATATTGTATAAACATATCATATGCTTACGTATAATGGTAATCTCCTAGATATGTTTTGACCAAATTTCTAATGGGCATAAGTCCTAGAGCTTAGAGACAAGCCCAAGTCAAAGTTTGATGTTCTAGGATGGTGTTTGGAAAGTCCAGGGCTTTACATCTAAGCTCTCATAATGATTAAATTCTCTAGTATGTGTGTTCATCTAAATCGATATAATGTTTCTAATAATTTATAGATGGAAAATCTAGGGTTTACATCAAACCTAGTAGAAGCTATTCATGATATGTTTTAATGATCAATTAAAAATCTAGGGTTTGCAACTAACTCTAGTGGAAGATGGTCATATTAATGACTATGTTATGGTGTACTTTAATTGATTCTAGGATCCTTGTGGAGAGTCTCAGATATATGAACTCTAAAATATATTAGATACCTCTTATTTTGATTTCTAAATGAAAGAATAATGTTTTGTCATCTTGATTGAATTACTGATGTGATTTATGGTTTGTAACAAACCTAGATATAAATTAAAGTAATGGAGTACAATAAACTCTAATTGCTTCCGCTATTATAAAGTATTTGTTATAACTAACTTCATGCTTCTACAAAATTGGTTGTACTTTCTATCTAAGTTATGAAGGTGCATCATATTGGTGAAGAAGTCCATAAGAGAAGTTGATATGATTAGCATGATGAGAGGAATAGAAGCCATGAAGGATTCTCTAATACCAAAGGAAGAAGTTAATCTCCCTACATTAAGAGGCAAACTGGATAGAAGAACTCTCCCTAGTTAAAAGGGAGGGTACACCATAAGTCTTGGTTGGAGAATATATACAGGAAGAAATGTTGCTACATGTTAAGTAAGGAAAGGAATATTCTATCAAAGATTCAACTGATAGTCGTACTGAAACTAGTTGAAGAGAATAATCGAAACCCTGAAGGTTTTCTTTGATTATATTATTGAATGTGTATTGTTTATTGGGGTTGTGTTTCTAGAGGTGAATCTCTTGAAGGTTTTGATAGCATGCCTGTTACCAATTGGTTTTATTGCGAGATATTGGTTATAATTGATATGTTGGATCAAGATTATTGAGGCTTTATGAGTGAAGCATTGCCTGGAAATGCATCGAGTCAACACTTTATGTTGATGTATGGTAGGGACGATGGCATCGAGTGGATGTGCAGCTAGTTCCCTAGGTTGATGGTTAGTAAGGAAGCCTGATGGTACCTATAGAGGTTGAAAGATTTATTCCATCTTAGTCGCACTCGGATAGATTTACTTGGTTAGGAATCCAGTCCATGGCATTGCGGTGCCTAAACTTCTTCATAGATAAAATGAGATCTTCAATGTACTTCTTTTATGTATGAATACCTTCCTACTTAAGAGGGAGTGTTAAAGAATATAACTAGGTTAGTTCTTCATTATTAATATATTTTTCAAAATAATTTAGTATTATTAAATGACTTACTAAAGCATGTATTTCATGCTTGGGTCATATTTAGATTAAGGTCCCAATTGTGGAATTCTGGGTTACTCATTATAGATTTAAATTGATCAAATTTGGCCTTTTGAATAATGTAATATCTGGTTTTTTATTTGTTCAAAAGGCTCATGCATCTAGTCATATTCTTCAAGGTCATCATCCTCAGTCACCTCAGCAAAAATCTACTTCAAAGATATCCCTCAAGTCAAATGATTCAACACATCAAAGAAGAATCCTCAAGTCAGTCTCAAACTATCTTCAAGTCAGCTCAAACAAGGACACAACACTTCACACTATCATGTCGACTCAATAAACTATGGTAAACTACTATAAATACCCCTTGTAATTTCACATTTCCAAACAGAGATTTTCGAACTTCAGTCTGAAATTTTCGGATCACAGAAAGGACTGAAGTTTTGGAACATCAACATAGAAGGATAAGGTCTTAGAATTAATTCAGAATTGGGCTACTTCCGTATTATATATATTTCATAGATGCTACAACAAGAAAATGTATCGAAATTGCTTCAAATTTGAGCTACCTCTATATTATACATATTTAAGAGATGCTACAACAAGACAAGGTTTCAGACTTATTTCATATTCGAGCTACTTTCATTTTACACATATTTCAGAGATCCTACAACAAGGTCTCGTTGTCAACACACATTTCCTACAAAATCAGTGATATGATGTTATCTCATTATGATGATTGGTGATGGTATCTCAATTATGATGTTCAGTGATATGATGCTATCTCACTTATAGTGCTCGGCGATACTATCTGAGTTATGATGTTTGGTGATATGTTATGATGCTTGGTGATATTATCTAATGCTACAAAACTTGGTCAAGATAATGAGGATGACTTGATGGAGGAATTCGATAATCTAAGGGTCTTGTTCGTCTCATCTTCAACCTGCTGAAGGAATAATTTTGAGTTGGTTTTCCCCAACGATTGGATTTTTCCCCTAGAAACATGCCTACATATTGTGTCCTCTTCTATTTGTTTGGCATTAGTCTCGATGATAAGAAAAGATAAAGCAGAAGAACACATAAAAATAATAGCAAACATCAGAAGATAATTTCATGATAAGAGAAACTAATTAACTGCCATTTCTCTAACATCTAATGCTTTGAAGTGGGAGACCTTAAACCTAGAAAAATAGAGGAATTCAACGTGCATAAAAAAGGGAGAACCTCAACCTCAAAGGGGAGGTCTTAACTTGCGGTGGTTTAAGGACGACCATAGGTAATGCGCGTTAGAATAGTTTACAGATATGAGCAAACTAACACAACAGTGGCTAGAGCACACCCAAGTAGTTGAGACATAGTGAGAAAAACATATATTACTCACAACCACAAAGAGGTCTATTACACAAATATGTAGGAGTAAAATAAATTCAAGTATGAAAAGCTACTGCATAAGGAATAGAACTTTCAATGGTTTACATTGGCAGGGACATTCTCATAGACTTAAGCTCTGATACCATGATAGGCATACAAAGAAATAATTGACAACCAAATAAGATAAATATTGAATGTATTACTATTCACAATAATACACATTTATACAAGTATGGTGATCATTTGTTTCATATTCCAAGTGGTCTCTTCGGCTCCCTTTAACTATACAACTTCCACACCAACCCTTAGAATATTAGGTGTCCCTCAATCAAAAATAGTCATAATAGTGTTATTTGGAGAGGAGGCTGCCTAAATCCGGTTGTTGTCTGCTTTAAAATTACCGATATTGAGATATGTCGACAGAGTTATTACTCGTTAGTGAATGAAAGACACTCTTGAGAAAAATGATAGAAAACCAAATCCCTGACTATGAGTGTCCGTGCCACATGAACGCGAAGAAATAAAAGACGTCGTGCACATCACATACTTCGGACAAAAGTAAAGAGATGGAAAAAAACTTCACAACTTTAGAGCTGATTTCGTTTCTCATATTTCCACACAGTCCCCCAATTATCCAGACGTGCAAAATTTGTTGAAATGGATGGATGTCATTCATGAAACCGAAGCATCAACCTCAAACTCTAGCAAATTTCACGCCTCCAATCCTCGCAGGCTCTTGGACAGATTTGCCATTGGAATTTGGATCCATTTTCTTTTCAATAAATTAACTGACAAACTTTCTTTTTTCTGAAGCCCTATATGAACGAAGACGAGGGTGTAGTTAACTCACCCACCACACTCTGTTGTTTGTAGTGTACTTATACTACACTATGTGGCTGTCACTCTGCCGTGTATATCCATACCACTGAGCTATTGAAGAAAAGGGTCTCTTGAAGTACTAGTATATTTCACAATATAATTACCAAAGCGTATATAGCAAATTCGTCTTTCTTTCGCTTTATCATTGGTTGTTCCGGTTACAAAGGTTTGCTTGAAAATGAATTACCTTAATTCAGACTTCGGAGTCACACAGGGTATAACTTCAAACCTAAAGTTGTAATTTTTAATATTTAATGTGCGACATATGATAAGCAAGTTCAGGTCACTAAAAACACTCTAAAATACTACAAAATCCCTCTCCCCAACCATGAATACATGAGATTATGATCACATAGAGTTATTACAATCTTAATGAATTGTTATCGTCGTACATTTAGAGAAAGGAATTAGAAATGAATAAATCCATAGAATTCCATATTGGAAGCTTAATTTAGAGTTAAGTTGACGTCAGCTTAATTTTGAGTTAACTTGACGTCAGTACCTACTCTATTGATACATTGCTAAATACGCTGACGAATCCTTATAAATTATCACTGCTATCTTGAATCTGTCATTGCTCTCTCCAGAGGCTTTCCGATCCATACAAATTATCACTGCTGTCTTCAATCTCTCATCGTGATCTACAAAGACTTTCAGAATCAGTTGGGCAATAATTAAGTGGGTTGATCAATGGATATGATATTTGGCGATTCAGGTGGGCCATTCGCAATCGCTGTCCCCGAAAAATCAGTCACAGAGAATGCAGTGGACAAGATTTTCGCGAGCGCAGCTAATCTCATCAAACTGCTTCCGACTACCACCGTTCTTGCTTTCCAAATTCTGTCACCGATTTTAACCAACGGAGGCCACTGCTACAGCGTCAACAAATACTTGACCGGTTTGCTGTTGGGCGTCTGTGGGGTTTCTTGCTTCCTTGATTCGTTCACCGACAGTTACAGGGCTGAGGACGGGACGTTATACTACGGGATCGCCACCAGAAGCGGGATGTGGACGATCAACGCAGAAATCAACAAGACGGTGGATCTATCATCTTACAAGCTCACGTTTCTTGATTTCGTGCACGCTGTGCTATCGGTTCTGGTGTTTGCATCCGTCGCCCTCATGGATCCCAACGTTGTGAGTTGTTACTACGCGGATGCTCGCGAGGACCAGAAGCTGTTGGTTATAATCCTTCCTATCGTAGTTGGGACTGTTTGCAGTATGGTATTTGTTAAGTTTCCTTCGAAACGCCATGGAATTGGATATCCCCTGCAGATTAACATGAAGCTACCATTATATAACCGTTAGTTATTATTGCATATATGCAACATCTAATTAAAGTTCTGTTGGATGTACTATTAGTTTCAAGAATGTCGCGCTGGCCGTCCATGGATTTAGCGTGGATTCTTGCTATTCATGTCTTTCGCGCGGATTCTTCAGTGGAACTTTCGTGATGGTGGTGTGAAATAATGAATGGCTCGTAAGTCGCATATGGATTTGTTGTTTAGCTCCAGCCATTCTGGAAACGCCCGTGCCCATTACCGACTCCATCGCTTGTATGTGTTTGCTTTCGAATTTAATATTTCAATTAATTTCGTGAATGTGAATGATGACAATGGCTGCGCACTCAAACACGTGCTGTACGTAACTTGTAAGTGTATGGTCACGTTTTGTATTTGTGGTTTTTAAAAAAAAAAAAAAGGTTTGGTCTGCGTGTGAAATTTTGGAAAAAAATAAGTGTTTTTTTTTTTTTTTTAAAATTTAGCTGGAATTCATTGAAATATATAAAGTCAAAAAAACCATTTTAAATATTTCAAATTAAGATTTTATCTCTGCCAAAGTCACACTAAATACAATTCTTTTTTATGTAAAAAAAAATAGTCTTCTAAAATGGTCTTTGTGAGAATATTTAATAAATTTGATAAAGGTTTTTAAATATTATATAATTAAGTGATTTAAGTTTTAAAAGTGCATTTTAAACCATAAAAAAATCACAAATTTATTAAAAATTATATTGTTAAATTCTCAAAAGAAACAAAAAAAATCATGTTTTCTCTAAATTATATTATTCTTTAAAACTATGTGCCTAGATGTGATTAATTTGATTAATTTGAAAGATATTAATTTACATTATGGAACACACAAATCTTAGATCTAACACTATGTGTGTAGTTTATTTAGCTAAAAATATAAATATAAATAAGAAAGTAGTAGTGATTTGTACGAGTACTTCAAAGTTAAATAAATTTAGTCACTTAACTAGTTAAGAATAATTTCAATTTCATCGAGTCAATTTATTAGTCTTAGATTTTAGACTTTTATAATTCATAATGTTAAAGAAACCTCTTTAAGATTAATTACATCATAAAAATTTGGTCCAAATTTCTAACCATTATTAATACGAATTTAAAATTTCTAACCATTATTAATAGGAATTTAAAATTTATATAAAGAAATATGTTTAAATTACTTATATTTTTATTATAAAAATATGTTTTCATTAGAAACATTAATATAAGCATTTTTTTCCTTATAAATATTAGTATAAGAAATGGTTTTATTTTTTTATTTTTTTTATTATAAATATTAATATAAGAAATGGATTTTCTTTTTGGGTGTAAGTATTAAAAAATATATGAAAATGTGTTGACTATTTTTTAGAAATTCATAATTTTATAAACGATTACATATTTAAAATTTAAAATTTTCAATAAATTTAAAATTTATTAAATCTTTAATTTTTTATATATTTTTTAATTATGAAAATGTGTTTTTTAAATTTTTAAAAACTATATAATTTAATTTTTAATTTATATATATATATATATATATATATATATATATATATATATAGGTTAGATGTTTCTTTTCAGTTCATGTGCTTAGCAACATGGTGTGTTTTAAAAAACTATATAATTAAATTTTATATTTTGTTTGATTTAAATACTTTTAATAAATTTAAAATTTTATTGGATTTACTAATTTTCTTTATTCATGTAATATTGGATTTAAACAAGGTTGTCCCCTCTCCCCTACTTTGTTTGGCATTTACATAGACAAGCTAGAATGTTGTTACTTAGTTGGGATAGTAATCATCCTTCTTCTCTATGCTGACGAATTGTTCTTCTGGCAAGGTGCCCATTTGATCTTGAAAGCAACTTAGACTTCTTAAAGATTTCTACTCTACCATGGGTATGTCTGTTAACACTGACAAAACAAAAGTTATGATTATCAAATCCAAGAAGGACATTTACACTAGTTTTATGTATGAAAATAGTAACTTGGAGGAAGTGTCTTCTTACAAGTACCTAGGAATTGATATTCATCACAAGCTCAACTGGAACTATAGCATTCATAAAAGGATTAGTAGGGGGTGGAAAGCTTATTTTGGTCTTTAAAATAATTGTAAAACGGAAAACCTCGTAATGTGGGATAGAAAGAAGTTCCTCATTGAAACTTTAGTCACTCATGTTATCTTATATGGATGTGAGGTTTGGGGTTGCGGCATCTCTAAAGAATCCTGGAGAAAGATTGAGCAAATCTAGATGCATTTTATAACATATAACCTTAAAATTAAAAGCAATACACCCTATCCTATTCTCCTTATAGAAGTGGGTCTTTCCCCTATCGAGAGCCTAGCTATGACTAGGCTTCTATTGTACAAGCACAAGCTCAATAGCATATCAGACCATAGACTTCCTAAGCTAGCTTCAAATTCTAGCCAAAACCACCTAAGGCTTAAACGAGGTTGGTATAAAGACACCAGGCCTGGTTAAACCATTGGGAGATGGACAAGAATGTTGCATTGCAAAACATCAATAACATTAAAAAAATTGTTACTTCTAAGTTCAAAGAAAAAATGTGGTGTGAGAAAGATATAGTAGCTAAAAGAAAATTAAGGTATTATGAGGAGGTCATCAACCCCACTTTAGAAGATCAAAAGTATCTCTCTATTTTAACTAGCTCAAATGAGAAAATTAATATAGCCAAGATTAGAATGAACTCTCATGAGCTCCATAGTGAAACAGGTCATTGGACAGTTCCTAAAACACCATGGATGGAAAGGATCTGCCTATGAGAATATGAACATTGAGGATGAAAATCACTTCCTCTTAGAGTGCTCCAAGTACAACCACATTAGGGCTCAATTTCATAATCTTTGTTACAATACTGACCTTCCTAGCCTTTTAAGATGTCAAAATTATAGTGAGCTGGGGAGGCTTCTCTCCAAGCTTTTAGAGCATAGGAATAAAATCTTAAATCAAATTAAATAACTCTTTTCTTTAGGTCCGACAGACCAAATATTGGTCTCAGTGGACGTAATCATCATCATCATCATCATCAATCTTTAAAAAAAATGTATTTTGTAATTATTTGAATCATTTTAATTTAGAATTATAATAAGCTTATTTTTAACAATGAACTTATCATGAACTAAATTCTATATAATTATTTTATTTTATAATTTTAATTTTATTAATTCTTATAATAATATTAATTTCATGAATATTATTAATTTTTATAATAATATTAATTTAATATAATTATACAAGGTGTTACGCTTATTTTTAATAATATAAGTATTATGAACTTCTATAATTATTTTAGTGTATAATTATAATATTATAATTTTCTATAATAATTTTAATTCAATGTAATTACATAAAGTCCTACGAATTTTAGTTTTACATACAGTATTATATCTATATTTTCTTAAAAAAAATTGAAATGTAGAATTTGATTTTACTAATTTAATTAGTTTTTTATATTACAAATGTTTAATTCATGATCATATTAATTTATTACATTATTAATATTTCAATATAATATTTTTTCAATTGTATTTACTTGTTATTTGAAAAGTGTTAAAAAATTAGATATGTAATATTAATAGTTTTAAAGAGGTTAGATTTATATTTTTAAATGTGTTTAAAAGAAATGGTTTTTTTAATATGATTTAAGAAAACTTAATTTTAATGAATGTTTACTTTTTTGTCCTATGTTCCTTTAAAGAAAAAAAATCTATATATTCATGAAAGGAATACTTACAATTCTAACAGCCAGAATCAAAGGACAGTCCATAGTCTCTATGGACTTAACCTCAACCAAATAACGAAATTTGTAAACATTAATAAATCTAAAAGGTAGTTAAAGTGCTTCTTTGAACAAGGCATCTACTTCGTTGCTTAGTTCTCAGAGAATGTTACAATAGGAAACCCACTCAAAAGATTGAGAAACTTGCTTGATATCTTGCAAAATAGGTTTAATGGCGACGTTGCTAACCAAAGCATTCTCATTGGCCCAATCAATGACTAATTTGCCCATTACTTGTAGCTTTATTACCTTTTTTTTGCATGCTAGTTCTAATTCAAAGAGGAAAGTTCGATCCTCTTTTTGGAGCACATTTACCAAACATAAAATGAGATTGACTAAAATAAAATAATACTCTGACTCTACAATAAGGTCATTTAGATTTCACAATAAGCAAAATGATCTTGGTAGAAAAAGATTCAGGAGGAGTATGCAAATCCTAGAAAGGAACAAATTCCAAGCTCTCTATATACAATTGACAAGTATGAAAGGAAATCATGCATAGTATCTCATCGACTTGTCTGACAACTAGAATCTAAAGCAATCTGTAAGAGAATGACTAAGCCAAATAGTTGTGGGCTTGAATTCTCTCCAAGTGATAACGGTAATTCGAGAAACATAATTGCACGGAATAAGCAGACGCAAAGAAGATTCCTCTCGGTATTTACACAGAGGACATATGTCAGGCTCAACCCAACCTCACTTGAAGAGAACAACCCACGTAAGAATTTTGCCACTGAGAGCTAGCCAAGAGGAAATTTGTGTTCTTAGCAGAGCTCTCACTTTCCAATTCAGCTTCAACCACCATAACAAATGATCATCATAGTTATCTTTAAACCTGGCTTCATAACCCAATTTTGCACCAAATTTCCTTGTCAACGAATTCTTTGACCAACGAAGCATGTCCAAGTCATTGTCCCTTAAATGATTAAAGTTTGATATAAAAGAACCAATCCCAATTTCAGGTAATATCTCTAACTATGCCCATAGAGACATTTGACTTCCAACCACTTCTAGCTTGGAGGTGAGAAGAGTGGGCCTTTGCATCATTGAGAAAGAAAATGTTCTCATGATGGATCACTTGAAGGAGAGGCTCATAAAATTGACAATAATTTTTGGTTTTGATCCAAGGGCCTTCGTTGATCCATATACTATGATCGTTTTCCACTCACTGGGTTAACCATTTTCTAACAAGGGGAAAGGGCCCCACTAATTATTTCCACACACTAGAGCATTGGGCAGAGTTGTGGGATTGCCTAAACCAAGGTAATTCATATCCCTAGGAAATTCTCGGTCGGAGTTACTTTGCTCGAAGGAGAGTCACATTAAGGGAGTCTCCCTAAGGTTTTTCCTACAAGAGCTTGGGAAAACATAAAAATGTATTTAATTTTCCATCCATTGAGCCCCTTGCAGGTTGCTATTTGATTCCACTTAAGCAAAGCTAGGCTTTTGGAGCTCTTGGCACTAGGCCACTGGAAATGAAATTTGATTTTTTTTATCAAGGAAAGAATTTATTTTGGAGCATATATAATGGAGGTCCAATAGATTAGAGTTATTTCCACTATTGTCTCCATCAACGATGTGACACCCCTTCCATTACCTGAAATTTTTTAATAGAATTAAAAAATGTAATGTTGGAGTGCCATCATTGATGTTATGATGTCAAACTCTATTATATGGTGTAATAGTTATTTTTATTCATATAGATGCTGGAGAAAAAGAAACGGGACAACCAGTAGATTACGATGACTTGGCGAGGGGGAAAATTTGGCTTAGGATGAAAAATATGCCTTTGGTGCATATTTCCCTTTGATGTGATGGCTAGTCTTCCTAAGAAGTTGAAAGGTTAGGAAGATGAAGGGTAGAGGTGTAATTATAAAAATAAGACAAAAATTAAGGGGATTTTCTTCTTTTTCCTTACGCTTCTAGTTTCTCTCTCTTTTATTAATGTCGCAAACATCTCTCTCTCTCTTTCACTTATTAATTAAAATTGGCAAGAGAATTGTTGATGACTTTTGTAATAGGAAATGAATGTTTGCAGTGCATTTTATTTAGATGAGATGGCTCTGAGGGCCGGGAATGATAATGGTTAAGTGTGGACTGTAGAGCACTAAAGAGGGGAGATCCAATGGACTACATATATCATATAAGGATTTCCTTGTGATGTGTATACTTGCATGGTTTTTTTTGTGAATGTGAGTCTAGTCAAAGATGGAAAGGTTGATCAATGAGTTTTCTTGTATGTGTGTGATAGAGAATGCCCTTCGCCTCTGGTATTAAAATATGGCATGGATCTCAGTGTCTGGGGTATCCTTGAGTTAAGTTCTCCTCAAGGCATCAAGACATGGCATGAAGTTGTTCAATTGTGAGAAAAATTGAAGCACAATTGAGCCTGTAGTGGGGTGGAACATGGCTCAGCCTACTTTAGTTTCTAGAATTTTTCTAGCTACAATAGATAAATATTTATTTCTATGTTAATAATATTCTATCGCTTAGTTGGTTTAGTGACATGCATAATTATTTAATTTATCTTTTCAACAAGTATATATATATATATATATATGCATTTACCCTTTAGCATATTTATTATGGTTGTAGATGTTATACTAATTTTCCACGGCTTTTTATATGTACAAAATTTTGTAACAACACTCGTCGAAGAAGATAGGATTCCTAGATTATTTTTTGAACATGTCATGTTGGAATTTTTTTTATAACATTTGTTTTAGGATGTGCTAGAAGCTAAAACTTGGTCCATTGTGAGGGAAAATCCTAGTGATCCTCTTATCTAATTTTCATATCTTGAATCGCAATTTTTTTGGAAATTAGAGGAATTTGGGATTCCTATATGCATGTTTAAATAGGTCATGTTGTCATTTTTCTATAACTTTTCTTTTGGGAAGTTCCATAAGTTAAAACTTTGACCAAAGTGAGGGGATATATTTCTGACCAATATGTCAAACATTTAGATCTTGGGTTAAGATATTTTAGGATATATGATTATAGGAATTTGAGCTTCTTGGATGCTCTTAAAATCATGCATAAAATATATCATGTTGGAATTTCTGCTATAACATTTCTTTTGGGAGGTTACAAAAGCTGAAACTTAGAGCATAGTGAGGGAAAGTTCCACTAGTCATCTAGACCAACTTTTAGATATTGGATCATGATATTTTAGGAGATATGATTATAGTAAGTTGAGCTTCTTGGAAGCTCCTAAAATCATTCATCAAGCAAGTCATGTGGGAATTTATTTTATGAATTTTCATCTGGGAGGTTCTTGAGGCTAAAACTTGGACCATAGTGAGGGGAACTCCCATTGGCCATCTAGTTTAGTTTCCAAAAATTAGAATACTATAATTTAGGATATATACGTTGAGGAATTTTCTATATTAGTTTTCATTCAAAATGTTTGAATAAATTCCTAACTGGTTTAATGATTCATTGCATACAAATTGTTTGATAAAATGCCCCAATGAAAATGTTATTTTATGGATAGGGACAGTATTGTTGGATATTAAAATTATTGTATGAAAAATCTATTGTAGTTTATTTATTCTTATTTTCATTTACATAATTTGAAGAATTGTGTTAAAGGCATTTTATTACAATTTTCATACACACTATTTGGTAAAATACCTCAAAGACAAAAATCAAAAGTCACATGGATTAAGTGGTTTATTTGAGTTAGTATGTTATAAGTAGAGTCAGGGAAATATTTCTTATTTGATTTCATATAAAATTCTTACAAAATGTCTACCAAAAAACATAGTATTTAGTTGGTTGTATAAAAAGTATTTAAAGAAAGTCTTACATGTAAAGTGTTTGGAAAAATGTATGAGAGATGAAAATAATTTTTTTGCAAGCGTCGTAAGGATAAATTTAGTATGGGCGTGTGAAAAAGTGGTATGAGAGCTTATTGTAATATCTGTAACTAATTGAGGAAGTTTGGTATGTAATAAAGGGGTATTAGAGCTAAGGTCCAACACTGAAGCTAGATGGACTCGAGCATATAAAATTATTTAAGTTTTAAATTAATATATATGCATGTATGTGTAATTACGCAAAAAAAAAAAATCACTATATATGAATACACTAATGTTACTCGAAGAATGAAATGAGTTTGATGCAACTAAATAAACATGCTATATGTTCACTAGATTTCGTAGGGAAACCCAACAAAATTGCAAAAGTTTATGGCTAAGCGTTGCAGCCATAACTATGAGGGATAATCTCTTAACTTATAGTTTTCTAGTTGTTACACAACAATTTGTCATCGTCCCTGCCATTCCCCATCCCGCACATTGGAGGGCTCATTCCGTGACCTATGAGTAGAGACAAGACTTGAAAATACTTTCATTGCATCCCTCTGAAGATGAGCTTTCATTGCCCTGAAGACATCTCCCTGCCAAAAACCCTAAAAATAGCTCTTTTTCCATTGGCACAGTTCCACAGTTCATCCCTCGCACCAAGGGGGAAAATCCTCCAAAGAGGGCACGCCAAGTAGCGCTCTATTATAGAGCCACACCCGCGCCAACCATATTAAGAGGTGGTTTTTAAAAATAAATGGCGGAAGTTTCGTCCTAACAAATCCATGGACTGATATATATCTTGAGTTGGGAGGTTTGGCTACGGATTTCCATAGAGAGGAAGTGGTTTGCCACCTCTAATTGAAACTTCGTGGATGATAGGGCCAATCCCATATTTATAGGGATCCCAACTCCCCTTCCTCCATCTATAAAAGCTTGCCCATTTCCTTTGCAAGCTGTTTCCGAAGAGCTTTCACATCTTTATGCTGCAAGAGCCTTCTTGATTCCCTTAAGGCCAAATCCAAGCAAGGAGACTATTGCCAAGTATCCAGAGAGAGAGGCTTGTCTCATCCTTGATAGGCTTTATCGAGACATGCTGTGCTGACGACCCGCCAAAGGATAGTGCTGCGTCGAAGCTATGGTTGTATTCTTCTTTTGACTCATTAATGATAAGCAACTATCGGTTATGGTTCCACTCTTCTTCTTAATTATTTCCATGAGTTATGTCCTCTTCGACTGACATATAGTTGTATATACTAGATTTTATGCTTGCGTTTGTGTTGTTTCTTGCATGTGTAGGTGTCCGATCACGGAGATCGTGAGGGCTGTGATCTGCCAGGGCAAAGGAACGGGAGTACCACCTCTTCTACAAACGACAGCATTGGATTCCAGGTAAGCCTTCCTCGCAAGTCGGTTTATTTGCAATTAGGAACCTGCACTGTAGCGTGTTTGATTGTTGCTAGACCCGATCTGGGCTAGTAGGGATCGCCTCTGTCTGCAGAGGGGATTAACCTCTTCAACAATTTGGAGACTCCACTGGGGACTCAGCTTGTTGTTTGATTTGTAAGCTATAGACGGAGCCTGAAGTGCAGCCAGATAGCCTTCGAAATGCTTTTCCCCTGCATTAGCGGAGTAGATCAACGCTGCTTCAGTCAATCTCTGGTTTAGTTTACGGACTAAACAAATTGGAGTATTGTCTTCTCTTTTCGGTCAATTTCTTGGCCTTGCTTGCTTGGTCAGCTCTTTGGATTTTTTTGTTCTATTTTTTGGGCTTTTTTTTAGCCTTTTTATCACTTGTCTGTGCCTGAGATTGCTTGTTTTTCATTTTCCCATAGTAAACTCAGCTGGCGCACTTTTCAGCATGACAGTCGCGCCCATTGGCGCAGTTTGCCTGTGTATCACCCGTGCCATTGCCTTTCTGGCGCTAATTTCAAGCTCACAATCGTACCAATCCTGTGAGCTATTAGGGTTTGTTGTGTTTCATTCTTTTTGGGATAGACTTGTGATTTTGATCTTGTTTTTTTGGCTGTTTGAGTGCACTGGAGCCTAGTTTTACTGATTGTAACCTCCATCCTTTGGTTGTTTGCCTATTTCTTTCAATTTTTCATATGAGCCCTAGGGCATCTAGGTGCTTTTGTGAGTCGAGCCTCCCTTGGGAGTTTTTGGTTTTTCGTTTCGTTCAGTCGACTTTGGGATTGCTTCCTTGCATTAGTTTGACAGTTGTCTATCATCTTATTGCGCTTTTTGAGTGACTGATCTTGTTTTCATTCGAATTTCTCTTTGCTTCATTTTGGGCCTAGATTACACGGCTCATTGGTGTCTTTGGGACTTTTCTTGGTTTTGAGAGACTTTTGGTCGATTTGAGATCTGATTGTTTGTGCCATTGAGTGAAATCTGCTTGTTTTTACTCTCTTATTATCATTTCTCAAATTGCTTCTCATTTGTTTTCCGTTTGTTTAGTGCATCTAGCTCTCAAACATTGAAAATAATAAAAATATCTTTTTCTTTCGATTGATTAGTGCAAATTAAAATCTTTTAGGTGTTATTAGTAATTAGTGATTTTGAAAGAAAAGCTTTTAGTTTCATTAGCTGCATTAGAGATATCACTGTTTGTCTTCCGATCATTTTGTTTGTGTAAAAAGCTCTTAACTCTTTTGTAGCTAGCTTTCATCAAACGAAATGATATACTGTGGCATGTAGTTTTGCATTTAAGAGATTTTTGAGACATCACATTCGTTAGGGCCTGAAAACTGAAACATAATTGAAGATAAACTTTAAAATTTACTCAATTTACACTAAGGCAGCATTGAAATCTAACAAAACACATTTAGAGGTCTAGGCTAGAGACATGTTCCGGCGTCTTTAAACCTAGTAGTTGTCGTTCGCCTCTTGGCTTTAGACAGCACTAGTACGGACTTGTGCTCCCCGTACTGTCGCGTATATAAAGGGAGACCCCATTAGGTTTCAATCCTTTATCCATAGGAAGTCGATTCTGCCGCCCTATACCCGTGATACGCCGAACAAAACATTTGGGGAGATTTCCTGCATGTACGGAAAGTACTTGGTTGATTTCTCTTTCATTATTGGAACCAAGGTGTATATTGCAGTTCACGGTTATTTGGTACACCCTTTTGCCTAGTATTCCTGAGTAGTCATTTGATCTTTTCTGACTCCCTAAATTTGAAAGGATCACCAAGTGCTTGTCCTTTCACGCTTGTGTCAAATCTGAAAGAGATAAAGTCACCTTTTCGACTGTTTCTCGACTCTTAAAACATGAAATGGTGAAGTTTGTTATTTTTAAATGTGGTAAAAATTAATCACCCACGATCACACGCCTTGTTAGATTTTGCTTGTTGACTGTTTGATTGTGTGTCTTGACTCTTTTTCAGCCCGTGTGTGTGTTTGATCTTTTTCTCTTATCGTTGCTACCACAGTGGTGGAACCTTCGGTTTCTTCTACTGGTAGTCCTTATACGGACGATTCATCAGAGGTTTCCCAATCCTCTGCTGAACCACAACAGCCCATTGTTTCCGAGTTTCCTGACGGGGGACCGGTTCTTTCTAAGCAACCCTTTGGGGGACCAGTTCAGTTCAATTGGCCCTTTTCCGACCCTTTATCTGAATTGAGATTAGGAGCTGAGTTCCTTTCTCTTACATCGGGTTAGCCTTTTATAGCTGATGTTTTTCCTCCCAGTCCTCGTCATCTATTACGAGATCTAGCGGCAGGCTCAAACATGAGTGATTCTAGTGAGGAAGTCTCGAAGTCTGGTGAAGATTACCAGTTATTTCCTCAGAGATTATTCCTGGGAGACGACTCTGAACCTGCTATTACATCATCATCCGGTCTCTCATTGCCAGCAGGGTATAGATCCTTGGGTCAGATCATTTCTGCCACAGCCTCTATGGGAGTGTCAGCTCTTTCTACGAGGCCGGTTGCTCCTTCATTGGGGGTGTCTCCTCGGACACCTATCACTTCTGTACCCTCTCGGCCCACTGTCTGTGTGGCCGCCTCTGCACCCGCTGTCATAGCACCCTCCGCGAGGGCTATGCCGCCTCCAGAAGACGTTTATTTGGCAACCGCTATACTAGAGAACATCTCTCCGGAGGAGTATTGGTTGTCCCTACAATAGCCGAACCCTGAGGTTGGACCATCCTCCCAAGATCCCAACCGCTCTTATTTTTCGCACTATGCACAGGATGATACACCCGTGTATGCTTTTTCAGATCAGTATGATGAGCACGGGGACATTTTACGTCTACCCACTCCTGAGGCTCACCTCCATGCTCAAGGTTTACCTTATAACCAGGCTTATAACCCGCAAGGGAAACCTTTCCAAGGCCGACCTTCGGGCCAACCTAGCTATCCTTATGACCCACAGGGGCAGCCCATGCAAGGCTATCCTGCGGGCCAGCAAGGGCCATCGTACGGTCCGCAAGGAGATTATTACAACCCTTCTGGTCAACCTATGCAACCTCAACCGGGGTACCAACCGGGACCAGTCTATGGTCCTGGGGGGCAAATCTAGCCTTCTCCACCTATGCAACCGCAGTATCCTGTTGTTTCCAACGTTTCATATCAGCTGGGACCATCCTCTGGTCCTGATCCAGGTCAGACCGGTTACCAGCAACCACCTGGCACTATTCCTCCACCAGGCCAACCGGCCCATCCGGTACAACCTGGTGTTCCACCTCCAGGCCAACCGGCCCATCCAGCACAACCTGGGGCTCCTTTACAGCCAGGTCAACCTATGCAACCAGCGTAGCCTATCTATCTCGGTCAACCTGTTCACTCAGGGCAGCCCTCTTAGTCGGGTCAACCTGTTCACTTTGGGCAGCCCACTCATTCGATTAACCCTGCCCAGCAGCTGATCTATTCGATGCCGCAGCCAAATCAACAGCTGCGCCCTAGTTATCAGGCTCCGCGGGGTTCCACTTATCAGCAGCCGACTCACCCTCAGAGCGGTTATTATCCTTATGGTCAATCTCAACCGAATTATAACCAGCCCCGAGGCCCTCAGTATTATCCTCATCAACCCGGTTCTACCTATACTCAGCAGCCAAATCCAAATGCTTCTTACACTGGACTGACATATAATCAGGGTCCGTACTCTAGTTATCAAGCCCCACACACTGGTTACCAGCAGCCAAATCAGTCTGGTTATACGACCTACACCCCCTATAGTCAGAATCCTACGGGACAGAACCCATGGGGGCAAGGATATTCACAATCAGTGTGGAGTACAGGTACCGGTCCTCATCCCGGGCCTGGCATGCCAATCAATCCGCCATTTCCGTTCCTGGCCACCTTGGAGTTGCCGGATGTTTCAAAATTGACCAATGATCCAATTTTTCATAATCCTTATTGGCCTCCGGTTCCTACCAAGATACCAGGTGATTGCCCCAAGTTTGAGGGTAAAGCTGGGGAGGACCCCCAAGCGCATGTGATGACGTATCATCTTTGGTGTTCATCTAACTCTTGGGTCGATGATTCAATTCGTCTGCGCCTCTTCCAGCGCACTTTGACTGGAGCTGCTGCTAAGTGGTACATCGAGTTATCCCGTGGCATCTTCCAAGATTTTAATTCCTTAGCCATGGCTTTTCTAACGCACTTTCAATTACAGGTTCGCTATGAAGCCGAGACGCACCCCCTGACTTCTTTGAAGTAGGACAAATCCACTCACATTTCTGATCACATTCATGAGTGGCGGCACCGTCGTAGACTGATCAAGTTTCATATACCTTATCAGATACTAACTCACTGGTTCACCACCTCCTTTGTGAACAAAATCGCCCAAGATATTGCGATGGGAGCGTGTGTGATGGAGGAACAAGCCATTGCGCGTGCCCAATATCGGGATCTTGTATATTCTCAGTCCGACACGCTTTATGATATCTTGGTTGATGCTCCACGGTCCGGAACCTCTAAGGCTCCACCTACCCCTGCAGTGGATGGTGTCATTGGTTCCGTGTCTCAGAATTCGAAAAAATCTTCGAATGGGAAGCAAAAGTCTAACTCATCCAACAATTCTGCTCTTCCTGCCCCTACCGATTCTCGCAAAACCATGGAGGTTAACGCCGTTCAGGCCAATCCTATGGAGAAAACCTCCAAGGGGAAAAAGAAGGGCAAAGGTAAATCCAAATTCGACGCCCCAAAGCCAGAATCCAAATCTCGTACTGAGGATGGTTCTCAACGTAAACCGAAGTACCCCTGCCTCATTTGTGAAGGAGACCATTATACTAAGGATTGTCCACGATGATCCGAAGTTAGTCAATTTCTCAAAGGCTCAAAAGGGACTCCTTCAGTTCTTAAAGAGCCATTCCCGTCTCAGTAGACCCAAGTGGTTAAATAGCCTTCACCATCTGCACCATTTGGGTCCCAAGTTTTTATGATGAATGGTGCTGCACCCATCTCTGTTGCCACACGATCGAAGGATTACAACGAATCGCGGCAGGCACCTAGGAAGGCAGTTGCGGATGGACCACCTGCCCCACCTGTCTCCAGTTCATTGGAAATCGAGAATCCTACTCCTGAACCTGTTGTGAAGCCACCTTCTAAAGGTGTTTTACGAATATCTTCTTATAATATGAATGCCCGTGCCGCTCAGCACTACAGTATTGTTGAGGATTTGGCACAAGCGCCTTCTGCTATGTCTCCACTAGAATTTCTTCAAAGTTTTCCTTCACAAAGGAAGGCTTTATTGTCTGCAATCGGTGGCATTGATCCCGCCGATTCGAGTCTTCTCACCTTCGATTTAGAGAATTTCACCCCCCGACTTCCACATCAGATCGCTCTTGTTATTCAAGTCGGGATCAACGGTCTGAACATCCATAGGGCCGCTGTGGATGAAGGTAATTTTACCTGCGTCATGTCATGCACTTACTAGAATGCCATTCGCTCTCCGGCCCTTTCGTCCTCTCCCAATGCCCTCGAGGCATTTCATGGTCGGGAATCCAAACCCCTGGGTGTTCTCGAGAGTTTAGCGATCACTTTGCAGGGGAAGAATGTCAACGTAGAAGTATAAGTAGTCGACACTAGGCTCAACTACAATATACTTCTTGGCTGCAGCTGGACTCATGCCATGCTATGCGTGCCATCCACCATTTTTCGACTCCTTAAATTCCCTCACGAGGGCAAAATCGTCACGGTGGATCGGTTTTCCTTCTTCACCTCCACCTCCGAGAACAATGTTTCATACGTGGATCAGATTCCAAATCTCCCTGACAGTGTAGGACTCGGTCTCTTCAAGGACCCCGTCCTCATGGGTATTTTTCCCACACCACCACCGCACACCGCTCAAGTTAACATGATTTCCAGGTCTGATGACCCCTGGCTCATCCCTACGCCTGAGCAGGTGTTTGAGTTTGGAGAATCAATGCCCTTGACTCCAGTAGAGATTAGCTACTGTGAAATTGTTGCCGCATTTGATCCTCCACCTCCTCAGCATGCTCCTTTGAGCATGGCTCTAGATGTCCACTCTCAATCCCCCTGGCTTGGTCAGGCCGATTCACCTGATCCTCTCAAAGAGACTTTTCCTTCCGATGAAGCCATTGTTGAAACAATGTCTCTTGAGGAGCTGACTTGGAGCGATGGACATCATTGTTCCTCTTTCATGCCTAGCCTAGGGGCAATGTCAGATTTTCTAGAGCGTTATGCATCTTAGGTTCCTACTCCTCCTCTCTAAACGCCCATTTTGACGCATGAGGTTCTTTCGGAAGGAAACCTGAGTAATATTACTCAAACCATCCCGATCAACATCTTCGTTAAACCGGGGATCGTTGAGAATATACACGTGGGAGTGACTTGTTCTCCTGATGAGATACAGGTCTATACTGATCTTTTTAAAGAATTTAGAGATGTGTTCGCCTGGTCTGACGAGGAAATGCCTGGGATTGATCCCAGTATGGTAGTGCATGAGATTCCAACCTACCCTGGTGCGAAGCCCGTGCGCCAACACTTACGCCCAATGCATCCTCGTAAAGCCGTTGCAATTAAGGCAGAAGTTGAAAAACTTCTGAACGCGGGCTTTATTTATCCCATCCCCCTCACAAAATGGGTTTCCAACATTGTCCCTGTCGATAAAAAGTAGGGTACTATTAGGGTCTGTGTTGATTACCGCGACATTAATCGCGCCTGTCCGAAGGATAACTATCCCACTCTGTTCATAGACCAAATCATCGACGAATGTGCCAGAAGTGAGATTTATTCCTTAATGGACAATTTCTTGTGGTATAATCAGATCAATATTGCACCTAAGGATCAGCATAAGACTACATTCATCTGTCCGTGGGGTACTTTCACGTATAAAAAGCTCCCGTTCGGCTTGAAGAACGCTGGAGCCACTTTTCAGCGTACGATGTCTTACGCTTTCCATGACATTCGCCATATCGTTCAGCCTTATCTGGATGACTTTCCAGCTCATTTAGCTAGGCAAGAAGACGACCCTGAACACCTCCGCCAGATTTTCCTTCGTTGTAGGTGCTACAACATTAGGCTTAATCCTCATAAATGCGTCTTTTGCGTGGATTTTGGCCGTTTGTTGGGATTCATATTCTCCAAAGACAGAATTTGCCTTGACCCTTTAAAAATCGAGGCCATCATCAATCTCCCATAACCTTCCTCGTTATATCAGTTGCAGAGTCTGCAAGGAAAAGCAAACTTCCTTCGACGCTTTATCCCGAACTACGCGGAGGTGGCTAAAGGATTCACACGCCTATTAAAGCAAAACGTTCCCTTCCATTGCGACGAAATTTCTCAGCAATCCTTTGAGAAGCAAAAGACGTTACTGCTTAATGCTCCTTTGCTTTGTCCTCCTGATTATCGATGCGATTTCACTTTGTATCTCGCCGCCGCGTTTAGCACCATAGCTATGGTTCTGGTGCAGGATGATGATGATGGTAATTAACATGTTTTTTATTATCTATCATGAAACCTTCTCGATATAGAAACACGTTATGCTCATGTCGAGAAGTTGGCGTTAGCCGCAATAAACGCTGTGCAGCGTTTTCGCCACTACATCCTGTTGTGTATGATAACAGTGGTTTCAGATTGCAACCCCATGACATATATTCTTTCTCGACAATTACTGGGGGGCAAATACTCCAAATGGGTCATTATCCTACATGAGTTTGACTTAGAGTTCACTACTGCCAAATCAACCAAATCACTTGTTTTCGTGGATCTTATATTCTCACTCTAGACAGACTCTACTCCTTCACACTCCGAAGATCATATCCTGGACGAAACTCTTTTCCTCATCAGTACTCATGACCCTTGGTACGGCGACATAATCGTGTATCTTTAGACCTCCAAAATTTGGTCTGAGTTGACTAAAGATGCCCGACGTTGAATTTGGCATCAGTCTCAACCCTACCGCATCGTAGGAGATACCTTATACCGTGTTGGAGTAGATTCGGTGCTCCGTCAGTGCCTAACCTTGGAAGAGGCTGAAAGGGTCCTAAATGATTGCCACAGTGGCACCTGTGGTGGACATATGTCTGGATATGCCACTGCCCAGAAAATTCTGTGAGCAGGTTATTTATGGTCGTCCATATTCAAAGACTGTATCGTTGCAGTCTGTAAATGTCACGCGTGCCAGGTGTTTCAGCGCAAGATGCGTGCCCCACCTCTCCCTTTGCATCCTGTTATTACCGTCGACCCTTTTGCGAAATGGGGTGTGGACTTTATGACGTGTAACCCTCATTCGACCGGGGGCCATGCGTATATAATCGTCGCTGTCGACTACTTCACTAAATGGGCCGAAGCGATTCCTACACTTGCTGCCGATGGTAAGACGGCTACTCAGTTCATCTTCAACCACATCATTGCACATTTTGGGGTTCCTCAAGCCATCATTACTGACCATGGTACTCATTTCTGAGATTATATGATGGCAGAGCTGACTTCAAGATTGGGCTTACGTCACGATAGCTCAATGCCATATTACCCTCAGGCAAATGGCCAGGTTGAAGAAGTGAACAAGGTTTTGGTCACTATGCTTCAACGAACAGTTGGTATTCACAAATCCAATTGGCATCTCCAATTGTTCTCAGCTCTATGGGCATATCGAACGTCTGCAAAGAGTGCAACTGGATTCACACCATTTCAATTGGTGTATGGTCTGGAAGCAACTCTTCCGGTTGAATGCGAGATTCCTTCTTTGAAATTAGATGTGGAACTTCTAACATAGTTACCGATGAAATAGGTAACCTGACCTCAAAACGGGAACTCTAGCCCAAAAACTCTCAAAAAACATGAAAAAACACCCCAAAAAAAAAAAGTGTCTTCCAGAACGCACTTGTTTTTTTTTGAAGGTCAAATTTCAACATTTTCTAAAATTATGCTAAAAAAAAAATTGTTTGTTGAAAAAAGGATTGAAAAAACACCCAAAAAAAAAAAAGTGTGTCTTCCAGAACGCACTTCGTTTTTTTTTAAGGTCAAATTTCAACATTTTATAAAATTATGATAAAAACAAAATTGTTTCTTGAAAAAAGGATTGAAAAAACACCCTCAAAACAAAACCAGTTGATGCTGGAATAACAAAAAAAAAAATTGTGTCATACTTTTGGCATTTTTTAAAATAGAAGTAACATTTTTTAATTTTTAAAATTCAAACATTAAAAAAAAACCTAAAATTTAAGAAAAAAAATAAATTAAAAAAATAAAAACATTTAAAAGCTTAAAATTTAAAAATATATGAAGATAAAAAAAAATAAAAATAAAAGCAAAGTAAAAATTTTAATTCAATCATTAAAAAAAACCTAAAATTTAAGAGAAAAAAAAATAAAAAATAAACCAAAAAAAAATTATAATTAAAATTTAAAAAAATATAGAAATTAAAAAATAAAAATAAAAACAAAATAAAAATATTAAATTAAAAAAAAAAAAAAAACAAGTAAAAAAAGGAAGGAAATTAAAAAAATAAAATATAGAAATTAAATTTAAAAAAGAAAAAGAAAATGCTTATTAAATTTAAAAAAAGAAAAAAAAATTTAAAACAAATAATTAAATTTAAGGAAATATATTAAATTTTAATAAATTTAAAAATTCAAAATTAAAAAAAAAAACACTATTCAAATTAAAAGGAAAAAAAATAAATTAATTAAAAATAAAAAATAAAAATAAAATACAATAAAAATATCAAATTTAAAACAATATATATTAAAAAAACAAATAAACTATAAAAAATAAATTAAATTTAAATTATAAAAAATAATATATATATATGAACTTAAATTAAAATAGGTATATACATCAAATTTTATTAAATTAAAAAAAAGAGAGGTTAATATTAAAATAACAAATTAAATTTAAAAACAAAAATATTAAATTTTAATAAATAAATGGATAAACAAATAAATTTTGAAAGAAAAAATAAATTTTAAATATAAAAGAAAAAAATATATATATTGTTAAACGAAAACTTTAAAAACTTTAAAAATCAATTAAAAGTGGAAAATTGAAAAAAAAAAAGAAAAAAAATTAAATAAAAAAAATTAAAAAAAAAAAATAATCTAAAAAAATTAAGTTTCATTTTTAAAAAAATTTAATTTTAAATACACAATTTTAATTGAAATAAAAAATATAAAAAATTTACATAATTAACCAAAAAAAAAAAAAAAGAGTAAAACATTTAAAAAACATATTAAATCGAAATAAATTAAAAAAAAATATAAAAAATTTATTAAATTTTATAAAATTATATTAAAAAACTAAAAGTAAAAGTTAATAACAATGAAAAATTATGAAATTAAAAAAAAAAAAAAAATCAATTAAATAAAAAAAATGGGCGAAATTTAATAAAAATTATTAAAAATAATAATAATAATAATAAATTTAAAACAAAAAATAATAATATTAAAAAAAAAAAACAATTAAAATTTTTTTTTGAAAAAATATCAATTTAAAAAAAAAACAATTAAAAAAAAAAATTTAAAAAAAAATCAATTAAAAAAATAAATTAAAAAAAAAAACATTTAAAAAAAAAAATTTAAAAAAAAATCAATAACGAATTGTATTTTATGGGGCGGCCCGCCCGCTGGGCGGCGCCCCGGGGGCGGCCTAGCCGGCCTCCCGGGCCCCCGCGGGCGGAGGGCCGATTCCCAGCGGGCGGGCTGTGCCCAGCGGGCGGGCCGCCCCATAAAATACAATTCGTTATTGATTTTTTTTTAAATTTTTTTTTTTAAATGTTTTTTTTTAAATTTTTTTTTTTTAATTGATTTTTTTTTAAATTTTTTTTTTTAATTGTTTTTTTTTTAATTGATTTTTTTTTTAAATTTTTTTTTAATTGTTTTTTTTTAATTTTTTTTTTAATTGTTTCTTTTTTAATTTTTTTTTTTTAATTTGAAAAAATAAATTTTTTTTTTTCAAAAAATAATTTTTTTTTAAAAAATAATTTTTTTTTTTAATTTAATATTTTTATTTGAAGTAAAATTCGTTTTTTTTTTTTTTTTAATATTTACTTACATCTATTTTTTATTTGATTTGATTTTTATTTTTTTTTAATTTTTAATATTTTTATTTTAATTTGATTTAAAAAAAAAAATTTTGAATTTCAAAAAATTTAAAATTATTTTTTTAATTCAATTTTTTTATTTTAAATTCAATTTGTTTAATTTTTTTTATATTTAATATTATAGAATAATTTTTTTTTTTAAATTTAAAATTTAAAATTTATTTATTAAAATTTTTAAATTTTAATTTAATTTAATTGTTTTTCTTATTTTTTTCGTTTATTTAGTTTTTCATTTTTAAAATCTATAAATGGTTTCACTAAATAAAAAAAAAAATTTAAAAAAAAAAAACACTAAATTTATGTATATTTGTTTTTTAATTATTTGCACGTGGTTTTTTTCATTTTTTTTGTTTTTTAATGATAGGTTTTTTTTTTTTTTTTTTAATTTTTATTTTCTTTTTCTTTTTCAATTTTAATTGTTTTTTTTTAATTTGTTTTTTTTGTAAATTTTAAAAGTTGTATTTTTTTCCTTATTATTATTATTATTTTTTAATTTATATTTTTAAATTTAAATTTTTTTTTTTTAATTTTTTTTTCCTAAATTTTAATTTTGTAATTTTAATTATTTTAAAATTTTTTTAAATATATATATATTTTTAAATATATTGTTTTTTTTAATAAGTTCGAAAAAAAATGTTTTTGATTTTTTTTTTTTAATTTTTTGGTGAATTTTTGTTTTTTTTTTTTAAATTATGTGTTTTTTTTCTTCAAATTTTGTCATTTCCTTTGATATAATTTTCAAATATTTTTGCTTTTTTTTATTTATTTTTGTTTAAATTTTTTCTTTTTATGAGCTATTTTTGTTTTTTTTTACATTTTTATTGGTTTTTTTTACTGTTTTTATATATTTTTTTTAATCTAAGTTTGTGTTTTATTACATACATGAAAATCACCACTCTAAAAAAAAAAGGTTGATGCAGCATCAATACGTTTCAAAATTAGTATGAAAATCACTGCTCTAGAAAAAAAAAGGTTGATGCAGCATCAATACGTTTCAAAATTAGCATGAAAATCACTGCTCTAAAAAAAAAAGGTTGATGCAGCATCAATACGTTTCAAAATTATCATGAAAATCACCGCTCTAAAAAAAAAAAAAAAAATTGATGCTGCATCAATACATTTCAAAATTAGCATGAAAATCACTAACATTTTAAAACAAATATTCAGACTTCATAAATAAAAAT